>CM033469.1:270411709-271611709 GCA_019447015.1 Hymenochirus boettgeri | reverse complement strand
TTTACTTGACTCAATCTCTATTAGCGGTGGCAATTAATCTGGCAGCAGAGGGAGCTGAAAAACTAATGCTGCCTGTCCCCGTTAGGTATTTTAATTTCAGTTCAAAATATTCCCATATTAATTGTTTTTCAAACAGGTGTTTTGTTAGTGAATTGATCTTACCAGAATTTTAATAGTAGAATGGGAAACCAACAATTTTTAAAAATAGGGCAATGCTTTAAGTGCATTATCTTATTTTGATTAAAGGGCAAACTTACATACAGGTAAATCACCCCCCAAAACCCTGAACGGTAATAGTTTGAAATCTGAAAGGTGTAAGTCTAACCTGAAATCCTGCACAATGTCCTGTTTCCCCTGTTTCTGCTTCCTGGTTTTTCCAGTTAGCAACTGTCAGTTATGGATTTGACAGTTGACATCACATTCAATCACTGAATGTTAATCCCCTTTCTGCCTCTTCTGAGCATGCTTAGGCTCAGTACAGCCTTCTAAATTGCTCAGTTTCCATGAGGCATCCAGAAGCATAGGAGGCATACAGAAATGAATTCATAGGACAAACTATGATATATCAACATATTTTAAAGAGGCCATTCTTTCTAAAAGATGTTCTTATGAGGGTGGAATTGCCCTTTAAATTGTTTTTTACTTTTTAGGCAGCACTTCGACAGGTACAAAATGCAGCAATTACTTTCCGTAGAGAGGCAGATGTGAAGAGGCGTATAAAGGAAGCTAAACAAAGGTAAAATCCAAAGCTTATTTTATGCTGGGTGTGTTAAATTTAAATAAAAATAAACTAGTTAAAATTAGTTGTAACAATAAGAATAATAAAGTAACCCGGGGGCGGAGCTAGCGCTTGATGGAGTGAGACGCAAGGTGAAATGGCTCCCACACCAATAACTCATCCGAGGCTATTTCCAGGCAAATTTACCTGCACAATACAGACACCCTGTAGCGGAGAGACCAAGAGACACCCATGACCAGGTCCAGAGCACAGAAAGCTGCAATCGCTGCTAAGAAATTACAAAAATTTGCTTGGCACGCAGACACGGATCCCGCTCCCGCCCGCTCCCCCACCACCACAGGAAGCAGCATGGAGGCCACAGCTGACTTAACACCACAGCCATCCAGCCCTCCCACGGACACACAACCCCGTCCTTCACCTCCACGTGAGAGGTGAAGGAGACCAACAGGTAATCCAGGCTGCAATCCAGGAAACCAAAATGTCACTTACCAATCTCCTGGAAGAGGTGAGATTTATCCATTATGAAGCATGACATGCAAAGGCTCAGACAGAGGGTGGGGGAGGCTGAGAACAGGATCAGTAATATAAGGATAATGTGGCCCCCATGGGACCAAATATAACGCAGCTTACTCGTGAACTCGAAATAACCCACCAAAAGTTAGATGATCTTGAAAATAGATCAAGGAGGCAGAACCTGAGATTCCTTGGATTCCCAGAGCAGGCTGAGGGCAATAACCCAACTGCCTTTCTTGAGAACTGGCTTAAAGAGGTGTTTAAAGAACAAAACCTGTCTAATACCTTCGCCATTGAATGAGCCCATAGAATCCCGGGTCGACCCAGGAGACAGACCTAGACCTCTTATCGCCAAACTCCTAAATGCCAGGGACCGGGAGACCATTTTGAGGCTCGTTCGCACGACTGGGGGACATTAAATTTGAAAACATGGTGATAAAAGTATTTCCAGAATTGCAGAAAAAAAGGCCGACCTTTGGAGAGGTTAAAAAACGTCTGCAACAAGCAACATCAAATATAGCATGGTCTACCCTGCCAAATTAAGAGTCAAAATTGAGGGCTCTATTAAATTCTATGACAGCCCGAAAGCTGCCGTGGACTGACTGGATTCCAGATAAACCTGTGTAACATGTCGATGTATAAGTCTAATCTCCCCCCAGGAGATCACCTACTGACATCCCCAGCTGTTTACATATGTTTCTCCTCCTTCAGTATTTGCTGGAAGTTATATCTTTTATCTAAACTGCAAATTGGACTCTTAAACCAAGATAATAAGCTCTCCATACCATAGGGGAAGTTTTGGATACAGGACACAACCTAATATTTACAGGAAGCCTTCCCCCTGCGTAGGTTAACCCCATGGAGGGACACCCTACAGATTATGTGTGGACAGGTTCCTTTCTCTATGGTGTGGGAGCCAGTCCCAAAAATGGAATAAATCTATTAGCAAAGGATATTTCCCACTAAACAATGACTCTCTCAAAACTGCTCTGCAGAAACAGCACACAATGTGCATCCCCCAAAACCATTCCACCACTTGGTGATAATCTAAAAGATGTTTTTATGCTTCTAATTTCCCAAACCATTCTTTGGGATATGGTTATACCCCCGTTATTGGTTACTCCCTTCTCACCCTCATCCACAAGACCCCTTTCCCTTAGGTTTTCCCGGTTTAAATTTTTATACTTGAATATGTATAGAGGTATTTACTTTGTACTGCAAGCTATAAGGATATGGTATTTTCGCCACTGTTATGCTAAATTTATAATATTGGATATTGTACAACTGCTGCGGTTCTTAAACCACTATGTATGTGGGTACTCTCCAGTTGTCTCCCCTTCTACTCACATCTACAAGCCCCCTACCCCCTGGTTCCCTCTGGATGTGCCCAAAATATATGTTTATACACTCGAATACTGTTGTGTGTAATATCTGTTGTATTCAATTAGATCAACTGGACTTGAAGTTTAGTTCTTGAAGACGTTTCGCTAGTCATCCAACTGGCTTTCTCAATTCAGAATGACTTGTACAAGAATCTGTGGCAATTATGTACCCTGGAAAATCCCAATTAGCATATCACAGCCAAGTGTTAAGGGGCGTGATTGGATAGTGGCTAAGAGGTGTTATAGGAAACACCCAGAGTAATGTGTCAAAACAGCATTGTACATTGCAGACAGTTGGTGTCGAACCCCCCCCCACCTCTATTTAGGCTTTGTTTCTTTATTTTCACATAAATGTCCTCCTTAACACCTCTCTTGAACCAGTCACGTTCCTTTGCCAATATGTTAACATTACAATCTTCAAAGGTATGTCCTTTATCCTTAAGATGCAGGTACACGTCCTGACCCGAGGAATTGGTTCTTCTGGGCTGGGCCATACGTTGATGCAGTTGCTGTTTGGTCTCCCCCTCATACAAATCAGAGCATTCTTCACTGCACTGCACTGCACTGCACTGCGTATATGATGTCGCTTTTCTTGTGTTTGGGTATTGGGTCTTTCGGATGTACCAATTGCTGCCTCAGTGTGTTTAGTTTAAAGCAGACAGGGATACAGTGTTTTTTTGAAAATTCTTCTTAATTTCTCGGAGACCCCTGCTACATATGGGATGACCATGTTCTTTCTCCTGTCTTGCTTTTCCCCTTCACTGTTGGTATTCATGTTATTTTCTTTCCTTCTACTTCTGGGAGGGGTTCGACACAACTGTCTGCCATGTACAATGCTGTTTTGACACCTTACTCTGGGTGTTTCCTATAACACCTCTTAGCCACTATCCAATCACGCCCTTAACACTTGGCTGTGATATGCTAATTGGGATTTTCCAGGGTACATAATTGCCTCAGATTCTTGTACAAGTCATTCTGAATTGAGAAAGCCAGTCGGATGATTAGCGAAACGTCTTCAAGAACTAAACTTCAAGTCCAGTTGATCTAATTGAATACAACAGATATACCATGACCTGGATGAATGAGAACCTTCACAAGCATGTTGTGTGTAATGTTGTGGACGCCTATAACCATAACCGTTTATGGTGTTCAGGTTCCCCCCTATTTAACTCATTCTATATTCCATTATATGCTAAAAACTCAAATCCTATCCCAACCCACTACTGATCTCACAAGCCGTGAAGACTGTAATGTTAGATACTGCTTGAGATACCCTGCAAATCTTTAATCAATCTTCACTCATGTCATTTATACAATGTATCTCTAATTTCAACCTAAAATTTATAAATATGTGGGATACGATGTCTAGAAGTGAGACACAGGTGAATCCACTGGAACTTATAGTATATAAATAACATATATGACAGCTCAATTTAGAATACTGTCTTGGAACGTTAGAGGCCTAAATGACCCCAAAAAAAGAATTGCAGTTTTCTCATTAATTAGGTCTCTCCGAGCAGATATAATGTGTCTGCAGGAGACACACACCTACTACCTTCCACCACTTGCTATCTGAAACGGGCTTGGATCTCCTCCTCTTTTCATAGTTCCTACTCGGTGTACTCCAGAGAGGTCTCAATTCTGATATCGAGATCTCTAAAACACAAGGTAATAAAGGTGTTAACTGACAAATACGGAATGTATATTTGCTTAGCTATTGAAATTGAATCTGTATTATATGTCCTCAGTAATGTCTATGATCCTCCCCCCGCATCTTTAAAGCCTTTGAAAGCTGCAGTTAAATTTGGTCTGCAATTCCCACAAGCTAGGGTTATTTGTACTGGGGGCTTCAATAGTATAATGGATAATTCACTAGACAAAATGGTCCCTACACAGGTTAAAAACACACTTTTATATAACTATATAAGAGAAATTGGATGGATAGATGTATGGAGATCACAACACCCCAACAAAAGAGAATTTGCCTGCCATTCCAGTTCCCATAACAGTCTCTCTAGAGTGGATTACTTCTTCACTAGTAAAAACACTATGAATAATATCAAGAAAATATCACACAAAGCTAGAGGCATCTCAGATCATTCCTCAATTTTAGCGTGCCTCAGTCTTGGAAAAGAACCACCAACAAACAATATCTACAGTATCCACCCATTCTGGATAACCCTATTACCAACTCCAGACCCTATAGAAACCCAAATCTGTGAATACCTCTCACTTGATCATAACCCGGTCCCTATTGACACTCAATGGAATGCATTTAAAATAGTTTTACGAGGATTTTTAAACACAGAAATAAGGCATATTAAACAAGCAAGAACAAATGAACAGAAACTTGCCCAATCACTAATGAAGGCTGAGACACAGTACATAAACGACCCCAATACACAAAATAACACTGCATGGCATCTGGCACAAACTTTATACAATAACGCTTTAACAGAAAAAACAAATAATCAATCATTCTTCCACAAACAGAGGTACTTTGAACAAGGCAACCAGTCCGCCAAACTACTTGCAAGATTAGCCCATGGCCCGCAGGATCAAAACATAATACTTAACATACGAACAGCAGAGGGGACGCTGACTCAAGAATACTCCCGCATTCTCAATACTTTTACAAATTTCTATAAAGACCAATATACCTCACAATTCCAGTCCACTCCAGAACAATTATCCTTATATATGGACCAAATACCCTTTCCACAACTACTAAACAGTACAAATAAATTTAAACTAGAAAAGGATATTTCTCCCTGTGAACTGATGGAAGCAATTGGCTCTATGGCTCCTAGTAAAAACCCTGGCCCAGACGGCCTACCAGCAGAAGTCTATAAAAGATACTGTGAGCATATTCTCCCCCAATTACTACACACATACCAATCTGCCTTCAACAGGGCTGAACTCCCATCTTCCATGTATGAGGCCCATATTATTCTGATACATAAAACCGGTAAAGACCCTCTGGACCCAGCTTCTTATAGACCAATTTCTTTACTAAATTTAGATTACAAAATACTTGCCAAAATACTTGCAACCAGACTTAACAATACAATAATAGTACACTCAGATCAGACGGGCTTCATGCCAGGGAAATCAACATCAATAAACATTAGGAAAACCCTTATTAACTGTCTTGTTGACCACAACAACTCCAGGACAAGAATCATGCTCTCTCTGGATGCCAGGAGAGCATTTGATTCAATTGAATGGGAATGTCTGAAAAGATTTGGTTTTGGCCACAAATATATCCAGTGGGTTAAACTGCTATACTTGGCAGGACAACTGAAGTACTACAGATTGGGTCGTGCCCCCCCCCCCCCAGTATCGCCTATATCCATATATGATGCAGAAGGGTTACTACACGCATACATACCATCACTCCCAATGAACTTCCTAGAGTCACCAAAAAATATATTACGAGGTGGAGGGACAGCTTTACATAGTCAGCAATTCAAGATATGGAAAGAAAGAAACTGCTCCAGTTAGAGGGCCCATTCAATAAATCCCCTTTATGGCATAAGCCCCAATTCCCGGAGCTTTGCCCATTTGCAGGAGCGGATTTCTGGGGGAAAAAACAAATCCAATACTTCTCACAAATTACTATAAATAATGTCATTTGCTGAACTGCAAGAAAAGCTACAAATTCCTGCCTCATCCTTATTCAGGTACTGGCAGTTGAGACACTGCATGCTAGACGAATTTAAAGGCCCACAAATACAGATACAAAGCAACCCTATTATCCATATTCTTAAAAATAAAGGGGAAAAACAATTGGTATCAATAATCTACAAATATATATCTGAGTTCTGCTCCAATACCAATTCCCCATCTATTATCTCTAAATGGTCAAGGTATATACCTGAAATTAGTATGGATTGCTGGGAAGATCTAGCGGAGTATCGTTATCCGCAAACAATAAACTAATACAGTTTAATATAACACATCAGGTATACCTTACTCCATATCAGATGTCAAAAATATCCCCTAGACACAGATCGGAATGCCCCTAGATGTCAGTGTCCCCAAACGGACTTCTGGCACATGATGTGGGATTGCCCCTTAATCTCCAATTACTGGACCCAAGTTATCGACAGGGGTGTCTGGTATTGTACATCAACCAATATCCCTGGAACCTATGTTATGTTTGCTGGGAATTGGAGAAGAGGACAGATGGTCTAGCTCATGCACCACACTCCTAAGAGAAATCTTATTCATAGCTAGGAAAGTAATTATACTGAATTGGCTATCCCCAAATGTACCCTCTATTTCCCAATGGGAATTCCTAGTTACAGCCATGGTTGCGTATACAAGTCGTGTATAAAAGTAGAGGGAAACCCCTGGTTCAAATATATAGGCACTGTAGCATAAGATTCCCTATGGATATGGACTTATGTGTCCTATATGGAACCAATAGGGAAAGGAAATGGAGAGGCACCGAGCTAGGAACCCTTTTATAGCAATATCCTCAAAGATCCTAGACTTGAAATATGCGAAAAACCTACCTCTAATTAAATCTGTCATCTATTATTGAACTGTTTAATGTTTTTCTAGTTATTTAATGTAGCTGTAATATCGCAAAAGCAAACTGCAATACTGCAATACTTGTACTAAATTTGTACAACTAAATTTATTGTTGAATAGTATTGCATATATATATGACTGTACAAAGAATTATATTTTATTCAAATAAAATCAGTTAAAAAAAAAAGAATAATAAAGTAACCCACTTTTTATACATGCACATATGCTCATATACTAATAATGATATACCGTAATACATATATCAGCCATGCTGCCAGACCGCGTGGGAATCTGGCAGCATGGTTGAAAAAGCTCCAGACACCAAGTAATAGGAGCGAAACGCACCCAAAGGGAACGGCCATACTGCAACGCAATCGCACACAGAATCACATGCGATTTCATGTGCAATTTCGTTGCGTTTGCGCATGCATTTTTTTCATTAAGTATTGAAAAACGCATGCGATTGCGATTTAAAATGCGGAGCGCAAATCACAAAACGCGAGTTTTCGGTGCGTTGCCGAGTTTTCAACGATATGAAAAAAATGCAAACCCAAAAAAAGAGCAGGAGTGTGGCCTAGCCCTAACTGCATGTCTTATTATGCAGCCTTCATACATGGACCACTTACAACTATACCGACATGGAATACTGACTTTCACACTAAAGCATACTGAGAGTTGTAGTTTCCAAACATCTGCATTCCCCAAACCCCCCTAGAGCCCCCCCAGTTCAGTGTTAGCTTACCTGTGCAGTCTTCAATCCGGCGGCTGCATATACTGCTCTGCTGCCTGACATCACAACTCGGCACCAGGAAGTGAGACAGGCGCCAAGTAGTGACGTTAGCCGGCAGAACAGTAGATGCGGAGCGAGCGCCAGCCGGATTACTATTGCTGGATTGAAGAGGTGAGTGACCCGAGTATAAGTCGAGGTTTGGTTTTCAGGCTATTTTTAAAGCGTAAAAACCTTGACTTATACTCAAGTTTATACGGTATGTGTGTTATTATACAGCAGAATATGCACTTCTGCCTCACATGAGGAATATTATTATGGTCAGTGCCCTGTTTTCCATTTTTTGTAATTTCCAAGGTTTCCAACAGCTGGAATGCTTTGGCAGATCCATGTGATTTATTCTACCTATGACTTTCCATTCCTACAGTAGTTACCATGCTATTCCTTTAAGCAGATTCCTTATTGTCAATGTTTTTTAAAGGGCCTTAAAAGAACCAAAAGAATTAAAATTAATCTTCGGCGTGAATATTGAACAAAGGGAACTTGATGGAATGTTTGTATACAACTGCAGCCGACTGATAAAAATGTACGAGAAAGTTGGACCTCAGCTAGAAGGAGGAATGTAAGTAATCAACTAAACTAAAGGTGCCCATTCATATAGTGAGATTAGAGATGTTGCCTTACCAATAATTGCTTCAGGTGTGGTGTCCGATGATAAAATCTTAATGACAAAATCAGCCTGTTTTGGTTATTGGCTACATGGGAAATTTTTATCATAGCAATATTATAGGACCCATAATCTGTGTATGCCCAGTTTAACCAGAAACACTTGCAAACAAAGGGGAGCTGGTCAGCTCTTTTCTTCAAAAAGAGCTGAAGAAGGCAGGTTAACTAATTCATAGTACTTATTGTTCCAGCTCAGGGTCATTTTGCTGGTTTGACACTTATTTTCTCTTAAAGGGTATTTATACTAAAAAAAAATAACTTTGCCTCATATTAATCTATAATTAAATACATGTAAGCACCATTTACTCTGAGGCGTATGTGTGTTGCTGCATGCCTTCCATCCAGTACTTGCTTTTCCCTCTCTTAACTAAAGCCCCCTTTATTAGGCCAGACTATCTATGAAGGCAAGCATGAACAGTAACCACTAAGAGTTAATTTAACAGTCACCATTCCTTTTACAGGAAAACTGCACATAGCATAAGAGTTTGATAATAAGGCAAGCTGAAATCTGGCCAAGATAGAGTAAAATGTTGAAATTTTATCAGAACTTTCTAATCAAAATTTAATGTTGGGCTCCACCATTTTACAGCCATCCTGGGTGAAAGCCAGATAAATCTTCTTTAAAATCTACATACTTTCTGGTGAAACTAAGCTGTCTGTGGAAATCTGCAGGGTTCTTCAATAAAAGTTCTTATCGTTTAAAATGGTGCTAATTTTGCCCCAACCAATCAGATGTTAGCTTTCAAATGTTAAATAAGATCTGATTGGTTGGGGCAAAATTAGCACCATTTTAATGATAAGAACTTTTATTACATCTCCCTGCTGGTTTTGAAGTCCAGTTGATCTACTGAGAACCACAAATCTAGCATGACCTGAATGAACAGGAACCTTCACAAGCATGACCAAAAATACAGTAGAACACTGCTTTTTGGAGCACAAAAAAAATGCCCTATATATGGCTCCCCTAAAACTGTATTTTACAACAGTATGTTAGAAAGGAAGCCAGGAACTATACTCTGAAAATGTAAATATGGATACAGCACAAAGCTTAAGTTGGCCATTCACACAAATATTCTGATCACACTATCTTGATATAGGCCCTATTACAATTTTCCAGAATGTCCATTTGCCATTTTAAATGCTTGTCAGTTGACAACATATACCGTATATACTCAAGTATAAACTGACCCGTGTATAAACTGAGGTACCCAATTCTACCCGAAAAAACTAATAAAAGTGATTGACTCGGTTATAAACCGAGGGTAGAAAATGTGACCACTATTGCCTTCTGATTAAGTATTGTTTTGAGGCTTTAGTTGCCCTTTAAATGGACAGCAAATTTCCCATACAGTAATAGCCATACTTGATATGGCTATTACTGTAATAGAATTATGCTGTTCATTTAAAAGACAACTAAATTCTCATTCATTGGCACTCCAGATGTTTTGGAAACTACAACTCCCAGCATGCTTTATTAGCTGGGAGGCGTAGTTTCCAAACATCTACACCCTCCCACCCAGTTCAGTGGGTACCTTCTGTGGGCTCTCCTCTGCCTGCATCCGGGTTCTTCCCTGTTGGGACTTGTGACAGGGGCTTGTGACTATTGTGCAGTACCGTATATGTGAGTTCCAGCATTGAAGTCCATTCATTACTTTACCACTCCGACAGCCGCGCACTCATTCCCTGTACTGACACGCCGGCTGACTTCACTAATCGGTGCCAGGCAGTGACATCATCTGGTATGCCAGTACAGGGAATGAGCGCGTGGCTGCCGGAGTGGTAAAGTAAGTACTGATAAGTATAAACCGAGTTCAAGTTTTCAGGCTGATTTTACAGCCTGAAAAACTCTGTTTATACTCGAGTATATACGGTATATTCTTATAGCCCTATGAAACAATAAACAATGTCTAAATACCTCTGTAGCTTTAATAATAATCTAGTAACATTGTGGATACTTTGCAGATCTTTCTGTTCATTAATAAACCTGGAATGTTTATTATTTTGTCTCTAGGGCCTGTGGAGGGGTGGTAGGTGTAGTGGATGTTCCATACCTTGTTCTTGAACCCACTCATAACAAACAAGATTTTGCTGATGCTAAAGAATACAAACACTTACTGAAAGCTATGGGAGAACATTTGGCACAGTACTGGAAAGATGTTGGAATAGGTAATTGAGTATGTGGATCAATATGAACATTATAGACATAAATGGTGTTTTAATGTATATTTAAATTTAAGAGGTTCGTATCTTAAAAAAACATCAGGTAAGTAGTTTAAAGGGCATGTCCACCCCCAAAATTAATATTTAACCCCATATTGGCCCCACTGTGTAGTTTAAAAACATCCCTAACTTACATTTCTGCTCCTAATGGTTCTCCTGCAGTGCTTGTCCAAAGTCCAGGAGACTGATGAGTAGTGGCTGTCTTCCTGTCCAAATGTCTCTGCCTCCTGTCTTGCCTCCGGGAGGGATGGTGACATGCGCAGGGGAGCCCCCCCTCCCTCCCATCATCCGGATCCATTCTCTGCAGCCGTTGCACCTAGCGTCACTTACAACCCTTCGTTCCCTTGTCTTCTCCATTGATGGCAGCCATGTCTGGCCCCCTGCTTGCAAGTTCCTGGCAAGCAGGGAGCCGGATCAATGGGCCTGGAGGATAGAGGGGCTGTAAGTAATGATCTAAAACTGTTTTGTACATTTTGACAAGGCGGTTGTAAAAAAATGTTCTGATCGCTAGTTGCAGCCCTTCGTTCCCGCGGCGTCTCTATTGACAGCAGCCACGTATGTGATTGGCTGACCTGCAGCCAATCAGATATGCGTCTGCTGGTCCGGCCCCCTGCTTGCAAGTTCCGGCAAGCAGGGAGTCTAATCAATGCGCCAGAGGATTGAGGGGCTGTAAGTAATGATCTAAAACTTTTTTGTACATTTTGACAAGGTGGTTGTAATAAAATGTTCTGATCGCTACTTGCAACCCTTCGTTCCTACAGCGTCTCCATTGACAACAGCCACGTATGTGATTGGCTGACTGGCAGTCAATCAGATATGCGTCTGCCGGTCCGGCCCCCTGCTCGCAAGTTCTGGCAAGCAGGGAGTCGGATCAATGCGCCGGATGATCGAGGGGCTATAAGTAATGATCTAAAACTTTTTTTTACATGTTGATAACGCAATGTGGGGTGGGCAGGGGGCCCCTACCATATATCAAAAATACATTTTTAGGGTGGATACGCCGTTTAATGCACTACATCATTCTAACTCATAAGTAAACTCAGAATCTTGAAAATTACCTCTTACAAATATTAAAATTGAACTAAAACAAAAATACCAAAATATAAATGCGCCTTAAAGGGCTCTACAATTTGTTAATAGATCGCTCACCTCTGAAGCACTTGCTATTTCTTTCTTTGGATGCCAGCTCCGTTGCCCATGCATGATCATACCCTAAAAATGTACCATTCCAAATTTCCTCAGCTTCCAAATCAAAAACTAGTCTAATCTCCCCACCTTTTAATAGTAGTGGTTTTAGAATAAATCAGAATTCCCTTGAAGATTTTACTACTAGTAGTGCTGGGTTTTGAAAAAGAAATCAACACATTTGGGAAAGTGCTTTCAGAAGCCCCCAGCATTTAATTGTGAAAGGCAAACTTTAGGAGAAGGATACAAAAAGATTTGTAAGGCTTTATCTATTCTTTTCAATGTCTAGAGATTTTTAAGAAGTGTAAGGTGTATGACATCTGTGGCAGCATTGTTTTATTTGTGTGTATTTTATAGCGCACACTACCGCGCATGCATGCTATAGTTGTACAGAACAAGGAAGCAGTCAGAGATTTCACTATGGCTGCTGTGGATCGCACAAAAGGTATGTTTCTTCTATCATTGTTCCCGGATCCTGAGCTATTGATTGAAGAACGGGAGGTAAGGCATACCTCCTTAACCTCCCAGGCTTCAATCTATACTTTAAAGGAATAGTTCACTTTGGGAGTGAACCTTAGCTCAGACGAGAAAGGAATTTAATGAAGATGTGAAATGGAAACCTTAGTTCTGGTAATCCTTGATATATACATTATACATACACTTAAATGTGTATCTATAAATGGCTGTAATTATTTTTACCCCTCGTTTCCTATGGTCCTTCTTGGCTGGGGAAAACATTTTTTGTGATCAATATATTTTTTTATTTTAACCATATAATAAAAAGATATTAACATATAATATATAACAATTAATAGAAGGCAAATGAGTGTTTACATAGATGCATACACTTTTCCTTTACATTTATTGTATAAATTGTATAAACATATCCTTAAATAGGATTTTCACAGAATGATGATAGGCATGTATAAGTTTGGTGGGGTTACCTATCGATATTTTATAGAGACGGGTGTCATTTTTAAATTAATATTTTTTATTTGTTCACACAGGTGGGTTAATTGAATACGAGCTTGCTATCCAGGGTGTCCATATCTTATCATATAGTAACATTGTGTCTTGGGAAACATGGAATATTCATTCGTAGGTTATTCTATGGGCCATATTTATAAACGTCCGATAATAGCGCCGTAAAATTACCGCCGCACATCGGCGTGGAAAAAATACCGCTATCGCCATATTTATAATAGCAAGCGGCATTGTGGCGAAAATGTTTCGCGTCCGCGAAGGGCCCTATCAGGCACTTTGCCGCACTTACACGTTCCCTTGCGGCCCTGAGAAGGGCCTTTGTGACTTAAGGGGTCCCGCAGCTCGAACCGGGACCCCCTCCCCGGCCCTTATAAGGGCCCTTGCGGCACTGAGAAGTGCCTTTGGCGGGGGTCCCGCAGGTCGAACCGGGACCCCGTGAGCGGCTCTTAAAAGAGCACTTTGGCGGCGTCTTCTTTCTTCCATCCGGCGACACCAGCTCAGCTGAGGCCGCCGACCCCGAGAGGTACCCCTGCGGCTGCCAGGGGTACCCTAGTGGCCTCAAAGAGGCCGATGTTGCTGGTGTCTTGATCCGCCGCAACGTCTTCGAGCCAGCGACACCAACCCCACTGAGGTCGCCGATGCCAGGCAGGCTCACTGCGGCTGCTGTTGCTAGCTGCTTCTTTCTTCAGCCATCTACTGCGAAAACCCTAATCCGTTTCTGATTGGTCAATTTTTTTAATGCTTGGATTACACGTCGCGGCAGATCAAGATGCTGGCAATATCAGCCTCGTTGAGACCACCGGCGCCCGCTAGGGGTACCTCTCAGGGGTCGTTGGCCTCAGCGGAGCTGGTGTTGCCGGATGGAAGAAAGAAGACTCCGCCAAAGTGCTCTTTTTAAGAGCCGCTTACTGGGGGTCCCAGTTCTAGCTGCAGGACCCCTGCCAAAGGCACTTCTCAGTGCCGCAAAGGGCCCTTATAAGGGCTGGGGAGGGGGTCCTGGTTCGAGCTGTGGGGCCCCAAAAGCCCTACTCAGGGCCACAAGGGCACTTGTAATTGTCCCAGTTCGAGCTGCGGGACCCCTAAGCCCCAAAGGGGTTTTGTTAGAGCCGCAAGGGCACTTGTAAGTGCCGCAAAGGCCCTGATAGCGCCGGGGAGGGGGGACCGGCTCGAGCTGCGGGACCCCTTAAACCCCAAAAGCCACTTTTCAGTGCCCCCGCTGGAGGGTCCCTCCACCTCCCAGCCCCCTGCAATCTCATCTGTTTTCGCCACCTTCAAAGTAAAACGGCCGTGATTAACGCGGCGCATCAGTTACCGCCGCTTTATAAATAGAAGTGAGCGGTAACTGATTTTAGCGAAAATGGCGGGAAACTCGGCCACAAAAATTTACCGCTCGTTTATAAATATGCCCCTATGTATTACTGTTTTTTTTCCCTCTAATATGGGTTTTCGCTATTGGGCTCCGACATGGATTTTGTCTGCCAGCATGGCGTATTGTATAAAACTGTTAGTTGAATTAGGGAGGGGGAAAACATTTTTATTTACACTTGTCAGGATGCCTGAGGCAATTCCAGAAATAGAATAGCAAGTGCAACTTATATCTTCCTTAAAAAAGTAGATCTCAAAGTATGGCCTAGTGTATAAAGTTATTGGAAAACATTATTGAGAAGAAAAGTATATAAAATGTCATTGATAACTTTCAGATGCTTGAACAACAAAAAGTATTGTCAAGGCAACTAACAAATTAACATTTTGTCATAATAACCTGGAAGGTAAACCGTTCAGATTGTTTTGCCGGATTTTATGATTTATGTCCATGGTTATTTATACAATAGAAGGACTGTGGAAGTACTTGGGATAAATTGCAATTACAAGTGCTGCTGATCTTATCAATAATTCATACAAACATAGAAATAATAATCATTGCACATTCCTAGAACAATCCTAGGCCCCATACAATATCATTATCTGCAAACGTGCATACATTATAAACAAAGGGTTTTAGTATACATTACTATGATTATGTGAATGAAAAGCCTCCAATCACGTCAAGGTACCCTATTCAGGAAGGTCCTAACATTTTTTTTTTTGAAAATTACTTTTTTATTGTTATATTTCAGCATACATATATAATGTAATAATATGCAATAAAGTTCACTTGAAGTCAAAACTTGTGGCTATAATGTTATGCATATTATAATATTACAATAACAAGACTCTAAGTTGATTTGTGTAAAAAAAAACAACAACAGTATTAGCACTAATTAACTTTTGTCGGAGAGCCATCTCTTAATTTGTACTTTTGCTTAACATTCTATATGAAGAGTGAGTATGGTGCACGGAGTGCCGCCAGTCCCCCGCAGGGCATTGATATTATTGTTTGGGTCGTTAGGTTCTTTTGGATGCCCACCACCCGTGCCCCACCCCCCTTTAGTTGGGAAGGTTTGTTGAGTTGGGTTTGATTCAGTTCTGCCCCGCCGCCACTGACCTCCATTTCTTCCTGGTCGATCCATGTTGGGTGGGAGAAAGGGTTATTGGATACTAGTTTATTACTATTTTAGTTTGTGTCCCATGCGCATTGTTTACTGTTAAGGAAGGTCCTAACTTTTAACTTTTTTAATTTTAGCTTTTTCTTAGGTTATTTCAGTGCAAAAGAGAAATGCAAATGTTCGAGTAATACTTCTAAGAACTAACAATAATATACTAAATTCCTTTGGTTCTAACGGATACAGATCGCAGATTTTGATATTTTAAGGGGTCTAGGAATGTGCATTGATTATTTTTTTCCAGTTTGATTTAACATGAGCTTGAAACCCAGTGATCCTTTTTGTTTGAACTGCACTGCACATCTTGTAGAGCTCTTTCATCTGCTTAAAATAAAAATTGCAAATTCTATGTGATGCAGAAAAGAATGTGTGTTATCTTTTGTACACCATAGAATATATTTGCCAAAAAGTGGTTCTGGGGTGAATAAATTTGTATAATATCCATACAACATATTAACAGAGGTTTGAACATACGTGTTTTGATGTTGTGTTTTTTATAGAATCTCTTTTATAGAAATTTTTTTTAGATTTCTATAATTTAGAAACATGGAGTTTGAATTTTTTTTCCACAGCACAAAAGGGTATTATAAATCTGGGTGAATTTGGTATATATATGCAAACTGGAGTCAGCTCCTTCTTGTGATTTAAGATATAAACGAGACGTGCAATGGAAATACCCACAACTATACAATGTGGTAAGTGATTGCTCGGTCTGTTTTGTTTTTGTATGATTAGAAATGTGTGGTAAATATAATATTAGAAGAGCTGGAGATTCTACATGGAGAACCTAACTTTCATGTTCTATGTGGAGATCTTGAAAGAATAAAGTTTGTTTTTTATTCTAACCACTTAATTATGATTTTGAAGCCTTGCAGCAGGAGCCTAGCTGGTATAGGAACTAAAATATTATTTAAGATAATAAAATTTCTCCCCATTACTGGTTTTAACTTTATTGTTGTATAATGAACTTGAAACTTTTAAAGGGCATGTCCACCCCCAAAACTATAATCCCCCCAACTACTGGCCATCATGTAGTGTAGTGTATCCTTACCTCAGATCCCAGCTCCATATGGTTCTCCTGTAGTCCCCCCCAAAGTCCAAAAACTGCCCACCAGGAGGCTAGCAGGTCCATATAGACACTGCCTGCTACCTGGCCTCAGGTAGATTTTTGCCATGCGTACGCAGCCCTTCTCCCCCTCCCTCTCCTCCCTCTCCTCTCCCTCTGTTCTACTATCCCTCCCCCTAGCTAAAACCCCTTCAACAGTATTCCCCATGTCTCCAGCCCCAACCGCATATTTTTTATTTTTAGAAAGTCCCCAAACTCTTACTACCTCTCCTCTTTCCTCCGGGAAGTGAGCTGCCGGCAGCCACGTCTGTGATTGGCTGCCGCTCAGCCAATCACAAGACGCGGCTGCCGGTCCCGCCCCTCTGCTTGCATTTCCTTGCAAGCAGAGGGCGGGAGCGCGGCGGAGGAGGAAGGAGAGGGAGGTAAGTAGAGTTTGGGGGGTTTTCTAAAAAAAAAAATAGCGGGTTGGGTGGGAGCCCAGGAGGGATCTTACTTTAAAATTCAATTTTAGGGTGGACATATCCTTTAAAGGACAGCCAAAGGCTCAGAAAACACTGAAGGCAATGAGCACCTTGATATAAGTTATCTGACCTCAACAATCGATGGGTTTGGTGCTGGGAAATTAACCTTACTTAAACTACTTAAACTGACCCAATGGATTGGAAGTGTCCGTACCAATCCTATTACCTGACATTCTAAATAAGATATGTGTTGACACTGTTGCTGATAATGTTGACTAATGTTGACTTAAAGGACATGTTCACTCCAGGGTCCCCCTTAAAACAAGGACCCCCTCAAACGCAAGGATCAAAGTACTTACTTTGTGCTTTGCATTCCTGAATGAACATACCACCAAGTCTGTTGGTTTCTCTTCAATGTGTCCTATGCGCTTGTGGCTAATATACTCATGCAGCGTGGAGAAAATGTTCCTTTAGCAACAGAAATAACAAGAGGAACCAGTAGACTTGGTAGTGAATATCTTTACTCAAAGGTACTATTTTTATTTGAGTAAACTTGCCACATATTGTTAATCAGAATCCCCTAAACCATCACAGACATAGTAGACATCCAGTGGTAGAGCTCAAGGGACAATATACTCCTCCCCCAATCTACACCTGAATAATACCCAGAGAGATGACTAAACCACAAAGTCCTTAAAGGGTATCTCCACTCGTTTTTAGAAGTTTTGGGAATCCCATTCTATTGAAGAACGGGAGGTAAAGGAGATGTGCCTTACCTTCCGTTCTTCAATAGAAACACAGGAGCCAGGAGAGAAGGTAAGAAACTTACCGCTCGCTCACTCCCCGGCGGTAGTCTGACAGGTCCGACGGACCTTGTCTTTATGCGCATGCGCGATCTATGGCATAGAAGACAAGGTCCATCGGGACCTGTCAGACCAAGGCCGGGGGAGGCGAGCGAGCGGGTAAGTTCTTACCTTCTCTCCTGGCTATTGTGTGTTCTATGAAGAACGGAAGGTAAGGCACATCTCCTTTACCTCCGTTCTTCAATAGAACGGGATTCCCAAAACTTCTAAAACGAGGAGGATACCCTTAACCCATAGATAATACAGATCAAATGTTACTGAAGTTTCCCTCGCCACTCGGTTTGCTCTGACCCTCTGCCACTGTCAGTGATCCTCCACAAGACATGTGGGTCTACTGGAGGCACTACTGTGTGAATTAACTAAGAAGTAGCTGTAGTTTATGGATGATATTTTCATAAACTCTATGCATCCAGTGCATAAATGCCTAATTTTGAATGTATGTGTTAGTGCTTTGATTATAAAATGGGACCAATTTTACACTTAAACATGTTATGTTTTGTGTAAGCCCAGGAAAGGTTTACATAGGTAACTAAAGCACATAGCAGTTATGGAGATTCACCCCAATTCGACATACCTGACTAAATCATTCTTGGCAGGTTATCTGTATCCCGTTAAAGGATATCTTTGCCTCCAGTTGAACCTCTAGTTCTAGGGCACTGATAAGTTCTAGATAAGCCATCAAATACATACCTTGCCAGGAATGGATGATCTAAGAAGTTGTTTTATTTATATACTTTAATTGTTTTTACTTGTATACCGTATATACTCGAGTATAAGTCGATCCGAGTATAAGTCGAGGTACCTATTTTTACCTGAAATTTGACTCGACTCGAGATTGACTCGAGTATAAGTCGAGGGTAGAAATTATCACCACTACTGCCTTTGATTCTGTGTTGTTTTTGGCTTAGTGCCCTTTAAATGGACAGCAGAATTCCCATACATGAATCCCATACAGTAATGCCAAATCCAGTACCAGTAACCTCCAATTCTTTGGCACTCCAGATGTTTGGAAACTACAACTCCCAGCATGCTTTGTTGTGGGAGTTTCAGTTTCTAAACATGTGGCGTGGCAAGGTTCAGTAAACTTTTAATTAAGCTTACCATCATTTACAAATACTCCTGAACCCCATATAGTAAAGGGCCCTCTGACCCCATATAGTAAAGGGCCCTCTGACCCCAATAGTTAAAAATTTCACCTGAGAGTTGTAGTTCAAGCTGTCATTTGCACTGAAAAGCAGCTGTTTTTGCCCCAAACTGAGGAGACCCAACAGATTTACAGCATCCAGTGACAGTGCTGAGTGAGTCCAGCAGCCAGAAAAACGGAAGCAGGAAGTGTAAAGGCAGATCAGCTCCTGTAACTTTCTATGCAGGTTAACACAGCGACCATACTGGTTACTATCTGTAATTGCAGAATTTGGATCTAAATTAGGACTTGACGAGTATAAGTCGAGGTTAGGTTTTCAGGCTAATTTTAAAGCCTGAAAAATTCGACTTACATCGAGTATATACAGTACTTGTACAGAAAGATACAAGTCAAGTGTACAGAAAGTGTAAAATACTTCATGATTTGGAAGGAAATATTTTATACACTTCACAGATATCTGGATTGATAAAGGTATTCCATTATCCTTCATGGTAATTCATGTACAGATGTTAGAGACATTTGGGGGATTACGAATTGGGAATTGGGGGGGATGGAGGAGAAAAGGAGGTACAGGATCTTGTATCAAGTGAAGGAACACTAGGTACTATGAGCATTAAGAATGATATAATATTAATGTTCTAAAAAATTATTTATTAAATATTATAAAATATTTATTCCTATGCATAACAATACAGTAAATAAAAAAGAGGCCTTTATTTTCTGTACAAACTTAGAGAGATGTATGTAAGGAGCAGAACCACTCCTTATTGGTTTGATTGTATATCGCAGTGGTGTTTGTATTATAAAGATATATTATTGAGTGCATGGTCGTTTTTTCCCCTTGAACTAATAGTTTTTTTCAGATCTGTGTTTAAGGTGGAGGACACTTCCATCCAACTGAGTTCTGTTGATAAGGAATATCTGACACTTGGGTTGTGCACAATGAATCCTGACCCAGTCAATTTTATCTAAACTGCAAATGGGACTCTTAAACCAAGATAATAAGCTCTCCATACCATAGGGGAAGTTTTGGATACAGGACACAACCTAATATTTACAGGAAGCCTTCCCCTGCGTAGGTTAACCCCATGGAGGGGCACACTACAGATTATGTGTGGACAGGTTCCTTTCTCTATGGTGTGGGAGCCCAGTCCCAAAAATGGAATAAATCTATTAGCAAAGGATATTTCCCACTAAACAATGACTCTCTCAAAACTGCTCTGCAGAACAGCACACAATGTGCACCCCAAAACCATTCCACACTTGGTGATAATCTAAAAGATGTTTTTATGTTCTAATTTCCCAAACCATTCTTTGGGATATGGTTATACCCCCGTTATTGGTACTCCCTTCTCACCCTCATCCACAAGACCCCTTTCCCTTGGTTTTCCGGTTTAAATTTTTATACTTGAATATGTATAGAGGTATTTACTTTGTACTGCAAGCTATAAGGATATGGTATTTTCGCCACTGTTATGCTAAATTTATAATATGGATATTGTACAACTGCTGCGGTTCTTAAACCACTATGTATGTGGGACTTCCAGTTGTCTCCCTTCTCTCACACTTACAAGCCCCCTACCCCCTGGTTCCCTCTGGATGTGCCCAAAATATATGTTTATACACTCGAATACTGTTGTGTTGTAATATCGTTGTATCATTAGATCAACTGGACTTGAAGTTTAGTTCTTGAAGACGTTTCGCTAGTCATCCAACTGGCTTTCTTAATTCAGAATGACTTTGTACAAGAATCTGTGGCAATTATGTACCCTGGAAAATCCAATAGCATATCACAGCCAAGTGTAAGGGGCGTGATTGGATAGTGGCTAAGAGGTGGTATAGGAAACACCCAGAGTAATGTGTCAAAACAGCATTGTACATTGCAGACAGTTTGTGTCGAACCCCCCCACCTCTATTTAGGCTTGTTTCTTTATTTTCACATAAATGTCCTCCTTAACACCTCTCTTGAACCAGTCACGTTCCTTTGCCAATATGTTAACATTACAAATCTTCAAAGGTATGTCCTTATCCTTAAGATGCAGGTACACGTTGCCCGAGGAATGGTTGTTTTCTGGGTGGGCCATACGTTGATGCAGGTTGCTGTTTGGTCTCCCCCCTCATACAAATCAGAGCATTCTTCACTGCACTGCACTGCACTGCACTGCGTATATGATGTCGCTTTTCTTGTGTTTGGGTATTGGGTCTTTCGGATGTACCAATTGCTGCCTCAGTGTGGTTTAGTTTAAAGCAGACAGGGATACAGTGTTTTTTTGAAAATCTTCTTAATTTCTCGAGACCCCTGCTACATATGGGATGACCATGTTCTTTTCCTGTCTTGCTTTTCCCCTTCACTGTTGGTATTCATGTATTTTTTCTTCTACTTCTGGGAGGGGTTCGACACAACTGTCTGCCATGTACAATGCTGTTTTGACACCTTACTCTGGGTGTTTTCCTATAAACCTCTTAGCCACTATCCAATCACGCCCTTAACACTTGGCTGTGATATGCTAATTGGGATTTCCAGGGTACATAATTGCCTCAGATTTTGTACAAGTCATTCTGAATTGAGAAAGCCAGTCGGATGATAGGAAACGTCTTCAAGAACTAAACTTCAAGTCCAGTTGATCTAATTGAATACAACAGAATACCATGACCTGGATGAATGAGAACCTTCACAAGCATGTTGTGTGTAATGTTGTGGACGCCTATAACCATAAACGTTTATGGTGTTCAGGTTCCCCCCTATTTAACTCATTCTATATCCATTATATGCTAAAAACTCAAATCCTATCCCAACCCACTACTGATCTCACAAGCCGTGAAGACTGTAATGTTAGATTACTGCTTGAGATAACCTGCAAATCTTTAATCAATCTTCACTCATGTCATTTATACAATGTATCTCTAATTTCAACCTAAAAATTTATAAATATGTGGGATACGATGTCTGAAGAAGTGAGACACAGGTGAATCCACTGGAACTTATAGTATTAAATAACATATATGACAGCTCAATTTAGAATACTGTCTTGGAACGTTAGAGGCCTTAAATGGACCCCAAAAAAAGAATTGCAGTTTTCTCATTAATTAGGTCTCTCCGAGCAGATATAATGGTCTGCAGGAGACCACACCTACTACCTTCCACCACTTGCTATCTGAAACGGGCTTGGATCTCCTCCTCTTTTCATAGTTCCTACTCGGGTGTATCCAGAGAGGTCTCAATTCTGAATCGAGATCTCTAAAAACACAAGGTAATAAAGGTGTTAATGACAAATACGGAATGTATATTTGCTTAGCATTGAAAATTGAATCTGTATTATATGTCCTCAGTAATGTCTATGATCCTCCCCCCGCATCTTTAAAGCCTTGAAAGCTGCAGTTAAATTTGGTCTGCAATTCCCACAAGCTAGGGGTATTTGTACTGGGGGCTTCAATAGTATAATGGATAATTCACTAGACAAAATGGTCCCTACACAGGTTTAAAAACACACTTTTATATAACTATTAAGAGAAATTGGATGGATAGATGTATGGAGATCACAACACCCCAACAAAAGAGAATTTGCCTGCCATTCCAGTTCCCATAACAGTCTCTCTAGAGTGGATTACTTCTTCACTAGTAAAAAAACTATGAATAATATCAAGAAAATATCACACAAAGCTAGAGGCATCTCAGATCATTCCTCAATTTTAGCGTGCCTCAGTCTTGGAAAAGAACCACCAACAAACAATATCTACAGTATCCACCCATTCTGGATAACCCTATTACAACTCCAGGACCCTATAGAAACCCAAATCTGTGAATACCTTCACTTGATCATAACCGGTCCCTATTGACACTCAATGGAATGCATTTAAAATAGTTTTACGAGGATTTTTAAACACAGAAATAAGGCATATTAAAAAAGCAAGAACAAATGAAAAGAACTTGCCCAATCACTAATGAAGGCTGAGACACAGTACATAAACGACCCCATACACAAATAACACTGCATGGCATCTGGCACAAACTTTATACAATAACGCTTTAACAGAAAAAACAAATAATCAATCATTCTTCCACAAACAGAGGTACTTTGAACAAGGCAACCAGTCGCCAAACTACTTGCAAGATTAGCCCATGGGCCCGCAGGATCAAAACATTATACTAACATACGAACAGCAGAGGGGACGCTGACTCAAGAATACTCCCGCATTCTCATACTTTACAAATTTCTATAAAGACCATATACCTCACAATTCCAGTCCACTCCAGAACAATTATCCTTATATATGGACCAAATACCCTTCCACAACTACTAAACAGTACAAATAAATTTAAACTAGAAAGGATATTCTCCCTGTGAACTGATGGAAGCAATTGGCTCTATGGCTCCTAGTAAAAACCCTGGCCCAGACGGCCCTACCAGCAGAAGTCTATAAAAGATACTGTGAGCATATTCTCCCCCAATTACTACACACATACCAATCTGCCTTCAACAGGGCTGAACTCCCATCTTCCATGTATGAGGCCCATATTATTCTGATACATAAAACCGGTAAAGACCCTCTGGACCCAGCTTCTTATAGACCAATTTCTTTACTAAATTTAGATTACAAAATACTTGCCAAAATACTTGCAACCAGACCTAACAATACAATAATAGTACACTCAGATCAGACGGGCTTCAGCCAGGGAAATCAACTCAATAAACATTAGGAAAACCCTTATTAACTGTCTTGTTGACCACAACAACTCCAGGACAAGAATCATGCTCTCTCTGGATGCCAGGAGAGCATTTGATTCAATTGAATGGGAATGTTGAAAAGATTTGGTTTTGGCCACAAATATATCCAGTGGGTTAAACTGCTATACTTGGCAGGACAACTGAAGTACTACAGATTGGGTCGTGCCCCCCCCCCCAGTATCGCCTATATCCATATATGATGCAGAAGGGTTACTACACGCATAAATACCATCACTCCCAATGAACTTCCTAGAGTCACCAAAAAAATTATTACGGGTGGAGGGACAGCTTACAAGTCAGCCATTCAAGATATGGAAAGAAAGAAACTGCTCCAGTTAGAGGGCCCATTCAATAAATCCCTTGTGCATAAGCCCAATTCCCGGAGCTTTGCCCATTTGAGGAGCGGATTTCTGGGGGAAAAAACAAATCCAATACTTCTCACAAATTACTATAAATAATGTCATTTGCTGAACTGAAGAAAAGCTACAAATTCCCTGCCTCATCCTTTTCAGGTACTGGCAGTTGAGACACTGCATGCTAGACGAATTTAAAGGCCCACAAATACAGATACAAAGCAACCCTATTATCCATATTCTTAAAAATAAAGGGGAAAAACAATTGTATCAATAATCTACAAATATATATCTGAGTTCTGCTCCAATACCAATTCCCCATCTATTATCTCTAAATGGTCAGGTATACCTGAAATTAGTATGGATTGCTGGGAAAGCTAGCGGAGTAGTATCGTTATCCGCAAACAATAAACTAATACAGTTTAATATAACACATCAGGTATACCTTACTCCATATCAGATGTCAAAAATATCCCCTAGACACAGACGGAATGCCCCTAGATGTCAGTGTCCCCAAACGGACTTCTGGCCACATGATGTGGGATGCCCTTAATCTCCAATTACTGGACCCAAGTTATCGACAGGGGTGTCTGGTATTGTACATCAACCAATATCCCTGGAACCTATGTTATGTTGGGAATTGGAGAAGAGGACAGATGGTCTAGCTCATGCACCACACTCTAAGAGAAATCTTATTCATAGCTAGGAAAGTAATTATACTGAATTGGCTATCCCCAAATGTACCCTTATTTCCCAATGGGAATTCCTAGTTACAGCCATGGTTGCGTATACAAGTGTGTATAAAAGTAGAGGGAAACCCCTGGTTCAAATTAATAGGCACTGTAGATAAGATTCCCTATGGATATGGACTTATGTGTCCTATATGGAACCAATAGGGAAAGGAAATGGAGAGGCACCGAGCTAGGAACCCTTTATAGCAATATCCTCAAAGATCCTAGACTTGAAATATGCGAAAAAACCTACCTCTAATTAAATCTGTCATCTATTATTGAACTGTTTAATGTTTTTCTAGTTATTTAATGTAGCTGTAATATCGCAAAAGCAAACTGCAATACTGCAATACTTGTACTAAATTTGTACAACTAAATTTATTGTTGAATAGTATTGATATATATATGACTGTACAAGAAATTATATTTTATTCAAATAAAATCAGTTAAAAAAAAAGAATAATAAGTAACCCACTTTTATACATGCACATATGCTCATATACTAATAATGATATACCGTAATACATATATCAGCCATGCTGCCAGACGCGTGGGAATCTGGCAGCATGGTTGAAAAAGCTCCAGACAACAAGTAATAGGAGCGAAACGCACCCAAAGGGAACGGCCATACTGCAACGCAATCGCACACAGAATCACATGCGATTTCATGTGCAATTTCGTTGCGTTTGCGCATGCATTTTTTTCATTAAGGATTGAAAAACGCATGCGATTGCGATTTAAAATGCGGAGCGCAAATCCAAAACGCGAGTTTTCGGTGGTTGCCGAGTTTTCAACGATATGAAAAAAATGCAAACCCAAAAAAAGAGCAGGAGTGTGGCCTAGCCTAACTGCATGTCTTATTAGCAGCCTTCATACATGGACTTACAACTATACCGACATGGAATACTGACTTTCACACTAAAGCATAGAGAGTTGTAGTTTCCAAACATCTGCATTCCCCAAACCCCCTAGAGCCCCCCCAGTTCAGTGTTAGCTTACGTGCAGTCTTCAATCCGGCGGGCTGCATATACTGCTCTGCTGCCTGACATCACAACTCGGCACCAGGAAGTGAGACAGGCGCCAAGTAGTGACGTTAGCGGCAGAACAGTAGATGCGGAGCGAGCGCCAGCCGGATTACTATTGCTGGATTGAAGAGGGTAGTGACCGAGTATAAGTCGAGGTTTGGTTTTCAGGCTATTTTTAAAGCGTAAAAACCTTGACTTATACTCAAGTTTATACGGGATGTGTGTTATTATACAGCAGAATATGCACTTCTGCCTCACATGAGGAATATTATTATGGTCAGTGCCCTGTTTTCCATTTTTTGTAATTTCCAAGGTTTCCAACCTGGAATGCTTTGGCAGATCCATGTGATTATTCTACCTATGACTTTCCATTCCTACAGTAGTTACCATGCTATTCCTTTAAGAGATTCCTTATTGTCAATGTTTTTAAAGGGCTTAAAAGAACCAAAAGAATTAAAATTATCTTCGGCGTGTATTGAACAAGGGAACTTGATGGAATGTTTGTATACAACTGCAGCCGACTGATAAAAATGTACGAGAAAGTTGGACCTCAGCTAGAAGGAGGAATGTAAGTAATCAACTAAACTAAAGGTGCCCATTCATATAGTGAGATTAGAGATGTTGCCTTACCAATAATTGCTTCAGGTGTGGTGTCCGATGATAAAATCTTAATGACAAAATCAGCCTGTTTTGGTTATTGGCTACATGGGAAATTTTTATCATAGCAATATTATAGGACCCATAATCTGTGTATGCCCAGTTAACCAGAAAACACTTGCAAACAAAGGGGAGCTGGTCAGCTCTTTTTTTCAAAAAGAGCTGAAGAAGGCAGGTTACTAATTCATAGTACTTATTGTTCCAGCTCAGGGTCATTTTGCTGGTTTGACACTTATTTCTCTAAAGGGTATTTATACTAAAAAAAATAACTTTGCCTCATATTAATCTATAATTAAATACATGTAAGCACCATTTACTCTGAGGCGTATGTGTGTTGCTGCATCTTCCATCCAGTACTTGCTTTTCCCTCTCTTAACTAAGCCCCCTTTATTAGGCCAGACTATCTAAGGCAAGCATGAACAGTAACCACTAAGAGTTAATTAACAGTCACCATTCCTTTACAGGAAAACTGACATAGCATAAGAGTTTGATAATAAGGCAAGCTGAAATCTGGCCAAGATAGAGTAAAATGTTGAAATTTTATCAGAACTTTCTAATCAAAATTTAAGTTGGGGCTCCACCATTTTACAGCCATCCTGGGTGAAAGCCAGATAAATCTTCTTTAAAATCTACATACTTCTGGTGAAACTAAGCTGTTGTGGAAATCTGCAGGGTTCTTCAATAAAAGTTCTTATCGTTTAAAATGGTGCTAATTTTGCCCCCACCAATCAGATGTTAGCTTTCAAATGTTAAATAAGACTGATTGGTTGGGGCAAAATTAGCACCATTTAATGATAAGAACTTATTACATCTCCCTGCTGGTTTTGAAGTCCAGTGATCTACTGAGAACCACAAATCTAGCATGACCTGAATGAACAGGAACCTTCACAAGCATGACCAAAAATACAGTAGAAACATGTTTTGGAGCACAAAAAAAATGCCCTATATATGGCTCCCCTAAAACTGTATTTTACAACAGTATGTTAGAAAGGAAGCCAGGAACTATACTCTGAAAATGTAAATATGGATACAGCACAAAGCTAAGTTGGCCATTCACACAAATATTCTGATCACACTATCTTGATATAGGCCCTATTACAATTTTCCAGAATGTCCATTTGCCATTTAAATGCTGTCAGTTGACAACATATACCGTATATAATCAAGTATAAACTGACACCTGTATAAAACTGGGTACCAATTCTACCCGAAAAAACTAATAAAAGTGATTGACCGGTTATAAACCGAGGGTAGAAAATGTGACCACTATTGCCTTCTGATTAAGTATTGTTTTGAGGCTTTAGTTGCCCTTTAAATGGACAGCAAATTCCCATACAGTAATAGCCATACTTGATATGGCTATTACTGTAATAGAATTATGCTGTTCATTTAAAAGACAACTAAATTCTCATTCATTGGCACTCCAGATGTTTTGGAAACTACAACTCCCAGCATGCTTTATTAGCTGGGAGGCGTAGTTTCCAAACATCTTCACCCTCCCACCCAGTTCAGTGGGTACCTTCTGTGGGCTCTCCTCTGCGATCCGGGTTCTTCCCTGTTGGGACTTGTGACAGGGGCTTGTGACTATGTGCAGTACCGTATATGTGAGTTCCAGCATTGAAGTCCATTCATTACTTTACACTCCGACAGCCGCGCACTCATTCCCTGTAGACACGCCGGCTGACTTCACTAATCGGTGCCAGGCAGTGACATCATCTGGTAGCCAGTACAGGGAATGAGCGCGTGGCTGCCGGAGGAGAGTGGTAAAGTAAGTACTGATAAGATAAACCGAGTTCAAGTTTCAGGCTGATTTTACAGCCTGAAAAACTCTGTTTATACTCGAGTATATACGGTATATTCTTATAGCCTATGAAACAATAAACAATGTCTAAATACCTCTGTAGCTTTAATAATAATCTAGTAACATTGTGGATACTTTGCAGATCTTTCTGTTCATTAATAAACCTGGAATGTTTATTATTTTGTCTTAGGGCCTGTGGAGGGGTGGTAGGTGTAGTGGATGTTCCATACCTTGTTCTTGAACCCACTCATAACAAACAAGATTTTGCTGATGCTAAGAATACAAACACTTACTGAAGCTATGGAGAAACTTTGGCACAGTACTGGAAAGATGTTGGAATAGGTAATTGAGTATGTGGATCAATATGAACATTATAGACATAAATGGTGTTTTAATGTATATTTAAATTTAAGAGGTTCGTATCTTAAAAAAACATCAGGTAAGTAGTTTAAAGGGCAGTCCACCCCAAATTAATATTAAACCCATATTGGCCCACTGTGTAGTTTAAAAACATCCCTAACTTACATTTCTGCTCCTAATGGTTCTCCTGCAGTGCTTGTCCAAAGTCCAGGAGACTGATGAGTAGTGGCTGTCTTCCTGTCCAAATGTCTCTGCCTCCTGTCTTGCCTCCGGGAGGGATGGTGACATGCGCAGGGGAGCCCCCCTCCCCTCCATCATCCGGATCCATTCTCTGCAGCGTTGCACCTAGCGTCACTTACAACCCTTCGTTCCCTTGTCTTCTCCATTGATGGCAGCCATGTTGGCCCCCTGCTTGAAGTTCCTGGCAAGCAGGGAGCCGGATCAATGGGCTGGAGGATAGAGGGGCTGTAAGTAATGATCTAAAAGTTTTGTACATTTTGACAAGGCGGTTGTAAAAAAAGTTCTGATCGCTAGTTGCAGCCCTTCGTTCCCGCGGCGTCTCTATTGACAGCAGCCACGTATGTGATTGGCTGACCTGCAGCCAATCGATATGCGTCTGCTGGTCCGGCCCCCTGCTTGCAAGTTCCGGCAAGCAGGGAGTCTAATCAATGCGCCAGAGGATTGAGGGCTGTAAGTAATGATCTAAAACTTTTTGTACATTTTGACAAGGTGGTTGTAAAAAATGTTCTGATCGCTACTTGCAACCCTTCGTTCCTACAGCGTCTCCATTGACAACAGCACGTATGTGATTGGCTGACGGCAGTCAATCAGATATGCGTCTGCCGGTCCGGCCCTGCTCGCAAGTTGGCAAGCAGGGAGTCGGATCAATGCGCCGGATGATCGAGGGGCTATAAGTAATGATCTAAAACTTTTTTTTACATGTTGAAACGCAATGTGGGGTGGGCAGGGGGCCCCTACCATATATCCAAAATACATTTTTAGGGTGGATACGCCGTTTAATGCACTACATCATTCTAACTCATAAGTAAACTCAGAATCTTGAAAATTACCTCTTACAAATATTAAAATTGAACTAAAACAAAAATACCAAATATAAATGCGCCTTAAAGGGCTCTACAATTTGTTAATAGATCGCTCACCTCTGAAGCACTTGCTATTCTTTCTTGGATGCCAGCTCCGTTGCCCATGCTGATCATACCCTAAAAATGTACCATTCCAAATTTCCTCAGCTTCCAAATCAAAAAATCGTTAATCTCCCCACCTGCTATTAATAGTAGTTGTTTTAGAATAAATTCAGAATTCCCTTGAAGATTTTACTACTAGTAGTGCTGGGTTTTGAAAAAGAAATCAACACATTTGGGAAAGTGCTTTCAGAAGCCCCCAGCATTTAATTGTGAAAGGCAAACTTTAGGAGAGGATACAAAAAGATTTGTAAGGCTTATATATTCTTTTCAATGTCTAGAGATTTATTAAGAAGTGTAAGGTGTATGATCTGTGGCAGCTTGTTTTATTTGTGTGTATTTATAGCGCACACTACCGCGCATGATGCTATAGTGTACAGAACAAGGAAGCAGTCAGAGATTTCACTATGGCTGCTGTGGATCGCACAAAAGGTATGTTTCTTCTATCATTGTTCCGGATCCTGAGCTATTGATTGAAGAACGGGAGGTAAGGCATACCTCCTTAACCTCCCAGGCTTCAATCTATACTTTAAAGGAATAGTTCACTTGGGAGTGAACCTTAGCTCAGACGAGAAAGGAATTTAATGAAGATGTGAAATGGAAACCTTAGTTTGGTAATCCTTGATTATACATATACATACACTTAAGTGTATCTATAAAAGGCTGGATTATTTTACCCTCGTTTCCATGGTCCTTCTTGGCTGGGGAAAACATTTTTTGTGATCAATATATTTTTTTATTTTAACCATAAATTAAAAGATATTAACATATAATATATAACAATTAATAGAAGGCAAATGAGTGTTTACATAGATGCATACACTTTCCTTTACATTTATTGTATAAATTGTATAAACATATCCTTAAATAGGATTTTCACAGAATGATGATAGGCATGTATAAGTTTGGTGGGGTTACCTATCGATATTTATAGAGACGGGTGTCATTTTTAAATTAATATTTTTATTTGTTCACACAGGTGGGTTAATTGAATACGAGCTTGCTATCCAGGGTGTCCATATCTATCATATAGTAACATTGTGTCTTGGGAAACATGGAATATTCATTCGTAGGTTATTCTATGGGCCATATTTATAAACGTCCGATAATAGCGCCGTTAAAATTACCGCGCACATCGGCGTGGAAAAAATACCGCTATCGCCATATTTATAATAGCAAGCGGCATTGTGGCGAAAATGTTTCGCGTCCGCGAAGGGCCCTATCAGGCACTTTGCCGCACTTACACGTTCCCTTGCGGCCCTGAGAAGGGCCTTTGTGACTTAAGGGGTCCCGCAGCTCGAACCGGACCCCCTCCCCGGCCTTATAAGGGCCCTTGCGGCACTGAGAAGTGCCTTTGGCGGGGGTCCCGCAGGTCGAACCGGGACCCCGTGAGCGGCTCTTAAAAGAGCACTTTGGCGCGTCTTCTTTCTTCCATCCGGCGACACCAGCTCAGTGAGGCCGCCGACCCCGAGAGGTACCCCTGCGGCTGCCAGGGGTACCCTAGTGGCCTCAAAGAGGGCCGATGGTTGCTGGTGTCTTGATCGCCGCAATCTTCGAGCCAGCGCACAACCCACATGAGGGTCGCCGATGCCAGGCAGGCTCACTGCGGCTGCTGTTGCTAGCTGCTTTTCTTCAGCCATCTACTGCGAAAACCCTACTCGTTTCTGATTGGTCAATTTTTTAATGTTGGATTACACGTCGCGGCAGATCAAGATGCTGGCAATATCAGCCTCGTTGAGACCACCGGCGCCCGCTAGGGGTACTCTCAGGGGTCGTGGCCTCAGCGGAGCTGGGTGTGCCGGATGGAAGAAAGAGACTCCGCCAAAGTGCTCTTTTTAAGAGCCGCTTACTGGGGGTCCCAGTCTAGTGCAGGACCCCTGCCAAAGGCACTTTCAGTGCCGCAAAGGGCCCTATAAGGGCTGGGGAGGGGGTCCTGGTTCGAGCTGTGGGGCCCAAAAGCCCTACTCAGGGCCACAAGGGCACTTGTAATTGTCCCAGTTCGAGCTGCGGGACCCCTAAGCCCCAAAGGGGTTTTGTTAGAGCCGCAAGGGCACTTGTAAGTGCCGCAAAGGCCTGATACGCCGGGGAGGGGGGACCGGCTCGAGCTGCGGGACCCCTTAAACCCCAAAAGCCACTTTTCAGTGCCCCCCGTGAGGGTCCCTCCACCTCCCAGCCCCCTGCAATCTCATCTGTTTTCGCCCACCTTCAAAGTAAAACGGCCGTGATTAACGCGGCGCATCAGTTACCGCCGCTTTATAAATAGAAGTGAGCGGTAACTGATTTTAGCGAAAATGGCGGGAAACTCGGCCACAAAAATTTACCGCTCGTTTATAAATATGCCCCTATGTATTACTGTTTTTTTTCCTCTAATTGGGTTTTCGCTATTGGGCTCGACATGGATTTTGTCTGCCAGCATGGCGTATTGATAAAACTGTTAGTTGAATTAGGGAGGGGGAAAACATTTTTATTTACACTTGTCAGGATGCCTGAGGCAATTCCAGAAATAGAATAGCAAGTGCAACTTATATCTTCCTTAAAAAAGTAGATCTCAAAGTATGGCCTAGTGTTAAAGTTATTGGAAAACATTATTGAGAAGAAAAGTATATAAATGTCATTGAAAACTTTCAGATGCTTGAACAACAAAAAGTATTGTCAAGGCAACTAACAAATTAACATTTTGTCATAATAACCTGGAAGGTAAACCGTTCAGATTGTTTTGCCGGATTTATGATTTAGTCCATGGTTATTTATACAATAGAAGGAATGTGGAAGTATTGGGAGAAATTGCAATTACAAGTGCTGCTGATCTATCAATAATCATACAAAACATAGAATAATAATCATTGCACATTTCTAGGCCCCATACAATATCAATTATCTGCAAATGCATACATTATAAACAAAGGGTTTTAGTAACATTACTATGATTATGTGAATGAAAAGCCTTCCAATCACGTCAAGGTAACCCATTCAGGAAGGTCCTAACATTTTTTTTTTTGAAAATTACTTTTTTATTGTTATATTTCAGCATACATATATAATGTAATAATATGCAATAAAGTTCACTGAGTCAAAACTGTGGGCATAATGTTATGCAATATTAATTATACATACAAGAACTCTAAGTTGATTGCTGTAAATAAAAACAACAACAGTTTTAGCACTAATTTAACTTTTTGTCGGAGAGCCATCTCTAATTTGTACTTTTGCTTAACATTCTATATGAAGAGTGAGTATGGTGCACGGAGTGCGCCCAGTCCCCCGCAGGGCATTTGATATTATTGTTTGGGTCGTTAGGTTCTTCTTGGATGCCACCACCCCTGCCCCACCCACCTTTAGTTGGGAAGGTTTGTTGAGTTGGGTTTGATTCAGTTCTGCCCCGCCGCCACTGACCTCCATTTCTTCCTGGTCGATCCATGTTGGGTGGGAAGAAGGGTTATTGGATACTAGTTTATTACTATTTTAGTTTGTGTCCCATGCGCATTGTTTACTGTTAAGGAAGGTCCTAACTTTTAACCTTTTTTTAATTTTAGCTTTTTCTTAGGTTATTCAGTGCAAAAGAGAAATGCAAATGTTCGAGTAATACTTCTAAGAACTAACAATTAAATATACTAATTCCTTTGGTTCTAACGTTACAAGATGCAGATTTTGATATTTAAGGGTCTAGGAATGTGCATTGATATTTTTTTCCAAGTTTGATTTAACATGAGCTTGAAACCCAGTGATCCTTTGTTGAACTGCACTGCACATCTTGTAGAGCTCTTTCATCTGCTTAAAATAAAAATTGCAAATTCTATGTGATGCAGAAAAGAATGTGTGTTATTTTGTACACCATAGAATATATTTGCCAAAAAGTGGTTCTGGGGTGAATAAATTTGTATAATTATCCATACAACATATTAACAGAGGTTTGAACAATACGGTTTTTGATGTTGTGTTTTTTTCATAGAATCTCTTTTTAGAAATTTTTTTTAGATTTCTATAATTTAGAAACATGGAGTTTGAATTTTTTTCCACAGCACAAAAGGGTATTATTAAACTGGGATGAATTTGGTAATATCTGCAAACTGGGTCAGCCTCTTCTTGTGATGATATAAACGCAGACGTGCAATGGAAATACCCACAACTATACAATGTGGTAAGTGATTGCTCGGTCTGTTTTGTTTTTGTATGATTAAGAAATGTGTGTGGTAAATATAATATTAGAAGAGCTGGAGATTCTACATGGAGAACAACTTTCATGTTCTATGTGGAGATCTTGAATGAATAAAGTTTGTTTTTTATTCTAACCACTTTAATTATGATTTTGAAGCCTTGCAGCAGGAGCCTAGCGGTATAGGAACTAAAATATTATTTAAGATAATAAAATTTCTCCCCATTACTGGTTTTAACTTTATTGTGTTGATAATGAACTTGAAACTTTTTAAAGGGCATGTCCACCCCCAAAACTATAATCCCCCCAACTACTGGCCCATCATGTAGTGTAGTGTAATCCTTACCCAGATCCCAGCTCCATATGGTTCTCTGTAGTCCCCCCCAAAGTCCAAAAAACTGCCCACAGGAGGTAGCAGGTCCTATAGGACACTGGTGCTACCTGGCCTCAGGTAGATTTTTGCCATGCGTACTGCAGCCCTTCTCCCCCCCCTCCCTCTCCTCCTCTCCCTCCCTCCGTTCTACATCCCTCCCCTAGCATAAAACCCCTTCAGTACAGTATTCCCCATGTCTCCAGCCCCAACCGCATATTTTTTATTTTTAGAAAGCTCCCCAAACTCTTACTTACCTCTCCTCTTTTCTCCGGCGAAGTGAGCTGCCGGCAGCCACGTCTGTGATTTGTGCCGCTCAGCCAATCACAGACGCGGCTGCCGGTCCCGCCCCTCTGCTTGCATTTCCTTGCAAGCAGAGGGCCGGGAGCGCGGCGGGGAAAGAGGAAGAGGGGGGTAAGTAGAGTTTGGGGGGTTTTCTATAAAAAAAAAATATAGCGGTTGGGGCTGGGAGCCCAGGAGGGATCTTATCTTAAAAATTCAATTTTAGGGTGGACATATCCTTTAAAGGACAGCCAAAGGCTCAGAATAACACTGAAGGCACTGAGCACCTTGATATAAGTATCTGACCTCACCAATCGAGTGGTTTGGTGCTGGGAAATTAACCTACTTAAACTACTTAAACTGACACATGGATTGGAAGTGTCCGTACCAATCCTATTACCTGACATTCTAAATAGATATGTGTTGACACTGTGCTGATAATGTTGACTAATGTTGACTTAAAGGACATGTTCACTCCAGGGTCCCCCCTTAAAACAAGGACCCCCTCAAACGCAAGGATCAAAGTACTTACTTTGCTGCTTTGCATTCCTGAATGAACTCCACCAAGTCTGTTGGTTTCTCTTCAAATAGTGTCCTCATGCGCTTGTGGCTATATATACTATGCAGCGTGGAAGAAATGTTCCTTTAGCAACGAAAAATACAGAGGAACCAATAGACTTGGTAGTGAATATCTTTACTCAAAGGTACTATTTTTATTCTGAGTAAACTTGCCACATATTGTTAATCGAATCCCCTAACCCATCACAGACCATGTAGACATCCAGTGGTAGAGTCAAGGGACAATATATATCCTCCCCCAATCTACACCTGAATAATACCCAGAGAGATGAACTAAACCACAAAGTCCTTAAAGGGTATCTCCACTCGTTTTTAGAAGTTTTGGGAATCCATTCTATTGAAGAACGGGAGGTAAAGGAGATGTGCCTTACCTTCGTTCTTCAATAGAACACACAGGAGCCAGGAGAGAAGGTAAGAAACTTACCGCTCGCTCACTCCCCGGCGCGTAGTCTGACAGGTCCGACGGACCTGTTTCATGCGCTGCGCGATCTATGCGCATAGAAGACAAGGTCCATCGGGACCTGTTAGACCAAGCGCCGGGGGCGGAGCGAGGGGCGGGTAAGTTTCTTACCTTTCTCTGGCTATGTGTGTTCTATTGAAGAACGGAAGGTAAGGCACATCTCCTTTACCTCCGTTCTTCAATAGAACGGGATTCCCAAAACTTCTAAAACGAGTGGAGATACCCTTTAACCCATAGTAATTTACAGATCAACTGTTACTGAAGTTTCCTCGCCACTCGGTTTGCTCTGACCCTCTTGCCACTGTCAGTGATCCTCCAAAGACATGTGGGTCTACTGGAGGCACTACTGTGTGAAACTAAGAAGGTAGCTGTAGTTTATTGGATGATCTATTTTCATAAACTCTATGCATCCAGTGCATAAATGCCTAATTTTGACATGTATGTTTGTAGTGCTTTGATTCAATAAAATGTGACCAATTTTACACTTAAACATGTTATTGTTTTGTGTAAGCTCCAGGAAAGGTTTTTACATAGGTAACTAAAGCACATAGCAGTTATGGAGATTCACCCCAATTCGACATACCTGATCTAAATCATTCTTGGCTAGGTTTATCTGTATCCCGTTAAAGGATATCTTTGCCTCCAGTTGAACCTCTAGTTCTAGGGCACTGATAAGTTCTAGATAAGCCATCAAATACATACCTTGCAGGAATGGATGATCTTAAGAAGTTGTTTTATTTATATACTTTAATTGTTTTTACTTGTATACCGTATATACTCGAGTATAAGTCGATCCGAGTATAAGTCGAGGTACCTATTTTTACCTTTGAGTAGTTTTACTGTAGCTGAAATGGTGACAGAGTTTGGACAGTTGGAATGCTCGCTTTGTGCAGGCTTGACAGTTGGTTTGTAGGAAAAAAGTCAGGTCAGATGAAAGTGGGGGGGGGGGTAAAAACATTGCTAGATTGAAGGCATGCAGCAACAGACCCCTCAAGTAAGTGCTACTTTCATGTATGTTTATAATAATATATAATTAATAATTAACTTGTATTCATTATATTACAAACATTTAACTGATTAATCATTTGATTGCAGAAAGTAACTTCTGTGCGTTCAACTGCCGATCTAAAAACTCCCTTTAGAGGTCAGCACACTTCCAGATGAGGTTAGCTCAGCTCTTTCTGTATAATTTTTACATACATTCTGTATTTTGTTTATAAAAATGTTTAATTATTATGCAGGTAACATGGTCTACAAGCCGTCCTCGCCCACGTCGCCACCTTTGCCGGCAGTGCTCAAAGATACTGTTGTACCAACTGTGTCACGCAGCAGCAGCATGTCAAGAAGCCACCACAAGAACAAGTTGCTGTAGTCAACCGTGAACTGGCCAGCATTCCAAAGCTAGCATCCAAACGTCATTCCTGCTAAAGCAATTAATGCTTCCAAGCCTATACATAAATCGGTTCCAGCATTGAGGCCATCTCCACGGACACCTACTCTCCAACAACTCGACCCTAGACCCACATCCGTTTCACACCATATTTGAAAAATACTAAAAATGTACCTGTAAAGAAACCAGCTCCAGACAAAACACCTGTAGTAAGACAAACCCTTAATAATCTTCCATTAAATTATTCAAAGGGTACTAAACCTCTGAAAATAACTTTTATGTCAATACTTATGCTATAGATTTATTAAGCCGTAGCATTGTATCTGCCTCACATATCTGGATGATCTTTCATATCTTTAGCCTCATAACACACTAGTCTTAAAGCGCCCAAAAATGAGCACGTGCACAGCACTCCATGACATTGTTTGGGGAGTTATTGAAGACAAAAGAAATAAGCATCTAATACAAACAAAAATAAATATAATTCAACCGCCAAGTAGGATCATCAACATCGCCTGACCGACCACCCAATGTGAACGAATTGTCGGGAGAAATGGAAGTTCAGTGTGCAATTGGTGGTGGGGTATTGCATGCACTATTGCACATTTGTACCTACCTTTACTCTCAGCAGCGTGTCTCTATGGGTGATAAATAATGTTGTTTGGAGCTATAGTGACCTGATTTATCTTTGTATACATGTGTATTAATGGTCACTGATACTTGCATAAGCCTTATACATGCCATGCAGTCCTGTACACAACAATTCTTAAAGAGTCTAATGGTGCACAAACCACATAGTTTAAATACATCATCTAGCCTGCTGAGTATGTAGTGGCAAAAGAATAATATAAGTAACCCAACCAACCCCAGCCAATGAATTGTAAGCATATAAGTTTTATAAAAAATGTTAAAACTTAATGTACCTGGCAGTTTCAGCACTTATTTAATACAGGAAGGCCTAGGACACTAACATGGCAGATGAAAACTTAAAGTGCTGGTAGATATAATCGGTCCTACCTCCCTGTTTCATGTACTTTTCATTTTTAAAAAGTTATTTTTTACAGTGCAAATAAAAATGCAAATAAACAAAGAAATAATAGTTATTCCTATCATTAATGGTTAGCTGCAGATATACCAGTAAATAAAGTAAAGTTAAAGGATATGTACACTGGAAAATTGTATTTTTAAATTGCCCATAACTGGAAACTATAATTCATCCCAACTATCATTGTACCTTTTGTTTGTTGATTTTCCCCATATTTCTTATATATCCAGTCTTACACCAGCTGTCAATCAAGTGCCTTAGTATCATAAACTCTACTGTTATTTGTAGGTTTGCTCTAGTTGGAATGGTAATCATTAGTAAGTGAAATGCTGGCTTATAGTGATTGCTGATCATGCTTGTACTCACAGAGAGTCAGATATTCTGGCTGGGGGGGCTGAGCTTGAAAAGCCAGTAATGGATTGAATTAATTTTTTTTTTCAGTGTGCTGTTATAAATTAAATTAATAAATTATAAATTTACTATACTATTATAAATATAGTCCAAAATAAAATAAATCACTCCCCTTCTTTCTATCTGTACCTCTCCGTAAACAGGAACATGCCACTACTGCTAAGACTCCAAGCACCCTTCTCTTACTGTGAACTGTACAGTAAGCTGTCTGGTGTCAACACTACACTAAGTTGGGTACACATCACAGATTTTTAAGAGATCCTGTCTGTCATTTTTAAAGATCAGGATCCCACAGTCCTGAGCATTCTCCCTATGCACAGCATTGGAAGATGTTCGGGACTGTGTGTTTCCCTTGACTGCGGCCAAACTCCTCTATAGGCAAGCTAGCGTGGCTGAGGGGAATTTATGGTCTTTCCTCAACGATGCAGCCATGTGCACTTCCAGGAAAGCCACCACACAATGCCAATACAACCCCGATACCATCAGATTCAATAGTATCGAGGCTTTATCAGTACTGTGTGAACCTAGCTTTAATTTGCATAAGATGTGTTCTTACCTTAAAGCTGTTAACAGTTTTTGCCTCATATTCTGACCCAACTTTGACCAAATCTGTAAGAACATACTGCTGCAGTAGCTAGTTTGTAGTAGCTAAAATGTTATAGAAGCTCTTTCAGATCTATATATATATTGATAATTAATTGACAGGAGGAGAAATCTTAACTTATGTGCTATTGCTTGATGTATGTGTAGATATGTTGCTGGTGTGTTTTACTTTATGGGAAACCTTAGGTTAAAAAATAAATAGGACTAGAAACAAAGGGGCTGCCATCTATGCTTCTCCTCCTTAACAATTGGGGATTTCAGTAGGCAGTTTTTGACAGAGCAAACTAACACCTATATGTGTATAAAGTTTTGCATGGCTTTTCTTGGCAAAAGTGATTAAATCTGCACCTACATTAGATTAGAAATAGCAATCACTAACATGTGCTTGCTATATAACGTTAAACAAATATTTATACTATAGACCATCACATAAGCCTGGTACTTATGGTCCAATTTTGCTTTATGTTTCTGACTGACTGCCAATCAATAAACCAATCAGTAGTCTATCACATACTAATGATCTGGAGTTTAAAGAATAGTAGCAGTAAGAGGTACTGCAAAAACTGTCTGTTTATTCCATCTGCATGTGGACATGGAGCAGGCAGCAATGAATATTTCCCAGCAATTTTTTTTTTTCTTTTTTTTTAAAATTTGTCATGGTTGATGGTAGAACATCCCTTCCCAGAACAATTCACTTCAGTACTTTAAAAACTGCATCATTTAGGGAGCAATACAAATGTCACCAATAAATTAGTGTTAACAGAGCCACAGAATATCTCATTTATTTGTTTAGCAATAATTGCTTTGTTTTCTGTTTAGGTAGCTGGTGTTCAAAAGAAGCTCACAGCAACTTGTATCTGAAGATGTTAATTTGTATCTTAAAACCTGAAAAAACAAAGAGATCTAAACTGGTGGAAGTGAAACAGGAGAAGAAAGACTCAATTGAAGTAGAGGTAAATAGTAGATTGGTGTTAAGGTGAGATAACTGGAAACTTTAGCAATATTGCATTCATTTGTGAAATAAATGTTGTGGCCAGTGTTCCCTCTTATGCGCGTGTGTGTGTGTGTCCCAGTAGGAAAGAGTTAACCAAAGGGTAAGCAATTAAATCTTCTCACTTCAAAATGTATACCTGAGATAGGTCACTCACTAATTTTAGTTTCTTAATGCACATTTAAAGCTCTTTATAGACATTTTACTCGAGAAAAAAAATAGCTTATCTAAAGGTTTGTTAATAAACTATTGTAATGTATTTAAACGCAGTGTGGACAAATACTGAAGGTGATTTTAAGGGCATGTCCCCCCCTAAAAAATATTTATTACCACCATGTGTTGCTTTAAAAAAGACTAGAACTGTACTCACAAACCTTTGTTCGCGCGGCGCACTGACTGTGTCTTCCAACAATCGTGCCATGTATGTCTTTGTTGGTCAGGGCTCGTTTCACTATCAGCCAGGCAGATCATCAATGAGCCCTGCCGAGCCTGTTTCAACCAACAATGTGACATGATTGTCGCCCAAAACAGGCGTGCATAAACATCGTGCGGCACGAGTCGGCCCTCGCGATTGCATGTGTGCATACACTTTTAGACTTCCACCAAATCAAAGAGGTGGATTATGGGAGCTGACCCCAGTACAAGTTAATTTCTTAAATCATTCAGCAGCCACAGCAAAGGAAAGGTAAAGCAAAGCTTGTTGTATCATTGAAAATGTGCTTGGTCTTTGGACAATGCTATCTGGTGACTTAAGTTCCCTTTAAGTTATGACTTTAATCATTATTAAGGCACTGAAAGCATCAATTCACCAATTAAATTGAATTATAAATCTTAAGGCAGATTATATGATGGTTTGTCTTTGCAGTTGACACCAAGTCCTGGGGAGGAGGAGGAGATTCTGGCTTTCCCAAAGGTACTTTTTAAAAATGGGTATAGTAATTATAGTTGAAAATAATCCCTGCACATGTGCATGACAACATGACGCACTTTCTAAAGTCAATAGATCCAGCACACCATAACCATACCCTAGTTGTTTTTTCATTGGTATGCTTGTCGCATCACTTTATAGAGTTTGTGGTGGGTCCCAAAGAAAATCTTATATATAGATCTCTTGAGGAAGCAGTGGGCTGGTCTCTCTAGTAAATATGGGCAGTTCCAATGCTTTTTGGACATCCCAGCGCATTATTAGAGGCACTGTTTTTTCCTGTCATTATTTAGCCATTAAAAATGTTAAAAATTGCATAGTATTTTATTTTTTTTATATAGCTGCATATGCAATAGAGTAAAAAGCCCAGTATTCTTTTTAATTGGCACCATCTATTGAAGTACTGTTATAAATTTTCAATTTGTATCCTGATGATTACATATTTAACCCATTTACAAGTAATATATTTACCTGATAAAGAGCATAAAACCCACATTGTAAATCTGTGGTGATCAGCGGTGATCACCAAAATGTAAATATACTTACCCACCCCAAAATATTTATTCCTATGCATAACAATACAGTAAATAAAAAAGAGGCACCTTTTATTTTCTGTACAAACCTTAGAGAGATGTATGTAAGGAGCAGAACCACTCCTTATTGGTTTGATTGTATATCGCAGTGTGTCTTGTATCTTAATAAAGATATATTATTGAGTGCATGGGTACGTTTTTTCCCCTCTGAACTAATAGTTTGTTTTCAGATCTGTGTTTAAGGTGGAGGACACTTCCATTCCAACTGAGTTCTGTTGATAAGGAATATCCTGACACTTGGGTGTGCACAATGAATCCTGACCCAGATCAAGACAGGTTTGAATTTGTCAATTTTATTTGTCGATTTTATTTGTCAACAGTAAAGGTTTCATACACATGCTTAATATGCGTCTGAGCCACGACCCCCGACATCAACTGCTACACGTGAAGAACGAGCCTTAAATGTCTGTATACCTAATCTAATTACCTAGTTAAAGGAGAACGAACAAAAGCCTACAAATAAGGCAGCAAACCATCATCTCAGTTTGAAACCTTAAGCTGGCCATAAACTACCTCGACATTACACAAATTCGACTTTTGATATATGATGAATGTATGAATTGTAATGTCGAGTGGAGCAGGAGTTTTACCTGTTGACGTTTCCTGGACGGAGCTTGTTTGTGACCATAATTATGATCGTAATATTGTATGCAAAATGATCGGGCCAGATGGTTTTCCGAATGTTGGGAAATAAGTTTGTAGTGTAGTGCAGTTTTTTTTCTCTTTTGCAAATTTTTAGCATTACAGAGAAATCTGTGTCAAAATATTACTGTTTGGGCTCACATTACTAAAGGTTGTTTTATCTTTTAGACTGTTTTTTATAACCCTTATAGGCTTATAAGCTTAAGTTAAAGTCTGCTTAGAGTTCAAGTTATTACTGATGCATTACTTCTTATTAAACATCCTCTGCCAAGGGTAACTTACTTTGGCTGATCTGCTCTTTTTTATTGGGGTTTTTAAATCATATTGTAACGATATACTGTAGTGATTTTGTAGTGATTTGCATAGGTATTAACTCCTATTTCAATGTGTTTTAATATAAAAGTTATTTTTATGACCTTCACAATCTTGAACTTTGACTATGTTTCCTGGTTATAAAATGATTTTTAAATGAATTTGTCCTTCCACAGTTATGTTTGGGTTGTGTAATAAAAGTTTGCATTTTGTTAAGTAGGACTATAAAAATTAAAATAATATGGAGTTTACAATTTTTGACCCAGGTGTGAGGCTCCAGAACTAAAGCAGAAAGTCCCAATGGGAGTACTAAAGAAAGATGTTCTATCACAGGAAGAGAAGAAAAAACAACTGACAGAAAAAATCAGACAGCAACAAGAAAAGCTAGAGACACTGCAGGTTTGAAAGAGAATAATTTGCATTGAATCTTTTGAAAGCATTGATACATTTAAACAAGGTACATTTGCATTGTAATGGGGGACATACATTATAACTCCATTTAAAGGAGATGTAGAGTTTAATAAAATCAAAATGTGTACCACCTGCCTTTATATTTCTTCTGATACCCAGAATATTGTCTGTCAGGAAAAGAAAACTAGTATAACTACCTTTCCCAGGAATTGTGGTATGTAAACAAGTTAGGGTTAAAAAAAATTCTATATTCTTACCTTTTAAAATGAACCCTGGTTCACATCTTTAACTGCAGTGTTTGACAAATTATATTGCTAAAAATGTTAACACTTTTAATAGAGATTACTTGAATCCTCTGCTCTCCCCTGCACCTGGGATCTGAGCATGCTGACTGAAGACTTAAGCCTAGGCCCCACTTCCTGTTCAGCCTGCTGTCCCTCTCGGGTACCTGGCACCTGCTGCCCTGAAACAAATATTTCACCTTGCCTCATTGGAGATACACCCCTGTAGGGAAGGAACTGCTATTCCTAACTTTCATTCTTTGCATCGGATCCTGCTTTCCAACCCAACTTTTTACCCATTAGACACATGCAGCACACAGGAGCTACCAGGGAAGCAATGGCAGGGGGGTCCGGGAGCCATCTTCTAATTTTCCTATGACCGATATAGTCTCCTCCCAGAAAACCACTGTGGATGAAGCATGAATAGAAGCCAAATCATAGTTTTGCTGGGGGACCCAGTGATTTCTAGTTATGCCACTGGCAGCGCACATGTGTATAAAGGGAGGAGAATCTGGAATGCAGTGCTTATGGGAGGAAGTGCTTCTTGCAGAGCATGACTTCCCATACGTTGAACCTAGTAAAGGGGATGTTGCTGGATAAGAACAGCAGATTTAAAGGGCATCTATACTAAAACATGGGTTAATTTGAATTGACCATAACTGGAAACTATAATTCTTCCCAACCACCACTGTGCCATTATTTGGTTGATCTGCCCCTATTTCTTTAGATATCCAATCTAACACTTCTTATATTTCAGCTGTCAATCAAGTTCCTTGCTCTCAAAAACTATTCTTCTGTGAGTAGTTTTACTGTAGCTGAAATGGTGACAGAGTTTGGACAGTTGGAATGCTCGCTTTGTGCAGGCTTGACAGTTGGTTTGTAGGAAAAAAGTCAGGTCAGATGAAAGTGGGGGGGGGGGGTAAAAACATGTGCTAGATTGAAGGCATGCAGCAACAGACACCTCAGAGTAAGTGCTACTTTCATGTATGTTTATATAATAATATATAATTAATAATATTTAACTTGTATTCATTATATTACAAACATTTAACTGATTAATCATTTGATTGCAGAAAGTAACTTCTGTGCGTTCAACTGCCGATCTAAAAAAGCTCCCTTTAGAGGTCAGCACACGTCCAGATGAGGTTAGCTCAGCTCTTTTCTGTATAATTTTTACATACATTCTGTATTTTGTTTATAAAAATGTTTAATTATTATGCAGGTAACAGTGTCTACAAGCCGTCCTCGCCCACGATCGCCACCTTTGCCGGCAGTGCTCAAAGATACTGTTGTACCAACTGTGTCACGCAGCAGCAGCATTGTCAAGAAGCCACCACAAGAACAAGTTGCTGTAGTCAACCGTGAACTGGCCAGCACTTCCAAAGCTAGCATCCAAACAGTCATTCCTGCTAAAGCAATTAATGCTTCCAAGCCTATACATAAATCGGTTCCAGCATTGAGGCCATCTCCACGGACACCTACTCTCCAACAAGCTCGACCCTCTAGACCCACATCCGTTTCAACACCATATTTGAAAAATACTAAAAATGTACCTGTAAAGAAACCAGCTCCAAGCAAAACACCTGTAGTAAGACAAACCCTTAATAATAATCTTCCATTAAATTATTCAAAGGGTAGCTAAACCTCTGAAAATAACTTTTATGTCAAATACTTATGCTATAGATTTATTAAGCCGTAGCATTGTATCTGCCTCACATATCTGGATGATCTTTCATATCTTTAGCCTCATAAACACACTAGTCTTAAAGCGCCCAAAAAATGAGCACGTGCACAGGCACTCCATGACATTGTTTGGGGAGTTATTGAAGACAAAAGGAAATAAGCATCTAATACAAACAAAAATAAATATATATTCAACCGCCAAGTAGGATCATCAACATCGCCTGACCGACCACCCATATGTGAACGAATTGTCGGGAGAAATGGAAGTTCAGTGTGCAATTGGTGGTGGGGTATTGCATGCACTATTGCACATTTGTACCTACCTTTACTCTCAGCAGCGTGTCTCTATGGGTGATAAATAAATGTTGTTTGGAGCTATAGTGACCTGATTTATCTTTGTATACATGTGTATTAATGGTCACTGGATACTTGCATAAGCCTTATACATGCCATGCAGTCCTGTACAACAAATTCTTAAAGAGTCTAATGGTGCACAAACCACATAGTTATAATACATCATCTAGCCTGCTGAGTATGTAGTGGCAAAAGAATAATATAAGTAACCCAACCAACCCCAGCCAATGAATTGTAGAGCATATAAAGTTTTATTAAAAAATGTTAAAACTTAATGTACCTGGGCCAGGTTTCAGCACTTATTTAATACAGGAAGGCCTAGGACACTAACATGGCAGATGAAAACTTAAAGTGCTGGTAGATATAATCGGTCCTACCTCCCTGTTTCATGTACTTTTCATTTTTAAAAAGTTATTTTTTACAGTGCAAATAAAAATGCAAATAAACAAAAGAAAAATGATAGTTATTCCTATCATTAATGGTTAGCTGCAGATATACCAGTAAATAAAGTAAAGTTTAAAGGATATGTACACTGGGAAAATTGTATTTTTAAATTGCCCATAACTGGAAACTATAATTCATCCCAACTATCATTGTACCATTTTGTTTGTTGATTTTCCCCATATTTCTTTAGATATCCAGTCTTACATTCCAGCTGTCAATCAAGTGCCTTAGTATCATAAACTCTACTGTTATTTGTAGGTTTGCTCTAGTTGGAATGGTAATCATTAGTAAGTGAAATGCATGGCTTATAGTGATTGCTGATCATGCTTGTACTCACAGAGAGTCAGATAGTCTGGCTGGGGGGCTGAGCTTGAAGAAAGCCAGTAATGGATTGAATTAATTTTTTTTTTCAGTGTGCTGTTAATAAATTAAATTAATAAATTATAAATTTACTATACTATTATAAATATAGTCCAAAATAAAAATAAATCACTCCCCTTCTTTCTATCTGATACCTCTCCGTAAACAGGAACATGCCACTACTGCTAAGACTCCAAGCACCCTTCTCTTACTGTGAACTGTAGCAGTAAGCTGTCTGGTGTCAACACTACACTAAGTTGGGTACACATCACAGATTTTTAAGAGATCCTGTCTGTCATTTTTTAAAGATCAGGATACACACAGTCCTGAGCATTCTCCCTATGCACAGCATTGGAAGGATGTTCGGGACTGTGTGTTTCCCTTGACTGCGGCCAAACTCCTCTATAGGCAAGCTAGCGTGGCTGAGGGGAATTTATGGTCTTTCCTCAACGATGCAGCCATGTGCACTTCCAGGAAAGCCACCACACAATGCCAATACAACCCCGATACCATCAGATTCAATAGTATCGAGGCTTTATCAGTACTGTGTGTACCTAGCTTTAACGTTGCATAAGATGTGTTCTTACCTTTAAAGCTGTTAACAGTTTTGCCTCATATTCTGACCCAACTTTGACCAAATCTGTAAGAACATACTGCTGCAGTAGCTAGTTTGTATGTAGCTAAAATGATTATAGAAGCTCTTTCAGATCTATATATATATATGATAATTAATTGACAGGAGGGAGAAATCTTAACTTATGTGCTATTGCTTGATTGGATGTGTAGATATGTTGCTGGTGTGTTTTACTTTAATGGGAAACCTTAGGTTAAAAAAATAAATAGGACTAGAAACAAAGGGGCTGCCATCTATGCTTCTCCTCCTTAACAATTGGGGATTTCAGTAGGCAGTTTTTGACAGAGCAAACTAACACCTATATGTGTATAAAGTTTTGCATGGCTTTTTTCTTGGCAAAAGTGATTAAATCTGCACCTACATTAGATTAGAAATAGCAATTCACTTTACATGTGCTTGCTATATAACGTTTAAACAAAATATTTATACTATAGACCATCACATAAAGCCTGGTACTTATGGGTCCAATTTTGCTTTATGTTTCTGACTGACTGCCAATCAATAAACCAATCAGTAGTCTATCACATACTAATGATCTGGAGTTTAAAGAAATAGTAGCAGTAAGAGGTACTGCAAAAACTGTCTGTTTATTCCATCTGCATGTGGACATGGAGCAGGGCAGCAATGAATATTTCCCAGCAATTTTTTTTTTCTTTTTTTTTAAAATTTGTCATGGTTGATGGTAGAACATCCCTTCCCAGACAAATTCACTTCAGTAACTTTATAAAAACTGCATCATTTAGGGCAGCAATACAAATGTCACAACAAGTAATTAGTGTTAACAGAGCCACAGAATATCTACATTTATTTGTTTAGCAATAATTGCTTTGTTTTCTGTTTAGGTAGCTGGTGTTCGAAAAAGAAGCTCACAGCAACTTGTATCTGAAGATGTTGAATTTGTATCTTATAAACCTGAAAAAACAAAGAGATCTAAACTGGTGGAAGTGAAACAGGAGAAGAAAGACTCAATTGAAGTAGAGGTAAATAGTAGATTGGGTGTTAGGAGGTGAGATAACTGGAAACTTTAGCAATATTGCATTCATTTGTGAGAATAAATGTTGTGGCCAGTGTTCCCTCTTATGCGCGTGTGTGTGTGTCCCAGTAGGGAAAGAGTTAACCAAAGGGTAAGCAATTAAATCTTCTCACTTCAAAATGTATACCTGAGATAGGTCACTCAGCTAATTTTAGTTTCTTAATGACACATTTAAAGCTCTTTATAGACATTTTACTCGAGAAAAAAAATAGCTTATCTAAAGGTTTGTTAATAAACTATTGTAATGTATTTAAACGCAGGTGTGGACAAATACTGAAGGTGATTTTAAGGGCATGTCCTCCCTAAAAATAATTTATTACCACCATGTGATTGCTTTAAAAAAAGACTAGAACTGTACTCACAAACCTTTGTTCGCGCGGCGCACTGATCTGTGTCTTCCAACAATCGTGCCATGTATGTGCTTTGTTGGTCAGGGCTCGTTTCACTATCAGCCAGGCAGATCATCAATGAGCCCTGCCCGAAGGCCTGTTTCAACCAACAAATGTGACATGATTGTCGCCCAAAACAGGCGTGCATAAACATCGTGCGGCACGAGTCGGCCCTCGCGATTGCATGTGTGCATAAACTTTTAGACTTCCACCAAATCAAAGAGGTGGATTATGGGAGCTGACCCCGAGTACAAGTTAATTTCTTAAATCATTCAGCAGCCACAGCAAAGGAAGAGGTAAAGCAAAGCTTGTTGTATCATTGAAAATGTGCTTGGTCTATTGGGACAATGCTATCTGGTGACTTAAGTTCCCTTTAAGTTATGACTTTAATCAGATATTAAAGAGCACTGGAAAGCATCAATTCACCAATTAAATTGAATTATAAATCTTAAGGCAGATTATATGATGGTTTGTCTTTGCAGTTGACACCAAGTCCTGGGGAGGAGGAGGAGATTCTGGCTTTCCAAAAAGGTACATTTTTAAAAATGGGTATAGTAATTATAGTTGAAAATAAATCCCTGCACATGTGCATGACAACATGACAGCACTTTCTAAGAAGTCAATAGATCCAGCAACCATAACCATACCCTAGTTGTTTTTTTCATTTGTATGCTTTGTCCAGTCACTTTATAGAGTTTGTGGTGTGGTGTCCCAAAGAAAATCTTTATATAGTATCTCTTAGGAGGAAGCAGTGGGCTGGTCTCTCTAGTAAATATGGGCAGTTCCAATGCTTTTTGGACATCCCAGCGCATTATTAGAGGCACTGTTTTTTCCTGTCATTATTTAGCCATTAAAAATATGTTAAAAATTGCATAGTATTTTATGTTTTTATATAGCTGCATATGCAATAGAGTAAAAAGCCCAGTATTCTTTTTAATTGGCACCATCTATTGAAGTACTGTTATAAAGTTTCAATTTGTATCCTGATGATTACATATTTAACCCATTTACAAGTAATATATTTACCTGATAAAGAGCATAGAAACCCACATTGTAAATCTGTGGTGATCAGCGGTGGATCACGCAAAATGTAAATATACTTACCCCATATACTCGAGTATAAATCGCCATGAGTATAAACCGAGGTACCTAGTTTTACCTGAAAAAGGAGAAAAAAGTGATTGACTCAAGTATAAACCGAGGGTAGAAAATATGACCACTACTGCCTTCTGATGCTGTATTGTTTTAAGGCTTTATTTTCCCTTTAAATGGACAGCAGAATTCCCATAAAGTAGTCCCATACAGTAATAGCCAAATACAGTATGGTTATTACTGTATGGGACTACTGTATGGGAGTTCTGCTGTCTATTTAAAGGGAAACTAAAGCCTCAAAACAATACAGAATCAGAAGGCAGTATTTAAAGGGCATGTCCACCCTTCCAAAAAATTTTAATATAATATTCTTCCTGTCCCCCCAGCCCCAACCGCTATAGTTTTATGTTCTGAAAGTGCCCGTAACATTACTTACCTTCCCTCTTTCCTCCGCCGCACTGCCAGGCCCTGCTTGCGAGAAAATGCAAGCAGAGGGGCGGGACCGGCAGTCGCGTCTGTGATTGGCTGAGCGGCAGCCAATCATGGACGCGGCTGCCGGGAGTTCAGTGCGGCAGAGGAAAGAGGGAAGGTAAGTAATGTTTAGGCCACTTTCAGAACTTAAAACTATAGCGGTTGGGGATGGGGGGACAGGGAGAATATTATATAAAAAGGATTTTACGCTAGGATAGGGAATCCTAATAGGAGGAGAGGGAGGGGAAGGGAGGGGAAGGGCTGCAGTGCGCATGCCAAACTTCTCCCGGAGGGGAAAAGGAGACAGAGTCCTATTGGACTCTGCAGTACTCCTGGTGAGCGTTTTTTTGGACTTTGGGGGGGGGGATAGCAGAAGAACCAGATGGAGCTGGGATGTAAGGTAAGGATAATAACTACACTAACAATAGAGACAGTATTGGGGGGGGATTATAGTTTTGGGGGTGGACATGCCCTTTATCAATAGATACCATCCTCCTGATTCTGTATTGTTTTTGCTTAGTTGCCCGTTAAATCCCACATAGTTACCCCTACTAGTAGTTTGGAAACTACAACTCCCAGAATGCTTTAATTACTGGGAGTTGTAGTTTTCAAACGTCTGCAGAAGCCAATACTTGCAAATAGGGGTAAATCCTCCTTTATTTGTGCATACAGTATGCACAAATAAAGTTTTTACTCTTATTTGTAAGTATTGTGTGGATTGGTGTTCCTGTGGTATTCTCCTACCTTGTCCAGCGGCTGCTCTCTCCTTGCTCCACATCCTCTGCGCTTCAGGATGATGTCACTACTCGGCACCGCAAAGTGAGAGGCGCCGGGTAGTGATGTCACGTGGAAGCGCACCGAGGATGCGAATCGCGCGGCCGCCGGACAAGGTAAGAGAAGGATTGACTCGAGTATAAACCGAGGTAAGATTTTCAGGCTTTTAAAGCCTGAAAACCTCTTTTTATACTCGAGTATATACGGTACCTTCGTCCCTGGCTTCTGCTCTGTTGATTGAAGAACGGGAGGTAAGGCATAGCTCCTTAACTCCGGGATTTAATCAATACATTAAAGCAGTGATCCTCAAACTACGGCTCTCCAGATGTTTGAAAACTACAACTCCCAGCATTCCTCAACTACATAGGGAAGCCTAGGAATGCTGGTAGTTTTCGAACATCTGGAGAGCCATAGTTTGAGGATCACTGCATTAAAGAAATAGCTCATTTTTCCAGTGAACTATTCCTTTAAGCTTGCAAGCAACTGCATGTTTCATGTAGCTGTAGAAAAATATGGCAGTCTAGTAGTTCCATCAGTCTATAAAAGTGGTACACATAGGGTGTGTGACATGCATTTTGATATATATGAATCTGTTGCAAAGATTGCAGTGGGCTTAACTGTAGCCTGAAAATATTTTCAATTTAATAGTGGTAGCTACATTATGGGTCAAAATGAACTTTTGTCTTGTTTCTCTGAATTTTTCTGAAGAATTTTAATAAAACTGACTATATATGACATTCGCATACAAAATCATTCTAAATTTAGATGTTGGTCAGCTGTGTATTCTCTCTCTCTCTCTCTCTCTCTCTGTGTTTCTATAGTGTAATAAGGATCAAAAATAACAGATTTTGTTTTATGCAGACAAAGGGTTAAATGTTGAAGTACGAGTGAACAAAGAATGGTTTACAGGCCGTGTCACTGCAGTAGAAATGGGCAAACAGGGAGTGCGCTGGAAAGTAAAGTTTGATTATGTACCTACAGACACTACACCACGAGACAGATGGTAACTTGTTTGCTTGGGGGTTTAAAATAATGTTGATTATAATAATGATTTGCTGTACCATGCCATATGATAAAGTCACATAGTAACATAAAAGTTGGCATTAAATATAGACCTCCATCATGTTTCTCATATTTCAGTTAATCCACAGTCAAAAAACCCAGTCTAAAGGCAACAGGGGAGAACTGGGACCTTTTGGCCTGGGGCCTAATACAACCAAGTGGCCCCTTCACGGAAAATTGCAAAAAAAAAAAATTTACCACGCCCACTTTTCTAAAGTCACACACACTTTGTTTAAGTTACGCCCATTTTTTAAGACTACTATTCATATTTTACCTGGTTTCCTGCAACATTTTCAAGTGTATGATGTGGTGAAGATAACTAACAGACTAAAACTGGAGGGCTAATGATCTGGGGGGCTTACAACACTTACTAATTAACTGGAGGGCTGACTAATAATTAAATGTAATTATAGATGTGCTGCCCAGTTTGTCAGTAAGTAATTTGCTAAACTATTAATCTGACAGTCTGGGTAGGAGTTTGAAGGCATCAAGAGTACAACAATGTATGCAGTCTCACGGACAAGCACATGCTACCCTCTCCCCCCAATCATCTTTTAGCATGTCAGCCAACTATGCAGCACATAGTTAAGCTTTAAACTGAGGCAGTGTCTCCAAAACCTCATTACTGACCTTCTCATAAATCATTTTTGTTTAGGCTGTGGTGCATGTCCGCTCCCATGTCAGGGAAGGAAAGAAGTTCAGCAGCAGAGGAGTCTACTGTTCCTCTAGGGCAAGGGATGCACTTTGCCGTTTAAGCACATAACTTACTAATAGCTTCTGTTGCAGCCCAGGGGGCATTTGCCCCTCAGCCTATTGGGCCAGTCCTCCCCTGAAAAGCAAATGCAATTTAAAAGGGAAAAATCCTAAAAGCAACTCCAAAAACCAAAAGGAAGAATCTCTGGATTAAGTAAAAACATCATAGGAGGCCTGCCAAGAGAGACAAGGAGGAGATGAAGATATTGGTGTTTGGTTAATATAAATAGTGAGACTAGGGAGGGTAACAAAGTGTGAGGGTGGGAAAAGTACAAGTATAGTCTTGACCATGTTTAGCTTGAGGAAGTGGGAGGACATGAAGGCAGAGATAGCACTAAGGCAGTTGGGGACCTGAAATGTCAGTGTAGGGAGATCTTGGGCAGAGATGTAAATTTGGGTATCATCCACATACAGGTGATACTGAAATCCAAATGAACTAATGAGTTGTCCAAGGCCATAGGTGTAAATGGAGAAAAGAAGAGGACCAAGTACTGATCTTGCGGTACCCCCACCGGGAGAGGGCGAGGGGTGGAGGTAATTATAGAGTGAAGATCATTAAATGTTCTACTGGAGAGATAGGAAGATATCCAAGAAAGTGCAGTGTCCTGTATAGCTAGGGAGGCCAGGGTCTGAAGTAGAGGGACATCAACAGTACCAAAAGCAGAGGACAGATCAAGAAGAATAAGTAAAGAGTAGTGACTTAGATTTAGCAGTAACTGGTCACTTAAGTGAGGGTAGTTTCCGTGGAGTAGTTAGGGCAGAAGTCTGACTGGAGGTGGTCAAAGAGAATTAGTAGAGAGGTGGTGAACAAGGTCAGCATAGACATGTCTTTCCAGCAGTTTGGAGGCAAAAGGGAGAAGGGAAACAGGCTGGTAGCTGGAAAAAGCATTCACATATAGGCTCTCAATTCTGTTATTATACTTTAGACTTGATTTCACTCTATCCTGTGGATATAGCACATTGCACCTTGCATGTGCCATAAACTTTGTTTAACTTTAGGTTTGTTTTCAATTATTTAACATCTTTTTAATGTCACTTCTAGGGTAGAGAAAGGTTGTGAAGATGTAAGACTGATGAGGCCTCCCTCGCCAGAATACCAAGCTCCAGATACACAGCAGGCAGAGCCTTCCACTTCAGAAAGCACTAGAATTGAGCCAGATACAACAGAGCTTAGTGCAAGCACTGCACCAATAGAATTGCTTGCACAGACCCTCAGGTAACCTTTTTTTTAAACTCCTGTTGAATGATCTCTGTTACTTTGCATTGCATTTTACTGTAGTTCTGTTTTCCACTTCTCAGAAATTGCCTGCGCTATTTCCTCCCACCAACTTTTCCCATCTCCAAAAACGAATTAAGTAGCATGAGTGCTGAGGATCTCATAGCATTTCCACTGGTGAGTTATGCAACACTATTCTCTTCTTAAAATTTTCATTTATTTTTTTTTTTGCCGCTATTTCTGCATGTATAACTGCTATGGCCTTTTAAATGTACACTATATACGGACTAAAATCTCTTAATTAGTGAAAGCCATGCCATCCAACTCTAGTCATTAAAGAGATTTTAAGGATAGCCCATATTTAATTGTACTAAATATGCTTTAGTTACCCTCTAAATATTCTCGCCGTTTAAAATTTAAGATTATTTTCCCATAGTAATACTTAGTATTTGGAATGCCGAGCCTGATTTTGCCAGGGCACTCAGTCCTAACCTCATGAACCACCATTCTGGTGAATTTCTATCTGTTAGCTACATACAATCCAAACAAATGTAAAGTCACTATAGCACATCAGGGCTGGCAATTGCCAATAGTTGGTATGTGCAATCCTCCAAAGCCCCCTACCCCACAGCAAAGATAGATAGGAGGAGCACACTACATCAGTGTATCATATATTTATTGTGCAAAAAGCATATACGTTTTGGGGAGCCACCTGAGGAAGGAGCGAGGTGGCCCTCTGAAATGCTGACTAAATACAATGCCAAGTCAATACATCCCTCTGATTGATGAAATTCCCAGCATTTATTTCCTTTGTACATTTTTTGCATTGTAGCTCCTGGTGCATTGGATCAGGTGTCTATGAGATTCCTGCAGGCAAAGATTACACTAAAAAAAAATTTCTTAATAAAAATGCTTATTATAATACATTTCAGTTCCACCTAAGTTTTTGCATATGATTAAGGATTTAAAAATTCTTGTGTTAAAAATATCATGCAAAATTTCTTACACAGGTACACGCATCACAAGCCGTATTAACACGGGGGGGTTGTTAGCTTGATTAACCTATATATAACTCTGGTTTGAATTGATGCTTTGCAACACTAGGGTAATGAGTTTAGCTTTGCCAAAATGTCATCCTGTCAGTTGTCAATAGTATGATGTGATAGGGGACTAGGTGACAGTAAAGCTGGAGGAAGGTGTGACTGCAGTTGTCTCTTAGATGGATAGTATTGGCCAGATGATCTCCCAATGAGATCCTCCTAATAATATGATCAATACTCATTCAGGGATATTCAATAAAAGTTCTTATCATTTAAAATGGTGCTAATTTTGCCCCAACCAATCAGATGTTAGCTTTCAAATGTTAAATAACATCTGATTGGTTGGAGAAAAATTAGCACCATTTTAAACGATAACAACTTTTATTGAATCTCCCCGAGTGTATCTTGTACAAACATTTTTTAAATATTTCTGTATGGCCATTTTAAGTGTAAGCACAGTCTAATCTGCCATTATATTCCATTGATCTGCCAATGAGACCCTCCTGATGAGATCACTACTAATTTTATCTTGTACAAAGATATTTGACCATATTTCTAAACGGCCATTTTAATTCTCCATACAATCTAATCTGCCATTATATTCCACATTTTTAAATGTTACTCTTGTATTTTAAAACAAACTCTATATGTAAAAATGTTGTTTGTTGTAACTGCCTTTGCAGAAGGATTATTTCAAACAGTATGAAGTAGGACTACAGAATCTGTGCCACTCTTACCAAAGTCGTGCAGATAGTCGTGCAAAAGCTTCTGAAGAGAACATGAGGAACACAGAAAAGAAGCTGCAGGATGCTGAAGAGAAGCTGCAGAAACTGAGGACAAACATAGTATCTTTGTTACAGAAAGTACAGGAGGTGAGTGGGGTCTACTAAAAAATAGGAGCACAACTCACCTGCTCTTTTTCCTGAAATATAGTTACCATTTTGTGTCCGTTAATGCATCACAGGAATAAGTGGAGGTAAGATGCGCTTTGTAAGCGAACGTAAGGCCAGCCCTAAAAGCTTTTTAACTAGTTCGTATGTGCGGATTCCTGGTGTGCGCCTTTGTACATTTTTACATTATTTTTCCAAGATTCGGCCTAAGCGAAGGGCCCAAGGCTTGGATGCACCTAGGCCATACACCGAACCGCGTTAGTGAGCTTTCGGCGTTTGGCTTAATATAGTATTTAAAACCACAACATCTCTGAACCATTTAAACGCAGGGTCCCAAATATATACACTCAGACCACCACATTTCTAATTATGCATTACCAATATATGCGGTGTTTTGTATGGAATATAGGTTAGAGCCCTCTACCATTTTTGTTAGAGATTATATAGACAATATTAGCCCTAAAAGGCTTCTCTCAAGGAACTAAGAAACTTTGCATTGCTACTGTTAACAACTATTTGGTTGTATTGCTTTATTTAGTTTATTTTAGAAGCATAAGTTTAAAATTGGCATGTGTTTATACAACAATTGCCTTAGGCTGTGTACACACCATGCAATTTTTCTGGATGATTGACTGATAGTTCAGTGTATCTGTCAATTGCTACGAAAAAATTGCATGGGTCCTTTGCGACCGCCGTTCGTTGAAGTCCTCTATGGACCTCTTTTGACAAATCTAAGTACACACGTCTACTGATACACCAGATTCTATATTCTCTCTGTATCATAACGAAAAGTGTGACCATCATACATTTTGATTATGATTCTTCATAAAACTATGCTGATAACTATTTAAAGGGGTGAAACCCAAGACACTATCCTGAATATAGTCTGAACAATTGAATTTACCATCTTTCAGCAGCTGTGGTAATGGCAAGTTCATTGAATAGTTTCAAGAGTGAGCTGAAAAAGTTTTTAAAATTCAATAATATTGGAAAATTACTGGTATTAGTCTTAACACACTGGATTTACCCACCGCAAAGGGGTTAACATGACTAGAAAAATCAGTAGCAGTTGTCTATATGGTAGATTAACAGTTGTTGCTGTGGTGCGCAAAAAGAGAATTGTGCAACCACCAAATAACTTTGAATTACTGGATTTCCTGGATTTTATCAGGTCCGGAAGCTTTACTTCAATTGAGTCCTTGATTTATCATTGATCTGGCAAGTCACCTAGCAAATATCTTTGAGTAAAGATTTTCTAATTCTTTTATGTTTAATAAATGAACATTTTAGCCAACACACTTTCTTATTCTAGGACATTGACATAAATACAGATGATGAGTTGGATGCATACATTGAAGATTTAATTTCAAGAGGAGACTGAACAAGTTTAAACTCTGTGACATGATAAGACTCTTAAGGACTTACATGAAGCTGCTTCTCTCACAAGAAACGTCTTTAGAGGGGCCTTACAAATTCACTGAGAATTCATACAATATAATGTCAATGTATTGTTTTTTTGTTGTTTTTACATACCAGGCATGTGCAGTCCCAAGAAAAATTTTAAACATTGTAGTTATTGAGTTATTTCTTTGTTTATAAATATTTATTTTTTAAAGGAAAGAAAGAATCTGGTGTTGTGATTTACAGAGTTTGTTGGAATGCTATCACGGTGCAAACACAAACTGTTTTATAGCAGTATAGTAGTATTAATTTTATTTGTTAAACAAAAGACATTACCTCTACACTTTTGTTCTATGCACCATGTCATCAATATTATGCATTTTACTAAACATTAGTTTAGATATAGCCTTCTGTTCCCTCATAGCTCCTACGCATGCTTTCATTTTTTTCTCCCTGCTAAAATAATTGAAGTGCGCACAGAAACAATGCTTGTACATAACACTTAAAGGGCATCTATAGTGAAAAAAACACATAGCCCCTTTGCAAAATTAAATTCATGTACTCTGTGCTGCCTTTATCCTGTCTCTGTCAGTGACTCTGTTTAACCATGGTGTCAGATCTCTGTGCAGCACTCCCCCCTTCCCCCTCCCCTCTGTTACCTCCTCCATGTCTCAACTCCAGCTAACCGACAAGCTTATCATGTGCAGTAGGAGATAAAAGTTCAACATCCTGAAAAACACACCCACGCACAGTGGCCAATAGAAGGCAACCTGTCCTGGAGACAGGAAGAAGAAGGAGAACAGTACAGTTTACGATCTCTTACTTTGTGACCCATCATCAATCAGTGAAAGCTATTAAGAAGGGGGGTCCAGTGCAGCCTTATGTCTACGATCAAAGCTACCTCTCTCCCCCTGCTAATGCTCTTAGCTCTATGTTTATTACAGAGCAGGAAGAGGGGATCACTCACAGGGATTTGATTGACAGTAGAGGAATGTAATCAAGTATTCTTCTAACTGGTGTATCTCAGGACAGAGAGGGAATCTAAAAAAAGGGAAGACACTGGGGGTTGTGGGGAATTATAGAATTCATGTAAAGAAAGAAATAAAAGTTCATTTTCCCACTATAGATGCCCTTTAAAGGCATTACATCATGTAGTAAACTAATGGGGTGCATACAGCCATGAGAAAAAGAGAAAAATTATAAATACACACCACTTCCAACAGAAATTAAAGGGCAATTGTATAAAAAAAACAGCCTCAGCAACAATTAAAATACAATTACTACTAAAACTATTCACCTTACTTTTAGCTTAATATGCAGTTCCACCCTTTCCACAATCATCTATTTAAGCTCAACACAATCCTTTTTAGCGATACCGCACCTTTAACGATCGGTATTCTAAATGTACAATTGTTAAACCGATCAGAGATTAACGATCGGTTTAACGATCGTAAATCTATGATACCGATCGTAAATCAACGATAACGAAATCGGAGATTTACGATCCCCATAGAATACCATTGTGGTAGTTTACTACTACACAGTATTCTACGATCAAACGTTCGTTAATTAACAAATTAGTCAACCAGCAGTCCTGTCATTATGAACTCCATAGGAGTTGTGTATAATTGACAGGAGCTGCTAATAAAATGTATTTGATTTACCACCCATCAGAATGTGTGACCACCTGCATAAAAACAGAACCTATATAAATCTATATATCTATTGGGTGGTCAGGGGCTGCACATAAGGCCCCTCAGATTAAATTGGTTGGGCCTTATATAATAGGTTCACTCAAAAAGTTAACAAATCCTATTTCGCATTAATTGAAGAACAGGTGGTAAAAGAGCAATGTCTTACCTCCCATTCTGTTTAAAGGGTATGTCCACCCCCCCAACATAATTTTTACTATGTGCCTGGAAATAGCTATAAACCTTGACCTTGTACTTACCAGTCTTCGTTCCCCCGAAGCCTTTTGCTTGACTTCTGTGCCTTTTTCGTGGACGGAAATCAAGCAGGAGGGGCTCGACTGGCGTTTGCTCCTGTGATTGACTAAGGCATTGAGATTTAGTAAAGCACAGGAGCGGACGCCTGTCAAGCCCCTCCAGCACGGAAAAGGCACGCAAGTCAAGCAGAAGACTTCAGGGGAAAGAAGGCTGTTAAAGGACAATTATTGTCACCTTCCCTCCGCTCCTCTTCTTTGGTCAGTACCTTTTACCCAGGGTGAGGACCTGAACCGCTAGGTCCTCACCCCTGGGTTCGTGTAACTTGAAGCACAGCCTTACTGAAATGCTGCTCTGGTAGGCTCCACCCCCTCCTCCCCGTCAGCGATGAGGCCAATAGGAAGGTACGCTCTGCAACGAGCGTGCCTTCCTATTAGCCTCGTCGCGCAAGGAGAGGAGGGGGCGGAGCCTACCAGAGCAGCGTTTCAGTAAGGCTGCGCTTCAAGTTAAGCGAACCCAGGGGTGAGGTTCATGTCCTCACCCTGGGCAAAATGAACTGACCAAAGAAGAGGAGCAGAGGGAAGGTGACTATAATTGTCCTTTAAGTACATTTGGGGGGACCTGTCACTCCTATAAACCTTGCAAGGTCGAGGTTTATAGCCATTTTCAGGCACATAGTAAAAATTAGTTTGGGGGGTGGACATACCCTTTAATGTGTAATGTTTATTTGACATATACAACTATCAGTATGTCTTTTTGATTGTGTGTGGGGGAAACCGGAGTGCCCAGAAGAAACCCACACAAGCACGGGGAGAACATACAAACGGTGTCCAATGGTGGATCTGAACTCAGGACTTAAGCACTGCAAGACTGTACTAATCACTGAGCAACCGTGGTGTTCCTGACTGATTCTGGCTAATACTATACTATGGTGAGCATGCTGTGACCTTTTACACTGTATTCTCCCCAGAATTTTTTCCAGCCAGGTGGCATAAAAAAATAGCAGGGTGGGACGGGACAGGGAAATTTGGTGGTGGGGAAAATTAAATGTGCACTATTTTTACTAGTTAATTATTATTATTTTCAATTACTTAAGGTTTGATATGCCCTTTAAACTCATGCAGTATAACTACATTGAAACAAATACAGCCTTCTTTATATTCTAATGGGACTACTGAACAGCTTTGCATCATGCTCATTATATAGGTCAGGGATGTCTAACTTTCATCCCACTAGATGTTTGAAAACCTAGGAGGGAGAAATATGTGTTTATATGTTAGATAGCTCCTTTAACCCCAACCTCTCAAACTATATAGCCAATCAGTACTCTGTGCTGTCTTAACCCCATAGTGACTGTAAATCTGGAACTTACTGTGATAAATACCAATTATGAACCTAGCATTTTAATCTGGATCCTGTATAGGTTGCCCAATTGTGCTGTTTAGTTTGAACTGCACATTGTGACAGGATTACCTGGGTCTATTCTCAGACCTGCAGGTTTATTCCACTTAGACCCTCTAGATTCTAGCTGGCAGGCAGGTGGAATAGGCAAGGGAGGCAAAGTTTAGTAAGGTTCATGAATCCTGTTGCCTAAAGTAACTTATATAATCCTTCTCAATTCTAATAGTGTAATAGCGAAGGGTTTAATCTCTGTAAATCAGAAAAATGGCTTTATTCCAGGATGTATGAAAACTAAATTTTCCAGCATTCTGTGCAGCCAGGGAATGCTGGGAGTTGTAGTTTTTAAGCATGTGAAAGGTCACAAGTTCAACACCCCTGCTCTGTACCATTAAGCTGTATTGCATCTTGACACATGCATTGGCTAAGTGACATCAAGAAGAAACTTCCTGCAAACAATGTTGGGATTTGTAGGTTTTTAGGATTTGTAGGATACATGCCTTAGCTACAGGCTATAAATGAGATTCTTTGCATGTCCCCACCAATTTCCTGGGAGAACTATGTGTTTGTTAGATTATTAGGGCAATGCTATTATAATAACATGAGGCTGTGAGGTGTTATAAGAAGGCTGTGTTTAATTTTATAATATGTGGAGAGCTTTTAGCTCCTTTAACTACACCTTCCTAACCTATAAAGCTAATCAGTATCCTGTGCTTCCAAGTCCTAACCCTTTAGTGACTGTAAATCTGGAACTTGCTGTGGTAAATACTAAAATATGAACCTAACATGTTAATCTGGATAGTGGTTAGCGTCTTAGGTGATGATAATATTTAGCTTAAACTGCACATTGTGGCAGGATTGTCTGGGTCTGGTCTTAGACCTGCAGGTTTATTCCACTAGCTGGCAGGCAGGTGGAATAGGTAAGGGAGGGTATGTGTTTGTTCACATAATGTGGAGGGATTGCCTGGGTCCTTTTTAGGACACTCAGGCTTATCCCATTTGGGCCTCCCCCTGGAGGCTTGCTGGCAGTGGAAAGGGAGGGAAGTTTGGAATGGTTTGCAATGCCTACTGGCTGAAGGGATCTAAGTAGTCTCTCTCTTGCCCTACGTCTTAACTACTATAGGCATAAGAGAGAGGCAGACTGATCCCGAAACACTTGTGTTTGTGCACTTGGCATTGGTATACCTGAAAGCACTACCCCGAGCTTTCAATAAAAAGAAAAAAAAATTGTATGTTTAGGTTGAACTGCACATTGTGGCAGGATTGCCTGGGCATATTCTTGGTTTCCCTGGAAGCTGATGACTGTTTAAAGGGCATCTATAGTGAAATTTATACATTGCTCTAATCCATACATAATAAAAGTGTATGCAGCCTTATTCTTACCTTCCTCTGTGGCTCTGTGATTGCACACTGTCTGATTTACTTCAGAGCTCCCCCCTCCCCCTCCGGTCATTCACCAGTTCATGTAGCCTGGCTGTAAATTAAGCCTGTGAAACAAGCCGCTCATGCGCATTAATCCTCCTACACATGACACATCACTCTAACCTTTGTAAACAAACAGAAAGAAACCTTGGTATGTAAGCCTGTAGAAAACAAGCATCTCTGTTCTGGTTGGGTTACTGTAGGAGAGACCCGAGTCCTGCCTTATCCCTTTGATAGGCAATAAATTGGTGAAAGCTTGGGGAGAAGGAGGGGCTTCTCCTTCCCTTTACTTCTGTTTTTAACCCAGAATTTGACAAGCATTTTAATGAGCAGGAAGGAGTCATTGGGAGACTCTGTTAAACTTGTCTAAGTCTACACACTATACTGGCATGCTGTTAAAGGAAGGATTTGATTGACAGCTCAAGCAGGAGTGGTGTAATGAAATCTTCACTTCTTTTAACTTGTATATCTCAGGACAGAGGAGGAAACTGAAGAAAATTATTCTGGGGGTTGGGGGGAATTATAGAACACATAGAAACAAAAAAAATTTAATTTTCCCACTATAGATTCCCTTTAAATGACAGTTTAAAATATCCCTGTATAAAGATTTTATAGGCACTGTATCTACACATAGCAAAACATACACACAATTTCCACTGTGCACCAACAGGCACAATTTTGTTAGTCATATCTAAAATAGTTCCGTTAGAGTACTAAATCTAAACAATCACATACAAAATTTATTTCATTAGTAGGCAATCTAGATTTAGACTGGGTACACACGGGAAAATTATTTGTCCCGACCAATCGTTCGTTTCTAGGGAGCGCTTGGGACAAATGACTGTTGGTTGTGGCAACAGTGGCCACAGACGACAGTTCACATGACCGATTGTGTGGTCCGATAGGGAACCGCATGATCGCCCATGAATTACCAATGGACCCCTTCGTCCGAACAAGCTTGGTCACGGCCGCCCCACACACAGCAAGATATTTTCACCTGACTGACTGATACACGGCACTATCGGTCGGTCAAAAATATCTTACCGTGTGTACCCAGCCTTAGATAAATATTCCCTTATGCACTCAATTCCCTCATCATAAGGGATCAAAGTGTCATTTGGGACTTTACAGTTACCGTATATCTCTTCTTCTATTTAAGAAATCTATCATTTCTCTCCAACATGTATCTAGCTCCAATACTATATCCGGCAAGTATGTATCTATATATACAAAGTTTGGAGTAATAAATTACAACCAGAAGCAATCGGTCGCCCTTTTTAAACTTAAAGGACACTGAAGGGGTTAATTATGGAACCAATTAATGGTATAAATTAGTTGGCATTGTAAAATGATTATTACAGTTCGTTGTTTTACAATAACGCCTGTGGAGTTTACCGGCGGCATTATCGTATAATAATAATCGGTAACGATAGTAATTTTATAATGCCCACATCCTTATAGATTAAATGTATGTGGGCTTCATCATAAAACAACAAGTTATTTTACCCATAATGCAGACGGTAAACTACATCGGCAGTATCATAAAATAATCACCATTGTTATTTTACACTAACAATCTCTATAAATTTCACCCAGAATACTGATGCTGTTGTCAAATATCATTACTAGTTTTAGTGTAGGACCATGATAAATGTGCATACAGCTCTACAATCTGTTTAGACTGGACTACATAATCATTGCCCTTGTTTCTTCACTTCTTTTCTATTTTGTAAAAATGAAATGCCTTATACAACAAAAACAAATATCTAGCAGTCATCAAGGCCAGAGTAAATGGGACATAGACTTTATAACAAAATATTTACACATTTAAGAGAAAATAACCAGTTTCAAGGAAGTTTGAAACTGTTCGACTGGTTTCTGTATATTCAACTATGCAAAAAAGTGTAAGATAAATCAATGTTTAATTAAATATTGTCTCAATACTGCTAAATAACAATATTTTTACAGCAGTCACAGTATAATATTAATATGCCATTTATTTAATAGACTGAAGAAAGTCTGAATTAGAAAATAACAATAAATAAAAAAAATTAGATGTTTGTCATCCGTAAAATAAACTAAGGTTGTTTGTTTTGACTTGAGGTCCGTAAAGTTTCCAAAGGAATCCTACGAATGATTTCCTGCACTTCAACCTGGACTGATAGAGGCCAGGCTACCAATTCTCTCTCCAAAGACACTGCTTTTTCCATCAGTCTGTCTTGTCTGTGTATTAGCGCCTCCAAAAGCTTCTTGTTACATTGTATTTGTTGCAGTGTGGCTTGCTGACTAGCTAAACTGCTCATGAGCTCAGGTCTTTTCTGCTGCATTAGATAATCAAATTGTTCCTGTGTAAGGCTAAGGGATGAGGCGTCTAATGTCTCGATAAAAGAAACTGTGCAGCACTTTGGAAAGAGAGAGAAAAATGTTCTCAGTTGTAGTGTAGTTAAAACAAATAACTGTAATACAGTGTAAATACATCAACTCATCAAAAAGAAATTTATGCAAATGTTACAGTATTTAGACACCTCTATACCCAATCAAAGTGAATCCTGCAGCTTGAAGTCCATTCCATAAGTACACAAAAGGGACTGGATCCAAAATAAAAAAAACATAAATTGTAACTTTTATTCACATTGTTAAATTTTTTTTATTTTTTTGGAAGTTGTTTTTATACATTTTTTTGGGACCCGTTCCTTTTTTGTGTACTTCTGCAGTGGACTTGAGCTGAAATGTTAGAATCCCTCCAGGTTCTCAATAGAAGTTAGTCCATAATTTATTCAGTTAAGAATTTTTCAGAACATCTTTAAGCTGGGAAAAAACCTAAAGACCACAAAGCTTTTGTCTTCTATACAGGAAATAATCAAGAAAATAAATTTACAAAACATTGAAGCTACAGTTTAACACATGCAGTGTTTAGAGCAGAGTTTGTTAAAGGGTTTTTTTACTCTAAAAAAAAATCGAATTTCAAATCAAATGTACTTTTAGATACAAGATCCCACTGCTCCAAAAACGTTTTTCAGATTTTAAATCTGAGCTGTAGATTCTGAGAAATCATCATTTGAAATCACAGCATCTACAGGGAAAGACCTGTCACTCCAGAAATTATAATGTGACCCATGCCTGACCTCTCTGCCTGCCTGCCAGCACACTTTCTGCAACATTTAAAGGGGAACTAAAATCTCCAGACAACATTGTCCCAACAGACAGAGCACATTCACAAATATACAACAAGCTGTGTCTCACCTCTCCCTTTGCTGTGGCCATTGGGTGATCTATAAAATAAACTGTGAGTACTAGGGGTCAGCTCCCACAATCCACCTTAGCTGGGGGTTTACCCAGCTAAGTATCTGCGTACTGGCACATGCTCTGTGGAGCTCATCAGATCAAAACAAGGAAGTTGCAGCCTTGCTTCCTAGCAGCAGAAAGCCAATCATGTTATAGCACAGAGATCCTCCCTCTCCCTGACACAGAGCAGGGATTTCAGTTTTTTGTTTTCAAACACATTCAAGGCTCCTGTCCTAACAAGGATATTATAATCCTTTACTTTTAATACAAAAAGAAAAGTAATATTTGCAGTGTATTTCAAAGATATCATGGATGTAAGAAACGGAATACTTACATTTCAGCAAAAATAAAAGTCTAGGGAATAGAACCTGCAACTTGAACATTTACTCTGTATTGCTAAAAGCAGATCTCTTACCTCTAGGCTAACAGAAATACTATAGAAACCACTGGTACATGTAGAATATTGTACTAGGAACATAATGGAAACAAAAAATAAAGGTAAGTTTGGGCAAACTTGTGACCTGCTGTATGTGTCTAAATCTGGCGTCTTACAAGGTGAGCCACTACTGAATAAGCTGAAAACCTAGGTACAATTAGAAGCTTTATCTTTTGCATGGAATATAATAGAAACAAAATAGGCATGTCTGGGGTATTGAACTTGTGACTTTCTGAACTGTATTTTTTAAACCCGGCGCCAACACTGAATAAGCAGAGAAGCCATGTACATTTGAAAGCTTCATCTTTTGCTAGGAAAAGAATAATAAAAAAAGAAATGGAATATGGAAGTCCCTAATAAGACTTTGAAAGCTGCTTGCTATCCTGCTGTTTCTTTTCCAGCAACTCACACTGACTGGTAAATAAACTGCAGGGTAATGAGCAGCTTTCAAAGTCTTATCAGGGATTATAAACTGCAGGGTAATGAGCAGCTTTCAAAGTCTTATCAGGGATTCCATATTGGTGTGTAGACATCTGTATAGAAAACACTTTCAGGGAGATTATTGTTAAAAATGGTGCTAATTTTGTCCCAACCAATCAGATGTTAGCTTTCAAATGTTAAATAAGATCTGATTGGTTGGGGCAAAATTAGCACCATTTTAAACAATAAGAACTTTTATTGAATAACCCTGTATGTGCATAGAGATAGTGAATACTGGGGTCAGGGGGCGTGGTTCTTTGATGACTTCATGGGCTGTGGGTTGTACTTGCAACAAGATGGAAGCCTTCTTTACAGAATCTATTTTCCACATGTACTAAATGCAACGTACTAGAGAAGAATCTTGCAATGTAAAGGTGTTCTGGGGAGAAAAACGTTCACATTAGGTTTTAAAAAATGTAAGTTTAGTTCTTCTTTAAGAGAATCAGCAGGGAAAATAAAAAAGGGGAGGGAGGAGGAGAGGTGTAAACAGAGCAGTGTCCATGGTGAGGCTGTGCAGAGATTTTAAGTGTCGCAGACACTACAAGAAGGCAGTGAGTAAGGGAGGGTGGGGGCGATTAGGAGTACTTACTAAACATAAATAATTTAATGACAAAGCAGGCACAGATAAATATGTGAGTACCATTATTTTACTTCTCTCAAATTGTAGTTTCAGAGTTTCAGTGAGTATAGTGACCCTTTAAATGAGTCAGAAGTGTTCCTCCACATTTTGGCTGTGAATGTTTGTTAGCTTAATAAACTTAGAGTAGGAAAAAGGCAGCACTCGTAGCTCTGTCTGACTATGGGCTTGTGGTGTGGGTCACTCCCAGGAAATACCTCCCAGCTTTAGTTACTATATACATACTAATGAAGAAGGAAGGACGCTACTCACAGAGAAGCAATTAAAAGGTCCATTTTATTCTCACATCAAGGTACATCAGAGACATCAGGTAATACCCACCCGCCTGACCCGTTTCGTGGGATAAACCCACTTCCTCAGAGGCTGGGTGGTGCCTCTCGGACAGTTACTATATAGGCTAATCAATCACATAGTAAACCCAACACAGGTGATTTACACTGGTACAGGTAAGAGACATTAAAAGGATAGTATGCATAGAAGAATAAAAGTAAAAATAAAACTAGAATAGGTAGGGTACAGAAAAATCCCCCCAAAACAAAAAATACAGAGGGAGTAAATACAAACTAAATCACAGATAAGTAAAGAGGATAGGTAGAAAAGAAGATGAAAAGATGAGACAACACAGCATTAAACCATAAAGTCCTAGAAAGCCACATAGTAGCAACATGCATATATACAAGTAACGAATATTAAAAACATTATAACTGACAAATAGTCAAACGGGAAAAGTCTAACCAACATAGTAGCAACGTTAGGATGGTAACAAATGTACTAGGGCACTAAAACATGTACTAAAGCATGTAGCCAATACATTCTGAAGCCACGATAGTATTATATTAATAATATAGAAAGATGAAACAGATCTATTGGTACACAAGCAGCTAAATAAATATACTGCAAAAAACCTGACATCGGTCCAAGTCCGATCAATATTGGATCAAATGAATAATATCGGACCCGAAGAATCGATACATGAGACATATGTCAGGAAAAAGAGAATGTAGCAGGTGCCCATTCTAAAAAATATACTCATATTAATAGCAACATTCACAATGTATTTATATTTACGATACCTTTAATTTTGAAATGCCATTGGCTATAAATTGCCAGTATAGAGATACCAAAGATTATCACTATAAGACTGAATATAGAATATCAACATAAAAACAGTGAGAGACAGATAAATTCTTCATTACTTTATTTCTCCTTTACGCCAATTTTGGCAAATATTTGGGGCGAAGTAGTGTGATTTCTATTAATGTCTACTGAATTGTTGTCTAATTTGCTCCTAATGTAAAACATAACTTCTTCTGTTAGTACAGCATAAAATGTATCATACTGTTTGATTAATCATCTGTTGGTATATAAACCAGTTTGAGAGGGCGAACAATAGCCCAAAGATCTTGGGCTGTCTCCCCCCCCAATAATGTCTGTTAGAAGCATACCAGGTAGAAATCATGGGTTACCCAAGAAAGGGGTGTGTAATAAGAAGTTCGGGATTAGGCCCTGGGTTTTAACATGTTTATTCCAAATGTTAAATGTATGTTGAATATACGGGTTATTGACATTTAAATTAGGAGTCCATAGTATGCTTTCGGAGATAAATGGTGCCATCGATGTGGATTCTATTGTGACCCATATTGCTGAGCTCGTTCCGGACAGCTAGCTTAACGCTTGTTTTATTCTTGCTGCCCAAAAGGGTTACAGGTGAATCCCCTGATGGGCCCACAGTTCACGCACCCAAGAAAATACAGAAATCTGCTTAAATTATAATAGAGAGATAAAGGGACAGCAAGAAATAAATTCTTAGGTAATATAAGTTTTTCTCCATTATCTTAATGATGCATTACGGTATACTTTTTGAGCATTATCACTCAGGTGTACTCCAAGGTATTTAAATGAATTTTCTGCCCATTTTAAATTAGAGTTGAGGAATAGGAGTTTCTTTAAAGGATCTTCTAAATGAACTGGAAATTACATTAAACTTGAAACCAGACAGGGAGCCAAAATCAGAGAGCTTTACACAGATTAGGGATAAATGTTAGTAGGTTGTGTAAGGGAAAGTAAAGACTCATCAACAAACATTGCTATTTTGTATTCTTCGTTTTCATTTGTGATGCCATGGATATCCGTTTCAAATGTGTGTAGGGGTTACATACAGATAGAGTGAAACCTAATGGGGATAAGGAGCACCCCTGGCAGGTCCCATTTAAACTAAACAATTTCTCTTGATAGATATTCCGTATCTGCCACTTGAGCCAAGGACTTAGTGTTTACAGGGGCCCCTGCTGTCCATTAGAAAGCCAGCAGTAGTTTAACCAGAAAGGGGGACTAGCACTGCATTGCATGTGTTTGCGCAGGTGGATGCATGCAGGAGTCATGCAGCCTGGTAAGCGAATCTTTAAATTTTAGCTCCACATATAAAGGGAAGTGTTAGGTTCTTAGTTGGCACACAAGCTATTCTTAGTTATTCCTAGTGGAATAGGGCGTTCACCTTTAAGCCAGGAGCAGGGAATTGAGACATCACCCTTAGGTTTATTGTCAGAAGTTCCTGGTCCCTCTGTGCACCCAGGGTGCTACCTCTTCTTTCTCCTAAGTTGCAGCAGATGTAGCTGAGGGTCAGTGGCTATTAGGAACCTCTGTCATCCTGCCCAGGGTGCCAATGGGGGACTCCCCTCCTCTTTGTTCCAAGGAGCATCCAGAAAGTAAGCTCATAACTTTTTCCAAATTTTGTTGTATTAGAGAAAAAAAGTTTACTTGAGGATTTGGAAAATAATTAAACATAAAATACTGAGAAATCACATGTATACAAGTATTCACTGCCTTTGCTCAATACTTTGCCAATGCACCTTTGGCATCAATTACAGCCTCAATTCTTTATTTTTTTTGGCACACATATCCTTGTGCAGTTTTGCTCATTGCTCTTTGCACCACCTCTCAAGTTTCATCAGGTTGGATTGGAAGTGTCAGTGCACAGCCATTTTAAGATCTCTCCAGAGATGTTCAATCAGATTCAAGTCTGTGTTCTGTCTAGGCCACTCAAGGACATTCACAGAGTTGTCCTGAAGCCACTACTTTGTTATCCTGTGTGCTTAGGGTTGTCGTCCTGCTGAAAGATAAACAGTCGCCCCAGTCTGAGTTCAAGAGTTTTTATCATAGGGCAGCACGGTGGCTCAGTGGTTAGCACTGATGCCTTGCAGCACTTAAGTCCTGAGTTTGATTCCACCCTTGGACACATCTGCAAGGAGTATGTATGTTCTCCTCGTGCTTGCGTGGGTTTCCTTCAGTTTCCCTCACAATCATAAAGACATACTGATAGGTTGTATGTGTACATAAAGTGATTAGATTGTGAGCTCTTCGGGGCAGAGCCTGATGTGAATTGAGTAAATAACTGTAAAGCACTGCGGAATATGTAGCGCTATATAATAAATAAAATACATACATACATATTTCCTTTTATCCTGACTAGTCTCCCAGTTCCTGCTGCTGAAAACCAGGGATGGTAGTGGCCTGGTGATAAGCAGTGCCTGATTTCCTCCAAACGTGATGCCTGGCATTCACACCAAATGGTTCAATCTTTGTCTCACAGACCAGAGAATTTTATTTCTCAGGGTCTGAGAGTCCTTCAGGTACCTTCTAGCAAACTCCAGGTGGGCTGCCATGTGCCTTTTGCTAAGGAGTGTCTTCCATCTGGCTACTCTACCATACAGGCCTGACTGGTGGATGGCTGCAGAGAAGGTTGTCCTGGAAGGTTCTCCTCTTTCCACAGAGGACCTCTGGGGCTCTGCCAGAGAGACCTTCGGGTTCTTGGGTCATCTCCCTGAATAAGGCCCTCTCCCTCGATCGATTACTTTCAATTTCCGGCCAGCTCTAGAAACTTCTTCCACTTACAGATGATGGAGGCACTGTGCTAATTGGGACCATAAGGCAGAAATTTCTTTGTCACCTTCTACAGATTTGTGCCTTGAGACAATCCTGTCTCGGAGGTCTACAGACAATTCCTTTGACTTCATTCTTGGTTTGTGCTCTGACAAGTCTTATTAATTGAATTTACCACAGCTGCAGAAACATCTCAAGGATGATCAGGGGAAACAGGATGCAGCTGAGCTCAATTTTGAGCTTCATGGCAAAGGTAGTGAATACTTATGTACATGAGTTTTTCATCAAATCAATTTGCCAAAACTTCAAATAAACTTTATTTATGTTGTCCTTATGGGGTGTTGTGTGTAGAATTCTGAGGAGAAAATGTTTTTAATCCATTTAGGAATAAGGCTATAACATAATAAAGTGTGTAAAAAGTGATGAGCTGTAAATACTTTCTAGGTGCACTGCAGAAAGCATGGGCAACATCCAGGGATTTGGGATAGGTGAGGTGTCACTTTGAAGAGAAAAATGGAAGATGCCGTCACCTCAGCCCACCACCTGTGAGGGCTGGGCATGAGGGCATCTTATATATACCAGTCTGTGTTGGCATCTTATACTTACCAGTCTGTGTGGGCTGGGCATCTTATATTTACAGGTTCACCAGCCAGTGTAAAGTCAACCCTCCAGTTCACCAGTTAATATTGTCAGCCTTTCAATACATTAGTCAGGAAGTTCAGTGCAAAAACATATACTTTTAAGAAAGAAGAACAGTATTTTCCATCCTTATGACCTTAAACTGCCCATTTAGCATTTTGTTTTGTATAAATAAAAGCATCCCAAAATACTTTCATCCTGTTTGCAGGACCCCTAATAGAGACTGTCATGTCCTTGACTCAGCGCCTGGGTTGCTTCCATAACTCAGTAGAGATCTAAGCATGTTTGACCCATCCAACAGCCAATCAGTAGAAATTACTGTTAGGAAAATTCCAAGGAAGTGTGCATCCTGGGAAGAAGGACCATTACACAACCTGAATTGTGAGCTTCCCTGTCAACAGCATTATTTGATTTTTAAAAATAGAAGAGAATATGTAGAATAACTAGGTATGTGTAATATAAACTAAGAATTTTAAAAATAATGATTTTCCACTGAACTTTCCCTTTTTAGTCAGCCCTCCAATTTACTAGTCAGTCCACCACATCCACAAACCATGCCCACTTGGGAAATACTGGGGCGGCTTCAAATATTTGTATCAGGTGCCAAAAGGTATAGGAATGTGTATACCTTGGATATTATAGTGCTCTAATGCAACAAAGAGGTAGTCCAATCCAACGCGATTAAAGGCCTTAGTCTGTTGTGTTCAGTTGTTTGGCAATGTTTAATAAACCATATTTGGTCTTAATGTATAATTGTCGGTAGTAGAGTGTTCAAACAGATAACTAGTATTTTTTAAAATATTTGTATGTCTAGGTTTAGACTAAGTTTAGAAACTAGTCTCTGTCTAGTTTCAATATCACACATACTGTACATGTGCCTGTAGTAAGTCAGGGTCGAAACTTGCATAGCCCTGCAGTATTCCAAGTCTAGCATTTGGGAAGATGAAGGATAGAAATGTTTGGTAGTACAAGGAGGTAAAGCCACCTGGGCCTGGAGATTTGTAATGTTTAAAGGGCATGTCCACCCCCAAAACTATAATCCCCCCAACTACTGGCCCCACCATGTAGTGTAGTTTAATCCTTACCTCACATCCCAGCTCCATAGGGTTATCCTGAAGTCCACCCCCAAAGTCCCAAAAAATGACTACAGAGGCTAGCAGAGTCCATATAGGACACTGCCTGCTAGCTGGCCTAGGTAGATTTTTGCCATGCGTACTGCAGCCCTTCTCCCCCTCCTCCCCCTCCCTCTCCCTCCCTCTCCCTCCCGTTCTACTATCCTCCCCCTAGCTCAAATCCCCTAATATTGTGCTCCCCCATGTCTCCCAGCCCCAACCGCATATTTTTTTTTTTAGAAAGCTCCCCAAATCTTACTTACCTCTCCTCTTTCCTCCGGCGAACTGAGCTGCCGGCAGCCGCGTCTGTGATTGGCTGCCGCTCAGCCAATCACAGACGCGGTGCCGGTCCCGCCCTCTGTTGCATTTCCTTGCAAGCAGAGGGCCGGAGCGGGCGGAGGATCGAGGGAGGTAAGTAGAGTTTGGGGGGCTTTCTAAAAAAAAAATTAGAGCGGTTGGGGTGGAGCCCAGGGGGGACCATATATTAAAAAATTTTTTCCAGGGTGGACATAGCCTTTAAAGATTTAATGGCTGTCTAAAGTTCCCCTATGGATATGGATGCATTAAGGAAGCATCTTTATGGAAGTTGAGGAATTCCTGATTTTGAGATATAGTTAGTGATCATGGAGTGGCTGTGCTGATTAGTTTTTGTGGTTGTGTCATTATGTAAAGCTTTGCAGTATTTGCCAAACACATTTAAAATATTTTGGGAGTTGTACTATAGTGCCTTGGGGCATTTTTAAAGGAGAAAAGTCTATTTGCTTGAAGTTTTTTGCACAATTGTCTGGCCACCATTGTATTAGGTTTGTACACCTGTAAATTGCCTGGCTTTTTCAGATGAATCAGTAAGGAGTAGGCATAGCGCGTCTTTCAAATTGCGGTATTGTTCTAATACTGGGGTATAATTTGAGCTATATTGTTTCTCTAGATCTTTTAATGGAGTTGCGAGATGTAGGATTTTTTTGTGGTCTACATTTCTTATTCTAGAAAGAGGTATGAATAAGACCACCCGTTATGAGCTGCTCACTATATAGAGGATAAGATGTCTGCAGTTGTGTTTATTTACAATCAGCTTTTTATAGCCTCTTAGAGTTCATGAATGGTCAAGGGTCTGCTAATAATGTCTCATTGAGGTGCCATTTATACACAGGTGATGAGTTGGTAAGGTCAATTAAGTTTAGCTTGATGGAGGAATTATCTGACAATGTGATCTATTGTAAAAAACAAACAAAAAAAAAAAAAGACCTTTCATGTGGGTTGAAATAAAATGTGTAATTTTTGTCAGATGGGTGTTGGATGTTGGAGTCTCAAAAAATCTGCTATATTCAGATCTTTCTGAATTTTAAGAAGAACTGTTACATTTTTTGTGGGTAAATGTGTCATGAGGTATTAGTCACCAGGAATTATTAATCTTCCAATATTCATACCTGTGTTTATGAGATAAAGTGGCCAGGAACTGCCAGAAACCTGTATTAGGAGCATGGATAGTCACTGTAGATATATAATTATTATACAGTATGGTACAGGATTCTTAATGGAATGCAATATTTTTATTTATGAGGAGTGCTACTCGTTTTTTTCTGAGTTTAAGTATATATTTTTCTCTAGTATTTGGTCTCATTGCCTTTTTAAAAATGGGTCTCTTGCATAAACCGGATATCCGTTTCGTCTTGCATGGTATTGTAATGCCATCTTAATTTTTTTGGGGGTGGGGGATATTAAAGCTATCTACATTGTGGGAGATAAGTTGGATGGGGTTTCCAATGTTTTAATGTATCACAACCAGCTGCATCAGTTCTCTGACAGTCGAGTTAAATTGTGATAGGTTTGAATTCCCTCCTCTTAATGTTGCTAATAAGGTCCTAATGTTGCAAATAAGGTGTTGCTAATATAACTCCTGGTAAGATTGTTATTCATGAGCAGTTATGGTCTATTTGTTTCAATGAGCATGCCATTATAGCTTCTTTACTGTGGTAGAAGTGGAGTCTTGTTTTAACATCTCGGACAGGTTCTGACTCTTGTGGAGGGGGGGGGGGTTCTGTGTATATGGCCTATTTGGAAGCAGTCTCGTATAAGTGACTGGAAAAGTCTGCTCACATAAGGTTCTAGTTCTTTGACTGATTCAGGCACCCATCTGACTCCAATCATGGGCATAGGACCAAAAGACAATTATTCTGGGAAGAGGCCCACATCCTTTACACATGACCCTAGAATACATATTGTTTTGTGACATCACACATGAGCATCAAAAATGTCCCTGGACTAGAATGTGTCTGTTAATCTAGGAAAGCATAACTTGGCTACCATAGTGTGAAAGGTCAGCTGATGTTTATTCAACATGTAGACAAGTAGACAGAAGCTGTGATGGTTGTAAAAATGACTTCTATTCTTTCTTGCAATGAAAATTAAAGAAAAAAGAAATACGGGGAGGACGGTTTTAGAAATAAGAAGTTCAGTAATACTATTATAACTATATATTTCACTTGAAATGAATAGAATTATGGAGAAGATATATCTTTATATGTTCAGAAACTCCTCTAGTCCCCTTACTCCCCTCTAGCCAAATACGCTACTGAGTGACAGTAGTTATGAAAATACAGTTAAGACAGCATACACCAAGTGTTTTTTGAGTCCTGTATGCAGCACAGCTATATCTAATTCCGATCCTAGTAAAGAAAATTGACTCCATCAGAGAATAGTGTTGTGGAATGGCCCGAGAGAGGAGACTGTCTGTCCTATACTGAAGGGGGTGAGTTGCTTCTAGGACCGGCACAGCTGAATCCTGTGGTGTATTCCCCAGTGTGGAAGGATCCCAATCTTGTCTGCTACATTACCCCAGGAACTTCAATTTCTGAAACTACACTGATCACAGCAGGAAACATAAGTTCCATTTTCTATTCACTGGATGTTAGGAGACTCTGCTCCACTTATCTTTGAACTTATGTTCAAAGATGTTTCTTGAATTACAGGCATGGATGAAATTGTTGCCACCCCAGAAATTTTTCCAGAAAATCAAGCATTTCTCACAGAAAAGATTTGCAGTAACACATGATTTGCTATACACATGTTTATTCCCTTTGTGTGTATTGGAACAAAACAAAAAAAAGGGAGGGAAAAAAGCAAATTGGACATAATGTTACATAAAACTCCAAAAACAGGCTGCACAAAATTATTGGCACCCTTTCAAAAGTATGGATAAATAAGATTGTTTCAAGCATCTGATGCTCCTTTAAATTCACCCTGGGCAAATCCCACATGAAAGCAGATAAAAAGAAGAGAAGCTCACTTAGTCTTTGCATTGTGTGTCTCTGTGTGCCACACTAAGCATGAACAACAGAAAGAGGACTGTGAGTTGAGAACCAAAAAAACCATCAACAATCTCAAGGTTACAAATCATCTCCATAGATCTAGATTTGCCTATGTCCACAGTGCGCAACATTATCAAGAAGTTTGCAACACATGGCACTGTAGCTTATTTTAGGCGTGGACGGAAGAGAAAAATTGAGGAAAGGTTGAAACGCAGGATAGTCCGGTTGGTGGATAAGCAGCCCCAAACAAGTTCTTAAGAAATTCAAGCTGTCCTGCAGGCTCAGGGACTATCATTCGACATTTAAATGAAATGCAATGCTATGGCAGGAGACCCAGGAGGACCCCACTGCTGACACAGAGACATAAATAGCAAGACTACAGTTTGCCAAAATATACTTGAGTAAGCCAAAATCCTTCTGGTCTTGTGGACAGATAAGACCAAGATATAGTTTTTTGGTAAAGCACATCATTCTACTGTTTACCGAAAATGGAATGAGGCCTACAAAGAAAAGAACACAGTACATACAGTGAAATATGGTGGAGGTTCAATGTTTTGGGGTGGTTGTGCTGCCTCTGGCACTGGGTGCCTTGAATGTGTGCAAGGCATCATGAAATCTGAGAATTTCCAAAGGATTTTGGGTCGCACTGTATTGCCCAGTGTCAGAAAGCTGGGTTTACATCTCAGATCTTGGGTCTTGCAGCAGGACAATGACCCCAAACATACATAAAAACACCCAAAAATGGATGGCAACTAAGTGCCAGAGAGGTATGAAGTGACTAGCAATGTGTCCAGATCTAAATCCCATTAAACACCTGTGGAGAGATCTTAAAATTGCTGTTGGGAAAAGATAAGTAACTTCAATTAAGCTGGGTACACACGATTAGATATTTCGGTCCGATCGACCGATAGTTCAGTGTATCGGTCGATCGGACCGAAATTATCGAATCCGAATGTGCCCATGTCCGATCGACCGTTCGTCCGAATCGGACGAAAGGACGATCGGACAGGGTGGAAAACCTCGTCCGATCGTGCGGTCCTCTATGGACCGCACGATCGGTGCGGTGACTATCGGACGCGGCTGCTTTTGCCGCGACCGACAGTCCTTCCTCCTGGCCGACCGTTCGAAAGTATCGAACGGTCGGTCAGGAGGAAAAATCGCTAGGTGTGTACCTAGCTTAAGAGAGGCCTGAACAGTTTGCAAAAGAGTGGTCCAAAATTCTGGGCGAGAGGTGTAAGCAGCTTATTGATGGTTATAGGAAGTGACTGATCTCAGTAATTTTTTTCTAAAGGGTGTGCAACCAAATATTAAGTTAAGGGTGCCAATAATTTTGTCCAGCTCATTTTTGGAGTTTTGTGTGACATTATGTCCAATTTGCTTTCTTTCCACACTTTCTTTGTTTTGTTCCAATAAACAAAAAGGGAATAAACATGTGTATAGCAATACATGTCTTACAGCAAAACTTTTCTGCGAGAAATACTTGATTTTCTGGAAAAATTTCTGGGGTGCCAACAATTTCGTCCATTACTATTTTATTTGCCAGCTGTGCTTTCAATGATTCAGTTTTAAAAGGGACTGCCATATCTATTTATTACTATAGATACATTTTATGCTGCTCTTACCTATATTGTTACTATGTGTAACTTATTGAAACAGAATGATCTGTGTTGTCTAGCTGGCCAGCTTTATATTATTAAATTACACTATCTGGTGCATTAAACATACAATTTTCTAGATGGAATTTATGTATATATTTTACCAATTCAGGTGGCACTTTTTATACATTTTAGTTACGGAGTGACATGTCTCAAAAGAAGGCTGACCAGTCAGAGAACTAGTAATTATTCACTGAAAAGGCTTCAGAAGCTAGAAACATGCTGTTTTACAAATAGACTACAGCACTGTACTACAGAGGGCACAATCATGGTAACATGAAAGATTCCACGCAGGTGCCCTTCAATTTCCTCTATGAGCTCATTTTAAAGGAACAGTTCAATGAAAAAGTGAACCTTTTCTTTTGTTCATTAATTGAAGAACAGAGGTAAAGGAGCTTTGTCTTACCTCCCAGTACTTTAATTACTGTTACAGGAGCCGGTAACAAAGATTCAAAACTTACCCAGGGCGATTCACCACAGACTCCTTTGACATTTCTCGGCTGCTTCCAATGTATACTATATTGCGCAATAGTATAGTTTAACATGGAAGCAGTTAAAGACATAGCTCCTTTACCTCATGTTCTTCAATTAAACAAGAAAAAGTTCACTTTTTGAGTGAACTAGTTATTTAAAGCTGTTTGTTCTACAAAGCTGTAATTTTCCCTTCCCTGACAGTTCTTTTTCCTACTTAAAGGGCATGTCCACCCCCAAAACTATAATCCCCACCACTACTGGCCCCACCATGTAGTGTAGTTTAATACTTACCTCACATCCCAGCTCCATATGGTTCTCCTGTAGTCCCCCCCCAAAGTCCCAAAAACTGCCCACCAGGAGGATAGCAGAGTCCATATAGGCATGCATGCGTACTGCAGCCCTTCTCCCCCTCCCTCTTAGGATTCCCTCCCCCTAGTGTAAATCCCTTTTGTTATATCAATCCCCCTGTCCCCCCAGCCCCAACCGCTATGTTTATTTTATTAGAAAGCTCCCCAAACTTTACTTACCTCCCCTCTTTCCTCTGTCGCACTGAATGACCGGCAGCCGCGTCCGTGATTGGCTGCCGCTCAGCCAATCACAGACGCGACTGCCGGTCCCGCCCCTCTGCTTGCATTTTCTCGCAAGCAGAGGGCCGGCAGCGCAGCAGAGGAAAGAGGGGAGGTAAGTAGAGTTTGGGGAACTTTCTAATAAAATAAATATAGCGGTTGGGGCTGGGGGGACAGGGGGATTGATATAACAAAAATTCTTTTTAAGGGTGGACATATCCTTTAACATTTTCTGCACATGTGTGATTTCAACCCCTATGATGTAAGAATACATTAAATCAAAAATATTCAAAACACAAAACACACTGCAGTGCTTTCACATTCATAGAAGCAGTGTTGCAGTGTGAAGGTTCGAGTTCTCCCTGTCAGTAGCTGCAACAATATTACCTTTTTTAAAGATGCAAAGTGTACCTCCTTAAATGTGAATGTTGAAGGGCAGGAAATGTGTGTTTTTGTTTAAGCTGTATGTATAAAAAAAACAACATAGTGCAGAGCTGCAGGAGGAGGATAATGAAGTGAACCCGATGTATTTCTCAACAGTGTACCAATTAAAAGGTGAATGTTGGAAGGTAGGCACGGGTGTACCGGTTCAGTCGGTTAAAGGGCATGTCCACCCCCAAAACTATAATCCCCCCAACTACTGGCCCCACCATGTAGTGTAGTCTAATCCTTACCTCACATCCCAGCTCCATAGGGTTCTCCTGTAGTCCCCCCCCAAAGTCCCAAAAACTGCCCACCAGGAGGCTAGCAGAGTCCATATAGGACTCTGCCTCCTACCTGGCCTCCGGGAGAAGTTTGGCATGCGTACTGCAGCCCTTCTCCCCCTCCCTCTCCCTTCCTCTCCCGATTCCCTCCCCCTAGCGTAAAATCTTTAATATATAAGATTCCCCAAGGGCTCCCAGCCCCAACCGCTATATCTGTATCTTTAGAAAGCTCCCCAAACTTTACTTACCTCTCCTCTTTCCTCCGGCGAAGTGAGCTGCCGGCAGCCGCGTCCGTGATTGGCTGCTGCTCAGACAATCACAGACGCGGCTGCCGGTCCCGCTCCTCTGCTTGCATTTTCTCGCAAGCAGAGGGCCGGGAGTGTGGCGGAGGAAAGAGGGGAGGTAAGTAGAGTTTGGGAGGCTTTCTAAAGATACAAATATAGCGGTTGGGGCTGGGAGCCCTTGGGGAATCTTATATCAAAAATTTTTATTTTGGGTGGACATACCCTTTAATGGTTTGTTTCTATAAGTGTAATGAATAAGGTTAATGTTGGAGGGAATGCAATGCGACTAACAGCCAAAAGGTTTTACTTTAAATAAGTACACAGTTGATTCAGCACAGTCCTGTGCAAGGCATATTTCAAGTTCGCTTCATTATGTCCCACTTCCCCAGTATCCAACATTAACCTTTAAATAGGTACAGTACTAAAAAATGCATTATGCTCCACCTGTAGCTCTGCATCATGTTTCTATATGTTTATCAATAAAAAGGGCTGTTGGGAGGGATGCATACGTGTTCTATAAAATTTCTGCAGCAGGAGGGTTGCCTGCCCTCCAACCTAAATTTCCAGATCATTCGATCTAGTAGGGACAAACTTAAAGTCAATGTGGTTTAATTGCAATCAGTGCAGCCCTGCTAATTACATTTATTAACTCAGCCATGCTACATGTGTTTTCAATAGGTGTCTCTGCATGTTTCACCAAATTGCCAGCCATGTCTCCAACATTCCCCTTTAAAAAGGTACATTATTCAGAAATGCATTGGACAGGGATGTGCTAAAACATATGACAAGCTGCAGTGCTAAGTAACATTGCATTAAATACATGCATTAAATACATGCTGTACATTAAATTTAATGCAGTTTAGTTTTGGGAGTGAATATGTCCTTTAATTTGCTGTACACTCGCCGACAGCAATGGGTTTTTTCCCTGTTTACCCTGTTTTTACTAAAATGTAGTTAAAGGGTCACTATACTCTTAACTTAACATTATCTGAAACTACAATTTGAGAGAAGTAAAATGGTGGTACTCACATAGTTATCTGATTGCTTTGTCATTAAATTATTAAAGGACAATTATACTCACCTCCCCCTCGTTCCTTTCCCCCCACTCCTGCAAAGTACCTAGGGTGAGGACCTAAAACGCTAAGTCCTCACCTCCGGGTACTTTACAAAAGTCCTGCACTACTTACTTGTAATCTCCCTCATCACTCCGGTCCGATCCTCCCCACTGGCACTTTATGAGTGACAGGTCACGAGGCAGCCAATGGGAAGACGCGCTCTGCAAGGAGGCGTGTCTTCCCATTGGCTGCCTCCCGGACTGTCACTGACAGCGCCAGTGGGGAGGAGCGACAAGGGAGATTACAAGTAAGTAGTGCAGGACTTTTGTAAAGTACCCAGAGGTGAGGACTTAGCGTTTTAGGTCCTCACCCGAAGTACTTTGCAGGAATGGATTGGGGAAATGGTAAGTATAATTGGCGTTTAGTGAGTACTCCTACTTTCCCACGCCCTCTCTTACTCACTGCCTCCTTGTATGGTATGCACAGCCTCACCATGGACACTGCTCTGCTAACACATCTCCCCCTCCCTCTCCCCTTCCTTCTTTCCTTTGCTGATTCTCTTAATTGTTGCAGAAAGTGTGCTGGCAGGTAGCCAAATATCCTAGTAAGAGGTCAGAAATGGGGCACATACGAATATTTCTGCTTCTGGAGTGACAGGTCTTTCCCTCTAAATGCTGTGATTTCAAATTATGATTTCTCAGAATCTACACATTTAAAATCTGAAATAGTAGTTGGATCTTGCTGTATCTAAAAGTATAATTTTTGAAAATTCGTTTTTTTTTTTTTTAAAGATACCCTTTATGGTAATAACCTCATTTCCATCAAAATGCTTCCACTCTTCTACTATAAATGTATGCTTGTGAAGATTCTCATTCATCCAGGTCATGGTACATCTGTTGTATTCAATTAGATCAACTGGACTTGAAGTTTAGTTCTTGAAGACGTTTCGCTAGTCATCCAACTGGCTTTCTCAATTCAGAATGACTTGTACAAGAATCTGTGGCAATTATGTACCCTGGAAAATCCCAATTAGCGTATCACAGCCAGGTGTTAAGGGCGGGGTTGCATAGTGGCTAAGAGGTGTTATAGGAACGCCCAGGGTAAGGTGTCAAAACAGCATTGTCGGAGCAGGGGTCTCCGAGAAATTAAGAAGAATTTTCAATAAACACCATATCCCTGTCTGCTTTAAACCAAACAACACACTGAGGCAGCAATTGGTACATCCGAAAGACCCAATACCCAAACACAAGATAAGCAACATCATATACGCAGTGCAGTGAAGAATGCTCTGATTTGTATGTTGGTGAGATCAAACAGCAACTGCATCAACGTATGGCCCAGCACAGAAGAGCCAATTCCTCGGGTCAGGACTTAGCCGTGTACCTGCATCTTAAGGATAAAGGACATACCTTTGAAGATTGTAATGTTAACATATTGGCAAAGGAACGTGACTGGTTCAAGAGAGGTGTTAAGGAGGCCATTTATGTGAAAATAAAGAAACCAAGCCTAAACAGAGGTGGGGGGGGGGGTTCGACACCAACTGTCTGCCATGTACAATGCTGTTTTGACACCTTACCCTGGGCGTTCCTATAACACCTATTAGCCAATATGCAATCCCGCCCATAACACCTGGCTGTGACATGCTAATTGGGATTTTCCAGGGTACATAATTGCCACAGATTCTTGTACAAGTCATTCTGAATTGAGAAAGCCAGTCAGATGACTAGTGAAACGTCCAGTTGATCTAATTGAATACAACAATTGAACAACAGATGTACTATAAATGTAATGCTAACAATCACAAAAGGTATTTATAAACAACTATATACTTGTCAGTGTACATTACCTTTTATTATATACAAGTATATGTATCATAATAGAATTGTATTTGAGCACCTTATACTCACCAGGTTTGTAAAGCAGTAGCCACCTTCCCCTGTAATAAGGCGCACAGGGTTGCAAAACCTGGTAATATATTCCAAATTTGAGATCAGCCGAGGTGGGTTGGCATTCAGTGTGATGTATATAAGACTAGACAAGAAATCATCAGCTGTTGCTGGATCCTGCTTGGAGGCTTCAATACATTTGAATAGGCAGTCACTTGCCCTAGAAATACAACTTAGCTTATCTTGGGGGGCTCTCCGGGAATCCATCTCCAAAATGGCTGCAAAGACAAATTTTGGAGTAGATTTACAATCATTTACTGAACTAGGAATATTTTAGTTTACTTAAGTGGGCAGAGACAAATGGCTAAAATAGACTAAAAAGGCCACAAAAAAAAGCTTTCTATTCAACCTTATGTATTATAAAATAATGAGATAATAAAGTGATGTTCCCCATTGTTTTTGGCGGCCTTTAATGGCATTGTCTGTGATATTTAGTTGGATCAACTGGACTTGCTCTTTAAGAAGTTTTGCTAAACATCCGACTGGCTTTCTCAATTTCAGAATGACTTCAGAATCTGTTGGCAATAAATCCCCTGGAAAGTATCCCAATTAGCATATAACAGCTAGATGTTAGGGACCTCCTGGATACAAGGTGTGGTTAAAACAGCACTGAACATGGCAGACAATTAGTGTCAAACCCTCCCAACATTAATAAGGCTCGGTTTCTTTATTTTTACATAAATGGCATCCTTGACACCTCTTTTGAACCAATCCTGGTCCTTGGCAAAGAAGTTGAGATTACAATCTTCAAAACGTATGCATTTTTTTCCTTGCATGTATATGGCTGAGGTTGGGCACCCCTAATATAGGGGTGTTGTCTTTGCACAGCCATTTTCCCACCATTTCAACAGCATCTGTAGTGGGTATACAGCTGAAGAGGTATGTCACATCATATGACACCATAGTTTCTTCTGCACAGAGTATGTATGTTGTGGACTAATGGTCTTAGTGGGGCCACTTAGGAAGTCCATATATACATGGATGTGTCTAACCAGAGTAGAGGAGATGATATGTTGATCTGTCAATGGGCTTGATGCTTTGGAAGCTGTTTTAGTAAGTCTACAAGCTTTTTCTTGTAGAGGCTCGTGGGAACTCTTGCCAACAGATTTTTGCACAGGTCATTCTGAATTGAGAATACCAGTCAGGTGATTATCCAAATATCCTCAATAACTAAACTTCAAGTCCAGTTGATGTAACTGAATACCACAGATATATAATGATCTGTAAGAATGACAACCTGCACAAGTATCTTTCACGTGCTAGACCACTAAAAACACAGAGAATTGCTGAGGTAAGTTCACTGGTACACAGAGTCTGAAAAGCACAGGCAGGGAATACTACATGTGAAGCAAAATAAGAATATCAGAGAAGGACTGAAAGGAAAAAAGGAAGATAATGTAATAATGAAGATGATGACAATGACTAAAGTCCCCCCGACACCAGCCATCGGTATTCGTATACAGAACCTATACATTACACAATTTTTTTTCTTTTCTGAAAGTATGCAGGTATATTAGAAGTTACACTTGTGTTTTTATATTGTCATGGAACTCCTTGGTGACTGAATATCTTATTATATATATATATATAATACATAAGTGTGACATTTTATAATGGGAGCTGCAGTGGTATATATCCTTATAAAAATCACTCAGCTATGTCACTAAGTGACTCATTTCTTATATTTCTTATATCCCACTACTCTGCCCATTCCAGTGTTCATGCCTGGACAATGACTCAGCATTTTTTGCCGTGTTTAACTTCACTAACAGAACCTGCTGGAGCTGCTTCCTGTCACTTCATAACCAATGTCTCTCTCCTCCTCCACAAAGATTTGTTTAACCGCATAGATGCTGGGCTGGGATATTCCTTTCTACTGGGTTTATGTTGCAGAAGGTAGCTTGGGGGAATTAAGGTGGAAACAGGGACAAGGCTAGAATTTAAAATGTGAATGGTGTGAAGGAATCCAATATTGTAAGAAATAATGCGCCCCTTCACATTATAATATAAGGACATTATGCCACCTACGGCCTCGTGCTTCTATATGGTCAGGGAACTCCTCGGTGGCGTAATATCCTTATATTACACTGTAAGGGGCACATTATCCCTTATATAATATCTATTATACAATATTGATGCATTAGTCACAAAATAATAACTTCTTTCAAAAAAGAATCTGTAAAACTGGCATTTTGTGTACACATAATGCTTACCAGTAACAGCTGATAATATCAAGTCTTTAACATTTTGATTATCCATTTCAAAAGGGACTTGAAGCATCTTGGGGGTCACCCAATACAGAGACCTAAAGGTGGATAAAGACATGTAATGGAGATATTCCATGGCAGAAGGATTTATTCCAGTCTGTTTTTTTCCACAGCAAACATCAAATGTTCTATTTTTAATTGTTCCCAAGTAATCTTTTTTTAAATAAAAAACAGTACTGTCTACAGCCGAGGCGTTGAATTTGTAAAGATGCATTCTCCTGTTACAGATTTCTTGGTAGGTTTCACGGTGTTTCAGCAAGTAGTTAAATAATACATTGCAAAAATAAAATGTACTAACCATAGGTGCTTTTTGGGTTTCTGCAGTCTGGTCATTATTGGTTCAAATCTACCTTAGGCTGCAACAATAAGTTTATATGTTCTTGTGTTTGCACGGATGCCTTGCAGTGCTGAGATCCCGAGATTGAATCCACCCTTGGAGACATCTGCAAGGAGTTTGTACTTTCTCCCCATGCTTGCGTGGGTTTCCTCCAGGCACTCTGGTTTCCCCCGCAATCATAAAGACATGCTGATATGTTGTATGTGTCTAATAAATATGCTTAGATTGTAAGCTCTTCTTGTAAAGTGCTACAGAAGATGTTGGCACTATATAAATCCATAATAATAATAATAAGGTACTTGGTTTGTAAGTTCCTTAGGGGCAAGGCAGACTGTAAATGGATAAATTAATTGCAGAGAAAGGTGTTCAGCTACACAAAACACTGTAAATACAGTAGACAATAGTAAAGCCAAGGACATCTCAACCTTCTCTTACAGAACTGCCAAGGAATACAAACATAAAAAGTTATTCAATCTTTCTGGCAAGATTGGTATAATTATTTGCCTATGAGAAGATACAGTCACAAGAATTAGTGCACCAGCTCACTAAGAAGCTGAGCAGACTGAAAAATAGGACCCAACACTTAGACTGCAAATAGAATGAAAATAAGACCAGCAACCACCGCAGGCCAGTTCCCCAACACTCTTTCATTTTGTACCGTGCTCCACAAGAGAGAAAAAACTGGGCTAAGAACAAGAGCCCCTCCCCTTTCTATTCTACTTATTTTAGAAATGTTGGTTTTGGCACAATAGATGTTCTTTAAGCATTTGCATTAATGTTTATGCGGTTATATTCTTTACAGAAATCCTTTACATACATTGGGTGACTGCCAGGATAGGATTTTTACAGTAACAAAATTGTAACTAAAATTTGTAAATATCAGCATATGCTGAATACCTGTATAGATGCATGTTTCATTAACAGCCTGAAAAGGTACTAGTATAATGGCAGTTACTGTAGCCTTGGTATCCTCAAACCAATAGCATGTAGCAGCTCCTCAGAACACCTGATGTTCTATTAATTGATTATTAAAAGTCAAAAAGCCAAAACCATTTCCCAACTTTTTTAGTCATAATGTGTTACATTACTGTACATGTAAAAATCATGACAACAATCATAACAACAATACAGCCAAAGTTGCTTTCTTTGAAAAATTTTTTGAATGCTTTAATCTTTCAGAGCAATTCTGTCTGATGCATATACATTTTAAAATAATTGTTTCACTCACTTTATACGTCGCTGCAGTGAGAGATCCTTTTGCTCATCCTGTGAATTATCTAAACAGAACACAGACTTATACAATCTGGTCATTACAAACTTTTCAATGTTATCCAACAGATGATCACGCTCCTCGGTCATGTAATCTGTTAAGGAGGAAAAAGATGAAACATCTTTTCAAATACTAATCGCTTAAATCTAAAATGGGTACCCAAAATTGTTAACTAAATCTTAACAAAATAATAAAATGGAAATGTTCTTTTTTAAATTCCATGTCATTATAAACTGGTCTGTTGCTGACTCCTTGGTTTTGCATTTAGCTCATGGAATGCGGTTAAAACCTCTTAAATGGTATGGCTTTTCCTAAAGGGCTACCATGGAAACTACCCAGAAGTCTTCATTCCTTGTTTGCATATGACTGAAGGATAGCACTTATGCCTTATACTCTCCTTATCTTATTTAATTCCTTAGTGACATCTGTCTCATTGTATTGTCCCAAGAACAGATCTGATGTATGCTTCCAACTATCAGTCCTTCCACGGATGGTTATGAAACCATCAGTGGAAGAATTTTTTTTTATCAGTTATAAATTACCAGGAAAGTGCTCTGAAATCTTTCTGTAGAAATCTTGCATTTGCTCTGCCTTCTTGTTAGGTGAAAGGTTCTGCAAAAAATACAAAGCTTTATGAGAGATTTAAGAGATTTAGGCAATGGCACTTTTCAAAATATACACTCCAACTGATCGAAGGTGGTCAATCGAAAAATCATAAAAATGCCATTGATATGTCAGGCAATCTGATCAAATTCGCCGAAATGGTCAAAATATCAATGCCGCGTTAGCCCGCCTTAACAGTTTATTAATATTCAATAAATATCTTTTAAGGTTACAGGTACTAATACATAAAGACAGTATTGATCCAGAAATTTTTCAGTTTGCAATTTTCAACTTTTTTTAGCCTCTCTTGAAGGGCATGCCATATGAGTAGGGTAAAAAAAAGGCTAGATAGGTGGATATCTTTATTTAACCTCCATTACTATGTTACTTTGTAATAATACCAAGCAAAAGAAAGATATCTCAACTCACACATGCAAGTAAGATGTGTTTACCTTTACATCCGCTGCTTTTCTTTGCATCAAAATAGTACATTTCCATGGTTTAATTAATTGTTCAAACGAATAAGCCTTTACTCCTTTTCTAGCCAAAACAATTGCTATTTTGTATAGGGGATGTTGTTTTTTTCAGTTGAGCAAATGCTAAAATAATTATTGTGCCTCTTAATGTCATGAAAAATATTACTATGTTTCTGTCAGATAAGAAAAAAACAGAGGCAGTCCATGCAAAACAGGTGAAATAAATACTACCAAGTAAGTATAATACCCAAGTTCCTAGGCAATACAGGAATACAAAGAAAGCAGATCCCCTTTTCTTACCACCAAGAAAAAGAATTGATACAACATTTTCCTCAGCTCTAAGCTGTTCCTGCTTACAAGATGTTCACCTCACCACTAAGAGAAGGGCAGATCATGTTGCAGAGAAATTAGCAGCAGAGGAAAGACTTGTCTTTTTCCTTAAAGGGTATCTCCACTGCTAAAAGTCACCTGGGTTGTAAGGATAGATATGTGTAAGGTGGAAATGTACCTGCACTATCCTGTGTCTGTGAGCAGTAGTTTAGAAGAAATCCAATGAGTTTGTCCCAGAACGCTGTGGATGGTGCAGGTCCGCCCACTTTCATTGACTGCCTGCATGTAAAATGTCCGACGCGCGATTTCCTTTAGTGCATGCGCAGAATGTGAGAGGATCCGTCGGGACTGCCGTCTGGTCGAACACACACACACACACACACACACACACACACACACACACACCACACAAACACCACACACCCACACACACACACACCACACACACACACACACACACACACACACACACACACACACACACACACACACACACACACACACACACGACCATCACAGCTCTCCAAGCTACTGAGTTCACTGCTAAGTGGAGGAATAATCACATGACCATCACAGCAGCTTGCTGACCTCACTAATTAATGGAGGAGTAATCAGGTACTACCTTTTTCTCTCTCCCACTCCCTCCCATACCAGATTGCCTCATATTCCCAGCATCCCCTATGAAATCAATCTTAGAGTTAGACACAAACAAATCTTTATTAAAAACAACACAAGTTCCCCTGTATTTGTTACAGTAGTGTGGGAAGAGGGTTTAACTTTTCCTCCCCTGTCTCTCTCTGCATAATCAGCTGGAAAAATAAACTTAGAGTGTCAGTGAGGAAAGGATTTCTTACTGCAGCCAAGTGGGTGTGTCTGCTACCATGATGATGCACATTGAGTGACAGCACTCCCAGCACAGGGGAAGACACACCCCCAGGAACCTGCACAGCTTTCCCATGCTGCTGCCATCAAACGAAAGGGAATTCTGGGGAAAAAAAGGTAGGGGTAGGGTTGGGGAATTGTGTACTTTAAAATAAACCCCCCCCCCCCAAAAAAAATGCTTTTTCCTCAGTGGAGATACCCTTTAAAAAAATGTCATGTAGACAGGAGTGACCTTAAGACCTAGCAGTATTGCACCAAACCCTTGGTGGTAGGAAGAGGGAATCTGCTTTCTTTGTATGTTTGTAGTGCCTAGGAATATAGACATTACACATGTATACCTACCTAGAACTATTTATTATACCTGATACGTTGTTTATTCTGGACTTCCTCTGATTTTCCTTATCTTCGCCTCTCTAAGGCTGGGTTCACACCATAAAATTTTCTGGGACGACTATCCTATATAATATGGTATTATTACCGATATAATGTATCAGTTGGTCAGGCCAAAAAATTGGATTGTGTATATGTGGCTGTCCACAAAAAAAAAAAATCAATTAAAATGATAAGTACTTGGAACAGGGAGATAGGATTGGTTATTTGTACCTCCGAATATTGTTTCAGTAAGGAGCAACAGCCCAAAGAAAACCGATTCTGCCAGTCTACCTCCTGGCTTCAGCACAATCTTTAATACAGGAATAGTTCAGTTATAATCAATCCTACCTCTCTGCCCCAGGAACTTCCCATTTTTAAAAAGTAAATTTCATAGTTTTATATATAGTTATCCTATATATAATGGTGTGTACCCAGCTTAAAGGTGGAGAGAAGAAGACTGTTACTTACAGGCTTGTTTTATAAGCTGATGCAATAAAATATCCCATTTTACCTATATTTTACTTGGACCCACAAAACCCTAAGATCGGAATACTTACCTTGGTCCCCAGTGCTTCTTATCACAGATATTCACCACCAACTCTGCTGGTCACTCTTTTTCCTTCCCCGGTCCTTCAAGGTAGCAGCAATCAGTCACAGCCAACTTATGACTGCTAACCCAAGCCATGTCCATGCAGCTGTGCAAGATAGTGAAGAGCTTATAAAGCTCTCCTAAACATTCAGAAGAGGGACAAGCAGAGTCAGTGCTGAATGCAATTATGCCAATGGAGGTTGAACATTCAATTCAAAATGTTCAATTTAAAATATCTCTCTATTCAGTGCTTATCCCAAGAAATTTGCCTGCACCTGTTCTACACTGTTCTTACCTCTGCATCCTGAAGTCTGTAAATAAATTCTGTGCAGACAGAGTAAAACTGCTGTGCATCTGACCCACGTAGAGCTTTAAGAAACTCAGAAAAGTCTCCTTTAGCTAAGGATTTCAGGCAGGACCAAGAACCAAGAAAGCCGGCATCTGCAAGGTAAATATGTTGTTTCGGATTAAAAACATTCAGTAGAAAGTCGGGTACTTAGGGAGCTAAGTTCAGTTTTATCTAGACCAAGAGGAATCTCGAGGTGTTAAGGAGGCCATTTATGTGAAAATAAAGAAACCAAGCCTAAATAGAGGTGTGTGTGGGGGGGGGGGTTTCGACACCAACTGCCTGCCATGTACAATGCCGTTTTGACACCTTACCCTGGGCGTTCCTATAACACCTCTTAGTCACTATGCAATCCCACCCTTAACACCTGGCTGTGATATGCTAATTTGGATTTTCCAGGGTACATAATTGCCACAGATTCTTGTACAAGTCATTCTGAATTGAGAAAGCCAGTCGGATGACTAGCGAAACGTCTTCAAGAACTAAACTTCAAGTCCAGTTGATCTAATTGAATACAACAGATATACCATGACCTGGATGAATGAGAAACTTCGCAAGCACACCCCATTAAATAATCTATAACTACTACACCTAACATCCTGCACGCGGTTACCGAATCCAACTCCACACTACCAGATATATTTGACTACCTAGCGGATATCGAATTCCTGGCACTCAATCCAGAACAAAACAACCGACTCGAAGCTGAAATCAGAAATACAAAAAGCAATAGAAAGACCTACTACACAGCGGAAAAGCACCAGGGCCAGATGACCTACAAGAAATACTCCAAAATTCTAGCCCCTCAACTACTAGAAAGGTTACACACTGCCTTAAAGACAACTATATAAAATGGCTACAAATGCTATATGCAACTCCCAAAGCACAAATTACACTGAACAGCAGCACCTCTCCAATGTTCCTACTACATCGTGGCACCAGGAAGGGATGCCCACTATCCCCGCTGTTATTTGCCTTAGCCATAGAAGCACTGGCCATAAAGATTTGAACAGACTCCTCCATTAAAGGTCTATCCCTAGGAGACGCAACAAACATTGGGTCTATATGCGGACAACATTATCCTGTATCTAGAAAGCCCCAATACTCCACTAGACTCTCTAATGTCCTGGACACATTCACACCATACTCTGGCCTCAAAACTAACTGGAGCAAATCTGTACTTTACCCAATGGACAATGATGTATCCATCTTACCACCACTACCATGCCCTATCCAGGTGGCGGACCACTTTAAATACTTGGGAATATATATATATATCACCACTTCCCCATCGTATTTCTACAAACTAAATATCCATCCTCTATTAGAAATTGTGCAAACTAAACTCACAGCCCTGAGACCGCTACCAATCAACTTGATAAAACGTATTATTCTTATTAAAATAAATCTTCTCCCAAAGCTGCTCTATACACTACAAAATGCCATAGCATGGATCCCCAAATATTTTTTCGAAAAACTGAAGAGTATGCTAATGTCCTTTTTATGGGGCAATGGTAGGGCAAGAACTAAGTTAACTGCACTGCAATGCCCCAAAACACACGGCGGATTGGCAATGCCAAATTTCAACCTGTACTACTTAGCCAGACAGCTCAAACACCTGCAAAACTGGATAGAACCCAAAATAGAACCAAAGGGATCTGAAAAAATGTTAAAGTAATATCTAAATACCACCAGAAACCCCCCTATGGCACAATAAAAACTTCCCACAACTAACAGCAATACCAAGCAAATCATGGCAAGACAGCAAAATACTTACCTTTGCAGATATTATAGACAACAATTCAATTATTCCATACGAAATACTACAGCAACAATTCGAATTACCAAAATCATTACATTTCTGATACCTCTGATAGCAATTAAAACATTGTCTAGCAACAGAATTTTCTGCCTACCCTACAATAGAACTCTCAAAGCACCTCACACATCCGTATCACCATCTGCTAATAACAGATGATTCAATACAATGTCCTACACCAAACGTACTTCACCCCCAAAAGACTACACCAAATTTCACAATCCAAACCACATACATGCCCAAAATGCATACAGGATCAGGCTGACTTCTGGTTATGGAACTTCCGGCATGTGCAACAATTCCGGATACAAGTAGTCACATTTCTCTCATACCTGTGTATGATTTCAATCCCATTTGAAGACGTGTATATTGGGCCTATATTGGGCCTTCTTGATGAAAAAATACGTTATTTTATGCACGAAAGACAATAATAATTAAATGGATGTCCCCAGATAAACCAACTTTAAGCCAATGGAAAGACTTAATCAATGCAACCCTACCATACCTCAAAACACTATACAGCAAAAGAGGATGCCCAAAAACAAGATATGGAATATATGGACTGAAAGCACAAATACTGTTGCCACTTAATCCAAAACCCATAGAGCCACAACACCCCTACTCAAGTAGCGGTGCCCACCTCCCCCACCTTCCCTCCCCCCTCCTTCCTCCTCCTTATTTAAATCTAGTAGATATCAAAGAAATAAGACACAAATATTATCCTGTTGGTGAAATAAAAAACAAACAACGATTGGGAATGGCACATGTATATGTATATAGTTAATTTTATTAGATATTAGATAATATCACCAGCTTTCTACTGTATTTTGGTATACCATATATGAATATGAATTTATAAAATGTTTACACTGTTAATACAAACAGAATGAATACAATGTAAAATGTATACCATGACCAACTGTTTAATAAACACGAATTAAAAAAAAATAAAAGATCTGAGCATGTTTGATCAATCCAACAGTCAATGAGTTGAAATTACTGTTAGAAACATTCCAATGAAGTCATGCATCCTGGAAAGAAGAAGGAACGTTACAGAACCTGAAATGGCAGCTCTCTGATGTCAACAGCAGGCAATAGCAAAGAGTATGAAATCTTCAAAATGGAAGAAAATAGAATATAAAATTATATTCTGATTGGCCCCAACCAATCAGATGTTATTTAACACTTGAAAGCTAACATCTGATTGGTTTGGGCAAAATTAGCACCATTTTTAACGATAAGAACTTTTATTGAATCTCCCTGTAAGAATTTGAAAAAATTATATTTTCCACTAAATTTTCCCTTTAACTAACAGCTTCCTTTGCCCATCTGGACCCTGTCCCCCCAGTGCACCAACTTGAACACAACCAATCACACATGGATATAGTCAGCAGCTGTAACCATGGAGATTTTGCTTGTTCAAAAAGACATATTGGCCATTTTTGCATTTAGAGATAAACGTAAACAACATTTTCAGGCAGATAATTTCACAACCTTACTGTCCTCACAGAAAAAAAACAGTTATGCTGCTTAAAGGGAAAGTTCTGTGCAAATACATTTACTTTTAGGAAAAAAGAGCATATTTTTTTATCTTTATGACCTTAACCTGCCCATTCAGCAATTTGTCTGTGTATAAATAAATACAACTGAAATACAGACTTCCTGTTTGCAAGACCCCTAGTAGAGACCGTTATGGTCTTTCCCTTGACGCAGCACCTGGGTTGATTCAGTTTCTCAGTAGAGATAAGAGCATGTTTGACCCATCCAACAGCCATTCAGTAGAAATTACGGTTAGGAACATTCCAAGGTAGTGTGCATTCTGGGAAGAAGAATGACCGTTACAGAACCTGACATGTCAACAGTAGGGAATAGCAAGAGGTATAAATTCAAAGATTTTTATACAGAATATGTAGAATAACTAGATATACTAAATGATAGGGAAGAGTGCACCACCCGTTAATAAGACTGTGTGTCGAAAGCCATAATAGGACTGTGCTTAGGGTCAAAAATATACAGTACATGAAGACAGCAGCGTTTGTGACCCTATACCAGTAAAACATCCAAGTCCCCCCACAGATGGCACATAACACAGGTGAATTTTTCACCCCGGCCGTTCCCCGAGACGAATCACTGTCGGCTGTGGTGAAAATCGCTGTGACTGATCGTGCAGTCCATAAGCGCCGGGGGATGGGCCATGATTTACTACCACGCCCGATTGCCTGATCCGGACAACAGACATGGCTGATTTTTTGGCCCGACTGACATATGAAAATAACGTTGTGTGTTCCCAGCCTTAAGCTTAATTAACCTTTTCTTAAAAGTCTAAAAGGGTGGCATCTTATCTTTTGTTTTCCTCTTTGATAAAATATCCCCTACTAATTGACTGTAGTTTCCTCCAACTTAATTGTAAAGGGTTTTCATATCCTTTCACAAGAACCTTTTTTCCAGAGAAAACGCACTAAACATTGATAATTTATCTTTAGAACACAATTCTCCATTTATCAGTTCAGTTGCTTGTCTCTGTACCTTTTACATATCATTCAAAGGGTAACTGTGGTCTCCATTCAAAAGCCCTCTGTTGAGAGGAGCTATCCTATACCTTTCAAACAAGCCTAGGATGATGTATTCCTCCCCCCCCCCCCCAAAAAAAAAACCCACCAATCTTATCTGAAGCTAGCTACAGACCTGCAACCATTCACTGTCCTTTTCTATACTTTAGGGTGAGTAAAAAAATGTTCAGACTTGTGGCTATCTTTAAAAATGATTAAGTTCAGGAACGAGGCTTATGATGCAGTTGATAATGCTCTGCTCCAGCTGTAAGATACCAATGAGCATGCTCAAGCCAGGGGAGCTTAGTGGTGATTTCACAACTTACCTTTCAAGCAAGGAAGCACCACCCTTTTTACTGCTGTAAGTTTGGATAGACTGTAGCTAAAAGCATGATCCTGGAGTCATTTCAAAGGTAGGAATGTGCTCTTCTTAAAGGACACTTGTATGGAGACCAGTTTCCCTTTAAAGGGCATGTTGAGGCAAAAAAAAAACAAAAAACCTTTTCATTTAAATGCAGAGCACCCCCCAACCCCCAGTTTCGCATTATACCTGACAGCTGCGACTGGGAAGTAGAGCAGCTGTCAGCGCCAAACCTCTCTGCTCCTGTTTTTGCTTGAAGGAGCAAGGGGCGGAGAGGGACCAGGTTAGGTTAGTCACTTTAGGAGCATCTTTGGCATTTCTTTATAAGGCATAACTGGCGTTTGGGGGTGCTCTGCATTTATATGAAAAGGTTTTTTTTCTTACCTGGACATGCCCTTTAACTCAACGGTATACTAAAATAGACCTTCCAAGGTCTCTATAAAAGTAGAAAAAGTATGCTTTCCTCTCTCGAGATACCGCCTGACACTGCTCAGAGTTACAAAGTTTATTGTCCACAATAACTCCTAAATCTCTCCCTATTGAATCAACCAGTGCTGAATATTTCAGTTGGGGTTGGCAGCAAGTAAGTGGCAAGTGTCCAGTTTTTTGTTTTAAGAACAGATATGCAATGTAAACACATTAGAAAATAGTGCAGGAAAACATGCTTATATACAAGTAGATTGCTAACCTGGGACCTTTTTTGTAGACACCTGTGTAGATGAGCACTGGTAATATTGTGCATATTTTGTGTCTGTGCTGAGGGATATCACCCCAACTGAACTGTCATTAAGTTCTTCTTGACAGGCGTTTTCCTTATCTGTTCTCATAAGTATGGTTCCTGTGTGGTGTCTGAAACTGGTGGAAAAAAAACAATCACATCAATGATGAGACTTATCCGGTGTTCAAGACCAGAGTGCATAAAAGAATACTGTCCATTTCTGACTATGTCTACCAAGTAGCCAGGGAAAGATTAAGTAGCATGCACCTGAATTACACCATCCAATTCAAAGTCATAAAAAGCATTACCAGCCAAGAGTAAGTCAGAGTGTGCCGACCAACGTATGTGAAGCACAATGAGACAATTAAAGGGCATGTCCACCCCCAAAACTATAATCCCCCCAACTACTGGCCCCACCATGTAGTGTAGTTTAATCCTTACCTCACATCCCAGCTCCATAGGGTTCTCCTGTAAACCCCCCCCCCCAAAGTCCCAAAACTAACACCAGGAGGATAGCAGGGCTCTGCCTGCTATCTTGCCTCCGGTAGATATTTGCCATGCGCACTGCAGCCCTTCTCCCCCCTCCCTCCCCCTCCCTCCCCCTAACAGAAATCCCCCATAATATGCTGCTCCCCCATGTCCCCCAGCCCCAACCGCATATTTTTTTTTTTTCAAAAAGCTCCCCAAACTCTTACTTACCTCTCCGCTTTCCTCCGCTGCACTGAATGACCGGCAGCCGCGTCTGTGATTGGCTGCCGCTCCTCTGCTTGCATTCTCGCAAGCAGAGGGCTGGCAGTGCGGCGGAGGAATGAGGGGAGGTAAGTAAGAGTTTGGGGGGCTGTCTGAAAAAAAAAATTATGCGGTTGGGGCTGGGGGACATGGGGGAGCAGCATATTAAAAATCAGTTTTACGGGTGGACATACCCTTTAATAATTAATAATTGCCACAAAACCACATTTTCTATGAGAATTATTTCAAAAGTTCATTTTACATTAAACAGTAAAAATGTGGACTTACACGCTGTAACGGTGTGGGCCTGGTGGACACACCCCCTGACCCATGCGCACCAGCGTGTAGCTTCCTCCGGCGTACAAATCACCAGTCCATACAATAAATCACAAATGGCATTACAGACAAGGCAATAGAGGGCTCACCGGTCACAATGGTTGGTCCGGGTGCTGCCTTGCCCCGGACCCCTCGCAAGGTCCATGCTAAGATACACAGAAGTAAAAGACGGTGGGCGGCTGCAATCCTTCAAACACCGGCAATAGGGTAAAAAGTTAATTTATACACATATATATATATATATATATATATATATATATAGATAGATAGATACACAGCTTATGTCTGACGCATTTCATGCCCTATATGGCACTTCATCAGTGCATCCCAAATTCCTTAGCTACAGAATAGCTGACATCCACTTCTTTATTGACTATCTTTTTTCCAAATAGGTGTGACACTAAACATAAAATACCCTGATCCTTTAAAACTAAAGTAGACCACCCTACTTTGCCACCTCAAATAACCCCAGCAATAAAAACCTTCCTTGGATGAACATTGCTAGGAAACTACTATCTTTTGTATCTGATAGAAAATAATTGGTTTTCCAAAAAAAAAGTACACTACCATATTTTGTTGACTCAATAACACAGATGCAATATTCATTCTTCTTAGAGTTTGCCTTGTTTACAGCTTTATTTTCAACCCTACCAAAGTTTCTAAAATTTCCCAGGATTCCCACTTAGCTAATATTTTTCTTCTTCTTCAAATACCATAAGTGAGTAATTAAAATGATATGTTTACCTTTAAAACAAAATATTACACATTTCCAATTCATCTATTTCTATTATGAGTCAGACTCTAAAGGTAACCTAATTTGACACATATTCTGGTTACTTATAACTTTAGAGCTGCTCAATTACTAAAAAATTAGGTTGTCTTATTCTGGTTTTAAAAACAGCATGTCAATAACAGATGTTTTTTTTATAAGGGTCAAAACTACAAAGAAATTTTTTTTAGCTGTCGGTAGCGTTTCCTACTTGTCTATACGCACACACACAACTCTGCAGACCTCTGCACACAGATTAAAGCTATGTGTATACAAAACCTGCTAGAATATCCGTATTGTGGTAAACAACAGCGCACAGAAAATATATATGCACACACAGCTGTTTTCAATTAAAGAGAATTTAGACTGTTGGTGATTGCATCTGAAAAATAACAAATTATCTTAAAAAAACTACGAGATGTTAATATCCATTCCCACTCAATGAATTGCATCCACATCTTACCCTGGATAGGAAGTAGGAGTATTATTGAGAAACAGTATAGTAAAATACCAGTTTTCCAATCTTGTAGGATCAATCTGAAAACAAAACAACCTAACCCAATAAAAAAAGCACTAAATAAATATTTTTCAAATGAAGAACACCAGACAGTGTGCTGTAATATGCAATTGTTTATGTTTTTATCTAATAAACCATCGTAAATCTAAAATTCTATTACAAATTATTTCAAATTGTAATTGTTTGCAAACAATTGGTCATATTTTCATATAGAAATGTAGCTCATTTAATCACGTGATTTTTCAGCATGCATACAAAAGCAGTTCTGAAATTGTAATTACTTAACCCAGGTACCTAATAAACTACAAAAAGAAAATAAATCTTATTCTCTCATTGCCTCTTTAAACTTGTTTATCTAGAGAACATGATCTTTACCTGTAATAAAAATGAAACCAACATATTATAGATGTTAAATTGCATATTCTGCTTTATTCTATAAGACCATTACAGTCTAACCACAATCACCAAACCTAGAATGCTCTGCACTTTCTACTCCCTATGAGGGAAAGAGGGAGGAGGGAGAAGAACATCCAAATAAACAATGAAACATTTCAGCTTTCTAAAGTTAAAAAGGACCACAAAGTCTATCAACACACAAATCCCCTACTTTGTGTACAAAATACTTTTCTTTCTACTTGGATTCTTTTCAAACTTTCCTTATTCATATTTATGACTATTTTTCTTCATATTTTCTCTTCTCCTTCCATATCATTAGATACACATTACTTCCTGAAAACTGTTCATTTCCATAGAAATTTCCAACTCCTACATTAACAACACAGATTCCATCTAAAACCAATCAGAAATATCATAATTTTACACTGCTTACTTAACCCATATCTACTTTTCACAAAGGTAGATATGGGTAGTAGTGAAAGTACTTTTCACTACTTTTCTAAAGTTAAAAAGGACCACAAAGTCTATCAACACACAAATCCCCTACTTTGTGTACAAAATACTTTTCTTTCTACTTGGATTCTTTTCAAACTTTCCTTATTCATATTTATGACTATGTTTCTTTTCATATTTTCTCCTTCCATATCAATTAGATACACATTACTTCCTGAAAACTGTTCATTTTCATAGAAATTTTCCAACTCCTACATTAACAACACAGATTCCATCTAAAACCAATCAGAAATATCATAATTTTACACTGCTTACTTAACCCATATCTACTTTTCACAAAGGGTTGATGCATATTCTTTATAAATTGTCATTATCCCACTACTATTATTACCTAATTAGAAGTCTTACACCTCACAAATACTTCAATGAACTTAGTCAAAATGTACCAATCAGGATTAACCCATTGGTTATAAAACAACTGGTGTCATTTCAACCGGACACAAACTCTATGCTCTGATCAATATTTCATTGTCAGACTTCTTTTGATCTCTTTCAATCAATAGGTAAAGTTCCTCGTCAGGAACTACTACAATATTTACTAAGTTCTCAAAAAATACAACTCTATGTTACTGCAAAACTCTTAGTTGGAGAACCATTAACAAACACAAACAACTCATTTTCAAAATAATCATCTCAATGAAACTTTCTAGCTTTGATTTTCAAAGCAGATACAGAGAAAAGAGCTTGAGTATAAGCCGAGGTTTTAAGGTTTAAAAACCAACCTAAAAACCTTGCCTCGGCTTATACTCGAGTCAAGAGCAAATTTACCTTAATTCCAGAAGCAGCCGAGAGTCAGGAAGGAAAGCCGTCAGTTCCCAGTAGTACTTCACAGATGCGCGATGATGTGGGGGACAGTATGACATACAGTAACCCCCAATACCCTTCTACTATAGGTGTTTGGAAACTACAACTCCCAGCAAGTAAAACATAGTTGTAGTTTCCATACATGTACAGTGGAAAGGTTTTGGGGGTTACTGTATGGGATTACTGTACATTTAAAGGGCAACTAATGCCTTAAAACAATATAGAATAAGGAGGATGGTATATATTGTTAAAAATATTGCCTTCTGATTCTGTATTGTTTTGAGGCTTTAGTTGCCCTTTAAATGGACAGCAGAATATCCATACAGTAGTCCTATACATTAATAGCCATACTGGATTTGGCTATTACTGTATGGGACTAAAGTATGGGAATTCTTCTGTCCATTTAAAGGGCAACTAAATCCTCAAAACAATACAGAATCAGAAGGCAGTAATGGTCATAATGTCTACCCTTGGCTTATACTCGAGTTTATCAGGTTTTTCTGATTTTGGAGGCAAAAATAGGTACCTCGGCTTATACTCAAGTATATACAGTAATTCAAGTTGCAAAAATGTTAAATCATTAATTAATCAATTATTAATATATAGGCAACCTATTAGATAAACTTGAAGATATTGAATTCACAGAAGCCAGAATAAAAGTTTGTCAATAATATCAAAGATAAAACACAATTCAGTACAATACAAAACAACATCAAGTCAGAACAATAATGAAAAATGTTAGTAGTACAAATAGAACAGGCAACATTTACACAAACTTTCAAATCAGGATTTTTATGGTTAAAAAAAACTCTAGTTATTGCCCCTTAACCCCTAAATTATTTCTCCCTGTTCTTTGGAACACTGAAAAGGCTCATTACACTACTTCTGTCCTGAAATTCCAAATCAGGATTTTTATGGTTAAAAAAAAACTCTAGTTATTTCCCCTTAACCCCTAAATTATTTCTCCCTGATCTTTGGAACACTGAAAAGGCTCATTTCACTACTTCTGTCCTGAAGCTGCTTCAGGCTTTGAAAACTATCCCTGTCCTTTTCAAATTCCAAAGTCTAATAAACCTAAAACAAATAGAGATGTGCTGCTTTCCTTCAAACATTGTAATAAAAATAAAAATAAAGTTCAGATAAACCAGTACATCTCAAAAGACAAAACAAAAAATAAAGTAAAATATGTTCAAACTGTAAATAGGGGGTTTAACTCTAGAACTAGATCCATGCTAACATACAATGAACAAACCATTCACAAAACATATGGCACACATCAGGCTAAGAAAAATATTAGTACAAAGGTTAAAAGAAAAGCCAAGATCAATATAAATCAACAGTCAAGACTGAGGGAAAGTTACTCATCAACAGAACGTACCTGGTCCTGTGATCAATTTCCAAAAAGGGACAAATAAGGGTAAGAAACAACTCACCTGGCCCTTGATTTTGTCCTCCTTTTGAAAGTTGACCCCATCTGGGCAGGTAGGTTTGTATCTTGTGTGCCCGCATCCTCCACAAAAACTGTTAGGGAATTAAGTAGAAACACACCAGTCTTGAAAGTCGATAGTAGAGATTTATTGCATATGCATATAAACACATGTGCTGGTCACTCAACTGGATAGTGAGTAACAAAGATAGCTTTTACAGACCCCTTTCTTATACACATACGTCACAAGCCCATATCTTCACCATACGTCACAAGCCCATATCCTATAGAAAATAACTTTTCGGTCCCTTTTTACTTTAGACATGTAATCTTATATGGCCATGTTACCTTACACAACTTTAACAAGAAACATATGTTATCCGATTGTGACTAGAGATCCCAGAGGTCCAAGTTACATATACATCCCATATTCATGCCACGCCTACAAAGTCATTGCCTAATGTATGTAGTATACTTACAAAGCTAAAATACACATAACCCATTAATTAATTATAATACAAATATTCCATATCAATACCTTACTTCCCAAACAGACGTTCCTAGGCTTACCATATTTTAAAATATTTTCACTTTTACCTCAATGGGTTTGGAATGTATCTCTATAGGCTCCATGCAGACTGAATCATGCCCTGCTTTGCTAGCTTTTTTATATATGTATATGTCTTAAAAGGGGAATTGTGCACTCCAAACAAGTTGATTTTAAATGAAAGGTCAGGTTCCTACCTTTAAAATGAGCCATCAACCAGCTCTCTATGTACTGCACAGCCCAAGATATCACGAAATCTCTGATCAGAAAGTTATGGGGTGGGAGGTTCTGAATCTGCGGTCACAAATACTAGTTCCTCCTTCTAATCTGCGGTTGGCGCATGCTCAGTGGAGGAGAAGGTAGAACAAACATGAAGAGATCAAGTTACAGTTACTGAAGGAAAACTGAAGGGGAGGAAGAGAAAGGGGGAGAGGAAGAGGATAACAGCACAAGTTGTGCTGGAAGGTGTGCACATTTCAGAGCAGGAAGTGCTGGGGATCTGGTGATGCTGCTACAATATCACACATAAAAATGTAAATATCTTCAAATGTATTTTAATAAAATAAATAAATAAAAAATAATGAAAATAAATTTCAAAAATACTCCGGAAAGCAATTCCTGTCAAATCAACTAAAGTCATTTTTGGACTAGTTACCTTTTAAGTAACCACATACTAACAGCACTGGTATAACGTTGCCACTTTACACCTGCTGTTTCCAATGCATATTAAACCCGTGGGTGCACTTTCTGAGTGTACACCAGTTTTACCGATTCCAAAGGAACACTAGTAAAATGCTCACTACACGAGGGTATACATATGCTCTGGTAACATTTCTAAAGATCAAACATATATAACGCCTGTATATGGGCTCCTGGGAACCCATAACTCCAGTAATACTTTTGCTAGTAGAATAAATTAACCTTGTGTTCTTCAAAAATGGAAGTACCAAGGTTTCCCTGTCCATGCAATAGTTGAGGTTTGTACTGTGTTAGCCATAAGTAAGAGAATAAAGGGGGTTTTACTTTCCAAAACACAGTTTCAGATATGAAAAATCTGTTTCATTCAAGATATGTCAATCTAAAACCACTTACACCAGCTTTACAAATATTTTTATAGTACATCAGTGGTTTATTAAAGGACAACTAAAGCCACAGAACAACACTGAGCCAGAAGACAGAACACCTTGATATAAAACCAGTAATCTGTGTCTTACCTTTCATTTTGATATGGGCGCTGGGATATTTACATAAATAACATATGGTTTGTGCTTTACTTCACAGCATTCTAATGTCACACAGTTTGGTCAATGACCATTATGTTCTGCACATACTCAGTCCTTAGCTATGGCAGAAACTTGTTTCAGTTGGTCACACCTATTAATCATCTCTAGCCAATCCTTTTACAAGACAGGTAAAGCAAGGAAGCATGTGGCTGAGCTCATGAGGTGTGGCCTGATGCACATACACACAGATTCAGTTTTTAACAGGCTTACATTTACTTTAATACAATTTACTGAAGTGATAATTTATAGCTTATTGGTCTTTTTAAAGGGGTTGTTTTCAGATTCTGGAGTATAAAAAATGGGTTTAGTTCTCCTTAAAAATACATTTTTAAGCTTTGCATGGGGGCATTACATAAACCTTACACTTTGTTAATATAATAATTGCTCCAAAGTGAAATTAAATCCATATTTCCTCGCGCTTCCACTAAAGTCAGCATGGTGGCTCAGTGGCTAGCACCGATGCCTTGCAGCACTGAAGTCCTGAGTTCGAATACACCCTTGGACACCTCTGCAAGCGAGCACTCTGGTTTCCCCCACAATAATAAAGACATACTGATAGGTTGTATGTGTGCTTAACTGTGCTTAGGTTGTAAGCTATTCAGGGTCTGGTGTGAATGCATCCATGTACTTGTAAAGTGCTATGGAGTATGTTGGCGCTATATAAATCCACAATAATAATAAATGATTATGAGCTACACAAAGACTACATGAGCGCACCTTCTGACATCGCCATCCAGCCTCACAGGGAGTGCGAAAGAAGGAAGGGGGAGTGGGAGAGCATGAAATCACTGCGTCCCCAAGTGGTGCTTTATAAATAAATCATACATACATGAAAGCAAAGTTTACTAATCTGGTGAAAAGAACTCCTTCCACAAAATGTTTATCATTTTAGTCAACAGGAGTCATTTATTGCTCATTATCTTATTCACCATGGTGAGGAGCTGTAAGACTAGCAAAAAGGACAGCATTGTTCAGGGTAAGTATTTCAGTTCAGGAACATTGAGGAGGTAAGTAAGGTTTGGGAGGGAAGGATTTTTAGGGGAAGGGAAGGCAAGAATAAAGTTTTGTGGTAGGAGTGAACATACCCTTTGTGTTAAATTAATTAACCTTTTTAATATGAAGTATGACCACAATTCACCTTGCATCATACAATAATGTAGTGAAATATATATATATATATATAATATATACTGTGTATAGTACCAGTAGAAAATTGTACTAGAGCAGTATTAAGAAAAGGTAGTGTCTTATCTCACAGTACCCATCTGTTAATGGACAGCTCTGACGCTTCTGTCTCTCCTGGATCCAGCACTTTGAACAGTATCCATGCCAAGCTGGATTCCCATAGTATCCACAGTTTTTTCTGCACATCTCTGGCTGATAGGAAAAGCCATGGATGTGTAAATCTGCTTCCTGAGGGTGCAGATACATGGGGTTCTTTTTTTCCCAGCGAGGAGGATGTTCCTGTATAGGGTGTGCGAGGCTCATTGTCATCTGTTGAATCAGAATAACATGATGTTAAAGGTTACTTACAACCTATTCCAATACACAAACAAATATTTATTGATTAGCTGCACAAAATGCAGTAAAAATTGTTTTGTCTGGGAAATATATTTAAAGGGCAAGTCCAGCCCTAAAAAAAAAATTTACATACAGGTAAATCACCCCCCAAAACCCACAACTGTAATAGTTTGAAATCTGAAATATATAAGTTTAACCTGAAATTCTGCACAATGTCCTGTTTCCTCTGTTTCTGCTTCCTGGTTCTTCCAGTTAGCAACTGTCAGTTATGGATTTGACAGTTGACATCACAGTCAATGACTGAATGTTAATCCCATCTGCCTCTTCTGAGCATGCCCAGGCTCAGTACAGGTTTATAAATTGCTCAGTTTCCATGAGGCACCCAGAAGCATAGCAGACATAGAGTAATTAATTCATAGGGCAAAGTATGATATATCAACATATTTTAAAGATGCCATTCTTTCTAAAAGAGGGCGGAGTTGTCCTTTAACAAATATTCAAAAAGAGGATAATTGGATAAGAGGATAATTGTCATGGCCAGAATGTCACACTCACCAGTCCAGCACTGCCTATGGCTTGTGTCCAGTATTAGGATGATCGTCCTCACATTAATTAAAACAAACGCAAACGTTCATAACTCACACACTATTTACTTTCAATGTCCCGCTAAATTGCTCCCAAATAAAACTTACATCACTAGTCACAGTCACTGCTAAACACTTCAGTTAACACCCTCAAGTCTTTCGCTTGACGGTCACATGCCTCAAAATTCAGCTGAGCAGCAGCTTCCGGTTTTGAAGCCAATGGAATCTTTCGCTTCTAACCGGAACTAGATTATCGTTACCATGGAAATGACTAATAGAGTTGAAGGTGGTTTGTACCTGCTGACTTTTATCTCGGGAAAAAAAGCAGGAAGCGATATGGTAAAGCGATAATTTGAGTCCCGAGGTTAAAAAATATGAAATAGTGTTTGTTTAAATTCCCTGTGTTTTGAAGGACATCCTATAGTTAGCGTTTGGGCAGTATAAATAATAAACTATATGAAGAGCCAGGCTATATAAATAGATACTGTAGTAGTTATGGTTCTAGCCCAAAACCCAATCACAGCCGCTCCAGAAAGACAATATAAGCCGAACCAGATAACATTAACCTTACAAGTGATCTATTTCCGTACCTGCAGTGCCCTATTTCTTAGAATGTACAGAATCCAACATCCAAACAATTTCAGATAATTGATTATTTTGCGCACACACTGTCCAGTTAGCACTCACATACCTGATGGATTTTTCTAAAAGGCAAATACCCTGGACTGTGTACCAACCAGCATATAACAACAAGGTGTTAAGCTGGGTACACACGGGGCTATTATTTGTCCTGACTGAGTCGTCGATGCGAGCAATCGATTGGCCGGGACAAATCATGACTGTTGGTTGCGGCAATAGTGGCCGACAGTGTGCACAACCTATCTTGCGGTCCCATAGGGAAACGCACGATCAGCCATTAATTTACCAATGGACCCGATCGCCCGTACGATCGACTGTGATTTACCAACGGACACGTTCGTCCTATTCGGTCAAATAGGCAACCAAGCTAGATTGCAGCCAGCCGCCTCACACCATCAGATATTTCTGGCGACCGAACAATACACGGCACTATCAGTTGGTCTGCCGGAAATATCTGCTGGTGTGTACCTAGCCTTACACTAATGGAAGCCAGGGGCGCTGCTTGGGTTTTTGGCACCCCAGTCAAACTTTGTAAAAAGATGCTCCCAATATGTAATAGGCAGGGTGGGCGTGGCTTCTGGTTGTGAGTGTAGCTGCGGATAAACACTTGCTAAATTCAAACTTTAAAAGGGGGTGGAGCATAGGTAAGCGAATAGATGGATAGATAGACAGATTGATAAACATAGAAAAGATAATCAATGCACATTCCTAGGCCCCATACAATATCATAGTATACATTACTGTGATCACATGAATGAAAAGCCTTCCAACCACGTCAAGGTAACCCCAGTCTGGAAGGTCCTAACTTCTAACCTTTTTTACTTCAATTACCATTAGCAAACTTTTGCATTTCTCATAGTTGTGCACTGGATCCATACAACAGGCTTTCTCACTTCCCCCCAGCCCTTTGGCTTTTCAAAATGAGGGAAGAGGCCATCAATCCAGTGCTTTATATTAAAGGCATAGGACCTCCCATAAAGGGGGCGTGTTCGGGGTGCTATTTTCACATGGAAGCTTGACCAAGCCTCCCAATAGATACATACAATACAAGGCTAATTTACAACTACATTTTGCGGAAGTACTACTGATCTGGTCAAACATTTATACAAACATAGAAAAGATAATCAATGCACATTCCTAGGCCCCATACAAATCATATTATCTGCACCCTGGCATACTTTATAAACAAAGGGGTTTTAGTATACATTACTGTGATCACATGAATGAAAGGGTCCTAACTTCTAACCTTTTTTACTTCAATTACCATTAGCAAACTTTTGCATTTCTCATAGTTGTGCACTGGATCCATAAAACAGGCTTTCTCACTTCCCCCCAGCCCTTTGGCTTTTTAAAATGACAGATAGATAAACCTATTGATAGATAGATATGCTTAATGGAAAGCGGATAATGGGGAAAGCAAAGAAGAAGAGAATTGTCACAGAAATGCCCCCCACACAGATAATAATGTGCCCCCCTACACAGAAAATGGTAAAATAAGTGCCCAGTTGATTAATTGATTTATATAGTAAATAGTTCATAGCAAAATAAATTGGTTAGATACTGTATGTCATTCCTCACTCAAAAATACAATCCTTTGCTAAACATTTTGGTATTGGTTTTTACGAGAATTTTAGAAGAGTGGGTATCACTTTAAGATTTTTTATTTTTTGTAAATGTTTCACTTTCATTTTTTTGTTATTCCCATTTTCCAAGTCAAAATCCGATTAGAAAAATCACTTTCCGGAAAGCATTTTCCAGGAAGTTATTTTTTTCTCCATTGGCAATCTTAGGTGATCAGAACTGATCATCTAATATTGATCTGTGCCCTTAAATTATTTTCACTTTCACTAGCAAAGTCTTAAAAAAAAATTATTTGTGAATGGATCTCTTTGATTTATTCACAAATACTACAGGAAGCTGTCAGTGTGACCGCTTACTATAGCAGGTACTGAATTGTGATCAAACAGCTGATCGCAGTTCAGTACCACCACTTGACCAAAATAGTATTTCTATTTGTGAATGGATCCCTTTTATCCATTCACAAATAGTATAGTAAGCTGTCAGTGTGACAGCTTACTTATAGCAGGTACTGAACTGTGATTCCACTTGAACTGTGATTGCACAAATACTGTAGTAAGCTCTCAGTGTGATAGCTTACTATAGCAGGTACTGAACTGCGATCTGAATGGAGATTGTAGTTCAGTACCTTACAGTGGACCTCCAGGGATGTCTTTGATCCACTCACAAATACTATAGTAAGCCAGTGTTCGGTTTAACACCAATTTGCTATAGCAAGAAGTGAACATGCGATCAGTGCGCGTTTTTGCCTGCTTGCGCTGTGATCTTTGTCATTTTTGGGGATCGGAGCACAACGGGCCCCAGCACACCTAGTGTGGCCAGTCCAACACTTATGTGCTCTTTTTAACACTTGATCGAATCGCGTGTTAAAATGCACTGGTGTAGCCTAGCCCTTAGGCCTGCTCTCTTCAGACCTTTTTACAAAAATTACATAAGCAAAATGCTCAAAAGATGCACATTCCTAATTACTTTTTAATGTTTTTCCTTTAAAGACAATACTGTATATAAAGTATGACAGAGCTTAATTCAATTGATTTACCAGTACCTCACATCACTGAGCTACATGTGAAAATATAGTCACACTGCTTCTTTAAATAAAAACAATGCTTACATGTTTGCTCCCTAACAATTTATTCACAATATGAATATATATACACAGGCATTTTGGGGCAATGCATAACATAATAAGGACTTGCACACATAGGATATCTACAGCTCACTATTCCTGCTGACTGAACTACCTATCAATACATTAGGTAATTATTAGGTAATAGCACCAATATTTTGTTCTAACCTATTGTGTGTCCTTCATACAACTATGTCACATGATCTGACCAAAGAATTGGGCCACAATATCTTCCCGCTTGTGTTAGCCATAACTGATTGCTGCAAATTGTTAACAATATTGCTGCAAATATATTAACAATATATCTGTCAGATGGATTCAAAATACAATACTAGACATTTAGATTACAATGGGCAACTATCAGTGTGCCTATAATGGTAATCATTTGTCTGGTTGTGTATGTAAGTTTGAAAATCTACAATGGAAAACACATACCAATGAGGAGCCAGCTGAAAGTGGTAAGATATTTATATAGTAGTTCTTAAAATTTAACTATACAGTACTTGTAGGTAACCGTACAATACTTGTAAATTTTAATGGTTAGGTTTGATTAAATGTGTTACAGAAAACGTGCTGGCATTTTCTTTGAGCGCCTTACCTGTTTATAAATAAATGAATGAATAAACAGGTTAAGGCTCTTGGATGATCATTCCTTCTCTTGGATGATCATTCCTTTTACATTTAGCTTGTTTTCATGTGCATCATTAATAATTGATCTCTTCCTTTTCCATAGCACTTTGCAACTGGTTGTGCAAGCGCCAGTCAACATTGTGGAGCGGATGCCAAATAATTATAGATGAGCCTGAAAGTGTTGCCTGCAGCAAAGGAGCAGAGAGCCATGATGAATGATCAAGTTATATTAAAGGTCTGTATTTTTAAAGTACAAATATATTGGTTCACTTCTTGATTACTCTGGATGTCACTTCATTTTGTTATTAGACTTTACGTCTCATTTAAACTATGCCCACTTTTCAAAAACAAACCTTGTTAGCAACACCCCCTTACTAAACTGCAGGTTTTGCATCCATTCTATATTCACATATATATTCACATAAATACAGTATTAGGACTTTGCAACAATGCAGAAAAATAAATGGAATGCTCGCTTCCTTTCATGTTCAGGGCCGGATTTATACTATTTTCTGCACTAGGTCAGGTAACTTAGTAGGTGGCCTATTAAGAAATACATCTCTTTGCATATTATATCTGGCAAACTGACTGCTAGATGTTCTGCATATTACCCACATTAGAGACTGATAATAAAGGTCATAGCTCTGGCATATTATTTCCTGTTCTTTCTATTTTTTCTTTCTGTTAATATATTAACTATCTTTGCCTCACTGCAGGTTTGTTTAAAGATGTCTGTTTTTTGCGTAGGTTTAATATGGGATTAAATATTTAGCATTACATTCTATTTTGATCTTCCCTGGTCCAAATACCATGTTCTGAAGGTTGTTGCGTTGTGTGGTGTACTGTGTATATAGAGGAGTACAGCATTGGGCAATGGACAGTGGCTTTTACAGGGAGGTCTTTGTTTTGAGTTAACATATAAAGGATTACCAACAAGATAAAAGCCAGACAAGATACTGTAGCCATGTACATATGGGCCAATTTTACCCTATCTTTTATACTGACAATAATCTGCCTGTCAGAAAAAAATGCGGCGATGCCGGTATATCAGCATGACTCATCATACAACCCAATAAAGACCATATGATCAGTCAAAATTTACTGGCATGTCCGATCATATCTTTAGCTTATAGGATGCAAATTTAAACAAGAATAGGCAATCATGGGCTTTATGACCTAATCAACTGATTTACGCATCGCCGGTTGTTTTGACCTATATATTGCCCCATGTGTGCTGGGCCTTTACACTCTCAGTGTGTAAACAAATTTTTAAAGCAACTAGCCTTCAAAACCAGTAGGTGTCAGTAGAGCCAATCTTTAACTACTGATTAATTATGATACTTCTAAATCACACAAGTATAGCTTGCATTCACTAGAAGTCATCTGGAAAGGAAACATAATAGGGATGTGAAATATGCAGTTTAATAGAGCTGGTGTTTAAGGCCTAGTACACATGCATTTTGGCCTAATAATTGCTAGCAAATAATAGCATTAACGATCAATATAATACTCAGTAGTGTGTCAGTTAAAATTAAAGAGCTATGTGTCAATATTTTATTAGGAATTCAAAAAATAAAATTGATCAGTCAGCTGAAATATTGGCCCACGTGTACCTTACCAGCCTTTAGGTGAAGTAGGAACCACCACTACAATTAACAGCATGAAGAGACTAAACCCACTATTAAATGGTAGCACTGATAAGGTTAACCATGCTACTAACTGCCACCTAATGAGTACATACACATTTATATAATAAAAATATCACACAATGAAGCAAATAGCTTAGTCAAAAGTACAGTAAAATATGAAATGCTATTGACCTGGTCATAAAAATCTTCATCCAATACTTAATATTAAAGGCATAAGACCTCCAAGAAGGATATCTTATATATCATGTACAATGTAAAGTGGTAAATAATTTTAAAGAACTTAAAATCTGCTTGCTACAGTAATGTCTCTTAAAATGTGTATCATCACATATTATCAAGAATCCTACACTTGCACATTGTAGTGAGCAGGGCTAAACCAAGCTATTTGATGACTCTGCATCTTCAAACTGCCTTAAAGGGTAACTGTGGTCCAAACAAATTTGGGTTAAAGGGCATGTCCTCCCCCAAACCGAAAATTTAACCCCATACTGCCCCCAATGTATAGTGCTAAAAAATCCTTACCTTATACCTCTGCTCCAAATGGTTCCTCTGCAGTGTCTATGCAAAGTCCAGGAAAGTGAAGAGTAGGAGCTGTCTTCTTGTAAAAAAGTTTCTGCTTCTTCTCTTGCCTCCAGAAGGTATGCAGGCATGTGCTGTGGAGCTGATTCACTCCCTCCCTCCATCCAGATCCATCGCGCTGTAGAGTTAAGGTGGGTACACGCCATACAATTCTTCCTCCTGGCAGACCGATCGAGGCTTCCAACCCATTGGCCAGGAGGAAGGACTGTCGGTTGTGGCATAAGCAGCCGCGTCCGACAGTTAGCTATGACTGATCGTGCTGTCCATAGAGGACCGCAGATCGGTCATGGATTTCTGACCCGTGCTTTTGTTCCGATTCGGACGAAGGAATGGTCGGCGATCGGACGGAGCCACCATACAGTAATTTGGCCTGACCGTCCGAAACACTGAAATGTCGGTCGGGCCGAATTATTGTATTGAGTGTACCCAGCTTAAGTGTAGCATAAAATCCTCTTTTATGTAATGTAGTTCTCCACCTCCCAACCCAAACTGCATGGTCTGTAAAAAAAAGAAAAATTACTTACCAGCCCAGGATCCCTCAGCTGTTTCAATAGACAACAGCCACATCTGTGATTGGCTGCCTCTCTCTTTTTTTTAGAAACAGACCATGCTGTTGGGGTTGAGGGGGGTGGTGGTAGTGGTGAGCTACATTATACAAAAATAAAAATTTTAGGGTGGACATACCTTTAAATAAAAGCCTGCAGTCTTTCCTTTAAAATGAGCCCTAGATCACATATCTGGCTGTAGTCTGTTAGAAATTATATGTATGTATTTTATGTATAATTTATTTGTAAAGCGCCACTACGCATCACTGCACAGTAGCAAAATACAATATCATCAAGTCATACAAGGGGGATAAATACATCGATAATTCAGTACATAAATAAATAAATTATATAAGTGCTAGAGCTTTGCCACAAGAGGAAGGGAGGTCCCTGCCCCATAGAGCTTACAATCTAGTTAGGTAAGTAACATATAGATACAATGGAATAGGTATAAGTGCTGGAGTGAGACGTATGCATTTCAAATAAAACAATCATATACTGTGCTGGTTACCAGATAGGTAGGATGTAAGGCTAGATTTAAACCCTGCTAACTGAGGTTTCTTGATTTAGAGAGCGGGGAATAGAATTCCAGAGGATGGGAGCCACAACAGAGAAAGGTTTAAGGCGAGAAGCAGTATGTGTGGGGGGTCTGTACAGGAGATGGTTCTGTGATGAGTGGAGGGTACGGGCAGGAACATATTGGGACACTAGAGAAGTAATATAAGTAGGAGCAGCAGAGCGAAGGGATTTAAACGTTAGGAGAAATATTTTGTATGCAATGCGCTGTTTAACGGGGAGCCAGGTTGTTGTCCGGTACAGAGGAGATTTGGGATCCAGTTTATTAGAGAGCAAAACAATATGTGTGGCAGAGTTAGAAAAGGAGAGAGGGGAGTCAATAAATACCCCTAGGCAGCGTGCCGATTGGATAGAGAAAATGGTGGTATTGTCAACAGAGATCAAGAAAGATGGGACAGGACAAGGTTTAGGTGGAAAAATGATCGTTTCAGTTTTAGAAAGATTTAATTTGAGGTCGCATTGCAACATCCAGGAGGAGATGGCAAGGAGGCAGTCTGAGACACGTGATTGGATGTCAGGAGTTAGTGTAGGTGTGGACAAGATATTGCTGCAAATGTTCAAATTTCCTGCTTCCAGTTGGTTGAGTGACATCACCTGACCTCTGCCACACCCCTCTGCCCCACGGGCAGAGTGTGCTCAGTTGAGACTTAATACAGAGGAAAACAGGAAGTACCTGGGGGAAAAATTGACAGTTGAGATGGGGAACATATTAATGCAGGAAGAGGCTGGTCACATGGCTGAAAACAGGAAGTATTCAAGCAGGAAGTAATATTGCTGAACCTTTCTAGCAATAACTTCTCACAAATTGTATCTAGAAATGGGATTTAGGGTTCATTTTGAAGGTACGATGGAAGGGCATTTTATATAACCCTTACTAGTTTGAAATAATTTGAGACCACAGTTACCCTTTAAAAGGGATGTCTTGCAGGGCAGGATTCACAAAAACTCAAAAATCTGCAAGGAGTTTGTATGTTCTCCCTGTGCTTGTATGGGTTTACTCCAGGTAGTCCCCCACAATCATAAAGATATACTGGTTGTATGAGTAAATAAAGTGATTTTATTGTGAGCTCTTTGGGGCAGGGCCTGATGTGAATTGATTAAAATAATTGTAAAGAAATTAAATATATACATGCATAGTAAAAGAACATTCACAAAGATACCAAATGCTGTGTCTCTCCACTCTCTGTGCTGTTGCTGCTGGATGATTTATGAATTTAACCTAAAGGTACTAGGTGTCAGCTCCCATGATCCACCTAAGCTGAGCACACTCAGTAAGTGTAGTACACTTCACAGGAAGCTGCAGCCTAGGTAGAAGTACATTTATAATCTTTATCTGTTGCTATAAACATAATGGATGCACAAAAAAATGGTGATTTAAACCTGTTATCCAATGGTCTGTGTGTTTCTTAAACCAGCACTTTAGCAGTGAACCACCACAGAACATGCTGAAAGAGGTACATTTAGAATATTTTTATTTTACTAGGAATAAATGTCAGTAAAATCACTTGACTATTTTGTATTGCTCCAGGAAGGATTTTGGCAGTTCACACTGGTTGGTAAATAAAAAACAGAGCTGCTATATATAAACTGGGAGATGTGATAAAAATTCTTATCGTACAAAATGGTGCTAATTTTGCCCCCACTAATCTGATGTTATTTACCATTTGAAAGCTAACATCTGTTTGGTTGGGGCAAAATTAGCACCATTTTTAATGATAAGGACTTTCATTACATCTCCCTGAAAGTTTATACACTCTTTTGACTAGACTATGTATACTAGTTTGATTCGATTATTTTGTATTGTTTCAAAAGTAAGCCAGAGGACTTGAACCTGTGACTTCTTGGGTGCATGTTTCTAAAAACATGGCATTAATATGTTCCTTGTTGCGCCAATATAATACTGTGCATAGACAGTGAATACTGGGGATAGGGAGCTTGGCTCTTTGAAGCCTACATGGGCTGTGAGTTGTACTGTCAACAACAAGGAAGCCTTTTTTAGTTACAGAATCTATTACTTACATGTACTAAACGCAACTTACTAGAGAAAAATCTTACAATGTAAAATAAAATAATGTTTCCTTTAAAAAAGGACTACCGAACATGTAAATAGTACCAAACATATACTGAACATAAAGTGACTATAAACAACAGAAGCACAGTAGCAAGTCCAATAGTCCAAGAACAAGTTTCCAATCAAGTGTAGCAATGTTGCTAAATCCAAAATGCAACAAAATATAAAAAAAAAAATCAAAGAAATTTACACTACCAGGAACACCACATCAAAGGGGAAAAGTCCTAAACTACATTTGCCAACCCTTTCACACACAGATCACTGTAACACTTTAATTCTTATCTTTATTATACATTTATACTTTTTATTTTTGTAGCTGGCCAGCTATATTGTGTGATTTGTGAGATTAGACTGTTTAACTCATTTTAATAGGAATAAATTGGTGATTTGTTTATTCATTATTGTGCATTATTTACACAGGATGCTCTTTGGTTTGTCTATATTGTATTGCGGAGCAGGCACCTTGCGGCATCCTATCCAGGATTCCTTTTCCCCGGGGTAGGGGGACCCGGATGCACCTGTGGAGGGATTTTTTACAGCTCTCTCTTTTTTTTAGGTTTGCTGTCAGCTTCTAGGAAATAAGGCTGCAACATCCATTATCTGAAACTACAATTTGAGAGAAGTAAAATGGTGATACTCACATATTTATCTGTGCTTGCTTTGTCATTAAATTATTAATGTTTAGTGAGTACTCCTAATTACCCCCACCCTCGTTTACTCATTGTCTCCTTTTGGTGTCTGTGACACTTACAAGTTCTGCACAGCCTCACCATGGACACTGCTCTGCTTACATATCTCCCCCTACCTTCTTTTCTCTGCTGAGTCTCTTAATTGTTGCAGAACAACAGGTCTTTCCCTGTAAATGCTATAATTTCAAATTATGAATTCTCAGAATCTACAACTCATATTTAAAATCCAAAAAACATTTTGAAGTAGTGTGATCTTGCTATATCTAAAGGTATTTTTGAAAATTAAATTTTTTAGAGTATAGATACCATTTAATATTCTGTTTCTAACATTCATGCTAGCTATGAAATACATTAGCTGGGTTTACCCAGCTAAGATGGATTATGGACAGACAAACCAACTCTACTGCAGATGGCACCAAATCAGTGGGGGGTCAATGTGTCTAATGTTGGCATCAGCTCCCCAGACCTATTGTGATTTTTGGAGTTTTACTAAATTTAAAATTTTCAAAGAAATTTACTCTTTAGTTCCTCTAAAACATAAAAAGAAAATCAGTGACTTCAGTCCACAAGCAAGTTGCCATTCACATGAATTTTATTTATCTATTTATCATCAGCATTCAGGACAGCATTTAATAGACAAGGCAGTAGATTTTATCTGAAATAGAATTAGCCACATACAGTATTTTATTTTCAGTTAAGTGACTTGCAGTGAACTGCTCATATTAAGACATTTTGACAATTGACTAATGTTCCCTCTAATACTAAAGGGGCTCTGTGCACAAGATCTTTTGTGCAGATGTAAAATAAGATTTTGTGTGCTAAATACTACAGTGCATATATTCTGTTGGATTTTTTTTTGTGTACTGTTGTAACCTGCATGAGAAGGCAAGCCTTGGCGAGAGAGGGAACATGAATCTCAATCCACCAATGATCTGTAGAGCCTTTCAGAACTGACCACCTGACCAAAGCAATAAAATGGGTGTCTTGTACATTTCACAACATAAGTATACTCTGTTCTAGAGAGCCTGCAGTTTAATAGTAATAGGCTCTTTGCCCTGCAGAATTTGCTAATAAAACTTTTATTACTTCTTGTTATGTCTAATATATTATTCTTTGCACGGATTTTAATACACTGGGGATTGTTCATGTGCTGCAAATCCTCACTATGCTGAACTGACTGATCCTTGTATTCTCGGTTGACAGTAAACATTAGCCTTCTTGTATGGGAGGCTTTCCCAAACACACAGAGTTTATGATGCTGCAGCTTTTGTGAATGGTGAAAAAATGGCCACAATACTTATGTGTCTGAACCTTGTTCTCTGTACTGTCCTGATAAACATTCACTATTCTTACCCAGTAAGATTTTCCAGCTTTTTTTTGTTCAGCTGCCCCTCAAACCCGATTTTTACATTTTTGAAAAATTCCAAGCATGCCCTTACCTGATTGGGGCCCTTGCTGCTCTGCCTCGCTACTCTCTCTGCTTCCTGGACGTGGCTGTCAGTCAAAGGGGGCAGTACCCAGGCAGCTAGGGACAAAACAAGGTAAGGCATCTTTGGAACTTTTCAATTATGTGAAAATGGGGTGTGGGGGGTAGCTGATCATAAATTTAAAATATTATTTTTAGGCTGGACATGCCCTTTAAGGTAAGCTAAATTACTCCATAAAATGTATGTTAGTAAATGTTTTGCAGCCTTCACCTTCAAATGTATCCTCATTATATTGTAGTAGATACTACAGTAAGATCTGCACAGTCGATCTGCACAGCTGGAAGCTGCGTCCGTATTTGGCTGCCTCTCAGCCAATCACAGACGCGGCTGCCGGTCCGGCCCCCTGCTTGCAGTTTCATGCAAGCAGAGGGCCGTGACACATCGACGGGGGAAATAGGTGATGTAAGTACAGATCGGAGGTGTTTTGTGTCAAACTACTATGGCGTTTGGGGTTGGGGAAGGGAGCTCTACACTACAGAAACATGTTGTAAAAAGGGGTGGATGGTGGATGGTGAACAAGATGCAGATAAGAATGGGGAGTATAGAGGGGGTTTTTCTCAATTGAAGAATAAGTCCAAATGGTATCCTTCTATAAGAGGTTTTCCGAATATTGAGATGTTTGTCAATTTGGTATCTCAAGACATAGAGGCCTTACCAGAGATTCCGATATATAATTCGAATCTATCCAGGGCAGAATTTAAAGCTCTGCGCTGGCTGGAGAATAGAGATGACCTTATGATCAGGGTAGCGGATAAGGGTGGCAACATTGTCGTAATGACTAAATTGCAGTACAAGTTGGAGGCAATCAGACAACTTGGGGATCGACATCAATACGAAGTGCTAGCCACCAACCCGCTACCTGAAGTACAAAAGACCTTGAAAAAGATCTTAGATAATGGGAAGGATAACAATGTCATAAGCTCAAGGGAGTATAATTTTCTTTGGATTACGTCCCCTAGGTTACCTACTTTTTATCATATTCCCAAAGTGCACAAAAAACAAAAATTTCCCCCGGGGAGACCGATAATCTCCGGTATTGGAGGCCCCACAGAGCACGTATGTAGATACATTGATGAGATGCTACGCCCTTTTTTGGTGACGTTGAGCTCCTATGTCATAGACACAGGAGATGTACTGAGAAAAATTGAGGGATTATCTATTCAAAGTGACACGTTCTTGGTGGCATTAGATATAGATTATCTATTCAAAGTGACACGTTCTTGGTGGCATTAGATATAGAAGGGTTGTACTCTTCGATTCCACATAAGGAAGGAATTAATGCCGCGAGAATGTTCCTAAGCTCAAGAGGAACGCATTTGCAAGCACATACTGAGTTTGTTATAACATTATTAACATTTATATTAGAAAACAATGTGTTTGTATTTAATGGAAAATACTATCGGCAGGTGAGAGGGACCGCGATGGGGGCGGCATGCGCGCCGACGTATGCTTGCCTCCATCTCGGCCTCTGGGAGAATTCCATTGTGGACGATGCCATTAATGATCTACCTGAGGGACAAGAGGTGATCCTTTGGCTACGGTATGTAGACGATGTCCTCTTTCTGTGGAGAGGATCGGAAGATGGCTTAAGATTATTTATCAACAAATTGAATGTAAATGATCTAAATATAAAACTGACGTATGTATACAGCAAAACATCAGTAGATTTTTTAGATCTAAAGATATCTATTGAAGGGGGAATAGTGTCGACTAGGACTCATAGAAAAGAAACAGCTGTGAATTCCCTGCTATCCGCCGATAGTCATCACCCTAGGAGCCTAATTAACGGCATCCCCATTGGACAATTTGGGCGGATCAAACGCAACTGTTCAACTCGGGAAGGGTGGTTAACTCAATCGGCTGAATTAGCGGAGAGATTCAGAGCTAGAGGTTACACTGAAACAGTGATCCGTAAAGGATTTGAGAAATCTAAGAAAAGAAGTCGAAGGTCTCTATTGAACGTACAATATGAGAGCAGAAAAAAAGACGAAACCATTAGATTTATCTCCAGTTATAATCAAAGTTGGGGTGAGATAAAAACAATACTCCAAAAACATTGGAGATTGATTGCGAATGATAGGGATCTTGAAAAACATATTGGTCACTATCCCCAATTAACGGCACGTCGTGCATCTAACTTGAAAGACAAATTGTCACCCAGTCATTTTGTTAACCCCACAAATAAAGGGTGTGATTGGTTAAAACAAAAGGGGAACAAATGCTGTGGGACATGCCGGGCATGCTCCTATATGATCCAAAAAAATATATGTGTGGGGTCAGATGGTAGAGAGTGGGCCATCAGACAATACATTTCATGTAAAACTATACAAGTGATTTACTTAATAACTTGCAAGTGCAACAAGAAGTATGTTGGGAAAACGAGGAGAGCGCTTAAAACACGCATCTTAGAACACGAAAGAGCGATACGCAAAATGGAAATCGATAGATCGGCTGTAGCCAAGCATATGGCCGAGACACACAAAGGGCCAGTGGATTGGTCCTTTTGTGGTGTAGAAACAGTGTCTCTGGGTATAAGGGGAGGGGATGTTGATAGATGTCTGCTTCAAAAAGAACTCAGGTGGATTCATAAATTAAAAACCCTAAGTCCAACAGGGCTAAACGAAGACATGCAATTCGCATGTTTTCTATAAATGATGGGGATGTATGATCCATCGGGTCTTGGTCTATCTTATCGATAGAATGACGCACCTTATGGTTATGGAGGGGAGTCCTCATAGTAACTTAAATGTGTAGTAACACAATAGTAATTAGTATAACAATAGGTGCAGAACTCTATTACCTTCATGAGATACTTACAATAGAGCGATAATGATGTCTCAAATGAAAATCCTCATTAGTAACTGACTGCTCTCAGATTCACATCGATATCTGATGATGAGGTCTGAGACGTCATTATTCTTGACTTTGGAGGTTAATATTAGTTCTGAGGTTGGATGTCAATATTGGTTTGAAAATCTAAGGGAATATGCTGATCAGGATCTAATGATAGTCGCGCCGAGAGGATGGAATTGTGAATTTAGCAATGTGTGACGAGGTGGTGTAGGATTGATTATAGTGAGTGGTCTCGTATATGGGACATATGTATGATTATAAAAATTATAAAGATTATAAAAATCATACGTACTATTGTAATAGAGACTCAAAAATGTGTGTTGGTTTGATAAGAAATATGTACAGTACAATGGTAATTGCAGGTAAAAGCAGTATCACAGCGCCCTCTATATAGAAGTACAATAGGAGGGTGTATGCCTTTAAGAGAATGGTGCATAAAAAGGTCTCACCGTAGGATATCGCGAGACCCTGAAGAAGCCACCGCGCAAGTTGGCGCATGTTGGTGAAACGCGCGTAGGTTAGTAACGGTGAAGCTGCCGGCGTCTAGGAGGAAGTACATACCAGGACCAGAGGAATAGGAACCACAAGTCCGGAATGGAAGAAAGAAAAGCGGAGATTGAGTACCGAGGATCGAGGACCGGGTGAAGAGTGTGGTCCGTCCCGCTAGGGGTCCTGGCTTCTCACGTAAGTCCCGGGTTTGTTTGACAGCAACAGGCCTGTGTAGTTGGATTGGGACCAATAACGGTGACTTATTTGGATTGGGAAACAGTTGATTCTCTGTCCCACTGTTACCGGATGTACGTTACTCCTTAGAGCCGGGGATGTTAACGTGGTGTTGGGGACGCCCAGCCACCTCTTTTTAGATATATAGATGTGTGTAAATAGGGTTAGGTAAAAGGGTATTTATTATTGCTAGATATTGCATATGAATTGTACTGTTGTTGGGATAAGGGATCGTGTCAATTGATTACCAATAAACGTATTTTGTATATTCTGACTCGTTTGGTAAGTGCAGTGTGCCTTTTTTGAATGGGGCCTTTTTTAGGGGTTGGCTTTGACCCCATCTTCTGCGTTATTGTAAAAAGGGGTGGACATGCCCTTTAATTATGGTGACAAGGACTCTGTGCAAGTGACAAGGACTCTGTGCAAGTGACAGAACACGCACCAATTTCACTACTGTTGTAGAAACAGATTTCCTTAATTGCTGTCAACATAAACTTAACACATGATACATAACATCTGTTTTATTCTTTTATATTTGTGTTATAATGTTATGTTTGATTAAAAAAAGGCCATTGTAGTCAATATGTGACCTTTTTATAAATGTTATTTATAAATAAAAAGGACTGTGACATGCGCAGGGGAGCCCCCCCCCTTCCCACCATCTAGATCCATCCTCTGCCGTGGCATCTTGTGTGAAATGCTTTTAGCATACGGTAGGTACCCCCTGCCCACCCCCAACTGCCGAAATATTTCTTCCCCCAAAATTTTTTTTTCTCCCGCGGCATCTCCACTGAAAGCAACCACGTCTGTGATTGGCTACCTTTCAGCCAATCACAGACGTGGCTGTCGGTCTGGCCCCTGTTTGTGACTTCCTGCAAACACCATCTCTAATGGCTGCTTTATACTGTATATGCAAGTCCTCACATATTAATGTAATATGCAATAACTGTCATGTGTATGGCTACCTTTACAGTACCTGATGGATACTGTATTTCACATGGGATATAAATCATAGTCAATATGTTTGCAAAAAGCCTTTTCACTAACAATGTCTTCATGGAAGCTTGGGTATGTGTACAAACTTTTATGATGGCTATCTCCTTACAAAAGTTATTTACATCTGAATAGGCCACACTCGGAATTGACATTTATAGTGTTTATTCACATTGTACAATGTACTGTGCTTTATGGTCAGTGAAGTTGTCATGTCTTTTCAGAGTGGGCAGAATGCATTGGAAGTGAATTGGTTCATACTGAAAGAAAATATATGACTTGTGTGATTAGAAAGCTATAATTTATATATGAAAAGAAAAACCACAAGTACAAGTGCCAAGAGCAATATTATAGTGTATCATAATGTAGCCCTGTAAAACTAGCCAATAGTTAACGCAAACAAAATGCCATACTTCTTCCTTAAAGGAGAACTAAAGTCTCAACACAACATTGTCCCAATAGACAGAGCACATTCACAAACATACAACAAGCTGTGTCTCACCTCTCCATTTGCTGTGGCCATTGGGGGATTTATGAAAATAACCTGTGAGTACTAGGGGTCAGCTCCCACAATCCACCTTAGCTGGGGTAACCCCCAGCTAAGTGTCTGCGTACAGGTACATGCTCCATAGTGCTCAACAGATCAAAACAAGGAAGTTGCAGCCTTGCTTCCTAGAAGCTGACAGCCAATCACATTACAGCACAGAGATCCTCCCTCTCCCTGACACAGAGCAGGGATTTCAGTTTTTTGTTTTCAAACACATTCAATGCTCCTGTCCTAACAATTATATAATCCTTTACTTTTCATACAAAAAGAAAAGTAATCTTTGCAGTGTATTTCATAGATAGTATGGATGTAAGAAACGAAATACTAACATTTAAGCAAAAAACAAAAAAAAATGAAAGTCTGTGAAATAGAACCTGCAACTTATATATTAACTCTGTCTTGCTAAAAGCAGAGCTTTTACCTCTAGGCTAACAGAGATAGTATATAGGACACTTGTACATGTAAAATCTTTTACTATGAACATAATGGAAACCAAAAATTAGGGTACGTCTAGGGATTTGAACCTTCAGAACTGTGTGTGTCAAATACCGGCGCCTTACCTGGTGATATAGGTACATTTAGAAGCTTTAACTTTTGGAACATAATAGAAACAAAAAAAGGAAAGTCTGGGGTATTGAACTTGTGACCTTCTGAACAGTTTATTTTTTAATCTGGTGCCTTACCCGGCGCACCAACACTGTATTAAGCAGAGAATACATTAACATTTGGAAGCTTTATATTTTGCTAGGAAATGAATTTAAAAATTGGATATGGAAATCCCTTGATAAGACTTTGAAAGCTGCTTGTAACCCTGCAGTTTATCTAACAACAACTTACACTGAATGGCAAATAAATTGCAGGGTAACAAGCAGCTTTCAAAGTCTTTTCAGGGACTTCCATATTGGTGTGGAGACATCTGTATAGAAAGTACTCTGTGCATAGAGACAGTGAATACTGGGTTCAGGGGGCATGGTTCTTTGATGACTTGGACTGTGGGTTGTACTAGCAATCACATGGAAGCCTTCTTATTTACAGAATCTATTTCTCACATGTACTAAATGCAACTTGCTAGAGAAGAATCTTACAATGTATAGATGTTCTGGGGAGAAAAACTTTCAGATTAGGTTTTAAAAAATGTAAGTTTAGTTCTCCTTTAAGAATATGACTAGTACTGAATTCCCCAAAATGATAACTATAGGGGTTGGGGGATGCTAATTAACAATTGGGCAGATTTTTGTTATGGGTTTGCATGTCCTTTAATAGGACGCAATTTTAATTCAAAACTATCCTATGTGCAGATTTAATTAAATATGAAATATGAAATTTAAATAATGCATTGACAGTATATACATTACAGTCATATTTAGCATGGAAGCATTAAAGTAAACTTGCTAGACAATTCAGTATCCTGTCTGTATTTTAACCTTTAGATAAATCGTTACATTTTTAACCATTTAATTAACAGAAGATAGAAACAAATTGTTCAAGAAAAAAAGGGAAAAAAGGAAAAGTAGAGTCAATGTTAGCCTATATTTATTCTGGGGAGAGTGGGTCCCAATGTTGCTATGTCTCCCGTTATTTGACGTGTGCAGATCATTTTACATGACCTGATCAAACCAAACTAAACACAAATTGAAATGATACTTTTTTTAAGATAACAGTTCTTTATTTCTACAGCATAAGCATATATTTATTATACCCCCCAAAAAATATTAAAAAATTCATATTGTCCAAAAATGTAAAATTTAAGAACTACAATTTTTTAATACTGTAAGGGCAAATTTAAGACTTTTCATGTGCTTTCTCTTTTTAGCCCCTCTATGTAAGGAATGCCTACCACCCAAGTTGAATAAAACCTTGCCCTCTATCGTGCTGTGTATGCTTCAGCCCCTTCAATATTTTTTGATCATTAAATACTGCCTCATGGTAGAAAGGATTACTGAGACAGCTTGGAATTATTTAAAGCTTTAGATTCTTAAGAAGCAGACTAGTCCCTCCTGTCAGTTTTCTTTCAAAGAAAACCATTAAGTACTATACTGTACTGTACCTTATAATAACATAGCAATGTACCTTATAATAACATAGCACGCATTTGATATGGTTTAACCCCTAGTAGATTCCTATATCCATTGTTGTTAACTAATGTATATTATATATATTAGTTTCTATATTATGTATAATATAATGTAGCTTATCCAAGAAATAATGTTTCTTTTTTTTTTTTATATATTTCATATAACAAATTTGAGCCTGGAAAAAACAGGGGAGGTCCGATGGATTAAAAAATTGGAAACATTATCCCCCATGGGCCTCAATGAACAATGTGTTTTATCCTGCTTTTTGTAGTTGTGGACATTACTTGCAGTTTTGATGTGGCCTTTAACCAGTAACTTGGAACATATATTATATAGAAAGGGCTGAGTGTTAGACTAGAAAATCCATCCATGGGGGCGACCATATGAACAACAAATATTTGGGTTCCTCATTATGTAGCAGTTGCCTGGATTGTTTTATAGACTGTGTACATTTGGACCATAAGAGATTTAGTCCCTGACCATATAGATTTGAGTCCCCCATATAACCTTAGGCTGGGTACACACGGAGGGACGATCGATCTGAATTTTCCGACATGCCTGATCGTTTGTTTGTCCTATCCGAACGAACGAACCATTGATGTCGGTCTCGGCCACCCAGCCCACACCAGCCGATATTATAGGCCGATCGACTGAAAGTGCCGTGAAGCGGTCGGTCGGCCGAAAATATTGGCTGGTGTGTACCCAGCCTTAGTCTCCCACTAGATTAATGTATTTCCTGTGTCAATTTTCTTTGATCGGTTGTTTTTATCTTTTTTTGTTCTAATACATAATGTATATGTTTTAAACCACTTGCTTTTTATCTTATGCACTTGCACTTTGGTGGGCTATTCAAATTCACACCCCTGATCTGGTAACTCCTATGGGTTAACCCTGCATGGAAGGCACTGTGTTCTCTGTTACTGGGAACTGCTCCCCTGGGTGGAGCTTCATGGAGGTTGACACAACCCTGGAATGTTTCCCTGCACTGGTAAGACTGTTTGGTGAGGGGTCCCCACAGTGACATAACTAGGAATCACTGGGCCTCCCAGCAAAATTATGATGGGGCCCCTATTTGTGCTTCATCTACAGTGGTTTTCTGAGAGGAGGCTATATCTGTCATAGGAAAAATTATAATATGGGGCACCCCTTGGCTCCTGGTCCCCCCTGCGGTTGCTCCCCCTGCTCTTTGGTAGTTATGCCCCTGGGTCCCCTCCTGTGGTGAGGCTTTATGGATTCCAATAGGGAGTGGTAACTCTCATTGTGTTATAGGATGTTTTAAATAGGTGTGTCGGGGGTGGGTGTGCTGGGGGAGGGCACGTACCTTTATAGTGCTGATGTGATTGGTCCTGTAACCTTGATGACAGCCACATCCAAGATGGCCGAAACATGTAGGTAGCATGGACCTACTTTTAATATGAGTGGATAAAGAAGTTTGCATTAGTCCTGGAGTGCGCTGCGTGTTTCTCTGAACTGTTGATCTACATATGCAGCGGCACCCAGGCGTGATATGGAGGACGGAGTGCAAAGGATCCAGTCGTATACTATTTTTTAGATTTATGTATTGAAAAAATTTCAATAAATGCCACTCCCAAAAGGCCACTATTGCCGCACTCGACAGTCATCTGTCCCAGCCGAGCACTCGCTAGTAGTATTTATTCCAATTCATATGCAATATTCCTACCTGGCACCCCTTTCCTTACCGTGATCCCACAATGCAGTAATCAATTTGTGGCAGTCACTGCATTATGAAGTGTGTTAAGATAAGGAATGATCATTGTGATGTAAATTCCACAGGCCCAGCAAAATGTATGCAATACTCATTTAGTAGCTTGGGTTGTACAATCATTTGGGCAATAGTGGCTTTTATTGCATTGCATTTTGAGAAAACTTTACCCAATCTACCCAATTTGGAACTAATGTAGTTGTTTTGTTGATGAAAATGAAACATCTGCAGTTTCTAGTACTATACACATGGGGGCAGTTTAGTATATTGTTCCAGATATTTTCCTTAAGGGTTTAATTGAAAATGTTGCACGAAAATCATCTCAGAAATAAACTTTGAATGTTTGTATATGTGAACATATACAGCACAACTTGGATATATTCCATGTAGAATCTTAAGATGCAAAGAATATAAATATGGTATAATAAATAAAATACATAAGTTAGAAATGCATGGATATGTATTCATAGTTATCACAATCAAGTGTTAGGCTTTGAAACATGAGAAAAATTACAATTTGAATTTGGGAACTTTTTTTTTTTTAGAAAGGTGTAATTTATTCATGGGGCTGCTGACGATTGTGGGAGTGGGCTGCCCTTGACTTCTGTCACTGATCCCCATGGCGGCACTACTGTTTATATATTTTTTTGCCTTACATATGAATGCTGTTATTTGGCAAAAATTACTCTGGCTTTTATGCTACTTTTTACCACCATGTCGTGAAAATTTTATGCTATATAAATATAGCAACAATTATACCGGGATTTTCACAAAAATGTGCTGTGAGTTAAAAAATTAAACATCTGCTCCACGATAAAAATAATAAGCCCCTTAATTTTCCTAAAAGATGTGTGCAGGTGTATAAAGGGCAGCAGTATAAGGGCAATAAAAAACAAAGAACATTTAAAACAGTAGTTTTATAGCAAGGAAATACTAGCTGAATCACCTCAAAGGGCATGTTCACCCACCCAACTAAAATTTTCCCCTCTGTGTATTGCTTGTGAAGGTTCTCATTCATCCAGGTCATGGTATATCTGTTGTATTCAATTAGATACATTTCAAGTCCAGTTGATCTAATTGAATACAACAGATATACCCTCTGTGTATTGTTAAAAAAACCTTACCTTTCTCTTCTGCTTCTTATGGGTTTTCCTGCAGGGCCTGATGAAAGTCCAGAAAAAAGAAAAGTGGGAGCCTCTCTGTTGTAATCTGTGTCGGCCACTACCTGCTCCTCCCTTTGTGCTGCTGTTTAAAAAAAAAAGCTTCATATAATTTAGGGGAAACCCCCCCCCACACACACACACCCTAATCGCTAGGTTTACAACTTTAAAATCAGGCCCAAAATGTACTTACCCCCCTTTGTTCCCTCAGCTCCCTCTGCTGATTGGCAGCCGCGCTTGTGATTGGCTGAGTCTCAGCCGAGGTACCTATTTTTACTTGAAAAATTAGGAAACCTGATTAACTTGAGTATAAGCCGAGGGTTGAAATTATGACCACTACTGTCTTCTGTTTTCCTTATTGTTCTGAGGCTTTAGTTGCCCTTTAAATGGACAGCAGAATTCTGTACTGGGACTACTGTATGGGAATTCTGCTGTCTATTTAAAGGGCAACTAAAGCCTCAAAACAATACAGAATCAGAAGGCAATCTTTTAAACAATAGATAACATCTTTCTAATTCTATATTGTTTTGAGGCATTAGTTTCCCTTTAAATGTACAGTAATCCCATACAGTAACCCCCAATTCCTACAAAAGTTGTAGTTTTCAAACATCTGCAGTGGCAAGGAAATGGTGGTTAATTTATGGGATTACTGTCCCCCCCTCCCCTGAGAGCTCCCCAGTTTAGTGTTAACTTGCCTGGGCAATCTTAAAACCACTTACATAAACGTGCAATTAGGCTGCTCGCTCCGCATCTGCCCGCCCAACGTCACTATTTGGCGCCGGGAAGTGAGACAGGCGCTGAGTAGTGACGTCAGTCTGCAGATGCGGAGCGAGGAGCAGCCAGATTTCACACTGAGGTAAGTGACCCCGACTATAAGTCGAGGTTCTGTTTTCAGGCTAAAGCTTTAAAGCCTGAAAACCTTGGTATTATAGTAAGCCTGATGTTAAATGTCTCCATTGATATTCTTAAAAAATATTAGTTTGTATGCCCTTCAAGTGCAGGGACATAAATGTAAGTCTCATTTTTGCAATACCCTTTTTACTTTAATTTAGAATTATAACTACTACGTGTACAGGTTTGTATTTTTATTTGGTAAGGGCTCGTTCACAGTAAAAATGGACCAAAACGCAGTGCGTTAAGGGACGTTTTAACATGTTTTTGTATCCATTGCGTGTGCGTTATCCATTTGTGTATGTTTTTTTTGTGTTTCTGATTGCATTTTTCTAATTTAAGGGGGCAGGACCAAAGAACACATGTCACTTCCTGGGAGTGTGGGAGTTTCAGGAGCTTTTTGGAGAGAGAGGTAGCAGATAGTGTTGTGGGGAGCGATCTTGTGATTTTCTGGTGACTTTGCTATTCTTCAGCATGTTTCCTATAGCCCGCGGACCGGAAATGACATCAAAGAAACTCCCAGGCATCCTTTTTTGAAAAATGGACAGAAACGCTAATGTAGCATATGTTGTTATCCGTTGTTAGTATAGTATAGTATAGTATTTGGGGTTGAATAAAGACATATGTACATCCAGTCCAACACATCTAGCAATATCCTCATGTCTTAAGGGATGTCCGTGTGTCCTCTGACATGTTCTATTGGTGAACAATGCCCCAGATAGTTTATTGAATGGCCCATTAATGTATTTATACACATTAATCATATCCCTACGCAAGCGCCTTTTCTCCAGCATATATAATTGTAACTTATCCAGTCTCTCTTCATATTCAAGCTCCCCCAATCCCCTTATTCATTTGGTTGCCCTTCTCTGAACCCTTTCCATTTCAAAGATGTCCTTTCTGTAAACAGGATTCCAAAATTGCACTGCATATTCCAAATGAGGCCTTACCAATGCTTTGTAAAGAGGGAGAATAACATTTTCTCCCTTGAATCCATGCAATGCTGTCTCTAGCTGTTTCTGTTGCACTGCTTGCTACCTTTATGTTTGTTATCCACCAAAACTCCAAGATCCCTTTCTAAAAGGGATTCACTTACCACAGAGCCATTTATAGTATAAGTAGCACAAGGATTTTTAAGTCCAAAATGCATCACCTTACATTTCTCAACATTGAATCTCATCTGCCACTTAGCAGCCCAATGTGATAATCTATCTAGATTCCCCTGCAACGATTGCACATCCTCTGAAGATTTTAATGGTCAACAACATTTTGTGTCGTCAGCAAAGACAGAAACCTTGCTGACAATACCCACTTCCAAATCATTAATAAATAGATTAAATAGAAGCGGCCCCAACACAGAACCCTGTTGCACCCCACTTAGCACTTTAGTCCATAATGATGAAGCCCCATTAACAACTACTCTCTGCCTCCTATTAATTAACCAATTCTCAATCTATGTACAAATATGCCTCCCCAGACCAACAGACCTTAGCTTATAAATTAGTCGCCTATGGGGGACTGTATGCAAAATCCAAGTATACTACATATATACTACTATACTGCTGCTGTTATCCATTGTACCGAGTTGTCATGCATTTTAAATGGACAGAAATGCGTGCAGCAGTGCACAGCGCCACTGGAATGGAATACAATGCAGCAAGAGTGAACAATATTGTGGCAATACTGTATGTGTTTACTGTATGTTTGTTTTTTAAAACGCACATGTGTATGAAAAACGGATACAAACTAATGTAGTGTGAACGAGCACTAAGTGTTTTTATTATTACATAATCCTTACTTTTATCCTTTGGGATGGATCCTATTCAGTGCTCATCTTTTCTGGGCAGTCCTGAGCAGAATGCCACAGCTGGGTATTCTCTACAATAAATTCCCCTGCTTGGATGCATAGTGACTGTGATTAAAATAGACAATTACATGTTTTTTGCCATGCAGCAAAATTCTTAAATAACATTGACAAAGTCTTGCAAAAATAGTCTAACATCTAAGGGCAATTTTTCACCAAAAAGTGATTCTAACAGTTTTTTTGAATGTCCACCTAACATATGGGATTTTTTCTAAAACACCCAGGACACCTTTATTTAATAGGGAAACATACCATGGGGAACGTTAAACAAAAGAATGATTAAAAAAAAACATTTTCGGGCAAGAAAAGTCACCTTAGGTCCTACTTTTACATAACATAACTTATATATGTTTTATATATGTCATTTCACAATGTAATTTGCAGCTATAGGATGTTAATCATAATTAAACAGTAAGGTTTTATTTGATAGAGGTAGTCAGTCTTTAAAGCTTCCATTTCGTCTTTGAAATGGTGATAGAATATCCAGTAAACAAACAGAGAGGAAGCAAGACTCAGGTCTTACTGACCTAATTTATTTTAAAGGGAAGCACAGCATGTTTAGTCATTTGCACCAAAGGAAGGATCTTGTTCAGAACTGTTGTGTACTCTGCCCAGTAATCTATTTTAATTTGAGATTGTTAGTGGCATGTTTCCCTTCCTTTTGTTTGCATTGTAAAGCTGGGATCTGTGTCATGACCTAGGACCTTACTTTTTGTTTATTGCACATACAATGCACATATATAACAATATCTACCCTTACTAGAACAGGAACATTAAGACATTCATAAGAGAATATGTTTATATAACATTTTCATTTTAGCAGATAACAGTCCTGTTCTACAGCTGTATTTTGTGTGTGTATGTATATAGAGATGTTCCATCTGTTCCAACTGTTCGCATTCTATTTTTGAGAGTTACCGAAATCAATCTTTAATTTCGAGGGTTACCGAAATCGATCATTACTTTCCAGGGTTATTTTCTCAGTTTTGATTTTCGATAATCGCCTATTTTCGCTAAAAATCAAAAATCCGGATTCCGTTAAATCCAGGAGTTCCAAAAGTTTTGTCGGGACTTCAAAACCCTCACATTCGATTCGAAACCGTGTTCTATTCGAACCCACATTACATCTCTATATGTATATATAATGTTATTTATAAAGTTCCACATAGAGACGAACATTATAAAATACAGAGTATACAAACAAGGGAATAAGTGCAATTAAACAGATAAATTAAAATTACTTAAAGTTTCATACATAGGTTAAAATCTATATATCTATATATAAAATAGTGTACATCTGTGCAACTGGAAATTACACAGGAACATTTTTAAATGACTGACACCTGCATCACATGATTTTATGCAATTGAATTAGATCCATTTTATGTAATGTGAGCACACTATCCAGTGTAAAATATAATTGGTTATTTAATTTTTTTATTGAAATCAATGATAAGATAATTTGGGCTAGGTACACATGTACCAACTTCTGCCCAATCATTTCTACCTATAGATCTTTCAATATATTGCTTGGTATTCTGTTGTTAGAAAAAGATTTGTACAGCTGAAATTTTGGCCTGACTGCCCATTCCTGAATATATTAAAATACGCAAGATTGGAAAAATCCAGACGTGTCTGACCAATTTTTAGCAGATTTTGTCAGTAATTTTATGCAATATTTCTGGACCGTCATCCAAAATATTGGCAAGAGTAATCAAGCCAAAATATGGACCTGAGCACTGCAACCAATAACTGCAAACTGCAACCCATCTTAAACTCATGTGATCCGATTTTCAGCTATGTTTCAGGCACGGTATTGTGATTTGACACAGTTACGGCAGTATCAAAAATTCACTATAACACACTCTTCATGGCCCAAGTAACATACCACAATTTAAAAAGTAATCTGCAGCAAGGTGAATATTCAATATTATTAAGATAAATGTAAAATCCATGTAACCCAATATAATATCAGGTTAATGTGAGTTTCACCTTTATTTTGCGTGGGCTGCACCATTTCTAAATGTTTTCGCAAAAGAGCGCAAGGAGGAGCAAGTTACCTTGCCAAGATCCCGCAATGCAGTAACTGACGTTATCATGTATTGCAATGCTTTTTTTTTTATCCAGGGGTTAGCAGACTGTAGTAGCAACCTTATGGAGGTAGCCAATATGCAATTAGAATTGTTTGTGCACTAGAATTCTATGCCAGGATGCATGTGTAAAAAAACACACACATATAGTGGACACACACTCCTAGACAAAGCTCTTTACTTTTCTGCATGGGGATTAGTTGCTATCTGTTAAAAAAAAAAGTTAATCAGGAACCATGACATTAACCAAAGAAAATCTTCTGTCCAAAGTGACCAATCACTTGGACAGATGAATATGCATGGATATGGATACATGGGCAAGTATTAAGCTTCATACACACGACCCGCACTTCACGATGTGTATGCATGGCCAGTAATCGTGTTGTGTATGGGCACTTTGTAGGCCGAAACGGACGTTCAGTTGGGTATCAACTGAACGTCCAGATCTTTATCCTAACAGTCATTTCGGAAGACAAAGTGCCCATACACGGCACGATTATCGCCCAAAACGGCTGTGCATACACGTCGTGGGTCGACCCCCGCAATCGACCGTGTGTATGAGGCCTTAAGAAAATCTCAAAATCTGTCAGATTTTCTTTCCTGTATGGCTCAAATTACATTTTGCAATTATGATTTCACCAAAAGGTATATTTCATAGTAGAAAAATTAAATAAAGGTTCAATTTCAAAAAGCCATAAAAAGTTCTTTTATATTTGTTTATGCAAATAAATATGACAACACTGTATATATTAAATTTTATAGTTTGGTAACACTAATATTTGGTATATTACCCTGTTGATTTATGGTGCTAGATTTAAATTCCTCCTTTTCCCAGATACTTGACATACCTAATACTAAGTAAGATTACATGTCATTTATTTATGGAACCAGATCCCATCCTCTGGGGTTTACTGCTGCAACATTATATATATAACTTTTTGTAGAGGGATGTTATTTACCATGTTTTCTTTGTTATTATCTGGAGAGCAAATTCTTTTTTTTTTAATAAATAAAATTGTTAAAATTGTATTGAAATAGCTATAGCACACCATCATAGAATAGTCTCTGGATGTGAAGTTTAAACAAACTATCAGGCAGATAGAACCTAACACCAGCAAGGTGTGTGGGGGTGGGGGGTGGGTGTGAAAGCACTGTGGGTCAGTATTGCTCCATATAATTTAGTCCTGTACTGTGTATGGGTGCCCAACTGACCTATCTCACGCAATAAAACACCATAACAAACAGTAAACAATAGAAAATAAAAAAACAATAAAAAACAGTAAAAGAGTTCTGTCTCTCTTCACACCACCTTTTTGGTGACATTTTGGTGACAATACTATATTTAGTCGACCCAAAAAAAATTGGTGGTAACAAAACATACATTTAGTTAACAAAAAACAACTGTAGCACCAAAATGTATATTTTGATGACCAATAACTTTTTTGTGAACAAAATGTACAGTTGATTGAAACAGAATATTTTCTGTATACAAAAATTGGCGAAAAGAAACATGCTGGCAAAAAGAAAATTTTGTTGACTTAATATATCTTGTAGTATAAGTGTATGGTTTTTGACCACAAAATGAACTAAGGAAAAACAAACATACTTTTTTTTCTTAAAAATGCAATTTTGTGCAACAAGAGTTATGTTTGGTAATGGTAATGGTAAATGGCATGCTTTCCCTTTAAATTTTGCAAAACAAATATAAACTGGTAAATTGTTTGCTTTCCCTTTAATCCCTTCAGAAAAAATGTGTACACTTAATGACTCTCTTGTCCATAATATATTTCCTATATTTAACTCTTTAATGAGAATTATCTGGTATATGATACACTTCCCCTTTAAAGGAACACTAAACTTAAAAAAACAAGTATTTGCCATCCGTTTCTATTATTCACAGGGAGGTGAGAACGCTTATTCCCACCTCCCTGTGAATAATAGTTTGCTCAGGGGACCTGGAACTTACCTTACCGCGCTCCTCTTGCAAGCTGCTGTTCTGTCCCGATGGCGTGCCCTATCTTTTGTATTAGCGCGCATGTGCGTGGTCGGGACAAAGCGGCTTTACCTTCATAAATTCTGGTAAATGGAAAATGTTTCCTTTAATCTCTGCTGTAAGAAACTACTACTAAATGGCACAGTCCTTATTTTCTTTTTATGGGCAAGGCCCCACTAGGCAGCAAAAATTGCAGCGAAATTGCTACGCGATTCATGTGCGCTACCCTGCGTGTTCACTGCGGTTGCTTTGATGTTACCCTATGGCAGCGCATGAAATGCGCACCAAAAATGGTGATCGCATGCTCTGCGAAAAGGGTCGGCAGCACAGGGCAGCGGAGATAGTGGGGCCATCCCTATCCTCTTCTATTGGTGTGCGCTGAGGGAGGGGTTGGATACCTGACTTTAGAGTTATTCTGAGTTAAATTTTCCCTTGAAGAAACCAGCTAAATAAGAAACCAACTACAGCCACATCTATCTATCTAAAGCAGTGATTGACTGTGCTATTTTCAAAAACTCTTGAAAATAAGGCAGAGCAGCCTATGTAATAAAGGCAGCGTTGAGTTTTGCGCTACCTTGCAGTACAGAACTTAGCGCCTTTAAGGCAGAGGCGCAGAGTTTAAGGCAGAGCCGCCAGAGGAATCACTGTCGGGCACGCTGAAAATCGATGGTGGGTGACAGACATAGGTCACCAGCAATTTATTTAGCCCGACTAATATACGAAAATATCGGTTGAAAAAATTGACTAGTGTGTACCCAGCTTTAAGCAGCCCATACACCAGCAGATGCCTGCAATATGGTGTACCAAAAATCGGTTGGTTATACCCAAAGTACTACACCTCCTTGCACCATCTATTTTGAGAAGATAGTTTAAAATCTGCTCAAGATAATAACAAGGCTGCCCATGGGATCCTCAGAACATTTTATAGGTCTAATAAACGTTTGCTGGGCAGACTGCACAATATCGGCAGTCGGTCTATTGAATGGAATAATAATTATAACTCTTTATTTGTCATTGTGTACCATACACAACAAAATATTCAGCACAATAAACAGTAACATAAAAATGTAAACAGCACATTAAAATTGATTTACAGATCAGTAAAAAAAAAAAAATGTATCCCCCTCCTTCTAACATCCCCACTATAAAGGGCATGTCCACCCTTTCCAAAAACTTTTTACAGATAGTAGGGCTTTCCCCCCCAGCCCCAACCGCTTTAATAAAATCATTAGAAACTCCCCCGATCTTTATTTACCTTACCTCTTTCCTCCGCCACATTGTCCCTGCTCTCTGCTTGCACGGAACTGCAAGCGGGGCGGGACCGGCAGCCGCGTCTGTGATTGGCTGAGAGGCAGCCAATCATAGACGCGGCTGCCGGCTGCTTAGAATGTCGGGGGAAAGAGGTAAGGTAAGTAGTGTTCAGGGGAGTCTCTGATAATTTTATTATAGCGGTTGGGGCTAGGGGGGGAAGCAATAACATATGGGGTTTCGCGCTAGGGGGAGGGAGACCAAATCGGGAGGGAGAGGGAAGGGGGGAGGGCTGAACTGCGCATGGCAAAATTCTCCCAGAGGGGAGACAGGAGGCAGAGTCCTATATGGACTCTGCAGTACTCCTGGTGGACAGTTTTTTGGACTTTGGGGGGGGGGGATTACTGGAGAACCATTTGGAACTGGGATGTAAGGTAAGGATTTTATTACACTGCACAGTGGGGCCAGTAGTGGGTTACATTATAGTTTTGGGGGTGGACATGCCCTTTAAGAGCATGTAATATTAAATAATCTTATAGTGGTAGGGAAAAAAATATTCTTTAACCCAGATGTCCGTGCAAAGATAAAACCTGAGGGTAAAAATGTAAGCAGAGAATAACATGGATGAGTAACCACATAATAGTTACAATTTTCCTACCACAATGGTTTATAGATAACTCTCTTCCAATGTTGGCAATTCATAGCCTATGGTATTCTGAGTAGAGATGGCTGATAACTGCTGTGTTTCGTTCCATTTTCGGATCTCGGGAAAATCCCAAAGATGCAAAAATCCAAAAACGAAACTTAAAATCGGGACTTCGGAACGAGTTTTCGATTTTTATTTAACGTTCAAGCTATTTTTGAAAGTTTTTGAAAATAGACTTGAACGTTCGATAATCCTCGAAAATACAATCAGAAACTATTTTCGAGTTTCCAATCATATTTTTGAGGTTTATCGAATGTCAAGAATTTTTGAAAATAACGTTCAATAAAAATCGAAAACTGGTTCCGAAGTCCCGAAATCCAAACAATCTGTCCATTTTAGGAAGTAACATTCGGATTTTGGAACCGAGGGGTTCTGTGTCGGATCCGGGTCCAAGTCGGAGCCGAATTCTGAGCTGTTCTAACAATTCTTTGCATAACCTTCTGTTATATCATGCTAACAGGCAATAAGTCATGATGCTCTCCACAACACACCTATAAAAATTCACCATCACAAGTAGTGGAAGATCAAGTGCATTCAACTTACAGAAAAAATAAAACTGTTGTTGTGCTTGGCCGCTGATGGCCAATAGTTCACCAACAGACCAATTAACTATTACCTTAAATCAAAACTGGCCCCACTATAAATAACTGACACAACAACTCTCATAGGGTATAAAATGGCCGCAGCTTTTATTCCAACCATTCTGGGCAGAAAAAACTATAATACAATTTACTCCTGTAGCTGGCCCCGTTAAACACCAGCCAGCGCGAAAGATCAGAACCAACATTCCAGGAGTCTCAGCGAACTAGTCCAGTGCCGTTAGCCACTGGCCGCATAACTTACCATCCTATATATAAGGCACTGAGCTTGAATTGCAATACCGCCAATGGTGGAAGCTGCGACAATAGGGAAGTAACTGCCAAAAGCCGTGCTCAGGAACAGCAGCAACATAAAACATGGTAAGACAAAAGGGGAAAAGGGAATATAAATTCAGCATATAAAGATCAATGAAACATAATAATGTTTTCTTTTTTTTTTATTATTATTTTTATTATTGTTATTATTATATATATAATATATTATATATATATTTTTTATATTATATATATTTTTATATAAATGTTTTTTTTATTAAAACGTACTTAACGAACATACTAAGACTATAAGATGCCACAAACTCCTAGAGAGCTAATGGGAAGGGAGGGTGGGCCACTTCTCCCTGCCACCTGATACCTTAAATGGATGAAAAGGGGGTAGTAACCTCCCTTCTTGATTCTTCTTAGGGTTCTGGTGCTGGATAACACTTTCCTTACTAAACACAAAATATTTTACTACCAGGAGAGCTTTTCGGGTAAAATACCGCTAAAAATAGTTACCATCTCCTCACCATCTATCTCCTCTAAAGCTGGGTACACACATTAACGATTAAGCCCCATACCGTCGGATCCGACGGTATCGGGGCTTCCGTTACGTGTGTACGTTCGTTTCCCGAACGAGCGCCCGGCCGCCAAACGATCGGGTCGGCCGAACGCTCGTTCGGAAAGGCCGAAATTTTCCATCGGCCGCGCTAGACTCCCTATAGAGGAGTCTAGCGCGGCCGATGGAAACACACAGTCCCAGCGTTCCACATAGAGAACGCTCGGACTGTGTGTATGCAGACTTTGAAAGATGGCAGACAGGATCTTGCAGATCCTGTCTGTCATCTTTCAGAAATCTGTACAGTGTGTACCTAGCTTTAGTTTATTAATACTGGACAATGAGAGAACTTCCTCCCTCGCCTAAAATCTACAATCATTTCTTTTGTTTTACCAATATTTAAAACTAAATTGTTTTGGGTCCCCCACCTGACCAAACTCTCCACTTCTTTTCGATACACCTGTTCATTGTTATTTTCAATTAATCTCATAATGGTGGTGTCACCTGCAAATTTGAAAACTCAGTTTGAGACATGCTGGGCTTGGCAATCGTGAGTAAAAAGAATGCACAATAATGGGCTTAAAGCCTTGTGGAACCCCTGTACTCATATTAGAAATAGAGGACATATGTTTTCCCAGCCTTACAAACAGAAGATGTTTCACAAAAAAAGTACCCAATTACATGTAGCGGGTGGAACCCTAATGCATATAGCTTGTTTATCAGCTTGTTGAACTATGGTGTTAAATGCCGAACTATAGTCAATAAACAGCATTCTCACATAGGTTTTTTCAAAGATGTGCAAAACAACACAGGCTGATTTTTTCTTTCTTTTTTTTTTACTGTTTGATCATATCTATTTGAACAGATGAAAACATCTGCCTTTAGTGTGTAAGCAGTGGAATGATTTGATGGAACAATTTTCAAATGGTCCTGTAAATTTCACACGTGTGTAATCTTGTTGGAAGTTAAAAAATCCGAAATCGGACCGTATTTTAGGAAGTTCAGCTATTTATATTTGTAATGTGGTCCCTGAAAATTGTAAATTGCAATATCACCTCCGCTTGTTGAAGCTTAAAGGGCATGTCCACCCCCAAAACTATAATCCCCCCACTACTGGCCCCACTCTGTAGTGTATAAAAATCGTTACCTTACATCCCAGATCCAAATGGTTCTCCGGCAATCCCCCCCCCCCCCAAGTCCCAAAAACTGCCTACCAGGAGTACTGCAGAGTCCATATAGGACTCTGCCTCCTGTCTCCCCTCCGGGAGAATTTTGCCATACGCAGAAGAGCCCCCCCCCCCTCCCTCCCGATTTGGTCTCCCTCCCCCTAGCTCCAAACCCCTTTGCCATATTATAGTTATTGGTCCCCCAGCCCCATCCGCATTACTATTATAGCAAAAAGGTCCCACGATCTTTACTTACCTTAACTCTGTCCTTTGCTGTTGTACACTACCGGCAGCCAATCACGGATGCGGCTGCCGGTCCCGCCCTCTGCTTGCAGTTCTATGCAAGCAGAGGGCCGAGATTGTGCAGCGAAGGAGAGCGGTAAGGTAAGTAAAGATCGGGGGACTTTCTTGCTATAATAGTAATGTGGGTGGGGCTGGGGGACCAATAACTATCATATGCCACTAAGTTGTATTTAAGTGTGGACATACCCTTTAAGGCCAGAATATGTAGGAAAACTCCTCCCATTGCATGCACGTTTTATGTGCAGTGGAACACACAGCAGCTGACTTAAAATCAATTTGATTAACCAAAGACCGTGTATTTCCCTTGCCTGCAGTAGTCTCCCTATACAGGAGTCACCCACGGTCAAGGGAAACGCATAGTCCCGAACGTCCTCCCTGTGCTGTGTATAGGGAGAACACTCAGGACTGTGTGTATCCTGATCTTTGAAAAAATGAAAGGGCGACAGAGATTAGTTGCTGGTGACAACAAAAACATCACAGATCGATGATACACAGAAATATCGGTTGGTTTGCTCGAAAAATCTGCTTATGTGTACCCAGCCTAAGGCTCCATCTAGAATATGTTAGCCAATTCAAGTACCACATTTTCATCTCAAAAGAATGACATTGATTTCATTCTTGGGCGGGGAATAGGTTATTCAAACCAGCCCTTGGGGTGTGTGACCTGGGTGTGCACTAATGAACCTTTTAGTAGGTGTAATTTGCTCTAAGGTTGCTGCTAACTGGTCCTTGGGGCTGGAGGGGTTTGCTAGTGGTCATAACTCCTGGGTGGTGCCTTTTTCTTAATTAATTGCTTGACTGTTCTTCCTGAATCAGCTGTTAAGTAGGCTTCTAGGTAGGGTAGAAGGTTTTGGTTTTCAACCTCTGTATCTCAGTTACCTTTACAGCTCTATTGTTCAAAAGTTTCTTAATGTTGTGGTTTAGAACAGACAATAAACCATCAGGGAGATTCAATAAAAGTTCTTATTGTTTAAAATGGTGCTAATTTTTCCCCAACCAATCAGATCTTATTTAACATTTGAAAGCTAACATTTGATTGGTTGGGGCAAAATTAGCACCATTTTAAAAGATAAGACCTTTTATTGAATAAACCTGTATGCATTCCTTTCCCCTGTCAGATGCAGTGAAGTAGCTTGGTGTGCTAGGAACCTAAAATTTGCTGTCAGAAAACAAACCTATTCAACTATGCTAAAAACCTCCATTAACCCCACCCCAAAGGAAACTGCAATGAGTGAGAATGCAAATAAAGTTTATGCTAATTTTCCAAACAATTTCCCTGGCCACTAAGGCAAGTAGATACATGTTTGCCAACTTTAATCTTCCATGGGCTTTATAAATTATAAGGTCCTCATTAGAATCTCACCACTGGGGCATTTTCATTGCTTTACTTCTGTTTCCAAAAGGAGGAGGAGATTCATCCAATATGGCTATTGTGTTTTTTAAAGCATTATTGGGATTAATGGTTTATGGTTAATGATGTCAATTAACCCACCAACTGATACATAAGGTAAAAAAGACAGCAGCCCCCTGAGGTCTTTTGAATGATGTAGGATCTGTGGGATTTGGTAAGATTTTTTTTTTAAATGTCTACAGTTTTTTTGGAACATATGTACTTTTTATAGACAGCAACCTTGTAAACCCCCCTAATAAATACTGTATTAGGACTAAACTAAATTTTAGAAAAGGAATGAGCTATGACCAAAATGTTTTTTTCACAAAGTCACATTTTCCTGAACAAAATGTGTCTGTTCTCTTATAAGTATTCTTTTTTTTTTTTAATCAGGAAATTGTAACAGGTCTTATTTGTTACAAAAAAACATAAAACATCTCTGAAGTTTGTTTACAACAGATTTGTTATCGATAGCAAAGATGAATATATGTGTATTTATTTAACTGAAACGGCTATCTGCAATCAGTAATAATGATAAATCAACCTTTAGGATAAGAAGAAAGACTCTGAACTCATTGGTACCATTTAGAGGAAGAAACACAGTAGAGACTTTTGACCAGGGGTACGACATCAGGAGGAGCAGGAGGTATCCCTTTGGTTTTACTTGCTTGAGATCCAGACAGATCTTGCTTTAAGGGTCCCAGAAATGTATTTATTCTGAAGCCTAGAAAATTCCATTGGTGGTCTGGACTTTAAATCCTTTTGTAAATGTAAACTGCCTATTGTCAGAAGACAATGTATATGATTTTAATAGGATTTATTTAAAAAGGAAGACTTGATGATTGTTTTAATGAGTATATAGTGGCAGTCACCGTTATTATGGACAAGAAATTATATTTACCACTGCACATTTCTCAAGGGGGCAATAAAAGAAGAAATATTCCACCAAGTAACTGGAATTGTGACCCAAAGAGGTCAATAGGAACGATGTGAAAACACCAATATGACCATTTTCACAAGGTTAAATAGCAGAAAAAGCTGATGTTGGCACAGTAACCACATGGAAACCCCATCATTAACTTTTTCTCACGGTTCCCTCTTGACTTCAGTGCAATATTTTCTCCCAGGGAAAAATAGAGGTAAAAATATAATTTGAGGCAAATATCCTAAGGTTCTAAACCCAAGCATTACATGATTTTAATAAATATAGGAATCATCACACAGTACAAATACTGGTGTCCAAAAATATGTATATTACTATTAATTTTGTATTGCACGTTATTTTACGCATTTTCAGAGTTATAGGTATCAATAATGTTAATGCAAATCAACTACAGCAATTAATCACATTTGCTATAATTTTTTAATTGTTGCTAAGATTGCTGTGTGCACAGCTCCAATCAATATGGGTGGAGCTGTGCACAGGAAGCAAGGAGGTGGGTAAATTAAATGTAGGTGTCTGTTACAAGCCACAAAAATGCAGCTGGCCAAGTGATCAGGATGTAGTGTCATTTAATATAGGTTGCAAAACACAAAAGTGCACAGGGTTAACAAAAACTTTTAACTTTAGGTAAGCTAATTTTATGTCAAAAGAATCACCCCTCTCTTAGTATAGTATTTGAGGTTGAAAAAAGACATACGTCCTAACCCATCTAGCAATATCCTTATTTCCTGCCTAACTGTTGATCCAGAGGAAGGCAAACACCCCCACCACCAAATTTATGAAGGGGGAAAAAATTCCTTCCTGACTCCAAGTGGCAATCGGAAATTTCCCTGTGAAAGAGTGAAAGAGAAGGGCTGTAGATTCGCTTACCTTCTCTGTCAGGACTTCACACAGCAGAGAGGAGGAGGGACTTCCTGTCTCCCTCACACACTGAGGGAGTCTGAGGCTATGCTCGCCGGCAGCACTGTGCAGGAGAAGCCTCAGGAATGTCACAAGTCAGCCTCCCACCCATTAACTTTCTGGTCAGTCATTTCTGTTTATCTTGGGCTGTGGAGCACGTAGAGAGGTGGTTGATGGCTCGTTTTAAAGGTAGGAAACTGGCCTTTCATTTATACTTAACTTGTTTGGAGACCACAGTTCCCCTTTAAATGAAGCTAAAAACATGAGGAGACAGGAGGAGGAAGACAGAAACTTTCAGGGAGTAAAGGTGGGGTATGAGAGGGTGCTAGAAGAAAATAAAAAAAACACCCACTTTAAGGGAGTGGATTTTATTGTTTAACCTCACACAAAGCTTATGTTTCACAAATCTGAATGTGTATACCCAGCAAAACTGATAATGAACTATAATGATAGTGTGCAAGAAGGAAAGTATCCTACAGTATAATGATAATAATGAAGAACTTGGACAGTTTTCTTAGTAAGAGGAAGTCAATCCAACAGCTTCCTTCTTGTAATTCAAAAAAATGTTTTAAGGTTATCATAACAATCATCAAATTAACAACATAATGGAAATATAATATTATTCAGGATATTAGGTGTTTGGTGTTGACTAGAGATGTAATGTGGTTTCAAATAGATCCCGGTTTCAAATCAAATCTGAGGGCTTTTTCAGAATTTTCGGGGGGGGGTTTTAACGAAATTTCGAGGAAAATCGAAATTGAAAGTAGATGATTATTGAAAATCGAAACCGCGATAATCTTTGAATTGATGTGAATGACTCTGCCACATGACCTAAATTCACCAACCACAGTAGTGCCAACCCCCTGGGTATAAAAGGCAACGTTTCAGACACTATTTTGTCAGTGTTTTGGAGAGTTTAGTAGGAGACCTGACAGTGTTGGAGTTTGGAGTTTTTTTGCTTTTTAAGCAAAATTGAGCTTTGATTGTGTGGATTTCAGTGTGGTGAGTTAACTCTTATTGTTATCCCCCCCTGTGTTCACACATTAATAAACCCAAAAGTCCTTTTAAGGACTACTGTGAGACCCAAAAGTCCTTTTAAGGACAAACCCATCCTTTTAAGTCCTTTGGACAATTTTCTGTTAGTCCTTTTAGAGGGCTTGGTGTGTTTTATTTCTGTCTGTCTGTATTAGTGTATACAGTATATATATATATATAATAGCAAATGGTGACCAGATGCACTCCTCCCTTGCCCACACACGTTGCCCAGGTGCCTCCGGTAATTCACAGCAAAGGTAACAGATAGGGGCACTCCATGGACTGCAACAAATAGTTTATTGTAACATCAAACGGATCGACGCATTTCAGCCAACACGCGGCTGTCGTCAGGATGCAGCAGTGAGGAAAGGAGCACTCCTGGGACTTGGTGAATCAAATTTATTAAACAAACATACTTGTCGACGCATTTCAGCCCGTCCGGGCCTTCTTCAGGACCTTTTTTTAGTCACTTTTTTTAGTCCCTCCACCGTCATCACACAGGTACACCCTTACTGTGCCAAACAGAAACAGATCCCGATCTGTGATCCTAAATAGAAAAGGCTAAACCCCACTATTGTGATTCCAACCTAGCTATCCAAATAGTGCAGAGTATCTTAATAACAAATGTGTTGCCACAATAGATACATAAAAGATAAAATACATAAAAAGTGACCAGCTCTACTTCCAAACCCCCTGTAAAAACCTCCCTATAAATCTGTATATATATACAGATTTATAGTGAGAGAGAAATGTCAGGCAGGGCAAGAGGACGAGGCAGAGGAAGAAGTGCCTCTGCACATGATGTTAGAGGCAGAGGTGGGCCCATTATTCCTGCCAGGTGAGACAGTGCCATGCAGTTTTGCAGCTTCTGTGCCTCGGTGATAGGAGCCACACTGGGCCAGAGTTGCTGGCAGCATTGCAAGGGAAAGCTGAGAGGTGGCTGACCCCCCGCCACCTCTCAATAGGCAAGGTTGTGTGTGACAATGCCACTAATATCATGCCCTTCGTCACACACGTTCCTTGCCTGGCCCGTGTTCTCAACCTGGTTGTCCAGTGATTCCTTAGCAAGTACCCTGGCCTGCAGGATGTACTAAGGCATGCTAGGAGGGTGTCAAGCCACTTCAGACAGTCATACACAGCCACAGCTCTCTGTCCTAGTTCCAGCAGCATCACCAGCTGCTGCAGAACCACTTGATATGCGACACCCCCACCTGCTGGAACTCTGGTCTCATGATGATGCTGTGGCTGCTTCAGCAAAGGTGAGCCATCATGGACTATTTGTACCATTACAGTACAAGATCAGGCTCTGGGGACCTGGGTTTCCTGTTACCCATGCAGTGGCGTCTGCTTAGGGATGCTTGTTGTGTGCTTGCGCCATTTGAGGGGGCCACCAGGATGGTAAGCCATGATGATACAATCCCTCTGGTGTTCCTCCTCAAGCACACGCTACGCGTCATCCTTGTCCTTAGTGACACCGAGGACATGGGATCCTCTGAGGCAGGCAATTTGTGTCAGATGTGCTCCTTTATGTTGCAATGCCTGCGCAAGGAGACTTGGATTAAGGCCATCAAGGAGAAGGAGCAGTACTGGGTGGCCACCCATGTAGATCCCCGCTACAAGGGTAAAATGTCTGAGTTCATCCCCGCATCTCAGAGGGAAGGGAGAATTCAGAACTATGAGGCGTTGCTGCTGCATCACCTCTGTTCTGCCTTCTCAGCTGCTAGCAGGCCGACAGCACCTAATGTTGGGGATGCACAGGGCTCACGTCCCCCTGTGCCTGAGAGGAGGAGCACTACTGGAGGTGGTCTCGCAGCCAACTTCAGACTGTTCTTCCAGCCGCAGTTGCCAGGTCCATCTAGCAGCTCCAACAGGCAACTGGCATCTGGCAGCTCCAACAGGCAACACCTCAGTCGCCAGGTCACTTACTACATCAGATCCAGGACCAGTGTAGACTCATCAGAGACTGAGGATCCACTGGACTACTGGGTGACAAAGCTTGACATCTGGCCTGAGTTGGCACAGCATGCCATTGAGGTCCTGTCCTGCTCAGCATCCAGTGTCCTTTCGGAGAGGACCTTCAGTGCTGCAGGGGGTGTTGTTACGGAGAGGAGGACTTGTAATCCTCGAATTAACAATAGGTGTAACCCTCGATAGTAGCTATCTATTTCGGTAACCCTTGAATTCATAACCGCAACAGTAACAACCGATTTCAGTAACCCTAGTAAGTAGAGATCGATTTCGGCAACCACCAAAAGCAGGGATCGATTTCGGCAACCGCCGAAAGCAGGGATCGATTTCTGTAACCCTCGAAAATTGTATCGATAACCTTCGAAAGTGTTGGCTTGTTTTGATAACCCTCGAAAAAAGAATGCAAAAGCTCGAAGATCGAAAGGTCAAAGCCCAATCCAGGCAACCCTCAAATTTGTAAATTCGTCAACCCGCGAAAGTAGTGATCGATTTCGGTAAGCCTCGAAATTAGAGATCGATTTCGGTAACCCTTGAATGTTTGAGTCGATATCAGTAACCCTCGAATGTATGAGCCGATTTTGGTAACCCTCGAATATATATTATCGTTAATCCTTGATTAAGTACCAAACGATTTCAGTAATCCTCAAAAAAACAATGCTGATGCTCGAAAACAGCCCAATCGTGAGGAAACATAGTTTTTAAATAAGTTTTGGTTATATTTACAGGTTCCTCAGACCATTCCCCAGGTCCCTGTGTTATTTACAGTAACCTACTATTACTATTTGATCCTTAAAATCTATAGAAGCTTTCAATTTTTTTACCTTGCACAAGCTGAAGCTTTCCTGTACCTGCAGAAGCAAAACAGCCCCAAAGCATGATTGAGCCCCCGCCATGCTTCACAGTAGGCAAGGTGTTCTTTTCTTCATAGGCCTTGTTCCTCCTCCTCAAAACATAGCGTTGATCCATGGGCCCAAACAGTTCTAATTCTGTTTCATCAGTCCACAGAACACTTTTGTGGTTTGTCCACATGACTTTTGGCAGCAGAGGGGTGCACCTGGGAGTTCTGGCATGGAGGCCTTCATTACACAGTGTGCGCCTTATTGTCTGAGCTGAAACTTCAGTACCCGCATCTGACAAATCTTTTTCCTGTTCCTCAGCAGTCACACAGGGACTTTTCTCCACTTTGCGCTTCAGGTAGCGCACAGCAGTCGAACTCAGCATCTTCCTTCTGCCACGACCAGGTAGCGTTTCAACAGTGCCCTTTGCCTTGAATTTGCCAATGATGCTTCCTATGGGGTCTCTTGGTATGTTTAACATCTTTGCAATCTTCTTATAGCCATTGCCCTTCCTGTGAAGAGAAATCACCACTTCTCTTGTCTTCCTGGACCATTCTCTTGACTTCACCATGTTTGTAAACACACCAGTAAATGTCTAGAAGGAGCTAAGTATCAGAGTCATTTTAAATCCGTCTAATTGGTGCTTATTATGCTTGATTGCTGCTCGATGACATCCACAATTGTTTTCAATACCTGATCGAAAACACTTGAATGGACCTTTGTTCTTAAGAGTGGTAGTCTTTAAGTGGTTGAATAATTGTGTCAATGAAGAAATCACAAAAAAAACCATTTAATACTGTATTACAAAAACAATTAATGTCATTTTAGTTGCATTTGGTTCGTTAAAAAGTCCTTGTAAGATTTCATTCTGAACACAATTACAAATGTACACTGAATTCCCTAAAACCCTTTACAGCATTGGGGGTTGAATAATTTTGAACACAACTGTAGTGACTTGTATCGGTCAGGCGAACAGAATTATCGCATGGTGTCCCGTTTGTCCAATTCATACTGTTGGTAAATTATGGCCAATCGTGTGGGGGAACCCAACTTTTCTAAAAACTGAGCATTAGACTACTATCCCACCAGAGCTAATATACAGAATGTTATAAAATGAGAAATGTTATCTTATTCTAGGAACAGAATGGAAGCAAAAAAGGCAGTAAAATCAGCTAACAATTTAGTTTTGTTCCTGGTAGGCTGTTGTTTGTGCCACTCATAGTGGCTGGAAAATAAACTGCAGGGACTTCTAAATTGGTGTAGACACATTTGTATAAATACCATTCATAGAGACTAGGTTGCATATTTCTAAAAGTTCGTTATTTTCAGGCCTTAAAGGGGAACTGTGGTCTCCAAACAAATTGAGTTTAAATGACAGGCCAATTTCTTAACTTTAAAATGAGCCATCAACCACCTCTCTACGTGCTGAACAGCCCAAGATATAAAGAAATTACTGCCCAGAAAGTTAGTTGGTGGGAGGTTGACATGAGACATTCCTGAGGCTTCTCCTGCACAGTGCCGCCGGCGAGCACAGCCTCAGACTCCCTCAGTGTGTGAGGGAGACAGGAAGTCCTTTCTCCTCTCTGCTGTGTAAAGTCCTGACAGAGAAGGTATGGGAATCTACAGCCCATCTCTCCCACAATGTGAAAACAGCCTTTTTAGGCAAAGTTCTCACCTGAAAAGGCTGTTTCCACAGAGTTTTCTGTATGGGGGGTCTGAGTGGCCCATGGAACCCGCGTTTGGATGGGGCTTGTGCACCCGTGAGTGGGCGGTGCTTATGAGTGGGTGGGGCTTATGCACCCACGAGTGAGCGGGACTTATGCACCCATGAGTGGGCGGGGCTTATGCACCTGCGAGTGGGTGGGGCCACATGGGGCTGTAAGAGATTTGACCAAGGGGGGCCTGCAACTGGAGGGACCATGGGGTCCATGAGTGGGAGGGACCAGGGGGTCTGCAAAGGGGTGGAGGAGACACGGGGCAGATTGACTGACATGGTTTCAGAGCAGGAAGCAGGAAGTGCAGGGGACCTGGTGATGCTGCTGCCATATCACACAAAAATGTAAATATCTTCAAAACTATGCAAAATAAACAATGAAAATACATTGCAACAATTCTCAGGAGAGCAATTCCTATCAATTTACCTAAAGTCATTTTTGGACCACAGTTCCCCTTTAATTACCGCCACCGATATTTTAAAAGGTGATCATTATCGCGGAGGAAAGTCACACCGTGGCAATGTGTGGCAATAATTTGAACTCTCTTTGCCACGATACTGTACTTAGAGCAGTGTGCTAAATATAGTATCGCGGCGAAGAGTTCAAATCCTGGGGGGAAGGGGGCTGAGGGGCTGCAGGGAGGAGGTTCTTCTCAGCCAGCAACACCAACTCCGCTTTTGTTGCTGGCATTGACATTGACATCGCTGGCACTGGCGACATCAACATAGCCAATGTTGCTGACCTCTTCTTTTTTCTGCCATCAGTGTGATGACTTCGGAGCGCCGCAGGGTTTGCCCCTCTTTATATAGGTTTGCTGAAGGACCAAATCCAATTGTGATAGGTTAATATTTGATATTATTGGTGTTACCGGCTGGGAAGAAAGAAAGCGCACCCAAGGGCTCTTCTTGGGGGGGGGTCCCGATACGAGCTGCAGGGTCCCCAAAAGGCCCTTGTCAAGGTCACAAGGGCACTTGTAAGTGCCGTGGAGGAGGGGTGCCAGTACGAGCTGCGGGACCCCTTAAGCCCCAGAAGGCCCTTATCAGGGTTGCAAGGGCTGGGGAGGGGGGGCCCGGTTCGAGCTACGGTACCACTTAAGCCCCAAAAGGCACTTGACCGTGCCCCTGCTGGTGGATTCCCCCCCCCCCAGCGGACCCTCCCTACCCAACCCCTCATTTTATAAATCGCTGTAATTCTGATTTTGTGGTCTTCTTTGTTACAAAATACAATATGTAAATTAAACATAATGGAATAGAATCTTACACAAAACTGGACAAAAAAAATCATAGATCAGAGGCAGTGAACATTTTTACCCATTTACTGTATTTTTATAACACTATTGAATCTCCTGTTTTCTGTTTCAAGTTTTGATGTATTTTGTGTCTGTACACAGCCTAATAATATAAAGCAACTTGTTTCAGGCCATGGCCAACCTTAAAACAAAAAACTTGTCACATGCCAGTTACCTACCCCCTATTACAATTAATATATTGTGCACATTAGATGTACTACTAACCAGATAATTATTCTGGCAGAGGAAGCCTGCTCCTCCCCCCATGCAGTCAGTCATTGCTGCGACTGCTGAGCTCACAGACAACGATTGACTGCTGTTTCCCCTGCTGCCTCCTCTGCAAATTCTCAAGTTCCCAAGTCAACCTCTGCCAAAAAGGGACATGGTTAGAAATGCATGTAATATAGTGCTAAAAATAGCAGTTGGTGTTAGAGGCTAATAAATGACAAGTGACCATTGTTTTGGATATGCCCGCCCCTTTAACTTAGTGTAATAGATATAGATATGAAAGCACTAGTAACCTCTTACACCTGGGCACACCGCCTTGAACCACTGCCATGGAGCAACTTGTTTGATAGCCATTCACACTGTGACTGTTGTGTGAAAGGTTACCCAGGCATCCCACCTCTCCCTGAAGTTCAGGGAGTCTCCCTGATTTTAATGGCAGATCCCTGACTCCCTGAAATAATATACAATCTCCCTGAAATGTGTTGTTTTGAATTAGAGTGAGGGAGCACAATGATGTCAGAGTCTTTTAGCGGATAACTATTAAGTGACAAAAACACTTAATAGTGACATGACGTATTGTATTAATGTGTGTCTGACTGTTTTCATGAGTGTGTGTCTGTTGAGCTGCATTTTTTTTGTGCAAAAGTATTCTGACTGTAAGTGTGTCTGTATGCATGTATTATGTATTCATTTTGTGGTGGGGCTTAAGGTGGTGGGTATCCTCCCTGAAATGTGTGGGTACCCACCCTGAAATGAGTTGTGGCAGGGTGGGATGTCTGGGTTACCTGCACTTCTATTTCAACAACTAGGAAGTTAAATCGATTCTCACTGTTGCTCTTCACATCGGCTCCCACTGTGATGAGTCGCCAGTTAAAAAAAAAAACATTTCCATATCTATTGTAGGTGACTTATTAGTGCAAATTACATCAGGAAGGAGGGGTGTGAATATCTTGTGTGTGTTTGTCTCTTGGTGTGGGAGAGGAATTGGCACTACTTTGAATTTGCAGTAATTGGAAGCAGTTTGTTTAACTGATCTTATGTGGGGAGAAGGGAATTAATTTGCTAATAGGGATCAGCAAGCTGCATAGGGTTAAAATGTGTTCACTTGCCTTTTAATGAATCCACAAAGCACAAGAGTGGTCAGGGCAAAGGTGTTAAACCAAATATTTACTATTCCTGCTCTAAATTTCATTGACACAGTGGATCATTTGTCGCGAGTCGGCCCTCCTGATGACACGTGTGAATGAGACCAGGGGCGTACCTGAAGGGGCCTGGGCCCCCCGCGAGTTTGGGGGCCGGGCCCCTGACTCCCTCCTCCCTCTACGCAGGTCCCTGCAGTATTCACCCTTTTTTAAGAGCTGATCGCGCCTATGAAGAAACCATACGCGCGATCAACTCCTTAAAAGCGGACCCGAACTTCTGGTTCAGTTCCGGCAGTTCGGGTCTGGTTTTAAAGAGCTGATCGCGCGTATGTTTTCTTCATACACGTGATCAGCTCTTTAAAAAGGGTGAATACTGCAGGGATTTGGGCTTGTGGCGGGCCCTACTACCGTCCGGGCCCCCCCTGCGGTCGCGGGGGCGGTGGTTACGCCACTGTATTAGACTTAAGAATTGGAAAAATCATTTTTAAGCCTAAAAACTGATACTAATGTATTATATTAGCAGTTGTATCTGGTGTTGCCCATGTACACATGTGGGTATAGTATTTGTTATGTGCAGGTGTGTGTTTGGCTTAGATGGAAGAGATGGGGGGGGGAAAGAAGTGTACTGTTGGTAGTGTACGTCATGTATTTAATAGTTGAGGAGGTGACATTACTTGAGGGACAAATATAGCACATATGTTTATAGCAAAACTTTATATACAACATTTTAAGTTTTTCAACTTGGAGTGTAAATATACAAATGTTGTGGTGCAACTATTTGTGAACATGCTACATGGAATTGGTCTTGGGGAAAACATGTTGATTTCACCTGAATACTGCAGCACTTGAGTAACTGACGGGCATCACTCTGTTCTTGTGCCTCTGAAGCATGTGACGTGTAGGCTTGTTTTTGTGTTTTTAAAGCTTTATGTCTGTGGGCTTTGTGTGTTTTTTTGTGCTCTATTTTTTGAACATTAGATACCAGTATGTCACTTTGTTTGCACTTTAACACTTTATCCTTGCTCAAGGACCACTTTATATTGACTATTAGATCCCAATCAATAAAGTTAGTTTCTGGTCCAATTTGAAAGTGCCACAATGTCCTTGTTCTTTTAATTGCAACTGTCTGTGAAGTGTGTGACATGTGGGCAGTGTGTGTCTGGTGCTTAAGTCCAGGTAATGCAGGTAATTTCCACGTAGTCCATACCCCCAACTGTCCCGGTCTTAGTAGGTGGATGGGGGCATGTCTGCGATGTTGCGGTGGGCAGAGACACAGCATTCTAGGGTGTAGATGGTCTGGGGCCTTGTCTGTGATGCTGTGGTTTCCAGTAGGACATGACATTTGGTGTTTGGGGCATGGCCACATTGTTTGAAAGTATGAGCATGATGTTTTGGGACATGGGTGACAAGTTTTGGGGAGTGAGCATGGTGTTTGGGGTTGTGCCTGTGATGTCTGGAGGCATGGACATGATGTTTGTGGAAATGGGCATGATTGGGGGAGTGTACCTGTGATGTTTGGGGGTGTGGCCATGATGTAAGGGGTGGGTCACAAAAGGTTTTTTGTTGGAGGGGGTGAACACAATATCTGGGGGTATGGTCACAACATTTGGGGGCATGGTTTGCGATGTTTGGGGGCATGGCAGTTATATTTATGGATTTATGGGCGTGGCCTTGATTGTTTAGGTATGATCATGACTTTGATGTTTGGGGGTGTGGCCATGACAGCAATATCTGGGGGTGTGGTCATACCATTTGGTTGTGATTTTTAGAGCATTGCAGTTTTCATTGAGAGCGTGACTTTGACGGTTGGGGTATAACCTTGACCGTTATGTTTGGTGACCTGGTTGTACCTCATGATACCTTAGGTCGTTTTTCACTGCTACAGCACATTCCGGCTTTAAATTTCTAAGCGAGACAAAAACAGCAAATGTGGTTCATATCACCAACAGCAACCTAAGTCTTTCCAGGGTTTATATTTGTATATAAATGTCATTCATATCACCAATAGTAACATAGTCTTTCCAGGGTTTATACTTGAAACCTTCCAGGAGCAAATTGTAATGTCTTGCAGAGCTTAAGGGAAATGTCTGGTTCCCTCTGTTATAGAAGCTGTTGTTCTGTGTCTGCAGATCTCTGAATTGCTGTAGCCATACATCACGCTGTTGTTGTGTCTCTGAAGTGTGTGACATGTGGACTCTTTGTCTGTGTTGTTGAAGTCAGGCAGCGCACGGAGCCCAGGCCCTTCGTCTGAGTTGCTGAATTGGGGAATCACTCTCTGCAAGTGACGTGCAGGCTTTTTGTTGTTCTAATTGGACTTAATGGGCGTCTGCCCTTTCAGAGGGCGTTAATGGAATGTGGATGCATTCAGAGGTGAGGCTGTGAGGTGAGCAAATACATACATACTCACAAGATTTCTACTTTATCCTATATACTAAAATAAACCTGTCGATATGCAAAGACGCTGGACCCATCTGCAGTGGAATGTGTGCACATGGGGGATGTGTTCGCATGCGGTGGGTGCGCACGCACCAGGGTTTGCTAGTATGGTAGATTAAAAACATGTAGAGTTAGAAAATTAAATAGAAAATAGGAAAAAAGGGCAAGTAAGGTTAGATGGAGCAGAAGCATTCTTGAGAAATGGATGTAGCTACCAGTATACACTCCCTCCCACAAATACAAGGCACCAACCCAGCACACAATATAAATGAAACAGGACCTGGGGCAGAGCTACCAGGGGTGCAGGGGATGCGACTGCACCAGTGCCCTTGGCCAAAAAGGGGCCCCATTTTGTGCTAAGGTTCCAAAACTACCAGTCTGAGTGCCAACTGTTTTACTAGTGGTCTGTGTACAAAGCATTTTTACCATTGTCTGTGTGCCAAGCATTTACCCAGTGCCTGGCTGTGTGCAGTGCCAAATTCCCTACCATTTTATCAGTGTCTGCATGCCAAGCATTTAACCGGTCTTTGTGCCAACTATTTTACCAGTGGTTTTATACAAAGCATTTTATCACTCTCTGTGTGCCAAGCATTTTACTAGCATTAGTTGGTTAGTTATTTTAGAAGACAAACTGCAGTCCCGCCCTGCTCAAGACCGGGAGCGTCTAAAACCCCACGACGTCCTGGTGCTACACACGCTTCACTGATAGTCCGTCTCTCCAGCGGTTGAACAATGGCAGATAAGAAAAGGAACACCCCTGTGATATGAGGCAGGCAACCGGACTTGGAACCAAGCCCCCGAGGAAGTGAATTGGTTCCACGAAACGCGTAGGGCGGAGTTATCTGAGTGTGTCCATGGGTATGTCTGTTTCAATGGTGCTGCGTTTTTAATGTATCCAATAAAGTAATTTTGTTTTTACTTATCCATTCCAAGTGCAGTTGCCTGCCTCATACTACAGGGGTCTTCCCCTTCTTATCTGCCATAGTTATTCTAGAAGGTTTGAGGATATAAGTTTTAGAAATACTGTTTGAATCTGATTGAATAGTTTTGCTAGGTGTATGGGTAAAGTATGCTTGTCTGTTTTAAAATTAATTTGGATTTTTTTTATGGAAATGATTATTTGGTTTGTGGTGCCGATTTGTGTTTGCGGCGGTGTTGGGGGGCCCATGCCCAAATTTTGCATCAGGGCCCATAAGTCTGTAGCTATGCCACTGAACAGGACCAGCCTTTGGGGTGTGCAACCTATGCGGCCGCACAGGTCGGTCTTGGGGGGCATTCTTTCTAGTTATACCCCATTGAGTGTTCTGATTTATTCTTTCAGCCACATTTGATAAATGTTTTGAGAAGCAAATACTCTTTGTTGAAAGAAGATATGTTACAAAAACAATGCACACACAAGATAAATATTGATCTACCAATGTACTATTGTTGTACATGGATGGGGAACTGGCTTAACAAGCATATGGTGAGAATAGTCATTAATGGGGAATAAAGGTTTAGCATTCGGGCAACTCCTATTTAATCCTTTTATTGATTATTTTAGTGAGGATATTGAAAGATCTTTGTGTTTGATAACAACACAAAATTATAAAGAGAATTGAAATCTCTGTACAATTATTTCAGACGCATCTAGATAGTTTTTAGGCTCAAAGTGGCAAATAAAAATCTATGTTGATAAATCCAGGTGATACATTTGGGTTTACAAGTCGTTGTGTTGCCTATACTATAAAACTGTGGAACAATGGAAAACAGTTCTAGTAGATAACAGGCCTTGTTGCAATCCTGTATACAACATAGTTGTAATACTGTATGCCACTGCAGAGGGTTCAGACAAGGGAAACTGAATAAAAAAGGGAGAATGGAGGAACTTGACATTATAGACGGACTAAAAAAGTTAAGCTGGGTACACATATTAGTGACTGATATTAGTGACTGATCACTCTGGTACCAACACAGGGGCCGGGCCCCTGACCCCCTCCACCCTCCAGGATCTCTTCCGCGATCAGACGTTTTTAATGTTTCATTTATATGCACAATCAGCTGTTTAAAAGAACGGATCCAAACTTATGGTTCAGTTCTGGAAGTTCAGGTCAGGTCTTTTAAACAGCTGATCGCGCGTATGTTTCATTCATATGCGCGATCAGCTGTTTAAAAATGGCTGATCGGGGGCTGTACAAAGAGGCTCATGTCCTCACCCTGGGGACTTTAAAGGGCATGTCCACCCCAAAACTAAAATGTAACCCCATACTGGCCCCACTCTGTAGTTTAATACAATCCTTACCTTAAATTTTTGCTCCAAATGGTTCTCCTGCTATGCCCCCTCCAAATTCCAGGAAACTGCAGTGTAGGATTTGTCCTGCTCCTGCATCTGCCTCAACGATCGACAAGGTTTGAGGCATGCGCAGGAGAGCCCTCCCCCCCCTCCCTCTCCCACCCGCTTTGGTCTCCCTCCCCCTAGCGTAAATCCGTTTTTATATAATATAGTTCATGTTCCCCCAGCCCCAACCGCTATAATTATATCATCAGAAAGTCCCCCGATCATTACTTACCTTACCTCTCTCCTTCGCAGTTCTGTGCAAGCAGAGGGCCGGGCAGTGCGGCGAAGGAGAGAGGTAAGGTAAGTAATGATCGGGTGACTTTCTGATGATATAATTATAGCAGTCGGGGCTGGGGGAACATGAACTATATTATATAAAAACTTTTTATAAAGGGTGGACATACAGGCAGATCATTCGGCCCGTCTGACCGTTCACAATAACTTATAGGGTCGTTCATGGTGAAAGTTATTCCTGCCGACAGTCCATAAGATACAGCATGATTTACCAAATCTTGTCCGATTTGGACAAGAAAACAACCAAAACAATTGTTAGCTGCGGATGAAGTAATACTGCAAATGTTTTGGTCTGATGACCAAAATAATGGCATTTCTGTCGGTCATCCCAAAATATCAGCCCATGTGTACCTAGTCTAAGATATCTTTGGTCTTTGGCTGAGGAAAGGATTTTTTTTACAGTCTTCTGGATTGTGGTACTGGCAAGTACATTGGTTAGTTTTAAGAGATGGCGGGCGCCTTTTTAGAATCAAGGAAACAAATTACTGCTGGTATTAATACACAAATACATTCCTTACAATTTTCTCTTTCATACTATGTTTTTTGTTTCTGCATTTCTCTAAATCAACATGTTAAAGGGCAAGTCCAGCCCTGAAATGAAAACTTACATACAGGTAAATCTAGCCTAAAATCCTGCACAATGTCCTGTTTCCCCTGTTTCTGCTTCCTGGTTCTTCCAGTTAGCATCTGTCAGTTATGGATTTGACAGTGGACATCACAGCCAATGACTGAATTAATCCCCTGTCTGTAACATAGTAACATAGTAACATAGTAACATAGTAATTAAGGTTGAATAAAGACATACGTCCATCAAGTCCAACCTAGTCACCCTCTTTTTTTTTTTTTTAACCCTACCTAACAGTTGATCCAGAGGAAGGCAAAAAACCCCAGCTAAAAAGGGGAAAAAAAATCCTTCCTGACTCCAAACGGCAATCGGAAAGTATCCCTGGATCAACCAGATCTATATGCATTAATACCAGTAATTCACAATATTTTTTAGTTTTAGAAACTAATTCAATGAACTTGCCATTACCACCTCTGCTGGAAGACAGTTCCACAGTTTCACCGTTCTCACTGTAAAGAAACCTCTCCTAACCTGAAGATGAAACTTCTTTTCTTCCAACCTTAAAGGATGTCCACGAGTCCTCTGATATGACTTATTAGTGAACAATGCACCAAAGAGTTCATTGTATGGCCCATTAATATATTTGTATAAGGTTATCATGTCCCCACGCATCTTCTGTGCATGCCCAGGCTCAGTACAGGTTTCTAAATTGCTCAGTTTCCATTAGGGAACCAGAAGCATAGCAGGCATACAGTAATGAATTCATGGGACAAAGTAAGATGATATACATATTATATATATATATATATATATATATATATCAACATATTATAAAGAGGCCATTCTTTCTAAAAGATGACATCATAGGTAGGGTAAAATGTTAAAAACAGGATGGACATCTGTTTTTATTCACCCTTAACTTCACAGATATAACATGTCTTAAGTTCTCAAATCTACAATGCTGGTTTAATGCTTAGACATGTGATGAAGGGGTAAATTATCTCCTGCAAGTTGACAAACTCATAAAAGTCAGTTTTTATTACAATTCTGGCCTTCCCCCTTTTTTTATTCACCCAATGGGCAATAGATGTCAGAGTGCTCTACTCCCACTCTGTATACAGTATGTACAATATACTTTTCCTCAGAAAACATCGATGTAAAAAGTTCCTTCAGCCGGTCAATAGAGATAAAAACCTTCTTCATTATATCTGTGGTATTCAGTTAAACTGGACTTGAAGTTTAGCTCTTGAAATTATAATTATTTACTTATAATATTCTTTATTATAATTCTGGATCACACAACACCTCCATAGTTCCCAAATACAAAGGTAAGTGTAGTTTTATGCGATCCAGAATTATAATATTGTATAGCTCTGCTACCATAAGTGGCACTTTATAAAACATATACATACAAACATAATTTTTTATTGGCTGATGAAACTATTTACATTGAGTAAATACACAAATTATACAGCCATGAACCCCATGACTAATATCCTAACCTTAAGTTTTACAATGGGTCTAAGTGTGTGTCAGGGGTAATATTCTATATATAAAAGATATTCAGCTGTACCAATGTGGACCACCGGCAAAATAGCAGTTGAACCCAGCAAAACAAATTTGAAATAAAATACAAATTTACACAAACACTATAGAAACACTTTCACTCCCAAATGTTGGGAACAAATTCTCCAGGGGGCGCCGGTGTGCAACGATATGTATTTGTTTTCTTATATAGTGCCACACATATTCCATACAAATCCAGTTACATCTGCACAGGGAAAACTAACAAACTTTAGAGTGACAATGCTGCCCAACCAAACAGCTAATTCAAAACAGCTGATGTGTGCATTAACAAAGATAAATCGCTGACTGTGTAGTTGTAGTATAAGAATTTAAGAAGTTGTCACCTTGAAGTTAGATGACCTGTACTCAGCCTTTTACTGAGATGATGTTTATAAACTGCAACCTAATCTAAATCTAATCATCATGAGTTTATTTAATTAAAAAAAAAAACTCACTGCAACCTCACTTTAAATCCCCTTTTATAAGTAAAATCTGTTTTAGGGAACTACATTCCAACAATCCCACTATAATTTACTGTACCAAAGGTGCATACACACGTGCGATGGCGGGGGTTGGTCTATGACACACAATGTGTATGCACTGCCAACAATCGTGCCCTGTATGGGCGACAATATACAACAGATTGGGAAAAACCAACCTATGGGAAATACAGTACATGCTCTGAAAGTAGTGTGTCCTTCCATAGGGAGCATGCTTGTTTTATACCAATCTGCTGTATTATCATTGCCAGCCATACACCTGACCAACATTAAATGAATTCCTTGGATTTGATCCAGTCCAAACATTGAATTGATTGTAACGTTGGGTCTCGTTACCAGTTGTTACTTTGCAGCGTTCCCATAACATTCCCTGACGGACAATGCTGTGTGACTGATGTTATGATTGTATCTGCAATCTCAAAGTAATTGTCTCAGGTTTAGGGTGAAAACCTAATGTTTTAGGTCCTCACTCTGGGTACAGCAAATTTGAATGAATTGTTGGAAAACTTTAATGGGTATGTCCACCTCCCAACAACAAACTTTTGTATTTAGACTAATTGCCCCCCAAAACCTCGCCTCCAAAGGTTTAAACTTATCAACTCTGCTCCTAAATGTATTCATCATCTTAATGGCTCATTCACACTTTTTGAAACACATGTATTACGTTTTACGTTTCCATAGGGAACGAATTTTAGGCTGGGTAAACATGGTAAGATATTTTAGGCCGATCGACCGATGCAGTGCAGTGTATGGGTCAGTCGAAAATATCTTACCATGGGTGCGGGGTGGCCAAGACCGAGTTTGGTCGCCCGCTCATCTGGACTATTGCCACGACCGACAGTCATATGTCCCGACCAAGCGCTCACTAGTAGTGTACTCTCGGTCGGGACAAATCATTTTCCAATGTGTACCCAGCCTAAGTTTTTCAACTACTGTGTTGCAGTCCAGGGCCTTTTTTTTATTTACGCAGTTCTATGAATAAACTAAACTACAAAACGTAAACATAGGTCAAATGCAGGAAAACAAATGCAATTAATCACAAAGTGCTTTCCCCCTGAGCTTGCATTTTGTATTGTTAATTATTGTTGCATTTTAGTTTTTTTTAAATGTTAACCAATTCAACACATAGTAAATACTTGGTGCAATTCTGTTAATCATATTTGCAGCACTTTAACTCACACCAGTTTTTCCTTCCTGGTATTGCAACATTCAATATATCATGTATAGCATTAACCTGAAATGGGGATAGCTAGATTAGAAAAATCCAGATAGTGGCACAAGCTTGAAATGGTTAGATGATGGAGAGAACAACAGGGAGGTGCAGCCGCCATCAGTTCTGGATTGATTGAAGACCCCACACACACACTGATATGGGGTCGTTGGTTATTCTGAATTTCCCCATTGGCTCATTATTTTACTACACAGTTTGACTGACTAAATCAGTTGCTAGCTATGGTCAAACGGACTGTGTCACCACACACACAAATCATGAATCTTCAGAAGATACAATCCCATGAATATTAAAAGTGAAACAAAGAAGGTTGTTTGGCCCACTGAGTCTCCTAATTTGTGTGAGCTTGTTACTTCTTAAGTGATGTGTGTTTGCCAAGAATTCAGATAAACATGGGAACAGGGGCCCAGCAGCCAAGAACTTTCAATCTAATTGGATAAATGGAGCCTTACAGAGATAAATGAAATGGTAATAGGGGAACTCATTTGCAGAGCTGATTGCATGCATGGATGTGCCAGCAGACAGACCAGGATCCTGCTAGTTCACCAATAGACACCGTTTGAGTGGAACTTTAAAAGGAAAAGGATTAAACATCTAATGTCTGGAACTAAGTTTTAGTGTTTATACTGTAACACTGTAATTGACTCATGGTGGCTGAAAATGTTAATTTATACTGCTCTGCTGGAATGCTTTTATGTGGATTTCTAAATGTAAACAGACAGAGGCTGCAAAGTAGGGTGCAGCAAAAAGATGTTGAGACCCCTACTTACTAGGAAAAACTCCAACAACATGTATCACATTTAGAACATTTATAGGATTTTAAATTAGAACTTGCAGTATTACGCCTATATTAACTCTTATACTGGCCATACACTACATAGACATTCAGTCGTCTTATCTTTTGTATGCCTCAAGTTAAGGCTGATACATGCACATTGTGCATGTAGTGTATGCACATATGTTTTGGCCAACAATCTTTTCATGCATGGGCGCTTTTGTCTGGCGAAACCACTGTTCGGTTAGGGCTAGTTGATGATCCACCCAACGGAGGAGGGATGTGGGAGGATTTGGAAGACAGTGGCTCACTTTTCCAAATGCTAAAGAGAACACATATAAAACACATTTGAAATTCTCCTAGAATGTGCCAGAAAATAATGCATACCTGAATTGGATAGGCGTTGGAGAGAGCGTTGGAATGCTATGAACTGTTTATCATATACTGTAAGTATATAAGGTTCCCATCATTCAACCTCTGTAGTCTCTCCCCTTCCAATTGATTCAGCCTTTATTTGCTTTCCAGCCACCTTTAGACCCCTAACATTGGGTATTAGGCCAAACTTTTAAAGGTGTCTACCGCTACACGATTATATACTGTACTTGTGTATCTCTAGGTTACCACTAAGTTTTGGTGGCAGTTTTGGAAGCAGAAAAAAACTCCCTCTGAAACCAACAACAATTAATGATCAAATAGACAGGTTTATAAAAATATGGGCCTCTTAAGACATAATTATGGAAGATTTTCGAAACATCACTTTTTAAGTGCTATTCTAGTTCCCCATTCCAAGGTCATGTCCCATCTTTCATGTCCTGCATAAAAATAAGCTTCAGCTCTCTTGAAGAATAGCAAAAAACACAGGGTACAATTGGAAAAGAAAGAAGAAGAAAAAAAAAAAAGGGAAGAGATCAGCAGAAGGAAGAGGAAAAAGTTGTTAAAGGAAGAGAAGGATTTATTCCACTTTGAAAGGGAAAAAAATGCCTGATTCGTGTTGGCTTATAGGAATTTCACTACAATCAGCTTATGCTAGCCTGATATCTCTGAGGGGTTTTACTTTTCATTTATTTTTGGAACTGCAGAAAAGGGTCTTTAGTCATGTCTGCCGAGGCTATGCTTTTAATACCAGTTACCATTTCCTATTAAGTCAACCATTTCTCTACTGGCAGCATGGTGTAGTTGGATCCATTTCTTTAGGGCTGGTACATTTCTTTTGAAGTGTTACCAATCAATATATCGATTAGGAGTCTGTTGTCCAAATTAAAAAAAAAACAACTGTGAGGCCTGTTGAAGGCTGCATGATTGGTAGATAATTACCCAAATGTCCAATGTTTTAAGGTAGGTATACATGATACATGACTTCAATATTCCAATCAAATTGATCGGATTATTGAAGATACTATCAGTGATATCAATTGGTCTATCGAAAAAAACCTGATCAGGCAAGATGGAAAATTTCCCATCTACCAGAACCAGACTTTCCATAGTTTTCAATCAGGCAGAGATATCATTTGGGCCAGAATTTTGACCCAGTCCTGTGTACCAGTCCTAAGATGTATAATTAAGAAAGGTTAATGATAGCACAAATGAAGTTTCCTATACCTCTAGAATCACATTGCTCATAGGTTGATGAATGGAACAGCTTGCTTTTGGAGTAAACTTCATGGGCACTTTAAAAACAGCTGATTGTGGATTTGTTGGCATTGGATAGCGGGCCCTCTTCCCTTCCAGGCTCCCACACGGTTGCTGGGGTGGCAGTGGTGGTAGTTACGCCGCTGTTAAGAGGTCTGTGACTCTGTCTTGTGCTAACAATGGGCAATGAGTGTTTAAGTCTTCATTGCCCAATTTCATTTAATAATTCTTTAATATGCTGAACATTTGTATTGTATGGACATACGGGTAGGTTGAGAGTGTTACATAAAATTGCTTAGATTTTAAGCTCTTCAGGGTAGGCCCTGATGGAAAAGGATTGAATAAATGTAAAGTATTGTTTAATATGCTCAGCAATATATCTAAAGTATAGAGAGCCACTTACAGTACAATATAAGTTGCATGGTAATATAAAAGCACCAAGCCATTAGCCATAGGGCTCCAAGTATAGTATGTCTAATAATACATTATAAAGCCCAATTCTTTGCCGCAGTTTCCACCTTTTTACTTGCTTCTGGGTAGCGGTCGTCATTTAAGGCAGTTACAGTGACGTCATGGCTGATGACAGCAACCAGAGTAGAACTACAGTATATGTATTAATATAAGTAATTCTCAATATTTTGTTATTGTTTTAGAAACTTATCCAGACCACTCTTAAAGCTATTCAATGAACTTGCCATTACCACATATGCAGGAAAACTATTCCACAATTTAACCATTCTCACTGAAAAGAAACCTTTCCTAACCTGAAGAGGTTGGATATATGGTGCTTATTAATGTATTTGTATAAAGTAATCATATCCCCGAGCAATTGCTTTTTCTTCAATGTAAACAGCCCTAACTTGTCTAATCTACCTGCATAGTCAAGCCCCTCCATTCCCTTTATTATTTTAGTTGCCCTTCTCTGAACTGCTTCCATTTCCAAGATGTCTTTTTTTTATATGGGTTCCAAAACTGCACCGCATATTACAAATGAGGTCTTACCAGTGCTTTTTAAGGGGGAAGAATAATATTTTTCACCCTAGAATCTAGTATTGTCTTTATACAAGACAATATCATTCTAGATCTAGCCCAGTGTCAGACTGGCCCACAGGGTTAAAGGAGAATCCCCCTGAGGGTCCATAGCCCACTCACCCAAGAAAATAGAGAAAGCTGATTAAGAAATAGAAGTCAGCAGGAGTAAAGGCTCGTACACTGAGCCACACCCCCAATGCTGATACATTCGCACAACGAATGTCCGTTTCAGACGAGAATTGCCCGTGTGTATCCACCAGGCGGATTGACTAACGACCCCCGACCAAACGAATACACACGCGCGATTCTTGCCCGAAAAGGCTGTGCATCGCACAAATGTGTCGGGGTCATGGCTCGGTGCCAAATTGCCCGTGTGTACGAGCCTTTAGCTAGATATGTAAATTAGTGAAAATAGAGATATATGTTAGCTGGGCCCCTAAATTCCTCCTGGTGGGGCCCTGGGTTCTGATTGTCTGGTGGATCCCAACAGTCCAGTCTGACTAGTACTGCTTGCTACAGCTCAGTCAGTTATCTACTAAAACCCCAAAATTATTTTCCAACAGAGATTCACTTAGCACAAAGCCATTTATGGTGTAGGTGGCACAAGGATTCTTAAACCCCAACTGCATCAGGCCATTGAAGGCAGCACAATCTGCTGAGATTTTTTTGATTGCTTGGATTGACCAATTCTCCCTAAAAATCATTCAAAAGCAATTGATTTGGAAAGTATGGCTGATAATTCAGCTCAAACTACCTAAATTATATTAGATTAGATTTATTAGCCCCTGTATATACTTTATTTTTTTAGTAAAAGGGAATAATCAAACACAGATTATCATACAGCTATTTTCATTCAATATTTTTAAATATTAAGATAATGGTGATGGTGATACAGTTTTAAACTAGCATTATGTGGCATAGATGTTGCAAAATATTAGTTTCTTGCAATGTCTGCTTACTTTCCATCCAGCTGTCAGAGCTTTATCTCCCCTGAGCTCCTAGTGCTAATGAAGTTAAAACAGGTTGTTAAATAGACATCAAGGCTCAGGAATTCTACTTCTACTATAAGGTGTCCAAAATTCTCCCCCAGCCTGTGATTCTTTAAAGTTGTTATTACAGTATTTTGATCCTTTTATTAAAGGTCTGTTTGAAAGTGACAAAGAAATCAGCTGAACTTTTGTTATGTCCCAAATGTGTACTCTCGCTATTAGCGTACTGGCCCAAATGTTATCTACTGTATATATATATGTTTTTTAGTTTTTAAGAGCTGATTTTGCATTACAATACATTAATGGCTAACTCACAGTAATACATTCAGCATGTATTTAAAACACACACAGTATATAATTATTTAAAGACTTTTTTTTTACCTTTCTATGCCTTTAACAAGAAATAACTGTTCAGTGCAGAAGTTGATACTTTTGTAAATTTATAGACTTTCTTTTTCAGCATTTTGGAATGTTTTCCTTTTTGTTTAGCACCTCAGAAGGTATAACAAAAATTGAACACCCATACAAAGTTGTGGTTATCATATAGGTATACATTTCTACAGAGGTTACAAGTTGTATCATGCTTGATAAAACAACCTGTTTCTGAGCCTATAATTACGTACGTATCCATCTGGTTTGTGTTTCTGTAATGGTTTTCTAATGGTTCTAGGTGGCCACACCATTGGCAAAACTACTTGCTGTATTTAAACCTATAGAACTGTTCAAAAACCTCTACCAAAACCATTCACAAGAAGATTGGCCTAATATTATATTTTCAATCTATTGAATTCTCCACAGAAGTTAGCAAGCTGTTAAGTCAGGACCTGATTTATGACACTGTATGATCCTGAATAAAAAAAACTTTTTATATTAGGAGTATATTTGTGATAAAGGCATATTTCTATGAAAAGAAATAATTTGTGAGTTGATGCTTTTTAACTATTTCTATGGAAAGTCCAAGCAAGTCATAGAAATACAATATGGCCTTGCAACATTTGTCCCATCAGGAGACTTAAGGGGCTTATGCTTGGTACACACATTAACGATAAAGGGACAATTCAGTTGGATCACCCCTTTATCAGTAAAGGGTGTATCATGTAAATGATCGTTTCTGACGGTGATAGACTGTTACCTTCTGAAAACTTCCCTTGGTGGTGGTCAGCCCCCTGAACTAAGTATAGGGAGCCACCTACGGTCATAGGGAATGTGTCAGTCCTGAACATTATCCCTATCCTAAAAGCTGGGTACACACAGTAACGATAAAGCCCCGATACCGTCGGATCCGACGGTTATCGGGGCTTTTATCGTTACGTGTGTACGTTCGTTTCCCGAACGAGCGCGCTGCCGCGAACGATTATCCCTATCCTAAAAGCTGGGTACACACAGTAACGATAACCCCGATACCGTCGGATCCGACGGTATCGGGGCTTTATCGTTACTGTGTGTACGTTCGTTCCCGAACAGCGCGCTGCCGCGAACGATCGGGTCGGCCGTACGCTCGTTCGGGAAAGGCCGAAAATTTCCATTGGCCGCGCTAGACTCCTATAGGGAGTCTGCTCTGCGATGGAAACACACAGTCCCGAGCGTTCTCCCTATAGGGAGAACGCTCGGGACTGTGTGTATGCAGATCTTTGAAAGATGGCAGACAGGATCTTGCAGATCCTGTCTGTCATCTTTCAGAAATCGTTACTGTGTGTACCTAGCTTTATATAGGGAGAATGACTGGGACTGTGTGTAGTCACATTTTTGAAAAATTACAGACAAAATCTAACAGTACTGTGTGTACCCACCTTTAGCCACATAAAGTTATCAAGCAATGGTTCCAATAATTATGCTCCAACATACCATTAAAGTTTCCCGTTAGAGATGGGATTCTGTAGCTGTTATATTTTTACTGTAAAGTGGAAACTAGCTTAATGGAGTGTAATAGCCTACACCTATGTTACACCAAATGTGTGAAAGCAGATGTAGCTGTTTCAAACATTTACATCTTAGGGCTGGAGACTTTTTCATCTTCCTACAACTGTATTTCTAAGTCAACAGTTTGTGTGCAAAACACACACAAGCAAGCAAACTTGTCAGCTGCTATTCCCTCTTAGATAAAGAAAACCCTTCATCACACTTACATTTGCTACCCAATGGTCTAATTTTAATCATCTTTAATAAATGGTACATACATTTCATGTACTTCCTTAAGGTTCGTACACACGTGCGATCGCTGGTGTGTACGAGGCTTAACAATCATGCAAGGGGTGGGGGTGGGGGGCTTGAAGGAATGTGCATTTTAGTCTTTTTTACCCTGTGGTTCCCAGATGTTTCAGAGCTATAGAATTCTTTGCATCCATAGACTGATCCCTTCTCATGTCCCTATAAAAACCGTGATTCTCTTTGTATGTTTTGTACATGGGCCATTTGTGTTCTTTTTTTTTTTTAATGAACATCTGCTTACGTTAAGTTTGCATGTTTCATACAGCTGTAACTAGTGGTACCTAAAGCTGTGTGTATGCCTTAAATACATTCAGTCACAATGCCATGAACGTTGGCTACAGGAACAGTTGTTCCAGACAGAAAATTAGCTCTGGGTAATCAGGCTCCTACTTTAAACGATAGGGATCTGATAGCAATCCTTACCTGAATGTCTAATCCCAATACAAAGTTTGTGAGATTAAGGAAATGTATACAAATCCTCACCAATTACAGATTTGAATGGAATCTGCTGTATAATTGGCAATTGTAGTAGCATATTTATGGCCATAAATATGTCCCACAAATCTTATAGTAAATGATAGAATAAATTCTCTAGGTGTGTAGAATTGCTACATCTAAGCTAGGTAGACACATGGGCAATAATTTACTAATCCTTGTGGATCTGGCAATTGTATATGTTAAGGCTTGTACACATGTACATTTTTGGCACCAACCCACGATCACCGACCATGACGCACACCCACAACAATCAACCATTTTGGCCGATAATCACACATGTATATGTGTTCGGTGGGGCCTGTTTGTTGTTCTGCCATGGCGTATCAACAAATTACCCCAGACCAAACACATACATACATGTGTGATTAACGGGCGTTGGTCGTGTTCATGTACGCACTTGGCAGTTGTGTGTCAGTGCCAAAATTGTACATGTGTATGAGGCTTTATCCATTTTATTAAAAGTTTATCCATTTTATTAAAAGTTTTCTATTGAATGTGCCATATAGTATGTGGCATTTATTTAATGTGTGTACCTAGATTTAAGATGCCCATACACATGCGATTACAATTGCGCTTGTACCAGCAGATCCCATTGGTACCACATGTAGTGGTAACCGCATACACGGGTCCGTCCAATACCCATACGCAGTATGGGGATCATCGCCCATGCCCCTACACACCCATCCAATCAGATTGACTCTCCCGACTATAGTAGAGGGAGCCGATACCAACCACAGGAAATTATCCATACGGACATTGATAATATTAGTTTGACTGCGATGTTGATGGATGTTTTCGGCCCCCCCCCACAGTACCTGCAAATCCTTAAATATTTGACGGGATTTGTCAGATGTTGGCACAATACAAATAATTGTTTTTGCTAGTAATCTAATATCTATATCATTTATTTTAACTGACTAATCTGCCTGCATAGTCAAGCCTCTCCATTCCCTTTATTATTTTAGTTGCCCTTCTCTGAAGGCAACTAAAATGTATTCCCCTCTTTATACAAGACTATGTATAAAGGCTCTAGCCATTGCTGTTATCTACCAGGACCCCCAAATCTTTTTCCAGTCAAGATTCACTTAACACAGAGTTATTTATGGTGTAGGTGGCACAAGGATTGTTGAACCCCAAATGCATCACCTTACATTTATCAACATTGAATCTTATCTGCCATTCTGCTGCCCATTTTGATAATCTGTCTGCTTGCAGCAATTGCACATCATTTGAAGTTATCAAAGGTCTGCATAGTTTAGTGTCATCAGCAAACACAGAGACCTTGCTCTCAATGCCCCTTGTAAGTCATTTATAAACAGATTTAAAGAAGTTGCCCCAGAACAGAACCCCGAGGCACTCCACTTAGAACTTAAGCCCACATAGATATAGCTCTATTGACCACCACTCTCTGTTTGCAATCCCATAACCAATTCTCTATCCATGTACAAATGTTTTTTTTCTAGGCCTCAACAGTCCTCAGTTTATACATTATTCACCTATGTGGCACAGTATCAAAAGCTTTAGCAAAATCCAAGTATACTACATCCACTGCTATGCCTGAATAAATTCTTACTTACATAAAAACCAAGTAAATTAGTCTGCCACAATCTATTTCTCATAAATCCATGCTGACTACTACTAAGATCAGTTCGGGAGACAAAGTCAAGGATATGATCCCGTAACAAAGTTTCCAGCACCTTCCCTACCACAGATGTTAGGCTTTTGGTCCTCATCAGCAGGCAATAGAGAGAGGGAGGAATGCTTCTGAAATACTGACTTCCTGTTTGCAGGACCCCCAGTAGAGACCGTTATGGTCTTGCCCATGACCCAGCGCCTAGGTTGATTCAGTTGCTCAGTATAGATCTGAGCATGTTTGACCCATCCCTTTGAAAAACTGAACATTTCATGACATTCCCTGAATAATTTAAAAATAAGGATCATTCTAATGACTGACTGAGTAACTTACCTTTCCAAAGGCCCCTTCACAGTGCCAATTACAGAACCAGAAATCTTTTAAAGATATTCCATGGCTCTGCTGATCACTGAAAAGGAAGAATAAATAATTAAACGTGATTGGCCCATCATTAACCAATCATCAATGTTACATACACATCATAATCAATAATAAAATCCGTGATATTATTGAATCCCAGTGGGTTACTATATAACTTAAATTAATTCACTAGGGATTGGCTGGGGACATCCATCTTTGATGTCTTGTTCCTCACTGCCTAACAAGACATCATAAATATGGAAATTGGAAATTGTCATTAATTGCCCAGTCACTGATACGGCTCATTACAAAGAATATATACCTGGCACTGACCATATCCTGTGGTGGTATATACACCATGGTGTACAATGGTAATATACTCACCATGGAAGGAACATAATGGACAATGACACTTAATAATCCTTGTGTCTTTGGTTCCTCTGTCTGTTTGTCTTGTCCCATAATAATAACACTATCTGTGTCATTGGTAGATGTAAACACATCTGGTAGATTCTCTTTACAGGGATTAAACTAGAGAAAACAAAATAATATATAATAAAACCAGCTCCTAGGTTGTCCTTTCCATAGAGGTCTACTAAACTCGCTACACATATATGGAGTTTATATCTGGACCAGGGCCAAGGAGAAATCAGCAGGAGAACCTTAATGGCCATAGAATTTGGTACAAAATCTACTTGGAAAGATCCTCTTGGGGAGGCAAACAGAAACATATATTCTCCCCTGAGTCTAGGAAACCCTCTTCACAGCTAAAATACTGCAAGCCATTAGGCATCCCCATTGATGTGCACTAGGGGAGTTTGTGTCTGGACCAGGTGGGAGAATTTGGTACAAAATCTTTTACAAACATCATCCAAACTGAAACCATAGTAGGAACTGTCTAAATCTTCTGTCTGTCCTTCCTTTCCACCAATATGCAGGATATTTCCACAGTTGACAGAAGAATGTAAATAGTTCTCTACATAGAGACATATCTACAAAAAAACATAAAGTTAAATATTATTAAACCAGACCCAGGTTATTTTATGTTAAATATGCCCCTTAAATATTTTTATTTCTTGTCTCAGTGATCCAGTCTTATACCAGGATCACTGAGTCAAGAAATAAAAATATTTAAGGGCAAGTCCACCCCTCAATTGAAAAACGCATAAAGCCAAATCACCCTCCAAACTTTGAGTGTGAGTAATGATATACACATTGTGATGTACAGCAGTAATGTACCACTGAAGGTTCCTCATAGCTATTGACATTATAAGGTTCCAAACTCTCTGATTCTGTAATCTTGGTATCTGGTGGATTCTGGTTGCAGTTATAACACTGCAGATGATCAATGGTGAAATTAACAGATTCCAATCTCTCTGGTTCTTCTCCCTGTGGTTTTTGTCCTACACTGATATTCACCATCATGGAAAATCACCGCAAAGTGCACGCCACGAGCCCGCACGCAAATGCTGAAACCAAGCATTTAAGGTTCTGACCACCATAAGCTAGCCTTCCATTCAGGATCTTCTGGGGGAGGAGCAACAGCTGCAATGGACAAGAGCAGGAACACAGCAAGATTCAAGGAGGAAAGGTAGGCTATGGGGGGGGGGGGGCATTTAGTAAATTTAAGAAATAGATTTGGTAACTAAGAAGGCTTCTACGTTGTTGCCAGTACAACTCACAGCCCATGTAGTTATCAAAGAGCCATGTGAGCATGTATACTTACTGGTTATGCCCCCTGACCCCTGTATTCACTGTCTCTATGCACAATGTATTTTCTATACTGATTTCTCCACAACAATATGGAAGTCAATGTCACAATGGAGGCTCTGAGTACTAGAACCTAACTAAATGGCCCTGGAAATAGTACCTTCTAAATTAAAGGTGGTGCCTGTAGATATATTGAATACATAGACCTTAAAAGAGGATAAAGTATCTAGCAATGGCACTTTTAAAAAAAAAATGCTACACAGCAACCCATATCATGGTGAAAAATACCACTTATAAAACAATATTAGAAGCAAGATCTCAATATAAAAAATTGTATATTTATTACAACAACCTACATGGAATACACAAATTCTTTTCCATAATTGTTATAGAAAACAACACCCCAACTTATAACCCACACCAAAGTTTTTAAAAGATCTTGTGATCTTCCAGCAAATCTTTACAATCTGCCATACAGCCTACTTGGGGCAATACAAAATAGTCACCTAATTTTACCTTGATTCTATGCATCTGCAGTGGTGGCTCACCTGGTAGAGTGCATGCTTTTGAAACAAACTTTCCAAAAGGTCACAGGTTCAATTCCTCAGACTTTTTTTTTTGTTTGTTTAATTATTTTAAAGAAGATAAAGTTTCTACAGAAATGTTAAAATGTTCAGATAAATATATCACAGGGATAGAAGAGAAGGTGAATGAAAGAAGATACCAAAGTACGAAAATAGATAGAAAACTGAACCAGGTAAATACAAGGGCACAAAGTCCTAGACTGCTCTAGGGCCTAAACATTACCTCTCTTACTACCCAATATGATCCAACCCACCTTTTTACGCTCCACTGCCAATCTATTTACAGCCTACCTATTCCCATCACCTTATGTCTCACCCCATATCCTCTAGTCTGTAAGCTCTTTGGGTAGGCTCCTCTTTCCTATTGTATCACAGTATTGCTGTAAGAAACTCCACACTCTGTTTACTTATATTATGTATTACCTGTGTATGTAATAAGTATGACTTTGTATAACATGCTTGATAAAGGGTGGAGGTCCTCCCGAAACGTTGCTAGAGAGATCTCACATACTGGGTGAATAAACAAGAATTTTTCAGAGCTTTTGAACGTCCAGGTGCATTTTTGTGATTTGATGTATTTTAAGACTGAGGAGCAGTACAGTCTGCAGAGTGACGGTCCAGAGAGGAGAGTGATATCCAAAAACTTGTGAGTTATTTAACTGTAACCAAACAGATTTCCCATCATTTAATAATTACCAAACCACCGTTATAATTGGCAATAGAGGATCGTTAAAAAAAATCCTCCACAAAATGTTAAATTAGCAATGATTGTACAAAACCCAACTAAACACATGAAGGACAAAGGAACCTTCTGGATCATTATAAAATGTTTATTAGATTTTATTTACTCTCACTTTCACATGACAAAAAGGAAAACAACTGAACTAAACAATAATTCAATTTACATGGGTAAAACCTTGAAAAGATTACATCTGAGGTATTAAGCTGCAGCTAAATGCAGAATTCGCTCTGCACAGTTTAGTTTTTTCATCTTAACACAGCAGACTCTTTTCAATGTAGATCTAATGGTGGGATCTGAGTGTTCCCATAATGCAAATCTTCCTTCCACCCAAGAAGAAACAAACATTGGAGTCTTGGTTTGTTATAATCCCAGTTTGCTTATAGTTACTTTCTACATTAACTGGTCAGTAGAGATGTAATGTGGGTTCGAATAGAACCCGGTTTCGAAGTCCCAATGATTTTTATCCAAAGTTCGAAACCGCGAAAGGAAAGTAATGATCGATTTAGGTAACCCTCAAAAGTAATGATCGATTTTGGTAACCCTCGAAAGCAAGAAACGATTTCGGTAACCCTTGAATTTGTAATATCGGTAACCCTCAAAACTAGCGCTCAATTTCAGTAACTCAAAAAAGAAGAATGTAGAAGCTCGAAAACAGCCCGATCGTGAGGAATGATAGTTTTAAAATAAGTTTTGGTTATATTTACGGGTTCCCCAGACCATTTTCCAGGTCTCTGTGTCATTTACAGTAACCTACTATTACTATTTGTCCCTCAAAATGGACTTTAAAAAAAATTCTCTCATAGACTTCTATGGGTTCGTTTTCAAATTTTAAAATTTTCAAAAGTTTCAAAAATTCAAAAATGGAACGAAACTCAACAGTTTTGGGCAGGTGTCTTAGAACATTTCCTATAGTGAGAATCTATTCAATATATTGGTAATTCTGGGTAAACAAGTAATCAGCATTAATTGTCCTCAATGTGACTGTCAGACCATCACTATACATGGTTAATACCTGGGGAAAGTCACCCATAAATGTACCAAACAGTCCACCATCAGGAGTCACTACCCATATGAATTGACTGTAAACACAATTACTGTCATTCACCATCTCCAATAAACAGAAAGGAATCGTCATTGGGGCAATGTAACCTGGGGGGCCTACAAGACACAGAGAGATATCAGGGTGGCCACCAGTGATGGAGAATGAGCCAAGTTCTCCAGACACCCCCTTTCCTTTAAACACTAGTCACTGTGACCAATTAGAAAAATGGATCCCCAGTGGATTCAAATGAAAATTGAGTCAATGGAAGAAGTAGCTGTATTTGGTGAACATTGGCAGAAGTCTCTATAGGTTATCAGGGTATCAGGAGCCATAGTTTGCCTCGTCAAAGGCTTTTCTAGCTTGTTTCAGCTCTTCGTTCATTGTCAAAAGATCCTTTACTCTTGCAAACTTGTGAGGATCCTTCCATATCAGAAAAACAATATCTTCCACCTGTATGCGACCCTGGCATCCTATAGACAGGGCATTGTGGGTCTAGGGAAAGAGAAACATACAGCATGAAACAACTGACAAACTCTAGGGATAGGCCACACTGACTTTCAATCGTGGATGAGAATCACATGCCAGTGCATTGAATGTGGCTGGCCACACTGCTTTTGATGCAATCCGTTATTGAAGCACATGCAATTAATATTTTTTTTTGCAGATCACACTCCGATAAGAAAATATTGGGAAAACCCCAGTACAAACTCATGATAATGTGTGTGAAACACGCTAAATTGTGATCAAGCTATTCACGCACACTTCTGTGCGCTGTAGTGGGGAAACAGCCTTAATGAAGATGAAAGGGAAAGTGCAGCTTGAAATTAACTTTATGCTTTCTAGCCAATAATAATATTAACTAATCCTATCTGGATAAAGTGGATACAGATAAACATTAACCGAAAAAAGCTTGATACAGAGGGAACTAAACACTGGTTAGTGTTTCTGTATTGCCATAGGCCATTAAAAAGAATTCAAGAGAAAGTTCAGACTTAAAGAGCAAGTCCAGCTTACAAACAAATGAAAACTTACAAACAGGTAAATCACCCCCCAAAACTCTAAACGGTAATAGTTGAAAATCTGAAATATATGTCTAACCTGAAATCCTGCACAATGTCCTGTTTCCCCTGTTTCTGCTTCCTGGTTTTTCCAGATAGCAAATGTCAGTTATGGATTTGACAGTTGACATCACAGCCAATGACTTAATGTTAATCCCCTGTCTGCCTCTTCTGAGCATGCCCAGGCTCAGTACAGGCTCAGTACAGGTTTCTAAATTGCTCAGTTTCCATGAGGCATCCAGAAGCATAGCAGGCATACAGTAATGAATTCATAGGACATAGGAGTTGTCCTTTAAGGTTCGTACACACATGTGATTGCATGTACACACAATGTGTATAAACGGGCAATAATCGACCCGTGAATGGGCACTTTAGCGGCCGAAATGGGCGTTTGTTCGTTTGGAGATCGCTGCCCATACGGCCCATTTCGGCCGATAAAGTGCCTATACACGGCCAATTATCATCCGAAGCGGCCGTTCGCACGTGTGTACGAACCTCAAAGCCGGGATTCTCAAATGGTGTGCCTCCAGATGTTTGAAAACTACATTTCCCAACATTCTTCAACTATATAAGGAAGCCAGGGAATGCTGGGAGTTTCCAAACATCTGGAGGCTCACCATTTGAGAGTCTCTGGACTAAATCAATTTTTCTGACTCAGCCTAGACACTGCTAGCTCACCTAAGTGCCACTTACCTAAGTAATTACCGACCCCAGATACAACTATAAAATTAGCTATGTTATAACAGAAGCAGCAGAAAAGGCTGTGACTGAGGGATGAAGGCGGGTAAGTACAGTTTTATAACTGAAATGTTGCCTAAGGCCAAGGGGTGCTCCCCACAGTCTTTTTTGTGTAAGTCAAGGTATGTAAACCAAAAAATAGTATAGACATCTTGTTGTTAATGAAACACAGTAGTATTTTGGAAAGTATTCTTTCCAAATCTGTGTGCTGATGAATGTAGGGCAGTGTTTCTGTTCAACGCCACCCTAGCCTGTGCCTCCTTTCTCAGAAAAAAGGGTTTTATTATTTTAAAGAGTCCACATATGGTCTGATCTGATTGTATAATTCATCTTTGACCTTCAAATCCTATTATTATCCCTCCGCACATAGACCCCACAGAACTTGGGGGATGAAATTTTGATTTATCAGTATTTAAGCTGATCATAGAGGAAGAAAAATCAACTTGCCCATTGACCCTGCTGTTAATGCATAAGTGGGGCCATCTGCTGACCTCAACGTTACTGCGCCACCCTCTCGTTCTCAGATAACCCATCAGTAAGATATAAATCATACAATGCATGTATATTATTATCTTTTATTATGTTAATTCATAGTAAGGCTGAGGCCCCACTGCAATGCACAAAAAAGCGATGCCGTTTCTGTCCATTTGTGTTTGATTTTACATGTGTATCCCAGGAGATTATGGGTAAAAATGGCCGCTTTTTCATGTGCTTACATAGACATGTTTAAAGTGCAATTTTGCCAGAAAATGGGCTAAAATAGTAATTTCATGGGTTAGAAAACAACAAAGCATAGCTATGCACACAGTGGAGCCTACTTTCCACAAATTAGATTATAATTAAAATATCATTGAAAATTGCAAATCACAAATGGAGCGCCAAACGTATCAAAATCGCGGCAGTGGGGCCTAGGCCTAAAAATTGTCCACTTTGCAAAAAACATAAACATTCATAAAGTTAAAGAAAAAATAATTTAGAGAGCAAGTTCATCTGCAAGTGTCAAAGGTGTATCTTGCCTCAGAGATGCTTATGTTTATTTATAATGGAACTTCACAGTGGGTAAGCTGACCTTTTTGAAAAATGCCATGTTTGAAACACCATTGTTTTGGCACAAAAGATATGAAAAGGTAAATAAAATGCTATTAGTCTAGATAAAGAGAAGCACACCTTTTCCCAGAATTCATGTGAAACTACCAAGTGGAATCTATAGACTGACATTATATTCTCCATTAACAAGTTTTATTTTTATTTTTACACTGAGCACCCCTTGTTTAGTAGGAGACCGACAGTGTTGGAGTTTAGTGAGAAATTTGTGCTTTTTAGCAGATTTGAGCTTTTGATTGTGTGGATTTCAGTGTGGCGGGTTAACACTTGCTGACCCTAAAGTCCCTAGCAAATTTGTGTTAAGCTAGGTACTGTGTGTACCTTGCTTTCCCGAACTAGCGAGCGGCCGCAGAGTGATCGGGGCGGCCGAACAATCGGGAAATTGTTTGGGAAAGAGGGAAAATTTCCCTTGGCTGTCATTTTTCAAAAATCTTTGCTGTGTGTACCCAGCTTTAGGGCTCGTTCACACTAAATCAGTTTGTATCCGTTTTTCAAACGCAGGTGCGTTTAAAAAAATGGACAGACAGTAAAACCCCACAGGATTTCATTATATCGTTCACACCTGCTGTGTTATTATCCGTTCCATTCCAGTCTGTTTAAAAAACGCACTGCATGCAGCATTTCTGTCCGTTTTTTCATTCATTTTCTATAGAAATCTATGGAATACACATTGTTAAAAAATGGATACAAACTGACAGAAACACATGCTGTGCGTTACTGTCAGTTTCTAGTGTGAACGAGCCCTAAATCCTTTTAGAGGGCTAGCAGGGCGAGGCACCAAGAGCCACACCATTTCTGTTCTGGAGTTAGGGTGAGGCCACACTGCAACGCACAGGAATCGCGCACCAAATCGCGAGCGTTATCGCACTCGATTGCGCACGCGATTCTTGTGCGTTTCACAATTGCGTTCGCGTTTTGTGCATTCGTTTTCGCCTTTTTGCGTTATGGAACGCATGCGTTAACGCACCAAAAATGGTGATCGCATGCGTTACCAAAACACGAACGGACGCGCAATCGCATGCGCATTGGAAATCGCGGGAATTTTTGCGATCCTGCGATTTACATTTTAGCTGATATCGGACACGAAACGCGTGCGCAAACACGCAAAAAATGCGCTAGTGTGGCCTAGCCCTTAAAGTCAAGCTAACTGATGTTATATCGGTTAGCTTGACTTAAATTTCTTCATTGCAGAAGCTGTGTTGCTAACCACACAGCAGAAATTTTTCAATCACTTCTTAACCCCAATTTGTGTCTTTCTGTATCAGTGCATACGAATCTATGTGTCTGAGTGGTTGGAAGTGCTATCTATTAGCAGTAATCAGCAACTTTTGCTGTCTGATTGCCCTATAGCTTTTTTTTTTTTAGCTTGCTTTTTGGCTCTTATTTGTGTGACTGTGTTAGTGCATTTTTTTGTTTTTTTTTGTGTTAGTATATATAGTGGGATAGAACAGGGAATAGTATTTAAATACCGAAAAGCGATTTGGTAAGTTACAAATATATGAAAATTCAAATTTCGATAACCCTCGAATCCAGAAGTCCAAATAAAATGTGAAATTTTAAATTAGTTTTGGTTAATTCTACGTGTTCCCCAGACCATTTTCTAGGTCTCTGTCTGTGTCACACTAACTTACATTGTCTTTTAGGAGTAATTTTCGAATTTTCAAACTTTTTCTGAATTTCGAAAATCCGAAAATAGTCATAGGCTGCCTATGACTAAGGGCATTCAAAAGCCCGAAACGCGTCAGAAAACCCGTTACTTTTTAGATGTTATCCGTGTGATTCAATAAAGAAGTTTTAGGCAGAGATCTGAAGCAGTTTGTTTCTTTCAGTGTGCACTTGATTGTCTTTCATTAAGTTTACAAGTTTCGGGGCTCGGGGTGGTAGCACCTGGGCCACCCACATGGCTGTGAGAGTATATCATTGTTTCCACACAGCATAAGTAGCAACAATTTGTGTATTAATATGAATGCGAGATTGCTGTTTAAAGGATTTTTTGCCTTACCGAGTAAGCACTAAGCGACTAGTCTGGGGTATCATTTCACCCAGACCAACTAACTCTAGAAGTGAGTGTCTTTAGCACCCAGAAGGGTTAATTAATTTAAATGCACCTGCATTGTTAACTTATAGCTAATCATGCTTCAAGGCTGTTGGTGTTAGAAAGCTTTTCTTATGTTATAAATCTATTAGTATTACTAATCTATATTTTAGGAGAAGGCAGGATCGCATAATACTTCTTTCTTCAAACTGCACGTAGAGCAAACGGCTTCGCCGTGTAGGACGGGATCAAGAGCTGCAATGATACCAAGAACAATCCTCGCTCTTGCCCCACCTGTATCGAAGCTGGTCACTCTGTGTACAATTTTGTATAGAGATAGGATTGTGCAATCCTGCCTTCCCCTAAAATATGGATTTGGAATAGAAATAGTTGTATATAGGTGCCCTTAAAAAGAAATTGGTCAATTATTTAACTAATGGCGAGAAAGGGTGGGCTTTTAAGCATCAATACAATGGGAATATAGCATGCGAGAAATCAGAATTAATGTTCATGTGCACTAATACTCTTGTCTATAAGTACCAATTCATTCAATGCATGCTGTGTGGTTACTGTGAAATGGATGCATCCATCATCCATCAGATCTCAGGGTACACAGAGGGATCATAGCTTTATTTTGGTTGCCTGTAAAGGCTGGTACGGACATGTGAATAATCATGGTCGTATGGGCACAGGTTGTTTTAATTCACCTGGTCAGACCACCAATGATGCCTGACCAAATGGCCATACACATCCGATTATTTTTTTTTTTGGGATGGGCACTTATTTGTCGCTGGCCACGTGCATGTCTGTACTTTAGCTTTAGTGTCTGTACAATTATATGGGTATGGGGCTATATTAGGCACTCCCTTTATTTAGAAATAAACTGTTTATGATTGGTATATTTATTTCTTTTATTGTTCTATTATCCTTCTTTTTACACAAATATTTTTCTTGGCAGGCTATATTAACTTTTGCCTTGGAATAAAAGAGTTAAATGTATCTTGTTAAATAGGAAGAGTCCAAGAGGCATGTGATTTCAGGTGTTCAATGTTTTTTCTTTCTTTTTCCTCCCTGCTTTTTTGTTTTGCTTCTTCTTTCCTGTCTGTCATTGGAGGGAACAAGAACCATCTGGGGTTTATCTCAGTGAGTGAAGGAAAGATATGAAAGTCAGAGGATGGAATGGGGGAAGGAACCACTGGGGAATACTGAGACTGGTGGTCAACTAAATCTAATGTATTGTGTTGTAGACTTTCAGTCTGGGGGTGTGGTAGAAAACGTATGTGTAATATATTTATCTAACTGAAAAAAAGTGTTTCCCTACTTTACCATATGAAAAGAATCCTTGATAGTCACACTTATTGAATCTGAAGGTGAACGAGAGTTTAATTTCTACCAGGTCCAATTAAATCGCTCAAACTGAATTAAATAATTTATAAGTGTAGATAAACACAAGCAGTATTTTGTAAATTGTGTGCCCAGCTATACACCAACCCCACTCTTTAGCGAGCTCCTGTAAGCCAGCAGGAGAGATAACATATTTGTTAGTCTAGTAACATGTGTTTTTATTATTCTAATTGCACTAAACTAATAGTTAACTGGTTTCTGAGTTACTAGAGGAAAAACCTTGCATGTGTTGCTTGATCCTTTTCCACGAGGTCAACATGAGGGTATGCACTGTGAAAAATAAGAATCACACTACAATACTGCAGAAAGGAACAAGGATCTGGGATAATTCTGTAATGTTACAAGTTATGCCTCTTTATAGAAAGTAATACTGGGTGAAAATAATTTCCCAAAAATGATCCCAGTGTACTTTGAATGCTTTCCTAGAGTTATAAAGGAACAATTAAAATTGAACCTGTTTCCAGAGTATTGCTGTATCTATATAAGCAACTGTTGACATAATATTTGGCATGTTACATAGGTTTCAATATAATACAAAGAATGAGTGATGTAGGCGTGAACACTATACATAACCAGGATCATTTACCCAGAGCTGCTGGGCTGTTATATGGAGTTAAAGTTGCGCTAGCCAGTTTGCTATTGGCTAGCGCAACCTAAACTCCATATTAGCAGTGCATGCGTGGGTTACACAAAAAGACACCCGCGCATCGGGCGCTTGTGATTTAATATTGCGTTTGCACTACTTATAGCGCACGATTTTAAAAATCACATTGTGAGGGTATAGTGTGATAGTGGCTCTGGGTAAACCTCTCCCAACATACCTAAACACACATACATAAAGTAGTGTATTTGAGTAAAGAAATAGAGGGTGGAAACTTCACTTGTATAAATCTGTGGTCTAGGTGCCTAAAGGTTCGTACACACATCAGATCGTCTCATTCTAAACTAGTTCTGCCAACGACATCTGTATGTATATCGAGGATAGTGGATATGTAGTTTTTGTTGGTAAAGGTGTTACGTGACATACGTATTCAGTGAATATTGTTTAATCTCTAAATGTTGCACATGTGCATTTCATTCAATCTACAACACAGTCTTGCGATAATCTGCCGACTATGTACAAACATACGACAATCGTCAGAACAAATCCGCCAGGCTGATCATCGTAAAAAGCCGAGAATAGTCAAGGATCGTTGGTCTAAGAAGATTGTTGAAGCTTCATTTTCACACGAATGTCGCACGATGGGTCTTAAGCTTCAGACACGTCACTTGTGCTTAACGACCTTTACTTAAAATGTTGATGCAAAGTCTAAGAGGGTATACTCACTCTTCATTTGCTGTAACCCGGGTGCAGCCCCAGGCCCGTCACTTCGGCACAAAATTTTAGATAATCCAATCCAATAGATCGGAGCGCGCTTCCACTGGCCTTCATCAAAAAGTCATGGAACCACGTTGCTCTGTATTAATGATGTATAATTAACATTATTGTTCACAAACAAAACACTGACACACAGGACTTAATCGGAGAACGCGTCAGGTGTTTCATTTGTGGATAATAAAAATGATCTTATAAATTATCGATACAGAGCAATGTAGTTCTATCTCTTTTTGATGTATCAAGAACAGTGGAGCGTTCTTAGATAGATTTCATATTTGTTTGGTTATAAAGGGAAGATGGTGGCAGCCCTATCATCAAGGTGCACAAATCTACTTGTCCATCTATGCTAGCTCCTGACATCCAATCACATGTCTCAGACTGCCTCCTTGCAATCTCCTTCTGGATGTTGCAACACTACCTCAAATTAAATCTTTCTAAAACTGAACTGATCATTTTTCCACCTAAACCTAGTCCTGTCCCATCTTTATCGATCTCTGTTGACAATACCCCCATTTTCCCCATCCAATCGGCACGCTGCCTAGGGGTAATTATTGACTATACCTGAGGAAGGACATTGTGGTCCCGAAATGTTGTATGTTGTTCACAATAAATTGTTAATGCTATAATTATAGTGTGCTCCTCCTTTTGCATCTTTGTTCTTGAAATTATTGACTCCTCTCTCTCGTTTTCTAACCACATTAAATATGCTGCGAAAACCTGTCGCTTTGTCCTTCACAAAATAGCCAAAATCCGTAGGTTCCTTTCTCTTCCAACCACCGCTTTGCCAATGCATGCTCTCATCCTGTCATGCCTGGACTATTGCAATCTACTACTTACTGGTCTTCCTGCTTCCCACCTCTCTCCCCTTCAGTCTATACTTAACTCTGCCACACATATTGTTTCGCTCTCTAATAAACTGGATCCCAAATCTCCTCTGTACCGAACACCAACCTGGCTCCATATTAAACAGCACATTGTATACAAAAACCTCCTAACATTTACAGCCCTTCGCTCTGCTGCTCCTTCTTTTATTTCTTTAGTGTCCCCATATGTTCCTGCCCGTACCCTCCGCTCATCGCAGAACCAGCTCCTGTACAGACTCCCCAAGTGTACTGCTTCCTCTTGCCTTAAACCTTTCTCTCTTGTGGCTCCCATCCTTTGGAACTCTAATCCCCTCTTTTTACGAAACCTCAATTAGCAGGTTTAAAGCTAGTCTTACATCCTACCTATCTAGTAACCAGCACAGTCTATGATTGTTTTACATCTCACTTCAGCATTTATACCCACTCCATTGTATCTGTATGTTACCCACCTATCTAGATTGTAAGCTCCACGGGGCAGGGACCTATCACTTGTGGCAAAGCTCTAGCACTTCTATTATATAATTTATTTATTTATGTACTGAACTATCTATGTATTTATTCCCCTTGTATGACTTTTTTGACTTTATTGTATTTTGTTACTGTACAGCGCTGCGTCCCCAAGTGGTGCTTTATAAATAAACTATACATACATAGTGTGTTAACTCTCTTCTCCATTTTAGCTGTATAACTATGGCTGCAGGCAAAGGCCAAAGGGGTTCACTTAAGGTGCACTCACACATTTCGAAAGAATCGGATCATGAGTTTGTCGCTGCAGCCATACAAATGATCGATCATGCTGTATATACTTTATATGGCACAAGCCCCTGTTCGGTTCATAGACACACGATCATTAACGGTGCCATAAATTTAGTTTGAAGCTGGCAATGATCCGTCCAAAATTTTTGTTCAGCCCAATAGGTTGCAATGCTGATGGTGGTAGCTCGACAGCATCACGACATATTCATAGATATTGTCGATATTTAATAAATCCCATCAGATCCGAAGGGATTTACTAAATATCGTCAATGTGCGTGGGCACCTTTAGGAACACAACCGCCCCAATTATTCTCTGATGATATACAGACAGTCTGCTCAGCATAAGGCAATCAGTCTGTTCTGGTCTATTAGGGTGGGAGGATAACTATCAAATCCCTCTATGCTAAAAGAAAAACAAAGACATTTGCTATCTTTTAATGATCGCCAAGACATTTTACTAATTGATTTTGACAGATGCTTGTATACATGTTAGATTATTGACCAAAATGGCTCTTGGCTATCAGCTAGTAACTAGACTTTAGATAAACATTTGCAGTTATAAATTCAGCATACTAAAGTTTTAATGTGACACTCTCATTGGATGCCACCTTTCTAACAATTCAGTTTGTCAAATTTCTGTCCTCCCAGATCTGTGGTGGTCAATCGTTAGGCTGGGTACACACCAGAAGATATTTTCGGCTGACCGACCGATTCACGGTACTTTTGGTCGGTCAGCCAAAAATATCTCCTGATCGTCCAGAACGGACAATCAGACGTCTCTGAAAATCAAGATCGATCTTGCAGTTCCCTATGGGACCGCACGGTCATTCGTTCTCAAATTCGCCCGCGGCCGAATTTGCCACGCCCGACGGATATTTGTCCCAGCCGAGCTCTCGCGTGGGACAAATAGTCCCTCCATGTGTACCCAGCCTTACATACAGACATTCATTCACGGAAGTGACCTGCGACTGACCAACAAATGTCCATTTAGGTCCTCACCCTGAGTACTACGCTGGTATGGAACAGGGAAAAGGTGAGTATAATAGACCTTTAACTGTAGTTCTTACAAGTACCAAGTACAGTATCAAGTTTTTAAAACATCACTCATTCTTTGCATTTGCTTTGGTGTCTGCAATCCCACTGGCAGTTGAAGCCTCAGTTATCTTTGAGGTTATATGTTCATTTTCATAATACAACTAGAAAGATTAAGTATAATACAACTAGAAAGTTTAAGTATAAACCTTGAATTTGGCTTAAAAGACCGCATTATGGAGGGGAATTTGTGTGTTTGTGCTGCAGATTTTAAAACTCAATAATGCCAATGATGAGGACATTGTTGTTTTTTTTTACTTACCCTTTAAATTTCACATGCATTAAAGGTAGGTCAGTTGGTGTGTGTGTACTCATATCAGCTTGGGGGATAAAATACTAACTTTTTTGATGATTGGTCAAAATGTGTTTTTTTCACTATGGTTACCCTTTAAATATGGCTGCCATGGAAACGGAAGGGTGGGTCAGTAGGTGTGTGCACCTGGATCAGGTTGGTAGTTAAAAAAAACAAACTTTTGATTATTGATCAAAATTATTTTTTTTACTTTAGTTACCCTTGACGTATGGCTGCCATAGTAATGGATAAGTAGATCAGTAGGTGTGTGTACCTGTGTTGGGGTTAAAAAAAACTTTTTTGATGATTGTTCAAAATTAGATTTTTTACTTAAGTTACACTTTAAGTATGGCTGCAACAGTAATGGAGGTGTAGGTCAGTAGATGTGTGTACCTGTGCCATGTGAGGGGGGTTAAAAAAACAAACTCTTTTGATTATTGATCAAAATTCGTTTTTTTTACTTCAGTTACCCTTTAAGTATGGCTGCCACACTAATGGATAAGTAGATCAGTAGGTGTGTGTACCTGGGTCTGGTTGAGGGGTATGTCTTTTTTGTGTTTACAACCATAAAACTATCTTTTATTGAGGAAAAATCTAAATTAATTTTTTTGACTTTAGTTACCCTTTAAGTATGGCGGCCACAGTAATGGATAAGTAGATCAATAGGTGTGTGTAGCTGGGTCTGGTTAAGGGTGTGTGTCTTTTTTGTGTTTACAACCATAAAACTATCTTTTACTGAGGATAAATCTAAATGATTTTTTTTACTTTAGTTACCCTTTAAGTATGGCTGCCACTGTAATGGATAAGTAGATCAGTAGTTGGGTGTACCTGGGTCTGGTTGAGGGGTATGTCTTTTTTGTGTTTACAACCATAAAACTTTCTTTTATTGAGGAAAACTCAATTTTTTTTTTTTACTTTAGTTACCCTTTAAGTATAGCTGCCACAGTAATGGATAAGTAAATCAGTATGTGTGTGTACCTGGGTTTGGTTGAGGGGGTATGTCTTTTTTCTATCTTTTTTTTTCTCTATCTTTTATTGAGGAAAAATCTAAATTAGTTTTTTTGACTTTATTTAACCTTTAGTATGTCTGCCAAAGAAATAAAGGGTAGGTCAAGTAGGTGTGTGTACCCGTGTGAGGTAGGGGGTATATGTTTTTGCATGTATGCCAATTTAACTTACTTTTATTGATGATTGATCAAAATTAGTTTTTTGACTATAGTTCCCTTTAAGTATGGCTTCCAAGGGAATGGAAAGGTAGGTCAGTAGGTGGGTGTACCTGTGTCTGTGTCGGGGGTTGGGGGTATTTATGACTATGAAACAAACTGTTTTGAAATATCCATATTTGAGGATTGTTACCATTATAGTCTATGGGAAAAAATGTCCCAAAATTCGCCGATAACGCCGTAACACTTCCGCGGATTCCTTAGCTAGAAGATAGCACACTTCTCCTATATGCCCCGCACGTCTGTACCGAATTTCATGTCTCTAGCTCAAAAACTGTGGGAGGAGATACAGTCCAAAAAAGCAGAAGAATAAAATGGAAGAAGAAGAAATAGAAAGAACAGGAATTTGGCTTTAATTACAGCACCACTTAATTAACCACTTAATTAATTACAGCACCACTAACTCTAAACTGTCAGAATATGCTATCCCTTGCCTCCTTTTTTTTTTTAATCTGTGAACTACATATCTGTATCCATTAATGTTGCTATGTCAGCCGAAATGGGCGCTCATACACATTGTGCATTGTGGGTCGCCCCCCCACCCCCCCGCGATTGCACGTGTGTGCCTTAAAGGGGAAGTTCTGCGCAAATACATTTACTTTTAAGAAAAAAGAGCATTATTTTTCCATCCTAATGACCTTAACCTGCCCATTCAGCATGTTGTCCGTATTTAACTAAATGCTTCCGAAATACTGACTTCCTGTTTGCAGGACCCATGATAGAGACCGTTATGGTCTTGCCCTTGACCCAGCGTCTGGGTTGATTCAGTTGCTCAGTAGAGATCTGAACATGTTTGACCCATCCAACAGCCAATCAGTAGACTGTTACAGAACCTGAAATGTCAGCTCACTAATGTGTACAGCAGGGAATAGAAAGGGGTATAAATTCAATTTATCAAAATGGAAGAGAATATGTAGAATAACTAGGCATGCATAATATAAACTAAGAATTTTAAGAATAATTACATTTTTTATTGAAATTTACCTTTTTTAGTCTGGGGCACAGGTGAATAGTTTTTGGTTGGTACTGACATCTCTAATATCTACCCGTTATTCCTAAGAGAGACACCACTGACCTAAACAATTTGGGTGTTTTGGTATTTGATTTACATGCACTGGCTATCAGTGAGAGTTACAGTTCTGCAACAGCCAGAATGGAAATATTACTCGCTGGTACTGTATAGAGATTTTCTTCCCACAAATTACTTTACATTAACACACCCCCAAGTATGCTTTTTCTAGTGTTGGTGTCAGTTAGATAAGAGGGCTAGTGCCATTAGTACGTCTGTGACAGTCTAGAGATGCTTGATTTGGTAAAGGGGGTGGAAAACAGGCAGAGAGGTAACAGATGGTTCATCACAGGAGGAGGTAGAGGTAAACAAGTAAGCAAATGGTAAAAGAAGGCCTCCTCCCCCAAACCACAAGCCCTGCCATATCTGAGAATAACCAGAACTGTGTTGGGGGAAGAATGGCATAAATATGGGGGATGTCAGATAAAGTCTGTCTGCAGACAGACAGTTGTATCTTCCTATTAGACCTAATTTTAAAGGGCTGTGTGTGCAAGCTTATTGGCGCTCTTTAATATAGATAACACTTTATGATTGCTGGGAAACACAATACCTATTAAAGATATGGCTATTACATCACTTTAGAAACAACAGAAAAGTGATTATGACAGAAATTGTGCAATAAGCAAAACATCATATAGTATTCTTTTATTTTGGCAGAAGGTCTGTTCTTAAGGTTCGTACACACGTGCTATCACGGGTGCCCACCCATGACGCACAATGTGTACGAACGGCCATTTCAGCCGATAATCGTCTGTGCATGGGCACTTTATCGGCCGAAACAGCAGCTTGTTCAGAGATCCACCCAGTGTATCAGGCGGCAATCCCAGAACGAGCGTCCGTTTTGTCCGATAAAGTGCCCATACACGGGACGATTTTTGCCCGAAACAGCTATTCATACACATCGTGCGTCGCGGGTCGGCACCCACGATTGCACGTGTGTATGAACCTTGAGAAGGAGTCTCCTTACCTCCAACTTAGTTATGTGTGCTTGTGATTCTTAAAAATGCACAATTACGTAAAACATGATTGTTTTGTTTTATAACATGTAACACTAGCCATATTTATGAATCAGAATATGATAAAGGGGCCCACACACAGGTTGACCCTTTTGGGTTGTTTGCTTCTTTTTAACTAATTGCCTGCTTATTGCTGCATGTGTGGCCTGTTCCTCTGATTGTTTTGGGAAGCAGTATCTGATTTATTGGCCCCAGAACATAACACCAAAAATGCTCCACTAATGACACATCACAGGGTGTATGGGTCATCGACTGACCTTGATGGAACAGTTATGCTTAGGTACCATTTCCTGGGTGAGATATACACTGGGCCTGATGTATTAGGGCTAGGCCCCACTAGCCCGTTTTGGGGGTGGCCCCATTAGGTCCGCTGCCCTGTGGTACGCTGCTGACCCTTTTAGCAGCGCATTTAATCACCATTTTTGGTGCGCATCGCAGGCGCTGCGATAGGGATACATCAAAGAGATCGCAGCGCACGCGCAGGGTAGCACGCATGGATCGCGCAAGGTTGCGATTTTGCTATGTCACGTGATTCCTGCGTGCTCCCTAGTGGGGCCTTGCCCTTACTGATAACAATATGTACAGACAGGTTTTCACAACATTTGTCAAGCTGGTCTATGGCATATCCTAAAAATCAGCATATGTGGACACACTCAGGCCAAGGCCACACTAAAACGCACCAAATCGCGCTCACAATCGCGAGTGTTATCGCATGCGATTGTGTGCACGATTCTTGTGCGTTTTGCGCACACGATTTTGCCATTTTTCGTTATGGAAACATTAACGCAAAAAAATGGTGAACGCATGCGTTACCAAAACGGAGACGTATGTGAAATCGCATGCGCATCGGAAATCGCAGGAATTTTTTAGTTCTCGTGATTTCCATTTTAAAAAAAATCGCATACGCAACCATGAGCGCAAAACGTGTGCGCTAACGCTCGAAAAACACGCTAGTGTGGCCTAGCTCTCAAGGCTGGTACACACTAAACAATCCTTCCTTCTGACCGACTGTTTCGAAGCTTTGGCCAGGAGGAAGCACTGACGGTCTTGGCAAAAGCAGCCACATCAGACAGTTAGGCGAGACTGATCGTGTGGTCCATAGAGGACCGCACGATCGTTTGAGATTTTCTGACATGTCCGATCGTTCGTTCGTTCGTCCAATTTGGACAAACGAACGGTCGGCGGTTAATCATGGCGGCAAAGAGCCGCCATACAATAATTTGGCTCGTCCAACACACTGAAATGTTGGTCGGTCGGGCCAAATTATTGTATATTATGTACCAGCCTTAAGCCCTTCCATCAACAGGGAACAACCCTTAGGTCTAGGCCACACTACCTATGTCTACCTATGTCTAGGCCACATTTCCTTGCGTTCTCCAAACCTTTATAAGGAGCTGCAAACCTCCGCGGAGCTCAGAAGTCATTGCAGCTGATGGCAGAAGAAAGAAGACATCGGATCAAGAGGTCGGCAACACCAGCAACCTTGATGTTGCCGTGCCAGTGGTGTCACTGGTGGCCGCAGTGACATTGCCCAGTGTTGGCGACATCAGCGGTTGGTGTTGGTGTCGCCGACAAGAAGACGCAGAGACCTAAAAAAGGTCAATTTTTAGGACCAGGGGGTGTCAAGGTTTCAAGCTGCAGAACCCCCCCACAAAGGCACTTATGAGTGCCGCAGGGGCACTTATAAGTGCCAGGAAGGGGGGTCCCAGTTTGAGCTGTGGGACCCCTTAAGCCCCAAAGGACCCTTGTCAGGGCCACAAAGGCACTTATAAGTGCAGCAAAGGCACTTATAAGTGCTGGGGAGGGGGGGTCCAGGTTCTAGCTGCAGGACCACTTAAGCCCTAAAGGGCCCTTGTCAGGGCCACAATGATCCTTGTAAGGACCCAGGAGGGGGTCCTGGTTTTGATCTGCGGGACCCCTTAAACAACCAGCAGCTGGATTGTCAGCCGTTCGACAATCCTCGAGCGGCCGCTTCCGAAAACCCCCCAACGGACAGAGATTCCCGAAAACGGCCGTTCGACAATCCTGCTGCCGGACATTTCGGGGGTCCTGCAGATCGAAACCGGGACCCCCTCCATTCGAAATATGCCGACCATTCGAAAATCCTCGTACATTCGAGAATTCTCGAGCGTTCGAGGATTTTCAGAAATAATTCCGCGAGACCAGAAAATCAAACTAGTTTAAGTACAAACTAGTTTGAATAGTTCTAGTTCGTCTGAACTCATAAAGTTCGGCTTGAACTCAGGTTTTGTGTCCATCTCTAACCATAACATACTGCACATGCACACTTATAGCACCTTTGGACTATTCCTCACTGTTGCGTTTTGGATCATGTTTTACAATCTGCATGCAGAATAAGCAATAATAATAATAGAGGTAACTTGGCCTCACTATGTGCGTTTCGATTTTCAATCACTTACACAAGTGATTGGTGGCATTTCAAAATCACGTAGGAAAAAAAATACAGTGGTCATCGTGTTTCAATATAAATAATGGGGCAATAAAACACAATGCAGGACAAAAAAACTTTTTTTGTGGGGTTGTATCTATAATGATTTATGTGTTTGAAAGTCCTTAAATATTTGCAGGGAGATTCTCCTAGAGCCTCAAGCGCTCTGGGCAAACCTCCCATAGTGGATTTACCAGAGGCTGCAGCTATGCAGTGCTCCCAGGTAAATGAGGCCATTAAAATAGTAATGAATACTTTGTTTTCCTATTGAAATTGTTGTTTTGATGAACCTTACACCTTTTAGTAGTGTATATTTTTAGACTGATCCTCAGGGGTTCTCCTCTGTTAGGACTTCCTATATAGTTGCAGATTGCATCCGCAGGACCATGATGCATTTTTGGAGCACATGTGGTCACCATTTTTTGTGCATATTTCTTAACACAATATCGGTCAAGTCACATCATAAACAGGTTTTAGCGCAAGCGAAACTCCCTGCTTTGCGATTGCGTTTTCATGTGCGTTATCAGCTGCTATAGTGTCGCCGCAGCCTTATTGTTTCATAAGTTCTGAGTTTTACCCAAATTACCTAGGGACCGATGCAAAAAGAGGTGCAAAAGTTTGCCCATGCTAATAATTTGCAGCAACCAATCAGATGTTAGATTTTTACTGGGATACTACTATTAGATTACATCTGATTGGTTAAAACCACAAGCAAATCTTGCACCTTTATTGCATTAGCCTCTAAGGGATGTCCAATATTGTGTAAAAAAAAAAAAAAAAGCAAAGCAAATATAAACACCTTGACAGTATTTATTGTTCTTAAAAAACAAACAAACCAAAGAGCATTTTTGCAAAATGCAACTATTTTTATTGCATCCTATAGCATAGCTATACATACTGATTTTAAGACTTTCCCCTGTCCTAGGGATCATAACATATATACATACATACATATATCAGAGCGTGATTCACTAAAAGAGGCATGTGTATCAAGCAAAGGTGACATTTTAAAGAAACAAATCACCTAAAGATTTGTTTAAGTCTTTTATCTTTGGTTAATATTATACAGTTAGTTTTTTTTTTAACCTCCAAACGGATTGTTGACCAAACCTTAACACTTTTTCATCTGTTGTAAACTACAATTCCCCAGAGGATAAGTCAGTTTCTGGTTGGCTGGGTATTGTGGGATTTGTAGTTTAAAAGGGCTCCCTTCTTTACATTACTAAAAGGCTGTCTATACTTTTTTGCCTCTTTACCACCTAAAACCATAACACACAGACGGCAGTGCTACCTGCTTTCAACCAACTCAATATAAATTCTTAACATGTTTCTGTCTGTAAACATACATAAGCAGTGAATGGGTTAAAGAAACAAGCAAGCACACTTCTAATTACCTTTTATCAGTGAGTTAGATATGTAAGCTCTGCTATCTTATACAAGTGCCTTAACCAAGTAAAAAATATACACAGGATTGAATAAAAAAAAGGAAAAATGCTTTAAACTATCAAATACCAAATTGCCTTTTGCTTAAAAATCAAAGTTAGCTATCTCCAATGCTTGCTCCATCCAACCAGCTCTTCTGTATCATGAAGAGAGACAGAGCAAGACTGTGATGTCTTTTCATCGGCGAGCCTTATATTTCTGGGAAAGTCAGAAAACCACGAAATGGTCACATTTTTCTCTGGCTCCAGTGCAAAGGATTCAGTAGATTCTGAAAGTCCTTTTCTTTTCTAAGCAGATGCTCTTCCCTTTACAGCAACGAGAGATAATGCTTAATTAACCTCTTAAGGGCAATCAAAAGAAGAAAGTCACTTCTCACATATATATAGCACCATTTTTTTAGTCACTAATTAAACTTTTGTTGCTAGTGAGTGGATTTCGGATTTTTGAGTCTGTGCACTTAAGCTGGAGGAAGTGTTGCTGATATGTCCCTGGAGGGCCTTCTTAAAACCAAAAAAAAAAAAACATTGGGAACGGAATCTGAGGTCGAAGAAAGCATACAGAAAAGGATTAAGGCAGCTATTAATGTATGCTAGACAGGTAGCATATGGGTGCAGGCTGACAATGATGTTCTGAGTAGAGCAGGAAAGGTCCAGGAAGCCCATGAGGTCTAAGAAGTGGATAGTTTTTAGTATGTGAAATGGCAGCCAACAAATAGCAAACACAACAACCAGTGTTATGATGATTTTAAGAAGTCTCTTTTTCTTCTGTTCTTCCTTCTTTAGATTTTGAAAGTGCACAGTTACCTTCCCACCAATGAAGCAGTAAAAGATGGTCATCAGGAGCAGAGGGAGCAAAAATCCTGGCACTGTTGTAAGGATGCTTAGTCCCCCAATCCAGTACTTTTCATTCTCGTTTGTTGACACGCCACTGAAGTCCAGGTCACAGACTGTGTGATTGTCTTCCACTCGTGTGTCTCGCAAAATCAAACTTGGAAGTGCCAGAATTCCAGAGAACAGCCAAATAATAGCCAAGGATATTAATATGGAGGAGCGTGAGCGAAGTTTAGCACTGGACAGCGAATGGACAATGGCTAGGTACCGGTCAAAACTCAGACAGGTGAGGCAGAAAACACTGGCAAACATATTAAGCAGGACCAAGTAACTGCTGAGCTTGCACAGAACAGAACCAAAGGGCCAATGGAAGCCCAAAGCAGTGTAAGTAGCCCAAAGAGGGAGTGTTACCACAAATGCCAAGTCAGCCAATGCTAGATTACCTATGTAGGTGTCTGCAGATCTCCTCTTTGGTTTGGCTTTCCACACTGTAAAAATGACAACTCCATTTCCTGACAGTCCAAGTACAAAGACCAGCATGTAGAATACAGGTAGCAGAGAGTAAGATAAATCCCATTCTGATTCATCACACATAGGCATGCCGGATTCATTTAAGTAATCATACATGTAGTATTCTGTAGTTGATTCTTCTGCTGCCATCTTTGAGAGCTGTGTGGAAGCAGAATATTCTTTTTCTAGAAGCAGAGTGGTCTCCAGTCTGTATAGTTCCTCTGCAGTGTTTAAAGATTTGAAAGCTGCCTCCAGTGAAGTTCTTTAAAGAATCCTCTGAATTCCCCACCCCCTAAAGACAAATTAGAGGCAAAAGACCACCCACTGACATCAATCAAAAGCCTATCCCATATTATTTCAACTCCACCCCTCTCATTGCCTGGGCATTGACCCTCCTTTTATTGGACACATCCCCTATATACTCCACACCTCTAATTTCTACATGCATCTAGCTGATAGCAAGAAAACTGCAATGTTAATTATTGCAACATTTTATGTCATTGTAGATTATCAGGAGCTAATTTACAAAACAAAAAAACATATATGACTTTTACTTAAATTATTAGTGCAGAATTACCAGTTTCACTGTTTAGACATTTAATCAAACGTCGACCAATTCAGATATGTTAAAAGCATAAATTAACTTGTTTCCTTGAACAATGAGCATTGCAGGATTTCAGTCTCCATTTGTGTGTTTTACAGTTTCTTTCACACCTCTGTCTGACACTTCTTTACTCTTTGCTCTCTCCCCATTTCCCTGTTTTTTTTCTGCTTGCTTATGTTGTTGCAAGTCAATGAGGCAAACCACAGCTGCGTATTGGTTCAACACCGCACATATTAGCCATTTGATTCATAGAAACCTTCTTCGTACAATTATCCTTCATACACTGATAAAATGCAACCCATGTCTGGTAATAAAATATCTTAGAGCTGGTAATCATGCTAAGTTAATTGAACAGTAGCCGCAGCTGACCGTAGTTCATTGTGACCAATCGTGCAAGTCCGTAGGAGACCACACGATCATTCGTAATTTACCTTCGCGTCCAATTGTCCTTTTATCCGCAACTGCGGACGAAAGCAAAAGTACTGCAGATATTTGCAGACAAACCGATAAACGGAAATATTCTTTGGTCAACCTGAAATATCTGCTTGTGTGTACCCAGACGTATACATTAAAACCACATATTTCCTTAATGAATATATGGAACATTGTATAATATTCATTTTAATTATGCAGAGCTGAAAAATATTTAGGAGGCAGTGATTGGCTTATCCACAGAGCTTACAATTAAGACAAGATACAGTATTACAATACAGACTTGTCTGCTATTTGGATTTTTGTGTATACTGCACCTAAAAATTGTATCCTTCTGATTCTGAATACCATATGTGACTACTAGTAGCCACACTGTACAGCAATGGAACATAATTGCTTTGCAAGTGTGGACATAGCATTATAAAGATTAGGTTTCAAACTCTGATGACTTGTTTGTCAAATGTTGGTATGAAAAGTAATCTTTAACAAATATTTTCAAAATTACATAGGGCAACTCTAATCCATTTTAATGGTGTTAGGTCCTGGGTCCTAAACAAGCCCAGACGTGTATGTTTTCTCACCTCTTCCTCTTTAATGCACCTTTCACAGGTTATTTTTGTGTAGATAGCCAGAGCTCTGGAAACCCATTCTTTCAGTAAGATCTACTACCAGTTGGAGAATTAAAGTGTGAAAAGGCTTTATTGACTCTGAAACAATCACTTTAAGAGGAAGATGTTCTGTTCAGACAAAGCTTTGATGTCTCCTATGGTTTTACATGAAATATCAGCTGTTGTACTGTGAATATTCAAAATAAAACTCAATGAGATTTTTTTCATTTCATGCAAAGTTTGTCTGCTATGTTGGTCTCTAAACTAAAGTATAATTTTTTTTAGGTATAGGTCACACTGTTCAATTTTATTGTCCGCTTTGGTGTATTGAATTAATTATAGAACGGAAGGTAAGACATAGCTCCTTTACCTCCCTTTCTTTAATTAAAGTGAAAAAGAGTTAAGGTTCGTACACATGTGCAATCGCGAGGGCTGATCCAGGATGCACGATGTGTACGAACGGCCGTTGTACGGGCACTATATTGGCCGCTTGTTCGGAGATCCGCCAAGCAGATCAGGCAACGATCCCCAAACCAACGGCCGTTTCAGCCGATAAAGTGCCCATACACGGGACAATTATCGGCCGAAACGGATGTTCCTACTCAGTGTTCGGCACCCACGATCGCACGTGTGTACGAACCTTTAGTACAATTTTCAATCAAGATACTCTTTAAAAAATGCAGATTCCAAAGCTGGTCACAGATGTTCTGAAATTTCTGCACAAAACAATTTATTTTACAGAGTGAGATATATCACCTGTATTGGGGTCAATGATGGTCAGGAAACAAACTTAAAGGGCATCTATACTGAATATTTGTTTTGTTTTTTAATAAATTATTACTGGAAACTATAATTTTGTAAAATTTTTTTGTTGATTTGATTTCTTTAGCTATCCAATCTGATGCATCATACATTTCAGCTGTCAATCAAGTGCCTTGTTTTCATTAACTGTTTTGATGTGTGCAGTTTTGCTGCATGCTGTAACAGTGACAGTTGGTATGTGTGAATTTTATGGTGGGAAATTTTCTCTCCCGGTGCTATCTCACAGTGAGTACTAAGCATGCTTGACTTGACAGAAAGGGTGAGTGGGGAAATACTTCTGTTCGAAACAAGTACTGGATTGAAGGCATGCAGCAACACATACATCTCAGAGTAATGGCTACGTACATGCATTTATTTAATTATTATGATCAGTCAAATACATTTTTACAGAATATTTGCCCTTTATACTGGCCAAACATTTTTTAGATCAATTTGAATAAATCAGCAAAATTTCTGTTCACCGTTTATGTTCACAGATAAGTTTTGACCATTTAATAGATTGAAAGGTGGTCAAACAGGGTGGGTGGTTTTCCATCAATCATACTCGTGGTTGCATCATCTTGAGTAGATCTTAAAATAAAAAATAATGTTGTGTGCTGTGTATGGACAGCTGCAAAGTCTATGGCTAACCTAAAATTAGCCACAGACCCAAAAGGTAAGCTTGTTTGTCAACTATTGCCAAACACCAATTAACAACTTGAAAAAAAGATCTATCACAAACCATTGTCAGAGTAAGATTCTCTAAAGGCCATTAATTAATAAAATGCAGTTGGGGTGTGGGCCTCTTCCTGGTGGACAGAATTAGCATATAAAAATTTCCACCCGCAATATGCGTTTTCCAAAAGAGACATGCCCAAAGGGCAATGGAAATTATGAAACATGTCCAGTGGACGAAATATCCATAACCATATCTCAATTGGGATTTGCTGGTTTGGCCATCATACACGGTAACCATCCAAAATCTTTTGTAAAGTACAAGTTTTCCAGAAACTTTTCATGTACGGATGTTCATCATACGTATCACTCGCCTTTATACTCCACATATTACAAAGATAAAGCCTTTCCAAATAAAAAAACCCAAACCTTGAACTGCAGTTTCCTATCAATCCCACAAGCCTTTGTTACAGGGGCAATTTTTGTCAGCAGTGACTTGTAGGAAAGGACAGACAAGCTGAAAGAAAGGAATAAGACAGCCAAGTATAAGACTTGGTGGAGGCGATTGATACTTCCCGATCAAGTAACGATTGAACACCACCATCTTCTTGAGCGGATTGCAGCTATAAAAATATTTTTCTCAGCCAAATTAATCAAATTGATTGTAACATTTCAAAACATTGGCCCATGTATGCCTGCCTTAAAGCTAGATGCATGAATTAACTCACTAAATAGAACACTTGGAAGGAACTACTATTTAATAGATGCAGCTAGGGCTAGGTCCCACTATGTGCATTGTGTAGCATTTTGCGAATCACAATTTATTTTTAAATATAAAGGAAATTGCGAGAATCAGGTTCCACTATATAATTTGCGTTCCAATCTATTCAGCCAATTTTTTTCTGCATGTGTGCTAGACTATTGGTCCATGTGTGTCAGAATTGCACTTTAATAATAGTCTATGGGAACGCAAAAAAGTGGACACGTGGACAAACTTATTATTATTTTTTTGCGTTTTCTCCAATATTTCCTGTTATTTTCCAAAAAACGCAATGCAAACGGACCGGAAAACACGGACAACACATGGAAAGTCGCATGTATTTCACCATACACACAGACTAGAATGCGGACAAAACGCATTCAGGGAAATTCAAAAACAGTTCTTATCACTAAAAATGGTGCTAACTTTGCCCCAACCAATCAGATGTTAGCTTTCAAATGTTAAATAAGATCCGATTGGTTGGGGCAAAATTAGCACCATTTTTAATAAAAAGAACTCTAAGTGAATTTCTTGATTGTCGTAAATGCACTCAAAAATGGACTGCACAACGCAACACATATCTAAGGAAAAAGATGCAATAATAATAAAAATAGTAACAAGTTGGTTTTTTCAACCAATACACTATTTGTGTTGACCTAGAATTAGGACACATTTTTAGTGCAATGTCCATTGTTGTAAATATTTGTGACTTGTAGCATCATGGCTCAGGTGCATTATAAGCTGTGGTATCTAATTTATGGTTCCTCCAAAGAGATTCAGCTGCTCTCATGCTTATTGTTTTCTACCAATTAGTAATTTCTGCAGTAACAGGTGCTACATCTGTAAATTTCATAAAAGATTAGAGGAACTTCAGGGAAGTATGAACTAATTATCAGTGGGAGTTTTGGAAAAAATATGTCATGTGGATAGTGAGATATTAGCAGATTTATGAAATCACAGCTTTGTTAACAGTTTCCTGAAATGATTGTTAAGTCATGAATTTTAATTTTAAACATTTAAAGGGCAAGTCCAGCCTTACATTTTTTTATATGAATGTCCAGCTACACCCCAAACCCCAGTTTTACATTATTGTAAATCTCCAAATATGCCTATGAAGGGACTTACCTGACCTAAAGGGCATGTCCACCCCCACCACTTAATTTCAGAAGCAACTAAAGGCCCTGCAACATCTCAATACTTACCTTCACCAAAAATGCTTCTATCATTACTTACACAGCCCAACTTCTTTGCATGGCTTTGCTCTTTCCTCTGCAGCTTTTGTCTCTGGCAGTCAGTCTTGGCCCTGACGCTGATGTCACAGCCAATGACTGAGCACCTTTCCCAAAGCTGCAGAAGAGAAGGCTACTCTGCTGCTGTTTGGCACATATTTATTACATACAGCAGTGTCTACCAGCCGTCAAGCAATTGTGCTGTGACTGTGTAAGTAATTACATAAATATTTTTGTTAAAGGTAAATATATAGCACAAATTATTTTGGGGCCTTAAGCTCATTCATGAAGTGATAGGTGTGAACATGCCCTTTATAGATATGAAATATTGTGAAACCTTCTATAAATTGAGCCCATGTTGTAGTGGTTCAGTAACTACTTCATGATGACATCACATAGTTTCAATCCTGGGCATTTTTGATTTTTTTACCATTGTACCATGTGCAGACTTTACGTCTAGATAAACTCTGGTCCATATTTTCAGCCTAACCGATTGCCTGGTGCAATCATGTTAAAATATTGGAAACATTTCTTTTGCTGCTACCAAAATCAGATGATTGGTCACATGGTTCTCAATAGGGCAGTCTATCTGTATTTTGGCTTTACCAGCAGACAACTGATCAGTTTATTTACCATATGTACCAGCTTTTAGAGTTGTTCTAAAAGCTGGTACAATCAGATGCCGATTTAACCACTGCCACACAAGAAAACATTAAGTTAATATCTCAAAATTGTAAACTGAATCATGTAGTATTCCCACATCTGTCCATAGTGTGGTATTTTTAAGGATGATATACCGGTTGATATTTTAGTCAGATCGAACATTTGGGCCAACATTTTGGTCCTATCAGCGAGGATATTGATGGTGATTAATCACATCACTGTGGGGATTTTTTTCTATTGAAGTTACTTAATTTTTAATAGGTTACAGATGGAAGCTGTTTTTGTCCATATGTTTGATTGCCCTTATTTATTATTCATTGTGTATATGTTCCTTAGTTAGAGCTTTAAGGATCAAGCCATATAAATCAAGTGCACATTTTAATAATATTGATTTTATGTTAAAGATTTCTGCTAAATTATTGATCAGATGTAGCCAGCCTTACATATACATATACATATACAGCAGTTCTGCTGAGTGAGCTGTGAGACCACTAAAAGACATGCCTCCTTTAAATAACTTTGGTGGCACTGAGCAGAGCAGAGGGAGAGGTGAAACAGAAGCATGGGGTGAAAAATGACCTAGATGTAGACAAACATATAGTCGTATGCTTTTTTGAACAAGTTAACTGATTAGTCTAAAATCTCTGCAGAAATCCTTGGACAATCAGCAATTCCCTATGTGTCATAGAGACAATAAATGGATCTGATGCTTTTTAAAAGTAAAGGAAAATGTACACAAAAACAAAACATTTTACCCTCACCCTAAATTCTTGGTGAGCTAGGAATGGCTACTCTCACCTCCATTTCTACTGCTATGAAATTAATGGGAAGTGATGGGCATTGTTCTCCTGTGCAACAGGAGGTCTCCCTATTGCTCACCCCACCCCTCCCCATAGTGAAGAGCAGACTACTTAAGCAGTAGTGGTATACGGAGAGTGGAGCAAGTGAAAGCCCCCTGCTGCGGGGAATACAATAGCCATCAGTGGCTTCAGTCAGTTTGCCTGATCGCTAAATGATGTTAGGAGTCAGCTGTTGTTGGGGGTTGTATTGGGTGAAAACTATATTAATACTTAGATAATACAATGAATATATACTGGCCAACACTTCATAAATACAATAGAATATTCTTAAAAAAACATAAACGCTTGAAATTTGCACTGATGTGTGAGCATAAGTTGATACATTTCCTTGGAATGCTTCAGAGTGTAAAACTGGGCACACACCAGCAGATGGATTAGTTCCAACTGACCTTTCACCATTAGTAAGTGGTCGGCCAGAACGTATCACTGTTGGTCACAGTGAAAGTAGCATCATACGACCGCATGATCGGACGTGATTTTCGCCTGCAAAACCATACCATTTTTTACACTGAAATATCAGTAAGTTGGCCTCAAATATTGGTAGCGTGTACCCAGCCTAACACTGCGGTGTATACATTATGTTAAAAATCAATTATAGTTTGTAGTTAAACACTGTTAAAGTTCATACACACGTTAGATAATTTTCGTACGATACAGCCGCAGAACGTTCAATGACAACATCGTCAATCCTCATTTTTCAAACGACTATTGTACACACAACAGCGATAATAGCAACGATAGTTGTGCGAACGTCAGATGTTCGTTTGTGCTGTTCACGTTCGTGTCATCACGCGATGATTGTTTGTGAAACAACGTTCGTATGATCGCATGATTACCGAAACCAACGCATGCGCCTTTCTATACATTTTCGTAGAAATCTAGCGATAATCTTCCGACCATGTACAGATATAATGACAATCGGCACAACAAATCCGCCATGCCGGTCGTCGGAAAAAGCTGACATCAGTCGATGGTCATTGGTCTTTTATGGTCGTTGAAGCTATGTTTTCGTACGAATGTCGTGCTACTGCTCGTTCGTTGGCTGTATTGTACGAAAATTATCTAACATGTGTACGAACCTTTAGTCATTTCAGTAAAAAAAGACCCGAGAATAGGCTTGCCATATCATTACACTTGTCCCAGAAACCTTATGTCCCCTTGTTCTAGAAGGTCTTATAGAAAGATGCTATAACCGGTCATGTCAGGACATGTACAGGCAGGTGTATGTGTTAATTATCATTTAAAAATGTCTACTGGCACTTCATTAGCATTAAAAATTTTCAACCTGACGCAACCACCAATTTCTGTGTTTGAAGTGGTACACAAGGGGCCCAGATTTCTACTTAATCAAACACCCAGGACCAAAATTTTGTTTGGATCAGCCGGTGATGGGTGTTGGTTTAGGAAACAAGCAATTGTTTCCGTCTAATTTATCTGAAAAAATGGTTTGCTGAAATATTGAAATGTACCACTTTAATTTCTAAATTTAGACTAACAATCAGTTTGTTGCTGTTAGTAGGAATTATCAGACTATTATTGTCTTGTGTGTACTGGGCCTTTAAACTGATCTTTGAGATCAGCCTTTCTATATATACTAATAGTTGCCCAAACACTAATATGTATAAAAAGGCTATGGCTGACATGCTAGGGTTCTTGGGAAGGCCTGTCTGAAGCTAACTAGAATGTGTTGTGGCTGATACTTACTAGCATTACTTGTTACCTTGGGGGTAAAATCCCATTTGAGCATGCTTTTTGATTATGTCCTATATGTCTGCAAGGTTGAGTACTATATTTTAACAAAATGTGTAAAAACAAAAACCCAACATTTTTAGGAGGGTAGAGCATGTCTAAAATTCCCCTATCTGCTGCTTCTCACATCTCAACAGATCTCCTGGTTGCTTTTTCCAGCTGCCCCATGTTCTCACAAATACCCAGATTTACTGTTATTCTATTAGCAGGATTCTAGCATTAGCCAGTAATTAGCTTCAATGGAGGTCGTCAGTCAGAATTAATGAAGCCTTAGGAAAGGAAGGGGGCCTTAGATTATAAATTCCCAGTGTCTTTATTGTGCAGAGAATATATGATGTCTCCATATGCTACATGTTAAAATGACAGTTTGCTTTCTTTTAAGTGTGATGAAAAATGTGAAATGTTATGTTTTACTTTAGACAAGAGGATTAAAGGTTGGACATTCCATATGTATTATCTGTGCACAACTGTCAATTCAACCTGTGATATAATTTAATGTTAATACTGTATGTTGTGTTTATTCTTTTGTTTAAAAGCAGTTTCCTAAAATAATGCATAATCAGTAAATATATATTTAAATATTGTGTGTGTGTGCGTGTGTGTAATATTTAATTATTTTAGTGCCTATTTATTCAATACATTATCCTGTGATTAAGCTGCATGTCCACCCCAAAATCAAAATTTGTTTGTAACCTAGAAACCATTATACTATTGCTGAGGGCACTGGCAAAGTCAGAAATGAAGCATAGAGCAGGATTTATTAGTGGGCAATATAGCATGTATGATAACATAAATGTACTTTAATGCAGTTCAATTTGTCTTTAAGAACCACATATTTAGCTAAACAAATATATGTGTTAAATCAAACTATCCAGTAGATAAGAAATGGCATTGAAATTTAGAGAATTATATTTGGTTCCCAATATCACGCGGGAGATGTGTTACTGTAAATAGAACTTTTAAATCGAGAATTTTATTAGAAATTAATTTCTACAAAGAATAACAACACATAAAAAGAAGAAAATACTTATTATTTTGCAATGTTTTTAATTTATGTGTATACTTTATTTAACTGTGGACCTAATGCAATAAAAGTTTCAAAAGTTTGCCCGAGCTAATAATGTGCAACAACCAATCAAATGTTAACTGCAGTGCAGAGTTTTTACTTTAGAAAAACAACTCAAATAGACACCGACCAATACAGTAGATAGAATTGATTATGGATTACCTATTAACCTCTACATTACCACACAGGATTTTGAGATCTCAAACAGTGACCATTAACCCCAACATTATTAGCATGTGTGCCAGAGGTTCGCCACCACTGAACACTCCAAGACTTTCAAACAAAGTAGGCCTGTAGTCACCTACGTGTTTCGGCCATCTTGGACGTATTATATATTTTATTTAATATTTTGAAAAGCAATACCACATTCAACGCATTTATTACAAGATAGATGAGTGCCATATTTTTTTTATACAATGCTTTATGTCTTGCTAGAGACGTGTAACACCTCCAGGGAACGCTGACCAGCAAATACAAGAAATCCATATTCCTATGTAGACTAAGGAGAACATTTATAAAAAGGCACAAAAGTGACATTTTTGCAGAACTTTTGATTATTTGCAAAAAAATATAAAATGATGCATCAAACGGAATTTGCTTCACACTTAATTTTATACTGTACATTGAGTTTTGTTACATAGGGTGGGGTAGATGGTTTTACTAAAATGGAAATGAAAAAAACAAAACAGCAGCTGAACAAAAGACTGATGGAAAAATTAAAAATAATGGCTAAATTGGAAAAAGCCATGTGAATGACAGTGGGCCCTTGGGCTAATGTCGGTCCCACCTATGAAAATCAGGATAATCCTGGCTCTTACAGCCCTTAAAAAAAACTCGAAATTTGGACTCTTTTTGCTCTTACTAGATCTCTGGAAGTTGTTAAATGAACCTTTGGAGTTTAGGGGCCCAGGACCTTCTCCCCAACCCTTACAAGGGCTCTTGCAGCCCATAAATGGTCTCCTGTGCAGGTCCGTAACTACCAGGGGAGCAGGGCCTGCAACCCTGGTAGTTACCCCATCTTCTTAGTTTTCCTATGATATATATATATATATAGATATATGTATTTTTGCTGCCAGCTGTATTTCTTTCCCTGATATTTCTAGTTTCGCTACTGCTTGTCAGATTTATGCAAGGTTAAAGCTTCTTGGAGGAAAATGAATGCTAAATGAACAAAGATGAGACTAAAAGTGTTAAAGAGAGTACTAAAGTAATAAAAATACTAGATCCAGTGTACTGTGGCAGAGGCAATAATACCAAGGTGCCAGAGAAAATGGTGAATTCTGCTGTGAAGTAAAGGTGAGGTTATTGTGGTTACTATTTCCAGAAAAGAACTCATCATCAGATGAAGCCAAGAATTATTATTCTCTCCAAAGTGACTAATGTGGGTTCCGTATCTGACTTTCTGGAATTCGTCCTATAAATAATTGAAGAGTAACAGTTCAGCCTTAAATGTAGCCCACGGCATCCTGTCACTGATGCATACAAAAAAGGAAACGGCATTAACAGATGGCTGGAATAGGAAGATATCCTTATTATCTTCCACAAGGCCAGAAGTGCAGATTTCAAGGGCCAGTGAGGAGGTATGAAAACAACAGACCCGTAGAAGAACTTACACCTCCAAACAACCAAGGAAACCATCTGCTGGCTTCTCTTAACAAGTCATAAAATAAATAAAACATTGCAGGATTTACCCCATCCATAGACTAGAAAGCATATATGCAGATGGCAAAAGGTAAATTAGATTGTTATAGACTAGGGAGCATATTTATAAATGTCTGTTAACATTGGCATTAACATTGTTCCATTAACATTAGCGGAGGGAACAAAGAAGACGCCCAGAGACCTGAAAAGGTCCTTTTTAGGACCAGGGGTGGTCGTGGTTTCGAGCTGTGGGACCCCCTATCAGAAATGCTCTAACTAGGGTCTCAAGGGCTCTTCTAAGAGCCAATATAGGTCCTGGTTATGAGCTGACCCCTTTCCAGCAGCCCCTCGCATCCAATAGTGCTACATCCGGCCTTTTCCAACACCCCAAAGTTGTCAAATTAAAACAGCTGAAATTACCATGAGAACACAGTTTTGGCCACTCTTTAAATAAGATGGAGCGGTAACAGCGGCGATATGCAAAACACCTATCACAGCTATAATGAATTTCTGCCACTTTATAAATAGCGATAAGTCCGAATTTGCCAAAAATGGTGGCAGATAGTTAAAGTACCTTTATAAATAGGCTCCTAGGTGTTTAAATAAATAAAATGGAATATGGCATCTATTCTTCCAATGCTTTTGCCTTGGGTTTGCATGGGTTTTCCTTGAGGTCGAACATAAAAAAAAAAAATTAACTGTCCAAACACATACGAATTCTTGTCCTTACTGTATCATCTGCTACATTCTCACCCTTCATAGATGAGGATCTAGGACCCAAGGGTGTAACAATAGAGGCCGCAAACTCCGCTAATAATTGGGAACCAGGTAAACAGAGGGAAGACTTGTAAGGTCCATGGAAACCATGCGCTAGCGTCAAACTAACCAACATGGTCCCTACAAATTCTTTAGATGGGTCATTGTACCTGCCCATCTTTTCTATCCTGGTCACACCCTTTAATTTTGAAAGGCCCCATTAATCACTGTCCCTTATACTCAACCTAGCTTCACAGATTAATATAAGGGTTAGTCATACAGACAGCCACAAAAAATAGTGGGGTGGCAACATGAGATAAGCCTATATGGTCCCAAATGTCTGATGTCCCTCTGCACCAACTTAGGGTGCTATTTCTGTCCTTTTATACCAGAGCACATAATACTAGCCTTGCTCCATGCAGTGTCTAGCCCCTGTCCTAAATATTCTGAATCAAATTGCAAATTTCGTGACATTTTTCTCTCTCCCAAAATGTAAAGGACTTGGTGCAGGTAAATCATAAGAGTTTTTCTAAAGCAACTGTTTTACCATTCCATCCCCACCTTCATTGTAGATACTGTTTTCCCCTCCTTTTGGTCCATAGCAAGGGTACGTAAAACATTATGTTTGGTTACAGGTGCTATTGGCCTTGATTTCCTACTGCTGTTTTCCTACATTAACCTGTCTATTTATGCTGAGGCTGGCTCCATTACCTTAAAGTTGCTGGTATATAGAGAATAACTCACCTTTAAACTGAATGAATGTAATTCTTATTCTGCATGCAGTTTGCACTGCTTTGCACTTTAGAAATACAGATAGAATTGCGTAATGGGGAATGTGTATGGGCATTCCTGAAAAGCTGCAAAGCTGCAGTCGCACACAGTGGCTCTTTGACAATGCAGGGCTTCTGCTCTCCACTGTCTCTTTTATGAACCTCAGGATACAGGATACATATTATTTTTGGATTTTGGACCAATGAAAATGGACTTTTGCATTTAATATACTTGACACTAGACTCCATTAGACACTTTCTTCTCCCAGGTGGACAGGACTTTAAAAAAGTATGGGTATTTAATGCGTCACTTGAACATCACCTGAAACTTTGTGAAACTGTTGTGTGGTTCTGAATAAAAACCACATTCACTGCTTTTGGTGTGCAAATTGAAAATGCTAACTCTTGTCCAATACAAGTTACAAGTTACTTTTAAGCACTGTTTTTCCATTTACCTCAGGCAGTAAAATTCCAGGGATACCACTGCTGATATCCCATATTCTGTGGGACTTAAACAATCTGTTCCCCTCTCTCTGCATCCAGCAGGATGTCCCATGGTCTGCAGGAGAGAAGACAAACTGTAAAATGTAAGTCAGTGAGGTGTGATCTCCTTTATTATTGTCTGCAACCTTACAGTTATAAATATAGAAAATGAGAGGTTTAAAAGTGACCTTTTAAAATGGATGTGCACATGGCTAACAAGTCAGTGGTGGGCTGATTGCACTACTGCCAATGAAAACTCTTGGAAATTCAGGGTTTGCCCATGCAGTGTGTCTGTCATTACAGCATTCAGTCCAGTCTTAAGACTTGAACGTTTTTGCTAAACAAGCTTAATTTAGCAAAAAGTAAAAGTTAGTAAAACTAAGCTTAGTTTTGACTATTTGATCTGTGGATCACAAATGCTGCAATAAATGTTTTCACCTCTGGAGCGAACAACCCTCTCAGACACTAGGTTAAACCTGGACTCACGTTGGTCAAGTTGGTCAAGTCCACAACTTGACCAAAGTGCATTTCACACAAGGCTTTCTAAGGAACAGCTCTTGGACCAATGTACATTTCACCCTAGGCGTATTACCCAAGTGCTTCCTGCGTAATACTACTGGGGTGACAAATGCATTGGTAGAGGATTTATGAGTCAGAGTTTGGCCTATTGTCTGAGAGGCTTGCTAACTCTGGAGGTGAGAATGTTTATTTGTTGCAGCATGCATGAACTGCTGGGTGAAAAGTGTAGCCGTCCAAACTCAGTTTGCAACCAAGGATTTGGCGTCTCAAACAAGTCCCGGAGAAGATGGGATAGGATAAAAGCCCGCCATTTTATGTTGCAAGACCTAGTTTGTGCACTTTATGTTTGATATTCATTCTTTATCTGTTTATGCCCTCTGGAAGCGTGACTCACATTGATTTACTAAGGAAATTCATAAATGTCAAGACAATAGTGCAGGTAAATGTGAAGGTGTGTTTTATGTTTATGTAAATGGATGTAGGAGGTGCTGGGAATATAATATAGCAATTTGCCACTCTATTTAAATATGCCTGTCCTTGTTCTAATCTGATTTTGACTACTGGGAATTTTGAAAGCACCAGGGACCATCCAGGAACAGTAACAATCCACTGATTTTATGGGTTTTTTTTGCTTCCACTTGGTTCATAACAAAGATACATGGGGCGATAGACAGAGAGCCGTTATCAGCTATTTGTATCTTAAAGCCATGTTAGCCGATGTACCAAGGGTTATCGGGGCTTTAAGATACAGCTAACGGCAGCTGTACTGTGCCGATTATGTCTCTTTAAGACCAACTAGCTGGCATTAAGTATTTGGAATGGATAAACCCCATTCACAATGCACTATGGCTTGGTGCATTGCCTAAAGGGGGAAATAGAAAGTGATAGTGGCTCTCGGTAATTAGCCCTAACAGTTTCTAAATGTACCTATTCGCTATGTGTTAGCTCTGGTAGATTAGTGGACCAATGCTCTAATTTTAGAAAGACAGAAATTTTCTTTCTGCCTTCATTCTGGATAGGAAATAAACTGCACAGATTAATTTTCTTTATTGTGTGTAAATCAAGGAATGTGTTAGGGACTACACTGTGAAAGCCTTATTTTGTGCCCGATCTGTGCCAAACAGAGACAGGTCTCCGTGTTGTAACACCATTAGTTGTCAGCTTTTAGAGGGCAGGACAGGCTTTAGCATCCTTGTTTTGATCTGCTGTGCACTAAAGTATATATTCAGAACCATTTAGGAACCAAACTCTCAGAAAATCCAGACAGATGAATTATGGGTATCTTAAACAAAGAAAATATGGCTGTCCAGTCCCTTAGTTTTCTTTAAGGGGTAATCCCATTTTTATTTGTGCAGACACAGTTACACTAGACGTTTCGGCTCCTAGGAGCCAAAACGTCACGTGTAACTGTGTCTGCACTAATAAACATGGGATAACCCCTTAAAGGGTATGTCCATCAAAAAATTAACTTTCTTTCTAACTGTTTTACTGAAGAACAGGAGGTAAATGCACTATTTCTTACCTCCCGTTCTTCAGTGAATCTTGCAGGCGAGCAGGAGAACTTACTGGAATCGTTCCAGCGCTGACAGAGCCGCGGCCGAAATCCCCGATGCCTCAGACGCATCTCCAGTCCTTTGCACTGTGCGCGCATGCGCACACTGTGCTAAGGAGTGTGGAGGCATCGGAGGAGTCAGGGATTTCGGCTGCGGCTCTGTCAGCACTGGAACGATCCCGGTAAGTTCTCCTGCTCTCCTGCAAGATTCACTGAAGAACGGGAGGTAAGAAATAGTGCATTTACCTCCTGTTCTTCAGTAAAACAGTTAAAAAGAAAGTAAATTTTTTGATGGACATACCCTTTAAAGGAAACTAAAGGACTGGACAGCCCTATTTTCTTTGTTTAAAGGGTATCTCCACTCGTATTTTCAAGATTTGGGAATCCAGTTCTATTGAAGAACGGGAGGTAAAGGAGCTGTGCCTTACCTTCCGTTCTTCAATAGAACAAACAGGAGCCAGGAGAGAAGGTAAGAAACTTACCCACTCGCTCGCTCCCCGGCGTGTAGTCTGACAGGTCCCGACGGGCCTTGTCTTCTATGCGCATAGATCGCGCATGTGCATAGAAGACAAGGTCCGTCGGGACCTGTCAGACTACACGCCGGGGGAGCGAGCGAGTGGGTAAGTTTCTTACCTTCTCTCCTGGCTCCTGTTTGTTCTATTGAAGAACGGAAGGTAAGGCACAGCTCCTTTACCTCCCGTTCTTCAATAGAACTGGATTCCCAAATCTTGAAAATACGAGTGGAGATACCCTTTAAGATAATTATATATTTGGCGGAGAGGTGGCCAGAAGGAACTGGACGTCTAGCAGGTACCCTGTTTGCAATTGTATTGGAAGATTGGTGACTAGAATATGATGGATACATACATAAGAGGGACTGGGAGCACTCCTTAAGCTAAATTACAATTACATTTTTATGAAGTGCTTCTGATCAATCATTTATAAAAACAAAGAAAAGATAATCAATGCACATTCCTTAGCCCCACACAATATTATATTATCTGCAAACTTGCATATATTATAAACAAAGGGGTTTTAGTATACATTACTGTGATCACATGAAGGAAAAGCCTTCCAACCACAGTCAAGGTAACCCCGAGTCTGGAAGGTCCTAACTTCTAACTTAATTACTTTTTGCAAACTTTTTGCATTTCTCATACTTACACGTTGGATCAATATAGCAGACTTTCACTACCACAACTACTATTTAGGTATGAGTAGTGTTATTTAACAATTAGTAGTGTTGTTTAATGCTCCTTATTTAAGAATACCCCTGCTTTATAAATATTGCCCATAAAGGAAAGTAATACATGGGAAAAGTAAGTTTTCAGCCTTTACTTTTTAAAATTCCTCCACAGAGTTGGCTTCAGTTATGTAAAGCTGCATGGTAAATTCAGGTACACACAGTACCACTAAAAGGCTGATGTTTTTATTAGGGGCTTGAGGCAGTGATGGGTGAGACATCTGGTGGCGAACCGTGGTAGTTTATTAGACGTAAGATCCCTCATCTGTGACCAATTGTATTGGTCCCTTTACTAAAGTATGTATAGCTGTTTGTCAGCCATAAATCTTTAAGTGTACACAGCTTTAAGGTGGGTACACACAGTACAAATCTGCAAGATTCTGTCTGTCATCTTTGACAGATGGGAGTACACACAATCGTAATCATTCTCCCTATATGAAGTATAGGGAGAAAGTTTGTGATTGCCATACTCCCTATGATTGCAACTAACTCCCCATACTTTAGTACAGAGGGCCGACCATGGCCGAGGGAAATTTTCCGTTCAGAACGACCGTTTCTAATGCTGACCCAGAAGAGTCATTTCTGTCATACAAACATTAGTGATATAAGGCCAATCCCATTGGTACCGACGGGATCGCTAATGTGTGTACCCAGCTTAAAGGATTAGTTTACTGGGAAATAAAGCAGCGTTCTAACAGCATTAAGTGAAGAACGGGAGGTAAACTAGCTATGTCTTACCTCCCACTCTTCGCTTAATGTACCAGAAGAGGCTAGAGAACTTATACTGCAGCATGATCCATCGCTGGCTCTTGCCAGATCCAGACCACTTTAAGTAAGCAATAGCACGCTATAGTCTACTTACAACCGGAAGCAGTTGTTACCTGTCAGAGGTTCTAGCGATGGATTGGGTCTGTGTGTGTGGTTCCTACCACATGGGTGCCGACAGATACCAATGTGATGTCATGTGATGAGACTGCACATTCCTTTCATGGGATAAATCACAAATTCTGCCCAGCTTTGGAATTGTATAGTTTTTATGCTAGTGTTGGGTAATGTGGCAGATATAACTGTTGGAATGATATATTACAAGATATAATACAATATGTAATACAATATGTACCATATATACTCGAGTATAAATCGAGGTTTTTAGGCTATAAAAATAGCCTAAAATTCGAACCTCGACTTATACTCGAATCACTTACCTATCAGGCTGCCGCACGCTTCCGCATCCACTCTTCTGTCCGCTGATGTCACTACTCGGCGCCGGTCTCACTACCCGGTGCAGAGTAGTGACATCAGGCGCCTGGAGTCAGTGGAATGTGAAGCCGTGCAGCTGGATTGCAAGTCCTCTCATTCTCCTTCTTATACGTTATCCGCAGGGAAGTCCTCTCCTCTGGTCCACAAGGCAAGTCCTCTCCACTGATCTAGGGGGCAAGGATTGATTGCCACTGCAGATGTTTGTAAACCACAACTCCCAGCACCTAAAGCATGCTGGGAGTTGTAGTTTACAAACATCTGAAGTGGCAATGAATTGGGGGGTTACTGAGTGGGATTATCATTTAAAAAGCAACTAAAACTTTTAAAGCAATACAGAATTAGGAGGATGATATCTATTGTTAAAGATTGCCTTCTTATTCTGTATTGTTTTGAGTCTTTAGTTGCCCTTTAAATGGACAGCAGAATTCCCATACAGTAGTCCCATACAGTAATAGCCATACTGGATTTGGATTACAATATGTAATAAATATGTAATACAATTTGTAATACAATATTTAATACAATATCTAATACAATATGTAATACAATATGTAATTGTAGAAACCCTCGACAGACAACAATCAAGTAAAACATTAACAAATCTTTTTAGTTTAGGCAGATTTATAAACTGAAAAGGTGCATATATAATAATAGAAATCAGGTAAAGGGGGAACAGGGAGGGGGAGGGAATGGTACATGTGCAGCAGTCCAATATAAAGTTTAGTGTGTAGCCTAATGTATGGCATATGCTCTATATCACGCTGTGGTCTAAAATAGCTTACTTTTAGTAACACATGGTCCAGGTGCCAATGCCTCGGACCCATCGCTTCTTATTGGTGACTATAGGATCCCACCTAGGTTGCACAGCAGATACCAGATACTTAGAATAGCAATACAAGTATCGTGATGAAATCTGTATACATGTATATATGGCAGCAACTCATCATATACGATGAGTGGTCTGGGTGCTTGAGCCCTGAACCCTTTGCTGATCCTGATACAAATTCAGCACAATAAGTATGACAATATAACAGAGCGCAGGTACATATGTATAAAAGCAGAGTGGTTAAAGATGCAACTCACCACTGCTATCGGGTGGTCCGGGTGCAGTCTGCCCCAGACCCTTCGCTTGATCTACAATCACCAGGATTAGAAGGAAAGCCGACTGCAATGTACTGCATTAAAATTCCATCTTTATTACAAAGTCCAACATCAGATAATAAGGAAAGAAACACATTAGATAAGACACGCCTGACGCGTTTCGGACTCAAGTGGACTCCTTAATCTTAATCTTATCCTATGACATCCTAAGGACTCCACTTGAGTCCGAAACGCGTCAGGCGTCTTATCTAATGTGTTACTTTCCTTATTATCCGATGTTGGACTTCGTAATAAAGATGGAATTTTAATGATCGTGAGCCTGGAGGTGGCGTCTTTTGTCAGCAGTACATTGCAGTCGGCTTTCCTTCTAATCCTGGAGATTTATAAACTGATTTGTTAGTTAGAAGAAAAAGTGCCACAGCCAACATTCTGACATGGCCATTCATTCGTTATCAGCTGAAATTTACCAGTCATTTGCAACAAAGTTTTACTGTGATCTCTAATTTTAGGTTGGTCAATCGGCCTGAAATATCGCACCATGTGTACTGGGCCTTACACACAGAAAGGACTGGTACACTGGGTTGTGCTCATTATTGCTTCCTTTATAGCCAGGCAGTCAGAGAGATATTACTTTTGAGACATGCCTTCACAGATTTGCATATATTTTCAAACATGCCTGTTATGTTATTTCTCAGTGTCATCCATAATTGTAATTAAATAGGCAAAAGCTTGTTTAAAGGAACCAAATGATGAATTGTTCTAAATGTGAAATGTTTTACTTTTGGTTCCATGTATATTTTTATTTATTAGTATGTGTGTTAACAAAACTTTTATTCTGATCATTTTGGAGGAAGGGTACAAGCAATTCACTGCTGAAGAGATCAGGAAAGCTGAGATAAAAAAAGACCATATTGTAAAAAAAAAACAAAAAACCTTATATACATTTGGGGAAAACATCAGCCTGTCTCTAAGTGCTTTCCTGCCATTGTCTTAAGAGGATCACAGGACCCCTTCTAAAAAAACACCAATCAGCCCTTCTGGGTTCCTCCGTTCCTTGAAGGATCATTTCATTAATCCAAGATAGGAAAGGGAGAGGAAAAACAGGATGCTGTTTGTGTGCACACCCGCCTGGACTAAGTGCCTCTCGTTTTGGATACCTGCCGGATGCATAAAGTGAATTAGTTCTTGATATTAACCCTTACTTAAACAGTTTATCCAATCCCTTCATGATTTCTGTTTGTGTATCCCTTATAGCTGTCAAGCTTTGGTAGCCTTATCAAGTGATCACATTAATGGCAGACCATGATAGTCCTACAGGTATATTTATTGGGGAGAAAGGTGATTAATTTAGGGCATTGATCTATCTTCCTGCCACAAGGTAAATAGCATTTGAAACTTCCCACTTGGTACCTCAGTGAATTTTTAAACATAACCATTTCCCATTTGGGATAGCTTGTTTTGTGGATATACAAGCACAGATAGTTGTCTAAACAGGCATGTATGGCCAAGATTAACCTCAGATCAGACATAGAGGTCTGTTTACATCTAATACATTTCTGGGCAATATCACAAGCTTTAAAACTATTAAGGTCCTCCTTTTGTTATTTTATTGCCTGAAATATGTTACAATGCATAGAGTATAGAAACCAAGTGACATTCTGGACTCTGCTGGAATAAAGCCCTGGACAGTGGCTGCATTGTGTAGAGAAAGGCTGGGTACACACGGGCAGATTTTACGGGCCAACGTAAATTGGTCGATTGGGACGAAAAATCTGTGCTGCTTTCGTCCCATTTGACCAATGTCGTTTGCCTGGATTGGACAAACAGGCGATCGGACGTGTTGGTAAATCACGGCTGATAGTGCGGTTCCCTACGGGACTGCACAATCGGTTGCATGAACTGTCTGCTGTGGCCACATTTGTCCAGGCCCGAGCGATTGCTCGTAGCGAACGCTTGGTCAAGACAAAATATCCCTTCGTCTGTACCCAGCCAAAGATATCTGACTAAAAGCAGCTTATAACAGCAGAATATATGCGATCAAAACTATTTGATATGCACTTTGAGTGCTTTAGGTGAAAAGCACTTTCCAAATGTTATTGTGTTGCATATTGTATTGATAAAATGTATATATAACAATTGTGGGTATTCAAAACCTTTGGTGCATCAAAACTACAAAAAAACTCTCGCAACCATGGATCATTTTATATTATGAAGGCCCCACCTCTTTCCAAATTTGTGCATGTAATCATGCAGTCTGGATGCCATAGATATAATGTACATGTTTAATCAGGACATCACAGGTTGTTTTCAGTGGAAAGCTCTGAGACATCTGGCTTCTGTGATAAAATGATTAGACAGTAAATCTGGCTATAATCGATGAGTATGTGTTTTCTCATCACAGGACCCTGAGTCGACTGCTGTAAAGGAAAATAACACCATGTGTAAAATCAGAATTTTAAATGTGGTTTAAAGAAAATGAAATCATTTGCATTAATATATATATATATATGCATAACATATATTATGCCACTATTTCATTTACAACACAACATCACAACAGATATATATTTTTACAAATGTTTCTGTTTATGTTTTGAGTGGCTCTATTTTGTGCAGATACTTGAACCTTCCAATTGAATTGGGTTATCCTAGCAATAAGACAACTATATATCAAATAATGGGGGCAACGCACCAAGAGCCACTATCGCTTTCCACTACCTCCTCTGTCCAATGTACCAAGTCAATTGTGCCCCTTGGTAAATTGTGTGACCTTAAAACCAACTGAAGTATGCAATTACCTCTGCTTATTGCTCCTTATCTGCTGTATAAATCAAGTAATGGTATATTCCCAATGTATATTTTTAGAGAGTATGTAAGGATTTTTTGGGCTGACTCACATATTTTAACCTGTGTTTAAATTTTTAATGATTTAGTGCATGCTCCTATTTTCCAATAAAGCTTATAAAATGACTGGTTACTTTCGATATTCATAGGGCAAGATTATGCCCTATGTACCAATTGTAGGTGATCTACAGCCCAGGTACAAGGCTAGTAGGTTACCTCTTTTTATGCACGCTTCCAAATGTGCAAATGTAATCCAAATACGTATTAGAAGAGGTAACGCAGGACATAGCCAGTTAAACTGCAACTGGCAACTTTATTCCATATACAACATGTTTAGAGCCACAAGGGCCCTTTCTCAAGTTTATTGTCCTGCATGTTACCTCTTCTAATACTTATATTAAGATTATGTCCCTATGTTGTGGTCCTATTTTTAAAAATGTGTTGTTAAATGAATATGCAACAATGTTTGGATGTAATACCATAGCTAAAGATACAGGAAAACCATGCAGCCTGGCAATGGATACTTGGCCAACAGCATGGAGTAGGGAAGAATAGTCAGTAACACCAGATTTTAGGAATTTAACTGGCTGGAATGACTGGATTTCATATAATAGGGATAAAACAGAAAGCCTGTTTTACATGAGGGAGACTTTGAGTCAGGGCCATTTTTTGGCATAGGCCACCTAGGCAAACAACTAGGGCGCCTATGTTGATCCAGGGCTCTTATCCCTAGCATTTCCCTGTCAGCTTTTACTTTCAGTTTCAGAGATGCTCTCCTTGTTCTGCTGTAATATGTAACATTGTATTTAGTACAGAGCCTGAACTCCACACACTCTATTTAGCAACAAATATTGCAAATTAACTAAAGGTGAATGAAGGAGGGGGGAGGATGAGCTCAGCTAATAGTACTGAGGAGAGCAGATGTAAAATGCCAAGTAAAAGCTGCTGCAGACTTTATACCAGTAGCCCCTGTGACTAGCAGCCATGAGATCCCTATCCCTGCCTCTTTCTTCCTTCCATCCAACTCTCCAATTAGAACTTAGGGCCATATTTATAAACCAGCTTTTAGTGATACCGCAGCTTAGTTAATGTACGATCGCAGTCGTAATTGGACGTCAGCGATCATACATTTACGACCGAACATTTATTGTTAATTAACAAACGTTCGGTCGTAGAATACCATGCAGTTGTAAACTACTGCAATGGTATTCTATGGGGATCGTAAATATACAATTTTGTTATTGTAGATTTCAGATCGGTCTCGGTAATTTACAATCCTAAATTAACGGTTGTTAAACCGACCGGAAATTGACACTAGAAAGCTATACCACACCTTTATAAATACGGTGAGGAGTGGGTGAGGAGTGAACAATTCAATGGAGGAGACATGGAAAGCAGGTACATACCTTATATCATGTCAGTGATGGCAGCTGAAAGGTTTAAAGAAAATACTCTGCTGGCACTAAAAGTGTTAATGTCGGGTAAGTACTCGCACTGAAAGTATTAATGGTAAAGTCTGCTGGAACTAATGGGTTAATGGTAATATTCTGCTGGCTCTGAAAGTGATAATGGCAATATTCATGCTGGCACTGAAAGAGTTTAACATCTCAGATCTCGACAAATTTTGGTGAGATCTGAGATTTTGGTGAGATCTGTTCTGCCCTACCTACTGCTACTTTTCGTGCCACGTGGCTGGAAACTATTTCTGGGGAAAACACTGGTGCCACATACCGTGCATCCCCTGAAACCTATCCTGTCCTTCCAATCAGTATTTCATTGGTGGACAGTGACGCTGCATACGCACAAAAGTATGTATACACACCCACCTCACCTGGTACAGCGTGCGCCTCTTACCAACTACTAAAGCAGTCCCACTAAAAAGAACAGCAGCAGCAGTAGTTTGGCTTGAAGGACACCCTAGGGCACTAAGATCGCTAGAAATGGACCTGCTTTTAATAAGTATTCCAGCAGTTAAGTAAAGTACATAGAGGTGAGGACTTATTGATTTAGGTCCTCACCCTGGTTGCTATGCAGCTATGGAAGGGGAGGTGAGTATTGTCTTTTAATGTACTGTGGAATCTTTGTGGTCTCTTTATAAGTATGTTTCTGTGTATTTCTAGTTTATAAATAGGCAAATATATCCATTAAAATATATTTGATTTATGCAGTTATATTTGATACTCGTGGGGAAGATTTCCCCAGAGCTGATATTGCAGCTTATAGCTGTGCTGGGGGGTGGAGGGGTGGGGCTGTGATTTCTAGTTACGCTACTGATTACAATTAATTGTGCTTTCTTCATTAAGCAGCTTGATCGTTTTGGAATTTCTGGTGTGCACAGCCATATTGGTGTCTGTTACGCTTTGATTAGGGCAAAAGAGAAGGGCTCAGGTGAGCTTCTTATTTACTAGGGGGCATATTTATAAAAGGTCACTGTTTTTACCATTTCATTATTGAAGTAAATACTGGGAAATAGTCTAACACCTGGACCCTTGTTAATATAGAGAAACACTCCACAATGTACTGACACCTTCCAAGGACCCACTGACCTAGATATTTAGGTACTTGTGTTTTCACAACCTCAGACTTTACGATTTTAAATGGCTGAACTTAACACAACATATGTATTGCCGTTCTATAAATACAATTGAGCGGTTAAGAGAAATGCCAATTGCGGCAATAATGACTTTACACCGCCTATTATCGCTGATTTACAAATTGCGCTAAGTTCGAATTTGGTGAAAACAGTGGCGAAAAGTTAACAAAACTTTATAAATATGCCCCTAGGAGTTTGAAATAGGTGTAGAGATCCAAGGTTAGGATCTCCCATTTGTTTATTTGTTAATTAAAATAATTTCAATCACAGAGAAAAAAACCCAATAATCGGCTACTAGTGAGTGTTATACAATCCTAGAAAAACAAGAAGTTTAATGGTTTGTATTTTCTTGCCAAGTAGATTTGTACCATCTGATTTTTATGCTGTAGGCGGCTACTTAGTTACCTCATTAGCTTATTAGCTACAGAAAGGAGAGTTCTGGTTTTGTCCCTGCATTTATTTTGCACCTTTGTCAACAGTAATTAACTCCACTAATTTAGTTCACTTTCCAGCTTGGTGTGAAATGGCGAACACATTCATTGCAATATTTGAAACATCCCTGGTTTGGCCATTTCACTTGCTTGTTTCATGACTTAGCAATTGATTCGGATTCAGTTTTATGTTGATGTCTTAACTTATGTCATTACATTGAATTCCAGCTAAATCTTATGGTGCCTGACTTGAAAATCGACATATAGACACTGACCATATAGACACTGACCCAGTCTTTTCAACTAAAATTTTCAAACCTGTTGAAATTTTGACAGATATTTATGGACAGGCCTTTCTCTGGAAAGAGTGGTTCCATACTTTAATACAAGGGCATAACTATCACAGCCAAGTGTTAATCAGCATTAACACCTGGCTGTGATATGCTAATTGGGATTTTCCAGGGTACATAATAGCCACAGATTCTTGTACAAGTCATTCTGAATTGAGAAAGCCAGTCGGATGACTAGTGAAACGTCTTCAAGAACTAAACTTCAAATCCAGTTGATCTAATTGAATACAACAGATATGTTTATAACGGTTCTAATTCATCTAGGTCATGGTATATTTTTGGTATATCTGGTATATCTGTTGTATTCAGTTCGATCAACTGGACTTTAGTTCTTGAAGACGTTTCGCTAGTCATCCAACTGGCATGGTCACACTGTAGAGTCCTTATACAGAATTCCTATTTGGCATAGAACAGACATTCATTACACTTTAACAGACATTTTTGTTGTGTTTATTCAATATATGCTATTTATAGAAAGCTACAGAAATGTAATAGACTGGGGCGATTGTCTTTAACAGTTGAGCACAAATTATTGGTCTTTGTATAGTGTTTGTATATTTGTACTGTTGTATTGTGAATGTACTCTTTCTACTTATTCCTTTTATCAGATCTGTGCCAGTGCATTAGGATCTGGATGAGGGCCAGCTCTTGATTTAGGAACTGTCTGCCCCTGTCTTCCCTCTCAACTCTGATATGGGGAGTCCAGCAGCAACAGACTCTTCTTAAGGAAGGAAATGAATATTATTCTATGGCAGCTGCAGGGATTCTCTGGCAGGAAAAGGAAAAGCTCAGCTGGGAGAAGAGTGAATTCTTATCAGGGACAGTGCAGAAGAAAAAGGTGCAGACACACAAGGACGATGGTCTCTTTGTCACCAAAGCTGAAGCCTTGGTATCTTTCTTTGTACAGATTTGTTTATTGCAAAAGCTGCCTCATACTCTCTGCCAACTTAGAAATCAATACTTTGTTACTGCTCTACAATGAGGCTCCACAGCACTCAAGCCAAGTTCATTGTAAATGATTAAAGCAACAAACTTAACATTGTAAATAGGGCAGTAAAGCATAATGACAACAAACAGGATTATACATTCAGTAGGGCACTGGTTATACAATTGTATGGGCTTCAGAGGATTGTAACATTTGGCTTTAAAAGCTTAGTTAAAATATATTCAAATTCATAACAATAATTCTATTTAAATATAGCACATTTGTCATCAATTTAAAAGCTTTGTTCACATTAGAGTGCGTTCCGTGAGATTTCAGTGAGATTTACCGAAATGCAGAGCCAATTAGAAGTGAACACTTGGCTGCTGCGTTGAAATGTGTTGTAAAAAAACGCACTTTTGTAGATTGTGAATAATGCTCAGGTATGTACATTATAACCAGTTCAATTTTCCAACTGCATTTTTAAAACAATAAAGAAAAGCTAAACGTTAAAGGGTCACAGCCTCCCTTCTAAATGGGTAAAGGAAGAGAAGCTGTGCCCCAAACATTTGGATAGAGACACCCAGAAGCTCTGGGCAAATCTCCTGAATGAGATTCACCATTGGCTGTACAGCTCTGGGTGAATAGGGTTGATTGTGTTTATTTGTCTTAATTATTTAAAAAAAATCCCCATGTACTTTTACCCCAAGCAATCTGACACCACCTCCCTTATATACTAGGACTGCAGAGTGCTTCTTCAGAGCTGTCTACACTTATATCATAAGTTAAGCGCTACACCAGAATGGAGGAAGAGACACTAGAAACAAGCTGGCCATACATTATCTCAACATTACACAACGATTCGACACTCGATCTGAGATGAATGTTGAGTTGATTATGTTGAATGGAGCAGCATTTTTACCCCTCAACGTCCCTGTGACGTTTTCTGTCTGCATTGTTGGCAAAATGACTGGGTCAGGTTGTCGGTACATCAAGAAGTAAGTTAGTAGCTTAAAGCTTTATACATTATTGATCTTTTAAATATTATTAGACTATGGCTCCAAGTTAAAGGGTATCTCCACCCAGGTTTTTCTGTAGTGTAAGGCACCCTAGCCCACCCGTCATGTTCATTAAGTTAAAAAAGCAGCAGAAATGTACTTACATTGCTTCGTTCCCCCATCGCTCCGATCCAGGCCCTATGCTTGCCGGAACTACAAGCAAGGGGTCGGACCAGCTGCCTCTTAGCAAATCACAGATGCAGCTGTCAGCAATGCAGAGCACCAGGGGAAGGAACTAAACGAACATGGTGTTTGGGGGTGGACCTACACTACAGCAAAGTAGTTTAATGCTATGGGAAAAAGCAGCAAAGATGGATCTGGATGGAAGGAGGGAGGGGCGGGCTCCCCTGCGCATGCCTGAGTACCTCCAGGAGGATAGAGAGGAGGCAGAAACCTTTTTTGCACACAGGAAGACAGCTCCTACTCTTCAGTTTCCTGAACTTTGGACAAGCACTGCAGGAGAACCAGAGGATAAAGGAAAGGCTTTTTTAACACTACACAGTGGAGCCAGTATGGGGTTAAATTTTAGTTTTGGGGTGGAAATGCCTTTTAATCTTCTGATGAGAAAACCAATTAAAAACAACTCTTTACTAACCAAAGATATTTAAAGGAAAAGAATCAATATTCCAAGCTACTGTCCCTCCTTGCTCACAATCATTTCTTTACTCTAACTGTAGAGGACCCAGAACGTTGATTATAAAGTTTTTGCACAAGGTTATTCTTCACCCTAACCAGTATGTTGTGTTGACCTCGCTTAACATACAACACAACTTGTTAAAACTTTAGTAGGGTTGTGCGTCCCCCAAAGCTCACCCATGGGTTCCATCTAGTTGTCCTTTATTGGGCTGTCAGAGACTGGCTTGTAATCTAGACCTACCTTTGCAATAGTTCTGAATTTGTCAAATGGAGAGACAAGCTCTTCAAGGAGCATATCTTCACATTGGCAGATCCGGAAACAGTCCCAGACTGTGGAAGGGCAGTTTAGACTGGCATTATAAACCAGTTTATGTGCTCACTCTCACAGGGGAAAGGGGTGATTTAGTGAGGTATGATTTCCCTTTAAATCTTGGTTGACCACAAACAATGATTGCTTCCCTATATGCCAAGAAAGCTGAAAGTAGAATTTTGAATGGGCTGGTCTGAAATGGTTTGTCTATGGAAGGAGATTTATTAAATGGATCATTTTCATTACGCTGCATTGATGGCAGCTTCATGATTAAGGGACATAAATCCTGTACTTCTATAGAGATTTAAATATCAAAGTGTTAGTACTAAAGATCTCTGTAGACCAGTATAAATGATAAGAAACTTTGCTCTTAATGGTCACAGAGAAATGCTGGGACTGTACACTGAAAACCCAGAGTGATTGTTTTGCCATTTGATTCAGAATCTGAAAGCCCTGAGCTCTACAACCTCTAGAAACTCTGCTCTTAGCATAGAATGGACAATACTGTAATCATCCATGTCACCACTTCATGATGGTGTGGTCATACTACATATCTGCAATGCCGCGGGTTATTGAATATGGCTCATTTTGTTATGGGGAGGAAGAATGACAAAGACTAAACTCTAAACTCTTGTTCTTATAAATTTGCAGCTTAATTTTTTTTAGTGGTTCAACTGAAATATCTGCAAACCTGACTAGCCCTGCACACACAATTCCAGGCCCAAGAAATACTTAAAAGTATACAGAAGTACTGTATATGTGCCAAATACATGGCACAACCACAGCTTTCCACACCTAATTGCCCATGTCAATACAAGAGCAAAAACAGGAAGTCCACTGTTTTGCAGATATTATCAAGGCATACAGGTATCTGTATATTGTCCCTCCCACTTAGATTATAAGCTCTTTGGGGCAGGGATCTCATTCCTAATGTGTCGAGACTTGTTGCACTTATATCAATTCATATATAATTTATATATATGCTTTCTTAACCGATGTATGAAATTGTATTTCATTTTTATTTATCTGTATAATGGCTTGCACCTATCCCCTTGTTTGTATACTCTTTATTTTATAATGTACAGCGCTGTGTACCCAAGTGGCGCTTTATAAATAGAATTATACATACATACACACCCATTATAGACTGAAAATCTAAGCCAACACAGTTGGATACCAACCAGCACACATGTATACAGCACTGATGTATCCCAAATGCTTGGGAAGACATAGTTTACCCTCTACAAAGAACTGCCTTATACAGCTAAATATCATATACTAAACATATATGTCTCCACTGCACCACCAAACACTATGTTACCCCATGTGGATTTGCCACCTTTTCAATAAATGTCATGTCAATATCCAACACTTGCTAATCGGATTTTGCTATTCAGCACTGTTCTGTTCTCCCCTATTATTATTATGTATTTTGTGATCACAGAAAATGGCTAAAAAAGTCTCCAAAGTATGTGGTACTTGATGTGATAGCCTGGCAATGATTGTATGGCTGCATGACTATATATAAAAACTTCATCTAACGTGGTTTTCTGGGAGGAGGCTATATCTATCATAGGAAAAATAAGATAGCCTCCCCCCTGCAGTTGCAGTCCCTGTTCCCCTGGTAGTTATGTCCTTGTGGGTAAGTATTAATGGTGCACACCACTGAACTTAAAATAATCACTTTATTAGCATGTAACCCACCACTTTCATGGATCCCAATAGGGTTCAAATGTACATAATTTTCTTATAATTGGCACACATTACCCACCTTCCTCCCTCCTTTATGGCCCTGTAGCTATCTTCTCCCAGAACACTGTGTAAAGGAAGTTAGAGCAGGGATCTGCTTTCTGAAATGGAAAGGTAAATGAAGTGAGAGTAGATGTGTCAGCTATCTGCAGCAATTTCTTACGAACTGTAGTAGTACTGTCATGTGTGGGTGCTGTTTCTGCTGTGGGTTTTGCAGTGTTTTATCTTTTTTGCAGCAGAACAGGGAGAAGAATGACAATACAATCAAAGGTGAAAAGTGTGCATTATAATAGATAATACACCCCTACTAAAAATTATAGTTCCGTGACCTTTATAAAAGCACGAGGCCTGCGGCCCCACTCCAGGGTTTTCTTTATATAAATATATTTATAGTGCTAATAATACAAAGCTGATCTCTGAGTTTTAACCTGATAACGGTCATCCTTAGGATGACCCAAATCCTGAGGACAACCGTTATTAAGTTGAAAAGCGTAGGTCTGCTTTGTAACCCAAGTAATTGTAGTGTAAATTAGTAATTAAGTAAAAAGGATTTGGAAAATTTGATACAACTTAGAAACTTAATGTTATTAACATGTAATGTTTTATTTATACATTACTGACATGTTGTGAGGTGCTTATCGCTGACATCTGACCCTGACTTGGTAAAGCTTACAGTCTTATTTCCTTACTACAATCACACAAAGGCATTACAGATTAAAGGCCAGTTAATTTAACAGTATGATTATAGATGGTTAGAGGAAACAAAGCCACTCAGAGGAAATCCATACAAACAAAGGGAGAACACGCAAACTCTGAAAAAAGTGACCTTTCAAAATTTAATCTAATCCCCAAGAGCAACAAACATGAACAGAGTGACAGTATTCTCTCTTCTCTTACTCTAAAGTCATAGCTTTTTACATTTAAAGGGGGCCTAAAGTCCCCAGACTGGTGCCGGGTGATTTATCAAATTAACTAGTGGGTACTAGGGGTCAGCTAAGTGTACACTGTACACTTAACAGGAAGCTGCAGCCTTGCTTCCTAGAAGCTGGCAGCCAATCATGTTATAGCTCAGAGATCCCAACTCTCTGAACAAGAATTTCAGTGTAGTTTTTTTTAAACATATTTAAAGGGTAACTGTGGTCTCGTATTCTCCCAAATTAGTAAGAATTATATAAAAAGCCTTCCATCGTACCTTCAAAAAAAACCCTAAATTACATCTCTAGATAAAATTTGCGAGAAGCTATTGCTGGAAAGGTTCAGCAATATTACTTCCTGCTTGAACACTTCCTGTTTTCAGCCATGTGACATGCTTGTAGTCATGTGACCAGCCACAATAAGGTAAGTACAGGCACTCTCTGAAGATCACCGAATCAAGCTGCATCTATTTCAATATAACAATTTATTGACCCACGCCTGACACATTTCGGACCGATAGTGACTATGATTAAGGACTATCGGGTGCCAAACGCGTCAGGCATGGGTCATCAAATTGTTATATTGAAATAGATGCAGCGTAGTTTCCTTGATTCGGTGATCTTTGGAGAGTGCGGAGCCTGTACTTACCTTATTGAACTTGACTACTGGTCCTTGCGATGGGCCACCGTCACCCGGGTCACACGACTAACGTGGTAAGCAGCCACCTTATGATAAGTGTTCCCCTTTATCCAGACATTTAATTTGTCCAAGTAAGGACTATATTTGTGTTTGTATGAGCAACTGGGGGGTAGAGCCCATGACTTCTTTAATCTTTATATGTGACCAGCCTCAGCCTGCATTAATAGGCTCTCCTTTTCAACTGTCAATTTTTCCCCAGGTACTTCCTGATTTTCCCAGCAAGTCTTAACTGAGCATGCTTTGCCCCCAGGGCAGACGGCCAGAGCAGAAGTCAGGTGATGTTACTCAACCTTTTGGAAGCAGGAAGTTTGAACATTCACCACAATGTAATTTCTCACAGGTTCCAGTCAGAGATGTGATTGTTGGCTCATTTTAAAGGAAATACTGCAGGCTTTCATTTAACCTGAACTTGTTTTGAGACCACTGTTGCCCTTTAAATGCTCCTGTCATTAACAGTGATATAATTGTATATATTTTATCACTATCCTAATAGAGCTACAATGAAGAATAGAAATAGATGAAGAAATTCAGTCAGTTGAATATTTTGCATTGTTTCATAAGTAACCCTGGGGATTTGAACCTGGAACCTAATGGGCTGTGTGTTTCTAAAAACATATAGGATTATCTAAAGAGGTACAAAATGTTACCTGTGTTGATAATCTGCAGAAACCAATCAGATTTTATCAAATTTTAACTAATTCTAGTAGACCAGGAAAAGGAACCACCAGATTAACTGGGGCAAATTTTTTTTCCTGGAAGGCTATCAGCAATGCAGACTAGCTGGAAAATAATCTGCAGAGAACAAGCTTTTAAAGTCATATTAAATATTTCTATTTTGATGTGGAGACATCTTTATATACAGAGACAATGAATATTGGGATCAGAGGGTGTAGCCAATAGGTGCACATGCTCGCAATGCTCTTTGAAGACAACGTGAGCTGTAAGTTTTACTGGCAACAACATTTAAGCCTTTTTAGTTACTAAATAATACTTCTTACATTTAAGTAAATGCAACTTACTTGGGAAGTAGCTGGCAATGTATATGTGTTCTGGGCTTTCACATTCAACTTTAATCAAGTTAAGATCTCCTTTAACAAGTTCTAGCAGTCAAAAATGCAAAACAAATTAGAAGAGAAAAAAGAGCAGGATGCAACACTCTGCATAATAAAGACTAAAATTCCTTTATTGTATACGGGGAAATGTACGTAAAAGAGTTAAAAACACACTACTACCTTCCCTAAAGTGCAAAACATATCAACCAAAAACAATGCTAAGTGGGCTATTACAGTATTAGCATAAGTATGCATAACCCCCCCACTAACAGCATATGTACCAGTCCTTAGGTCAGTCAAAGCATCAAGTATATCTGGAGAGAAGGCAGGGACTAAGAAGGCAGGGACTACAAAGGCAGGGCAGTGGGATGCGTTTCGCTCTGTAACGACATGTTCAGAGCTTCCTCAACCATGCTGCTCCTTCTCCCTATTTCAGCTGCTTTTAAACACCTGGAGACCCAGAAGTAAGTCGCGTGAGTGAAGTCACTGCACACCACACGCCAACGCAAATCTCTTGAAAGCACCGGCAGATGTGCGTTAATCTGTTCGGCATAGTGTGCTTAAACGGAAAGAGGGCAAAAGTATACCTGAGCTGGCCGGAATTGGGGCATGCATTTCAAAATTTTAAAACTTTACAAGTCACCAACAATAATTACAGTGGGAAAGATCATGAAGTCAAGCAGTCTGTAGTAAACAAATCAGGGGAACCACATTGATTCCACAAGTCATATATGGTATTATCAGAGAAAATTTTCAAACCCAAAATATAACCTCATTAAGCATAGTATTAACAATATTTAGTATATCTTAAACACAGTATTTACACATTATTTGTCGATAGATGGTCCTTATGGCTCAACATTCAATATTCAATATAGAGTCACAGTTACAATGGCCATAGTAGGAACAGCTCTACAGTTTCTAAGTAAGGAACCAAAAGTTAGTATCATATAACCAAACATAGACAAATGAACAGTTATCTCCTCTATGTAGAATTTAATATCTCCTAGGCGTCCACACTCGTTACATCCTTGGATAAACTAGACTTACAGGAACCTTTTTAGTCCTTCGTAAGAATCCATTAGTTGAGTATGACTTCTTTGGATAAACAATTGCCATTTTTGTTCCTTATAAAGGGTCCTCGAGGTAAGTAAGACATCTTTAATTGAACAGCCCTGTTAATCCTCTTGAAGGGTCCCGCAAGTCAAAGAACATCCTTGTAGCCAAGATCTCCACAAATTCGTAAATATATAGATACTTGTATCACTCTTTGGGTGATACAAGAAAAATAAATGTCAGATAAGTATTACATAGTTAATCACCTTTAAAGGGGTCCCTTAGGAAAGTATAACATCATCAGTCCAAACTCTGAAAGAAATCAAATAAAATAAATAAACTTGATTTATTTGATTTCTTTCAGAGTTTGGTGGGAGTCATAATGTGTTACTCACCTGAGGCTTATCCCCTCTGCTTCTGATTGGCAGAGCATTTGTCCTTTTTCTGAACTTTTTCGAGATTTGTTTGGATATGGTTAGAGGACTGATGATGTTATACTTTCCTAAGGGACCCCTTTTAAGGATGAAAGGAGTTTCGGGACTGATAGATATGCTATTAGTGGAGGGGGTTATGCATACTTATAACATTGTTTTTGGTCGATATGTTTTGCACTTTAGGGAAGGTAGTAGTGTGTTTTAACTCTTTTATGTACATTTCCCTGTATACAATAAAGGAATTTAGTCTTTATTTTACAGAATGTTGCATCCTGCTCTTTTTTCTCTTCTATTTTGTTTATTGTACAGTTTAGTAGTTTTTGCACCTCTGGCCCACTGGGTTTATTACTGGATTTTTGCTAGCTTAGTGCCCTACTTTTACTAATTCATATCTGCCAAAACACTGGTTTCCCTAAAGTTTATAATATATAAAATCATAATCCACAATACAGATAAATGGGTACAAATTCATGTTTTCATATTTGCATATGATTCCTTGAATGTACTGCTCTCTAGGGTGCAAAATGAAAATGGCCCATTTCAGTTAGAAGCAGGGGCAAGCGCAGTATTTGTAAGGGAGGGATTCCTGAAAAGGGTTATCACGGGAAGTGGGGAGCTCATCGCACCCCTAGTTTAGCCACACAAAGCCCTTTTAAAGGCCACTCCAATGTTAAAATATATATATATACTGTAGTTTTAATCCCCCTTCACACTGACCCCTTGCACTTTCTGATAACCTCAATGTGGCAGAACTCCATAACAATCACAGCAGAAAGAGGGGATTCTGGGCACCTGTAATCCCCACCTAAAAACCTCTATGTTAGAAGGTATTTAGATGTGCAGTAAGGGATTTCTTTTTTAAATGTACCTGAGCATAGTTTGGGGGAATAAGTATTTCAGTAAGAATTATTTACCCTATCGCTGTGCTTCCTGACAATCGTAAGCTCTCAAAGGCAAATCACTTTGGTATTTTGTTTTGTTTCTGTTTGGTGCACTGTTTGTTCTTTATTTGGCCAGCTTTGTGGGAAATTTTATAAATAACCCATAATAACTGAAGCAGGTTTCCTAACAGAGATGATGGGGTCAGTTACTTAAAATCGCTAATTGTACAAAAAAACAAAGAATGGTGGTGGGACCTCATACTGTATATTTAGAAATTACTGCTGGATATTGCAATGTTGGTGAATTAACATGTTCCCTATTTATGGTATATATTACGAGATGACACAAATTAAAACCATGAACTGTTTTACTTACCAATGTGTCCGCTTTCCCCCCACCTTGTTCTGATGTCAGGGGGGCCGTTTCAGAACATCTCTGAAACATCAGAATGCAAAGTTATAGTGTATAGCCTGATAAGTCTATTTTAAGAATGTCCTTTGAATGATGTGATTCCCCATTTAAAGGGTAACCTAAATCCCATTTCTAGATAAAATTTGTGAGAAGATATTGCTGGAAAGTGGCAGCAATATTAACTCCTGCTTGAACACTTATTTTGATCCACAGGACCAGCTTGTAGTCATGTGACAAGCCTCTACCTGCATTAAGAGGCTTCCCTTCTCAACTGTCAAGTTTTTTCCCTAGGTACTTCCCCCCAGCAATAAGACTTAACTGAGCATGCTTCTTCCTTGGTGCGGAGGGGCAGGGCAGAGGTCAGGTGATGTCACTCAACCAACTTGACGCAGGAAATTTGAAAATCACCCCAATATAATTTATAATATCATAGGCTCCAGCTAGAGATGTGATTGTCGGCTAATTTTAAAGGAAATACTGCAGTCTTTGCAGTCTAACTTGTTTGGAGACCACAGTTGCCCTTTAAGAAAAACAAAACAAAACGATTTGCCTCCACAATTGCCATCTGCCACTCTATAGGACCCCATTCTTGCAATAATGTGATTGTAATCTTATTGTGTGTGCTTCCCATTGATGAAATTGGAGAAGGAAGGTCTGTCCTTTTCTGTTATTGGACATGCTGAATCTGGTTTGCGCTGCGATTTGCGCAATATTCTGAAATTGGAAAGTGTTATTCTTTAAAAAATGGTGGTCGCATGAGATCAGAAAACTAAACGCAGCACATGCAATGTGGCCACCCACATTGCAATGCACTAACATGCATTCTCACTCGCTAATGGAATGCATTACGTGCTAGTGTGGCCTAGCCCTAAGTCTTATTTTGCTGTTAGCTGACAATATTACATCTCCCTAATAGTCCTTTCTACTATGCACACACAATTTGCCAAGCCAACACAAATTGTGCAAGCAATAGGATGATATATAAAACTCTACATGGGCAATGTAGTAAAATAAAGTTATGTCTTACCTGATCATTATCTTGTGATGCTTTAAACTCCTTTGCATTTCTGCTTCACAGAATCCTGGTCAGGTATGTAACTTTTTATTCTGCATCGGGCCCGTACGCCTGCATTCAATAGGCTGCGTAGCCAATATTGAGTAGGCTATTTCCAAAAAGTTTAGTTTTAGAAATTAGTGAAAAACCCATGCTAAAGCTAGGTACACACACTAGCGATAAGCCCCAATACCGTTGGTATCAGGCTTTATCAGCAGTGTGTGTAGCTTCTTTCCATGTGTAGCTTCAGGTCGACCGTGCGGCTGTTTGGGAAAGACTTTAAATTTCCCTCACCCGCGGTAGTCTCTCTATAGGGTAGTCGGCCATGGTCAAGGGAAATCCACAGTCCTGAATGCTTGGAACTGTGTGATCCTGTCTGTCATCTTTCAAAAATCTTAACAGTGTGTACCCACCTTAACATCGGGTAGCGAGGGTTTTGCAATAATTTGACCCAAATATGGGCAATATAACATTGCCCCCTAGATTTTTTTATGTCATTGCACACAAAGGGAAGATGCTCTGAAATTATTTATTATTGTTGGCAACTATGGGACGGATTTAGGAACTGACGCTATCCGATAACTCACACAAAAAAGGAGCAAATTATAAAAATAGGTTGCGCGGGAGTCTTTTACGATACCTGTGCATCCAGTGTGTAGAAAGTGTTGCGCTAACCGAAAAAGTAAATGAGCCCCTATGTGTTTATTGTGTTCATATTTTTAAGTGAGGCTCATTTGAACCTATAACAGCAAGACATGTGCAAGAAGTTTTGAGAACCTATAGTTACAATTTACAGGGCAATAATACAGTATTCAGCCTTCCCTTAAAAGTACCTAGGATGAAGACCATTAGGTACTCACTGCTGGGTTTTGCCTGTCTCCAATGAACCTCTGCATACAAATTCCTGAGTATTGAGTTCATCTCAATGTCATGTTTGACACGCTTCTTGTAGTGTGCGACTTCCCATTGGACTGAGGGAGTGTTGACTATAAATTGGGACATTAAGAGGAACTTCTATACAGAGGTACATGCTACATGCTATACAGCTGGCTAAACCCAGCGGTGAGGACCTAGCAAAACCCAGTGATTTAGGTCCTGATCCAGGGTACTTTTAAGGTGAGGGTTTTTTTAGTGTGTGATTTCCCTTTAATCAATTCCGCTTGATGATGGGATTGCAGAGCGGAAGGTTTTGTACTGAGGCCACTTCTATTTAATTTGTTTCTAAATGACTTTGTGGGCATTAAGAGCAAGTTCTTTGTGTTGGCTGATGACACAAAATGATGTATGGCATTGGAAACAGCAGCAGCTAGAGCTAGCAAGATATTGTCTTGTATAAAGGGGAAAAGATTCAAGAGAGAAAAATAAATCAACTAAATTAATAAGGGCAATGGAGGGTCTTGACGATGCAGACAGAATAGACAAGTTAGGGCTTTTTTATGATGCTTGTGTGTGGATGTGATCACTTTATACAAATTTGTATGGCCGTACAATTAACTTTCAGCTACATTTTTACCAACAGATCGTTTCTAGGGACACACGGAAATTCTTCAACATTTTCTTTACTGTAAGAACATGAAATTGTGGAATATTCAGCTGATGTGGTAATGGCAAGTTCATTGAATAGCTTCAAGATTTGGCTGGATACATTTCTAAAATTCAAAAATTTTGAAAATATATGGTATAAATATATATAAATTTGGTTGCTTAATGGATCTTTTCCGCTTGCCATTTGGAGTCAGGAAGGAATTCCAACTCATTTTACAGCAAACAGAAAACCTTCTAAACCAGGTAAGTATTTAACTAATTAGCAGCAAAAATCCCCATATATTGTTGCCACTCAAGGGAAACAGTGAAAACAAAAGAGGGTGTAAATGAATCAACAAACACACTCACAAATATTAAACTGTGGTCCAGGTGCAAAAGCCCCAGACCCCTTGCAGAACCTCTCCCAATGATGATATACAAGACGTGGTCAATAAATGAACTGCATGTGAACCACACACCACTCTTGATGGGTGGCTCAGGTGCTACCAGCCCCGAGCCCATCACTACTGCTGGACATGAACATCAGGATACCAGTATACAGGATCGTGCACACCGCAATGCATAACCTGGGACTCCATATAAATAAAAACTTGCTTTATTATATAATCATAATATAAGGGCCCAGACTTGTCTCCCCCCCATGTTTTTTTGTCTTCATCTGGTTCAACTCTTGGTTAGGGTACTACTGTGTTGGATAGAAAGGTTGGATTTTCATCACTAGTTGACCCCTGCTAAAGCACATTGTTTTACCTTGAATAACCAGGGCTATCCATTCAATAGGATCATCCATTGGACATTGGAAATATTACAAAACTTCTGTACAGGGACATGTACAGCATGATAGGCTATGGTTCATCCAAGATTAACTTGTCCTTTGCATACAACAATCATTCTATGCATAATGCCACACCTCCTAACATTGGGGGACACCTCTAAAAACAAAGTGATGAAGAGGGAGGCTAGTGAAGAGAACCTATATTTCAGAAAAGCTCCACACAGTGTATTTTTAATCAGTGGGAATACTGGGAGGTATTTAGGGCTGCTTACCTTTGCATCGGAATGTTTACATTATCCATAGCTACAACGTATTTTTGAGTTCTATTATTGCGCTTGAGAATATGCAACTGATGAGTTTAGCAATTTAACAAGCCATCCTCGGTTATTGTTAGTGCTTTGTAATTGTGGAATCTAGTGGATGGTTTACATAAATTCCTCACTGGCTTCCTAGAAAGAAGTAACTGGAATAAATGCTGCAGGCTCTTTTATTACTTTGTGTAAATAAATAATAATAAATAATGTGTTAATTATTTCCACAATCGATTTTTTCAGGTACAATAATTGCATTGGATGGCAAATTAAACAACAATCTGCTTTGTTTACCTTTATCCAACCTATGTCGCCTTTATTTAAAGTCATTATTTGAACAAAAATCAGGTGAAATAACCTTAAGGTTCGTATACACGTGTGATTGTGGGTCCCGACCCGCGACGCACGATGTGTACGAATGTTTGTTTCAGCCGATAATTGGGCTGTGTATGGGCCCTGAAATGGCTGTTCGGTCAGGGATCGTTGACCGACTGACCGGGCGGATCTCTGAACGACCGTCCGTTTCAGCCGATAAAGGACCCATACACGGGCTGATTATCGGCCGAAACAATCGTTCAACCTTTACACCAAAAATATTCAATCTTTTGTATTAATACCTTGATCAATCTTCCCTCTATGCCAGTGATGGCGAACCTTTTAGAGGCCGAGTGCCCAAACTGCAACCCCAAACCCCACTTTTTATTGCATAGTGCCAACATAATCATTTAACCTGAATACAGAGTTTTTACCTAAAACAGTAGATAGAATTGATTATAGATTACCTATAAACCTCTCCAAAAAAGGCACTTAAGCAGAGCTGAATGTTATAGCAGGTGACCTCTATATGCTACAGACAGCCACTACACTTTCTCTCTGGCTTTCTGGTAACAAACTCTGATGAACTCTGCTGTGCATGAGACTGAGTGCCCACAGAGATGGCTCTCACGCGTGTCATAGGTTAGCCACCACTGCTCTGTGCTGTACGTTTATGCACATGCAAGGTTAAAGTAATGCACACACAAAACTCCCCTGGAATTTAAGCATTAAATTGTGCAGTGGCTTCAGGTTCATTCACCGATGGTATTGGCTCTCATTACTTTAAAGTAAAGGGAGCCAATACCGTCAGACACAAATTTTCCATCTTCCCCGACCGACTGCAGTGCTGACCATGCGATAATAGGTCAATCCTGTTGTGGGCAGACGAAAATGTATGAAAAATAACCCCTTACATTCGGTAACCCTCGGAAAATGATTGGAAACCTCTTAAGTACATTCCAGTTTCAGATTTTCTGATCTTCAGATTAATTCCGAGATCTGTAAATCCAAAATCAGAACGAAACTTAAGAGTTTCGAACATCTCTATACATAAATAACCAGGAACTTTCTTAACAGGTTTCATAGCGACACTGCAACACAGTAAAGCTGAGTGCGCGCGCTCACACACACTCTCTTAACTGTACTATTTTTGTGGAAATTCTTTCTGGTAGGATTTAGTGACACCTTGTGTACATCCAGAGCTATTGCAGAGAAAGAAACAGTGAGATGTCTGTAGGTAAGAGCAATAACCTCTTCACCAGGTCAGAGCAGAGCTTGACTATAGGGACAGATGAGACAAGTATGGATTTTTATATATATGATCCCATTTATACAAATATATCAATTGCGTCTTATAATAATCACTCTGATGCATTGTTCACTAATAGGTCATATCAGAGGACACGTGGACATCCTTTAAGATTAGAAAAAAAGAAGTTTCATCTTCAGGTTAGGAAAGCTTTCTTTACAGTGAGTACAGTAAACCGTGGAACAGCCTTCTAGCAGATGTTTTATCAGTCTGGGCTTCAGCACTTAGGCCAAACTTTTTCAAGTTACCTCCTGTACATTTGCAAAGAGCTCTGCTGCAAAAGTGGACATGGCTTATGTGGGGGTGGACGTAGGTGTGCTGTGTTGACTAACACTAGCTGGTGAACTAAAGGGCTGACTTGACACTGTCTAATAAACTGGAGGGCTGACTTAACTGTGGCTGGTGAACTGAAGGACTGAGCTAACAATAGCTGTTGAACTGGAGGACCGACTTAAAAGTGACCAGCCAATATTAAGTCAGCCCTCCAGTTCAGCAGACAGTACTTGTACTGTTCTGACTTGATGAAAAGCTCTTACCTACAGACATCTCACTCCTAACCTGAAGATGAAACTTCTTTTCTTCCAATCTTAAAAGATGTCCACATGTCCTCTGATATGACCTATTAGTGAACAATGCACCAGAGAGTTTATTATAATGTACATTAATATATTTATGTAAATGGCATCATACATATAAAAATCCATAACTTGTCTCATCTGTCCCTATAGTCAAGCTCCTCAATTCCCCTCTTATTAATTCACACCCACTGCTTTCTTTAATGCTCCTCTTTTTCTTTTCTTTTTTTTGCTTTTAGGTATATTTCATTTGATTTCATTAAATACATCTTTACCACATTGATTATCCTATTACTGCTTGCATGGATTTCATATGAAAGGGCATCTCTATCCTCCTAACGAAAAACTGTATATAGGTTAAGGTCCCTCAAAATATCGTTTGTGTTATATTTATCTTTTCCAAAGATGCTTCTAAAGTTACTTACAGCCCTTGTTCCCTCACCGGCATAGTCACACCTCCTCTGATGCTGTTGCAAGCTGGTTTTGAGTTTGCACAGAAGCAAAGTAGGCAGCTTTGGTACCTTGCAATAGTCATTAGCTGTGATGTCAACATCACAGTCTTACTTCCCGTTCTTGAATAAAACCTGCAGCAGCCAGGAGAGAAGGTAAGATACTTAACCGATTGCTGGCTCCTCCGTCGCATAGTCTGACAGTTCCGATGGACTCTGTCTTCTATGCACATGCGCAACTACCTATACTTGCCTGACACCTCCCTGAAGTGTGTAATGAACCTTTTGATATGCTGACAGAATAAATGCACAACGTTTAGGGAAATTAATTTGCAAAATGTTTTCCATACAGCACTTACGTTGGCACAACAAATACAATTAATTGTAATAGTACAATGGCCCTGAATTCAAACATTATGTAGACACCACAGTAACCCCAGTAACCGATATGCGCATATTGACTTGCTCCTTCCTAACACTTAAGGTATAGTAATAATTCCCAGAAGTAGAGTTACATTACAAATGTTAGAATTTAGATTATTGCAATAACTTTTTTGTGACGTCTAAGAATTCTAAATATTTTAAACAGAGCACAGAACTAAAACTCAACAGACCTTTTACTTAAACTGGAGAAAGGGTGCAGAAATAATGCAAAGATGAAAATTAACCAGAATATCCTTTACCAACATACAGGAAAACATTTTCTTATTTCTGTAGTAAGCTGTATTGTACCTAGAAAACAGGTCAATTTCTAATTTTAAATGGAAACTCAAGCCATTTTTACATTAAAGGCCCACAAAAGTGAGTGTGTTTTGTTCACATATACAATTATTGTATAGGAGGTAGGTGCCCCAATCCCTATGTCCCTTCTCTTCTTAGTTACCATGATATCCATTGCGGCTTTTTCAAGGAGGGAAAAGGCTCCTCCTCTTGCACATACGCAGTGCGCTTGCATAAAGACTTGATGCCCTCCCCAGAGTGCATCCAGTCTCTATTTTGCATGCACAAGCAAAGATACAATTTGTATAAGGAGTCTGAATTGTTTTCCGGCCAAAAATGAGGGGCACATTTGACACTTAGGTAATTAAAGGAGAACTGTGGTCTCCAAACAAGTTACATTTAAACGAAAGGCCAGTTTCCTACCTTTAAAACGAGCCATCAATCACCTCTCTACGTGCTCCACAGCCCAAGATATACAGAAATGACTTACCAGAAAGTTAATGGGTGGGAGGCTGACTTGTGACGTTCCTGAGGCTTCTCATACACAGTGCCTCCGGCAAGCACAGCCGTAGGACTCCCTCAGTGCGTGAGGGAGACAGAAAGTTACTCCTCCTCTCTGCTGTGTGAAGTCCTGACAGAAAAGGTAAGGGAATCTCCAGCCCTTCTCTTTCACTCTGTGAAAACAGCCTTTTCAGGCAGATTCCACAGATTCCACAGCGTTTTCTGTGGTGGGGTATGAGTAACCCACGACACCTGCGAGTGGGCGGGGCCACATGGGGCTGCAACTGGAGGGACCATGGGGTCCATGAGTGGGAGGGACCAGGGGGGCTGCAAAGGGGAGGAGGAGACACAGGACAGATTGACTGACAGTTTTAGAGAAGGAAGCAGGAAGTGCAGGGGACCTAGTGATGCTGCTGCCATATCACACACAAAAATGTAAATATCTTCAAAACTATGCAAAATAAACAATGGAAATAAATTGCAAAAATTCTCAGGGGAGCAATTCCTATCAATTTACCTCAATTTACCTAAAGTCATTTTTGGACCACAGTTCCCCTTTAAGCAGAGATAGGAGGTAGAATTATGGGATCCTACCTAAAATACATTACATAATATGTGGGTGCTTTTAGTAAAAAATATTTATGGCCTCTTTAAGGGCTCTTTAAGAGCTTATACACACGTGATCGGTCAGGCCCATAACCCGCAAAAATATTTGCCCCCACGATGATTGTGCTTTCAGCACAATCCAATCTCGCTTTTAAAAGCGCACACTAGTGTTTAGTGTGGCCCAATTGATGTGGTCTGTGAGCCGTTAATAGAAGCGCACGCAATCCACATTTTTTGCGCAATCGCATGTGCTCTGATTGCGAAATATTAGGAGATATTGCGTGCACTGCAAAGTGGCCTCAGCCTTACAGCTAAAAGAAAGCGTATCTAGAAAATTACTGGATTCCATGCCTGCACACATACTACTCTTTTTTTTTATCATCAGTAGTTAGCTTCCTGGGGGACCTAGTCAGTAACATGAAAAGTTACTTTAGTTTACCTTTAAGATTTTTACTATAAAGTTTTAATTGATTTTTAGTTTTGGGTTAATACGGTGATCCTCAAACTGCGGCTCTCCAGATGTTTGAAAACTACAACTCCCAGCATTCCTCAACTACAGAGAGAAGGATAGGAATGCTGGGAGTTGTAGTTTTCAAACATCTGGAGAGCCACAGTTTGCCCATCAGTGTAAATATCGAATGATTTAGATATATGAGTAAATCTCGCTTCATTTTAAATTATGCAGTCTATGGATTATTTTTACTCAAATGTTTTGGTTTGTCAAAAAAAATACAAGTGCTGTTATGACATGAATTCTTAAAAAACAAAACAAATTAATCTTGAAAACATAGAGACTGGAAAGAGCAAACTAAGGGAAATTTATCCACAGGCCTGAACAGGCATACTGATTCATTTTCATTTTATTCACTGACAATATCCTACTAATTGAAAGAACACTGTAAATTTAATCCAGGGAGTGAGCCAAATGCCCTTTGGGGTCAGGTAGGAATTATTTCAGAAGGTTAAAGGACAATTATACTCACCTTCCTTCCGCTCCTATTCTTTGTTCAGTACTTTTACCCAGGGTGAGGACCTGAACGCTAGGTCCTCATCTGGGTTCACGTAACTTGCACATAGCTTACTGACACGCTGCTCCGGTAGGCTCCGCCCCCACCTCTCCTTGCGCGACGAGGCCAATAGGAAGGCACGCTCGTTGCAGAGCGTGGCCTCGTCGCCGACGGGGAGGAGGGGGCGGAGCCTACCGGAGCAGCGTTTCAGTAAGGCTATGCTGCAAGTTACGCGAACCCAGAGGTGAGGACCTAGCGGTTCAGGTCCTCACCCTGGGTAAAATGTACTGACCAAAGAATTGGAGCGGAGGGAAGGTGAGAATAATTGTCCTTTAAGAATTGGTATTAAAGCAATAGCTATCTTTTACCTAAATGATTCCTGTACAGAACATCTTCCAATGTCTAATTCAAGGGCACACACTTCTCACTGAAGTCTATACAGCCAGATTTCTGCTGACTAAAGCTGTGTACACATGGGCTGTGATGTTTCAGCCTTCTTGAGTGGTCTTTGTCTATGACCAGTCAGCCGGGTCAAAGCATCATTGGTTGCAGCGACTGTAGCCACTTCCAATAGAAGATTGCCCAATTGGTCAAGATTTTCCATTAAGTCCAATTAGGGCTAGGCCACACTAGCGTGTTTTTTGCGCATTTGCGCACGCGTTTTCGCTTGCAATTGGACCCGTTATTTTTGCTAAAATGGAAACCGCAGGAACTCAAAAATTCATGCAGTTTTCCGATGCGCATGCGCTTGCGCATTCATTTTTGTTTTGGAAACGTATGCGTTTGCCATTTTTGGTGCGTTAACCCATTCATTTCCATAATGGAAAATGGCAAAAACGCAAGCACAAGAATTGCGCAAACAATTGCATGCGATAACGCTGCATGCGCAATTTGGTGTGTTGTAGTGTGGCCTCATCCTTAATCTTTGTCCGATCCGGTCACAAAACTGACCAAAATTCTAAAAATATCTTAAAGGGCATGTTCCCCCCATTAAACATTTTTTGATATGTTGTAGGGCTTCCTCCCCCAGCTCCAAATGCCATAATAGAATTTTCAGAAACTCCCCCGATCTTTACTTACCTTTCCTCTTTCCTCCGCCGCACTGTCCCAGCCCTCTGCTTGCATGAAATTGCAAGCAGGGGGCCAGACCGGCAGCCGCATCCCTGATTGGCTGAGAGCTGCTCAGAACACCGGGGGAGAGAGGTAAGGTAAGTTGAGTTCGGGGGACTTTTTAATAAATCTATTATGGCGGTTGGGGCTGGGGGAGGGAGACCTACAATATAACCAAGGGGTTTTACGCTAGGGGGATGGGGAAGAAAACGGGAGGGAGAGGGAGGAGGGGGAGGGCTGCAGTGCGCATGGCAGAATTCTCCCAGAGGAGAGACAGGAGGCAGAGTCCTATATGGACTCTGCTAGGCTCCTGGTGGCCAGTTTTTGGGACTTTGGAGGGGCAGGGCAGCCATTTGGAGCTGGGATGTAAGGTAAGGATTTTATAATACATAAGGCTAGGCATTTTCAATGGGAAGGTGCAGTGGCGAGAATCTATATTACAATCACTCAGTGATGTCACTGAGTGACTTCCTGTATTCTACTGCCCCTCCCACTGTCTCCCCCTCCCTGTATTATTCATTTATATAGGAATCCCTGTTTATTCTTGACAGACAATGTTCGGTCCTTCTTTCTCTTTTCAATAGGAACGGTAATTAACTATTTATACATTAAACAGTGATTCCTATATAAATGACTAATACAGGAAGGGGAAGACACAGTGGTAGTGGGCAGGTTATTTTTTTTGGCTAGCATTATGTATTTTAAGAAATAATATGCTACCTACAGTGTAATATATGGATTTACTTCACCTCGGAGTTCCATGACCTGTATAAAATATGGTCATGGAACTCCTCGGTGGCGTAATATCCTTATATTACACTGTAGGTAGCGTATTATCCCTTATATTACACAACACAGTGGGGACAGTAGTGGGTTAAATTACAGTTTTGGTGGTGGACATGCCCTTTAAGTGTATATACTGAAAAAATGACTTTGCATCATCTTAATCTATAAATAAATAAATGTGAATAGCATTTACTCTGATGTGTGTGTTTCTGCATCCCTTCAATACAATACTTGTTTTGCTCAAGCTCTGACCACTGACCTGACTATTTTCCCCCATACGACCTGTCAATAGTGCATACAGCACACCAACTGTCAAACCATTTCAGCTGCAGCAAAACTGCTTACAGAAATGCTAAAACGTAAGATGTTTCAGATTGGATATCTAATGAAATAGGGGGCAGATCAACAAAAAACAGTACAGTAATACTTGGGGTGAATTATAGTTTCCACTAATGGGCAATTCAAAAAAACAAATTTTCCTGTGTACATACCCTTTAAGGAATGCTGGCAGCTGTAGTTTAGCCATCAACTAAGATTTACCCTTCATGCATTTTCACTGTCTTAAGCCCCGACCATGTGGAGTAGCACATGCTCTTGTCTTTCCTATATATCAGCTCAAATCAGAGCTGAGGCCTGTTCTGATTTTACGAAACTGGCAGCCAGTCCAGTTACAGAACACAGACCTGCTCTTTCCTTTCACACAGAACTAAACGTTGTTTGACAGTGTGTTAAAGGGCAATCCATAGACTCACATTACAGGTTAATGTACTTTACCTTACTCTTTGTTTAAGTCATCATTATTTTGGCTTGGTTCCATGTTCTGAACAAAAAAAACAGTACGTCTCCTCCGACGTACTGTCACGGTCCTCTGCTTGCATGAAACTGCAAACAGGGGGCCGGATTAGCAGCCATGTCCATAATTGGCTGAGAGACAGACAATCACAGACGTGGCTACTGGCTGCACAGAACGTTGGGGGAAACAGGTAATGTAAGTAGAGTTCGGGGGAGTTTCTGCACAAAGTAATTTGGTGGTTGGGGCTGGGGGAGGGAGCCCTACACTACCGAAAAGGGGTTACCCACTAGGGGGAGGGAGAGCAAAATGGGAGGGAGAGGAAAGGAGAGGGAGGGCTGCAGTGCACATTGCTAAATTCTCCCAGAGGGGAGACAGAAGGCAGAGTCTTATATAGTCAGTTTTTGGGACTTTAGAGGGACATTGCAGGAGAACCATTTGGAGCAGAGATGTAAGGTAAGGATTTTATTAAACTACACAGTGGGGCCAGTAGTGGGTTAAATTATAGTTTTGGGGGTAGACATGCCCTTTAAAGGAAACACTACATGTGCGCTTGCTAGGGTTTCTACCTTGTTGGAGGAAATCTTAAGAGAGGGGCATAGGCAAGGTTTGCCATCAGGACTGTGTACCCATCAAAATGATAGGAACCAGGCTGGCATTTTTTTATATGTGTCTCTATTGCCAATGTCCGTGGTGAATTACCAGCCAGAAAGCCCTTGATCTTTTTTACCTTCACTTTGTAGCAGTTTAGTGAATATCAAACACGTGTGGGCACAGCACAACAAATGCTAAATTATCCTCCACCCCAATATTAAAAATCCACTCAACCGTACAATGTACAATTAAAATGACCTTTATATAACCGAGGCATGCTTGCAAGAAGACAGACATCACATATTAAAAATGGAATTGTCTCTAAGGCAATAGGTTTATTTTAGTGAATAATGGCAGACAATTGTGATACATTTTAATATAGTCAGAATGATTTCACATAAAATAGCTGATCACTGATTTGTTCACTGTCTAACCTGACACTTAAAAAAAAAACAAGCCATCTGCCATAAATGGACAGTTTGTGCTAATAACCCTAAAATCGTCTGTGTGACATATATGCTTCCTTGGTTCAAAAATGTTTCTGATTTACTAACGGCATTTCCAAGTTCAGCAAAACCGATTTTTGATTTGGCCTGGCAATGGTAAATGTGGAGCAGCAGTTTTACCTGCTGACATTTCCCGTGTCGTTTCTTGACCAGGTCATTATCACCATTGCAAAATGATGGGGCCTAGCAGTTAGAACATTGCAGGAACATCAGGAGGTAGGTAGACTTTATTTAGGCAGAATGCCATCTGTTGATCACTTTATTGAGATTTTTGTAAAGCTAGCCATACAGGGCCAGATGTTTTCCCACCTTAAGGCTCTGATCTTTCCATATTCCCCCTTGAAATCTGAGGAGAGGTAGGAACTGAAGATGGGTCGGGGGAATATTTTCCACCTGGAACAATTTTATTTTTTTCTATAAACTGTTCAACATTGTCCAGCGGTTGATCAGAAAAACGGAAAATAGTTATTTTGAGTGATCCAATCATTTTTATCAGATGGTTCACAATGTCTATACTGTGTGGTGCTTAAGTGGCGTTCGGGTAGCAATTTAACTTAACTTGTATCAGCTCATCATCCACTGGTCTGGTCCGTTTATACATGTCTTACTACTTTAAGCTAATGGTAAAAGCAGCACAAATGTATTCATGAAATGTATTAATCCTTAGTGAACCAGTTGGAATTTGTAAAACTTAGATACAAGTCAGGTTAATTGGTAATGGCTTTTCCCTCATGTTTCAATGCACTGCAATTTAAATGAGAACTTAGGTTCACATTTATAAAGGCGTGGTATTGCTTTTTAGCGCCACATAACCGAAAACGCACGGTATCGCTAAATTGCAATACCGCGCCTTTATAAATATGGCCCCACAGAGATACAGAAATGATGCCACACATCTCTGTGTTGAAGTCCTTTTGACTTGACAAAGGGGGAGCTTGTTTGTGCAAGTAATACTGGGAGAGGGGGGCAGTGGATGTCACATGTGGATTCTCTGTAAATATTTTGGACCTAAACCAATTAATGTAGTTTAGTAATTGAATTGTCCTGTTTTTTCCCCTTGATATTGGGTTCAGAACCTCTCCTGTGTAAAGATTTGGCACTTTAAGGTTGGGTACACACGGTTATTTTCGGCTGACCGACTGATAGTGCCATGTATCGGTTGGTCGATCGGTCTTTCAGCCGAATATATCTTAGTGTGTGTGCGGGTGGCTGCGACCGAGCTTGGTCACCCATTCATCGGATCCACACGGTTTCACTGACTGTTGCTGCGACCGGCAGTCATTTGTCGCGAGCAAGCATTCGGACAAATAAATTTTCACTGTGTGTACCCAGCCTAATGAAATACAAAAATATGACAATGGGGGCAGGTCTGGACTAACACATAACATGGATGTGTAGTTGGTGGTCCAGGCTATTTCCTCCTGTGGTCTGGGAATTTTGATTTCTTAAACCACAGGGGTGTTTTTGATTTATGTTTTTATTTCCTTGCATTTATTCCTTTATATGTATAATTTTTATTGCTAATATTTACAGAGCTAGTTAAGCTATTGAAATAAAAATACACATACAGAGCAATACTAGCCATACCATACCTCAATATTAAATAATTTTTGATTGTCGAGTTAAAGGATAACTGTGGTCTCCAATTCTTCCAAACTCGTAAGGATTATATAAAAAGCCTTCCATCTTACCTTCAAAATAAAACCTAAATCACATCTCTAGATAAAATTATTGAGAAGTTATTGCTGGAAAGGTTTAGCAATACTACTTCCTGATTGAACACTTCCTGTTTTCAGCCATGTGACCATCTTGTAGTCATGCGACCATTCTCCTTATTTAATGTGAAGTCCCCTTTTGAATGCTTTCTGTTTTGGACTATGCGTTATTTATATTGGGAGTAGCACCAGGGCATCAACGAAGTCTAGGGGAGTGCGGTCGTTTGGAGTATTATTGATTGGAATAAAGATATATTGTATTTAATGTGAAGTCCCCTTTTGAGTGCTTTCCATTTTGGACTATGCATTATATATATATATATATATATATATGTATATATATATATATAAACACATCCTCAAGAGGCACTCCAGCTTCATTCTCAACTGCCCGGGTGCTTATCCCTTAATATAAATCTCCATCTTGTATTACGATAGCACTCACGGGACTTCTAAAAAGTTTATTTATCAAAACAAAGTGTTTGACGTGTTTCCGCTCTCACAGGAGCCGTCTTCAGAAACTACCGTATTTCTGAAGACGGCTCCTGTGGAGCGGAAACGCGTCAAACACTTTTTTGATAATAAACTTTTTAGATCTGTACAGAAGTCCCGTGAGTGCTATCGTAATACGAGATGGCAGATATATATATATATATATAGTTTAATAAGCAAATGCAGAGGCACTCTATTCACATACCCTTTAAATGCCCAGGTGCTACTGGTCTATCTTAAGGTTTGTACACATGTGCGACGCGGGTGCCACGCGCACAAAGTATGATGGCCATTCGGGCGATAAGTACCCATATACGGCACATTATTGCGAGAGGGGGGGGGAGGAGACGTGAGGGAGGATGAGGGTGAGTAGATGGCGGCTGGGTTCGGGGGGGGGGGGGGAGGGGGGGGGGGGTTTTTTTCTAATTTATTTTTTTTGAGTTTTAGTTTACATTTATTTTAGTTTATTACACGATTCGTTTTGATTCACGGGTCAGCACCAGCGATCACACGTATGTACGAACCTATAGAATACAGAGTCAGGTAAAGGATCCAGTGCACCTTACATATCAATAAAACTTGAATCGAAAAAGACCTGCGAGTGCACTAGATCCTTTAACTGAGATATGATATATATTAATAAATATATTTATTTATCAAAACAAAGTGTTTGACGTGTTTGCTCTCACAGGAGCCGTCTTCAGAAATACCTATTTTCTGAAGACGGCTCCTGTGAGAGCGGAAACGCGTCAAACACTTTGTTTTGATAAATAAACTTTTTAGATCTGTACAGAAGTCCCGTGAGTGCTATCGTAATACGAGATGGAGATATATATATATATATATATATATATAGTTTAATAAGCAAATGCAGGCACTCTATTCACATACCCTTTAAATGCCCAGGTGCTACTGGTCTATCTTAAGGTTTGTACACATGTGCGATCGAGGGTGCCACGACGCACAAAGTGTATGATTGGCCATTTCGGGCGATAAAGTACCCATATACGGCACGATTATTGCCCGAATGCGTCACGGGTCAGCACCAGCGATCACACGTATGTACGAACCTATAGAATACAGAGTCAGGTAAAGGATCCAGTGCACCTTACATATCAATAAAACTTGAATCGAAAAAGACCTGCGAGTGCACTAGATCCTTTAACTGAGATATGATATATATATTATTAAAGAAAATAATAATTTTACAATGTAATTTACACGTTTAGCTGGATTAAATGGTGAATTACTTCACCATTTTACAAAGATACAGTCTGTCAAAGTGGTAGGCGTACCCGACATAACTGCAGTTTCTCATGCACAGTGTCTGGTATTCCCCTCCAAATTTACCCATATGGCTGGGTACACAGCAGACAATATTTTCGGCGGATCGGCCGATTCACGGCACTTTCGGATGAAAATATTGGCTGGTGTGGGGTGGGCGTCCGGACGTACGGACGTGTCGGAAAATCATGATCGAACGGGCGGTTCCCCATGGAACTGCACGGTCAATCATTCGGAAATTCAGCTGTGGACGAATTTGCCGCGACAGATGGACATTTGTCCCGGCCGAGTGCTCGGTCGGGACAAATTGTCCCTTCATGTGTACCCACTACCCAGCCTAACAGAAGTGAGCCTGGATACAGACTTATAGCTAAAATATGTTTATCCTTAGGGGCTGATTCAATAAAAGGTGCGAATACTTTGCCTGTGCCATTATTTAGCAGCATCCTATTAGATGTTAGCCTTTTCCTGAGTTACCACAGCTACATAATATCTGATTGGTTGCAGCAGATTAATCGCACTGGCAAAGTTTTGCAACTTTTATTGCGTCAGCCCTACCTAGCTCTAAATGAACCAAATCCATATAAGAAGCAACTTGTTAATATTTCATGTGAAAAATAGGTTTGTTAATGACAGAATGCTATGTGCTATATCAGGTTTTGAACTAAATCTGTTTATTATGGATAATGACAAATATACTGCAGATGAAAAAGGTTTTATTCATGCTTCTTGCAAAAAAGGCACAAACAGCAAACCATTTTGCTTTGGAAAAAGTCTCAGCTTTAAAGGGAAGTCCACCCGTAATTGATCTTATAGACGAGTGTAGAAACCCCCAAACCCTAAATCCGTTATACCTACTTATTTTTTGTATATACTTACAGACTCCAGACCAGCGCCTAATTAGAGATATTCTTCCTGATCCCACTCTCCAGCTCTTTAAACTTTAACTGCACAAATGGAAACTGGGGTCTATAAGTATAACGATTTTAGTGTTTGAGGGGTTTCCTTCCTATACATTCTAAAAAATCATTTTTGGGGTGGACATGCCCTTTAAATGTCTAAAGTTTCAATGCAGTTTTACTTTTCTTCCTTTAATGTTGGCCATACACTTAGAAGATATAAGGTAGATTAGATGTTAACCATCTAATAGCTAAAACACAGGCGTGTGTTGATTGAAAAATGATCAGCTATTCGAACATTGCTAGAAAATCAGGAGTTTCTTAATGAATGACCAACATTAATCACTTATGTTAATGATGAAAAGTGCAGACTGTACACACAGCAGTTTAGATGTTTAAAAAAAAATAGCTTACACAGTGTCAGGGATGAGAACGTGTGAATGCTTGAAATGAGGATGAATGTGTGTATACCGTACATTGAATATAATTGGTTACTGCTGCTAGTTCAGTATTTGTATAAAAAAATAACATCTGTTGCTTTTAATGACTGCTTTGCCACCCCAAATACTACAATATATCAGGATCTGCAATATATACCCCATCATTCCATCATGGGGGCTAATATTTTAGGGAGATTTCTATTGATATTTATGAAATTGGCTGCACCAAAAGTAATCTCAAACAGTTGTATCAATGTCTTCTATTGTGAAAAATTCTTTGTCCACCCATTCCATTTCATTTGTTTTGTGAATGACAATAACACTTTAAAAAAAATCTGATTACATAAAATGTGATCTAATCCCCCTGACTAATTACACTAGTCACTATGGGAAAAAAGAATGTCCAGTGTGGCCACTAGAGACTTCCTACCAATGTGGAACTGCCCACTGCAGTCCCTGTATTGCCCACTGCTAGGCACTCTTGGACAGATTTTTTCGGTTTGGAAGACTGTTCGCTGCAATGTATCGACTGGTCAACCCATCCAAAATAGAATCAGTTGCAGCAAAAGTCATGGCCGGTCAATCACCCTTTCATCCGATGTAGACAAAAGAATGGCCGACATAGGTCACCAGCAGCTAGGTAAACTACACCAATATTTCAGACCGACCACCAAAATACAGAAATATTGGTTAGTCAGCACCAAAAAAATCTTTTGTGTACCTAGCCATCTACACATGGGCAGACATACTGTATGCCCAATTTTCCTGTTAATAGACCCACTGTAAGTAGATATAGATAGCACAGGTCCAGAATAATCTTCCTTCGACCTATAATGTGTCCACGGCCTTACGCTACTGGTCAATGGCACTTACTCAATGTAGAAGCTCATCACAAAGAACCTGGTAGTGCAGTAATTAATGGGTAAATTTACTTTTTATGGCAGTCAGAAGTGCTGGTGAGCTGTCACATGTGATTATCACCGAACCACTGGCAATGTGGACCTTTTACACATGACAAGTCATCAGTTCTTACATTGCAGTGAATAGCCCTTTCATAGTCAATTCACTATTCCCTGCTACCAACCTTTCCAGGCTCTGCTGTTATGAACTGGAGTGTTAAATAAAGTATATTACTGAAACCCTTTTAGCCAATAAGCACTGTTCTGTCAGAAAATTTTCCTTGGTATAGGCACACATTTTTTTAGCTTTAAAGGGCAAAAAGTTAATTCTCAAAAAGTTAATTTCCTTATCGTAATCTATGAATAAATACATGTAAGTAGGTGTGTGTGTTGCTGCATGCCTTCAATCCACTACTTTTCCTCTCAGGCTCAGTAACCTCTACCCACTCTTCTCCAACTCCAGACTTCCATCTGACATGACTTTTTGGAAGTCAAGCAAGCTGAGTAAACGCTATAATCCAGTTTGGGGATGGGGAATTTCCCACCATGCAATTCACACATACCAACTATCACCATTCTGGTTAGAGAAAAACAGCATACAGCAGAAGCCTTTATGATATTAAGGCATTTGATTGACATGAAATGTAACATAGTTCAAAGTGGATATTTAAAGGAAAAGAGGACAGAGCAACAAAAATTGGTACAGTCATATTTGGAAAGAACTGGCAATTTAAAAAAGCTTTTTTTCCCCAGTATAGATGCCCTTTAAAATTTCAGGTAGGTTGCTGGTTAACACAATATTATATTACTTTATTACCTTACTGGCTCATCACAGCAGACAATCTGGACCATAACATGTGAATAAAGGTTCGCACACACTAGCAGGTCAGATCATCAACAAGGCCCAACAGAACTGCTGTTTTGCCTGACTGAACACATACAATAAATGATTGTCATCCAAAACAGCAGTGTGCATCATGTGTCATGGGTAACCCCTGCAATTGCTCATGTGTACGAGTCTTACGTAGCAGTAGACGCTACAGCCCAAAAGGACCTATCAGTGTTTTCAATGAAAAATGTCATTTGTTTTCCTTCAAGCAGCAATTGCTTTGACAGCAGATATTTTATCAATGCTTTTAAAATGCATTAATCTTTTTACATCCAACAAGATGCATTTCTTTTAGTTTTGCAAAGACTAGTCTTTTCCTATCTAGGCTTTAGGATCTTAAGATGTTTTATTACGGTATATAGCCAAACGTTGGGTTGAATTTTCAATGGGAGAAAATAGTAAATTTTGGGGGCAATGGCTAAATACTAAAAATGCTTTAGAGTTAATTTTAACTATTTCAGTGCAAAACATTCAGTGTAATGTAATCTTCAGCATTTGGGGGCTTTTACTATATTTTGAAAGTCATTTCAGTTCTAAATCAACAGAACATCCACCATGTATCAATGGTATATTTGAATGGTACATCAGACCAACTGTTTAAAATATCAGTGCATTCCTGTTTTACATTTATACTCTATAAATAACCCCTAAGGTTTCTGTAACCTTACAATATTTGAGCAACTGTACACCTGTCATTCTGATAAGATTGTCTTAAGGGACAGGGTCCCAATCACCAATAAATGTAATTTTATTGCATGTTCCTGAATTGTGGAATTACTTGCTGGAAGGTTACCAGATCTACAGACAATCTAAAACACTACCAGGGCTTGACTGTTATAAACATACTCTGCATTTAATCAACAAAAAAGGTGAATGAAAATATTAATCTGTTCCAGGTTTTTTTTATACCTCCCCATTGTTTTTGATTACACACTAGTTGCCTTACGTTGTTACTTTCAAACAACTTTTATTTTTAAGTTTAAAAAAAAAAATCTCTGTTTTCTACAAGAAAAGAAAAGAATAAAAAAAAAATAGAGATATTTCTAAATGGGACTTTGTATTGGCTGAAACCTAACGGTACAGGGAAATGGGAACAAAAGATGAAGGTTTTCTATATGCAGTGGGTTCTGAAGAACTGTTCAAATTATCAAAAATAAAATCTCAGCAACAACCATAAACCAAGGCGATTATGCCTTGGCAAAAAGAAATCACTGCTGCTATCTGTCTATCTTAGTACTAGATGTCTCTTTAACCCTATTGCTAGTTTCCACTTTTATCCTAACACTAGCTTCTAACACTTGTCCTATTCCTAATGGGTCCAACTCAATTCAGATATGTTCCATGGTATTTCCGTTCAATGAATGGCGAACTAACATTCTCACGCTTGATTTGCACATAAAGGCTTGTAATGTAAAGTAGTTAAAAAACCTCTCCTGTAAGAAAAAGTCCAATTTTTCCTATATGGTGCTGCAACATATTTGTAAGATGAATGTTGGAAATCCAACTGTTTTGGAAATAATATGCAATCACCTTTGTAGAGGTGTAAATAATAACAGCTTTGACTGTTAGTATAGATATTACCCCAGCCAGGATAGGCTAACTGGAATTTGTTTCTGACGGGAGAGGTTTTTACCATAGCATACATCTAGGCCTCTTTGATTCCTGTGCAGGATATCCCATTTCTTGCTTTCTTACATTTTTATAGTCACTGACTGTTTTTGGACCGTGAATAGAAATTTCCACAGTGTTAACTGTTTCATTGATAGTGTAAAAATACCACAGTGTCATTTGTCCAGTTTAGAAGTTCATTCTTCAGGAAACAGGCCACTTTCTCTTTTTAAACCATGTTGTTTCCTTCTCTGCACGTATTTACTGTCTCCCCCATTTTAACCATTTCAAGCTCCTTCACTGCCCTCATTCTGGCTTACCTTGCCTTTCTTTCTTAATTTCTCTTTCTTACTGGTCCTTCTGCTTAACCCTCTCTCTTTCTTTTTCAGGTTCTCACACGCTCACCCCATTTCTAACTTTTTCAACTGCTTTCTGGCTCTATCCTTTCATGTGGGAGGTGGAATGTTGGCAGTCAGGGAACATTTCAGGACCCAGCTGCCCTGTAGTGCTTGATATCACTCTGTACTGTCACAAGGCTCTGGACTATCACTCAGATTGGCATGTTGAGACTGAGGTGATAGCACAGGTCTAGGTCTCCCTCTGATGTAATTCCCCTTCCTGCGTGATCTCCTTCCATGATGAACTTGGAGATGGAGACTCATCAACTCTCCTACTGATGTGACAAAAGGGCAATACATGCATCGGTGAAAAGGATTCCCTTGTGACAAATCCAGGGGTTCATGTTCTGCTCTCCCATTAGCTGGTTGATGCGATGGACTTCTTCTTCTTTGCCCACCTCTACCAGGTATGCGGTGATATGCACTGGGGCCCTGTGCTTCAGGCAGGTGTAGACGAAGAGGCACGGAAGCTCCATCTTCACAGGCAGAAGAAATATCAGGGCAAGAATTACCCCAGGCACTAGAGACTGCAGGCACAAGTCTCTCCTGCTGAGAAACAACTGGCTGGATGCTTTTTGTACAAAGAGAAGCACCTGCTGAGAGTTTTGAGTCCCGATGATGACGCTGTAGGTGGTATTTCAAAGAACCAGACTGAGTTCCAGCATAGGAGCAGTGAGGACATTTGTAGGGACGCTCTCCTGTAGAGAAATTTAGAGTTTTAAAGATTTAATCATACATAAAAATTTACCATCTTATTCTTAGGTGGTTTTCTTACAAGTCCCTAATTAATAATACATTTTAAGTATCTAGGATTTTTAATCAGAATACTAATCTTTAATTCTTTAAAAGCTACAACCCCATAATCTACTGAGTGTTGTGTGCCCCTGGTCAAAAAGCACTAAGTGGGTGGTGCAATGACTGCTAACATGCCAAATCAGTGTAAAAGCACATTCTAACCTAACATAATACACTGGGTTAGCGTGGGTTTTACTCAAATTCTGCAGTGGTTGTGCCACAGCCTACACTTAATGCCTAGAGAATGGAGGTGCAAACCAGCGCTTCTTTCCTGATCATGATCCTGCGATGCAGTATTTCTCACAAAGGATTATTGCATTGTGGAATCTTGGGCAGGTAAGAAGCGCCAGTTTGCGTTACTACATATCCCTGTAAGCGACAGCCACAGACTATTGTTTGAGACTTGCAAGGTACCTTTATTGAACTTCTTGGTCTGGTACATTAGGTGTTTTTCCCTCTGCATTTTGCAGTTAGAAAATCAGGAGGTGTCAATTGAACCTGGATCACTGTCAACAAAAATATTCAGTTACACCGTCCACCCCAAAATAAACCAGCTCACTGGGCTGTTGTTCAGCACCCAGGGGCTGTAACTCTGAAAATATGAAACGTTACTAACATTAGAGGTGCCCATGCACTGAAAACTAACCTTGCGACATCCTTAAACCACCAACCTCATTTTCAAAGCATGTTCCAGATGACAAACTTTTAAGAAATGTAAGAACTGCTTTTTCTACAGATGTTACAGCTGATTCTTTGTTCGTCAAATTGCAACCATCAAATTGACTGTAACACCTGCCAAGTGTATCGCTTCCTTACAGCTTAGGCCCACTTCTGCATTTTCCTGTTTGACTGCAGACAGCTACTGTCCTATGGGCCCAGATAAGGGCTGCAACCATTCCCTTTAAGACCTGAACACACGAAATCTATATACTGCAGTGCTATTGCATTAAATACATACTGGATGGCTACACCTAAACCAATCCATATACACAAAAACTTTACCCCTGTTAAAGGGTAACTGTGGTCCAAACATCACTTTAGTTAAATTGACAGGAATTGCTTTCCTGAGTATTTTTGCAATTTACTTTCTTCATTTTGTTTACATAATTTTGAAGATATTTAAATTTTTATGTTTCATATGGTAGCAGCATCACCAGAACCCTGGCACTTCTGATTCCTGCTCAGAAACCATGTGACAATCACTCTTCCCTGTGTCTCCTCCTACATTAAAAAAGACACACCCCTGCTGTTGGTTGTGCTGTTACACCCACCCCCTACTCCCATTTAGTCACTGTTACTTGATCTCTTCCCTGTTTTTTCTGCTTTCTCCTGCACTGAGCATGTGCCAACCGCAGATTGGAAGGAGGAACTAGTATTTGTAAGTATCATAGGATAGGATGCACTGACCGGACCACAGAAAACCGGAACTCTCTCTTCAAAGTAAAACATAAACTTTATTCCAAAGAACCGCTTGACGTGTTTTGGACCATGAGAGGTCCTTAATCATTTGCTTATGATTAAGACGGTGTCTGTTTTTGGGCAGAAACCCAATAACTACTGGCTGACACTTTGCCTGATACTGACCATCCAAGCCTGCCAACATGAATGAAGTTACTGTTAAAGTTTGGGTCTAAAAATCTATAGCCAAACCTATGTCATGCCCAAAATGAATAATGTATCAAATTTATTTTATGAGCCAAGTATGTTTTACAAAAGTGGGAGTTTGATACAAGAGCTGGCAATAGTTTTTACACTCAAAGTAACTTTAAATAGTCCAGATAGAAATTACATGATATACCAACTACACACTGGGCTTTAATCTTACAGCTGAGAAGGACTTTACTAACTATGACTGTTATCTCTGAATGGGACATTTTAACATATTGTATTTTCCATTACAATTTAAACTAAGGAGTCGGTATAATTTGTGCTGACTCCAGGTTACCCAAAATGACTGACTGCACAAGTGCATCTTCATTGCCCTGTTAATAACTATAATTAAAGGACAACTAAAGCCTCAGAACAACACTGAACCAGAAGGCAGAACACCTTGATATAAAACTAGTAAACTGTGTCTTACCTCTCATTGGAACTTTACCTAAATAACATATGGTTTGTGCTTTACTTCACAGCATTCTAGTATCACATAGTTTAATCAACGACCAATATGTTCTGCACATGCTCAGTCCTTAGCTATGGCAGAAACTTGTTACAGTTGTTTTCAGATTCTGGAGTATAAAAAAATGGGGTTACTTCTCCTTTAATTTTCTTAATTGGCTTTCTGTTATGTATTGAATATACTGGACATCACTAGATGGCGCTGTTACTAAGAACTGTTATGTGTTACTTTGCTAGGCTAAAAGTTACTGTTTTATGAATATGCCTATCTATATTGCTTCTTCCTCTAGCTTGTTGGTTTTCAGCTATTATAATGACTTGTGTGTGAATAAGTAAAACCTGTTCAATCACAATCTGCTGTGATCCTATATTTACCAAACATAACACTTTCCCTAATGAGCAGGATTATCCATTAAGGCAACCTAGGCAGGTGTTTAAGGCCCAGTAAACTTCAGGGGGCCCAACTTCAGGGGGTACTACAACCATTCAATACAAGAACAAAGGGGGCCCAAGTGCCATCACTGCCCACGGCCCAATTTGATTGTAATCCATCTCTGTTCCCTATTCACAGATGAATGCTGGAAGGTAGGATGGTGCAGCTGATCAGTGTCCGTATATACTCGAGTATAAACCGACCAGAGTATAAACTGGAGTACCTATTTTACCTAAAAAAACTAGTAAAAGTTATTGACTCGAGTATAGAAAATACGAACACTACTGCCTTCTGATTCTGTATTGTTTTGAGGCTGTACAACTGTATGGGAATTCTCCTATGCTGTCCTACCTTATACCCAATTTTTCACACTTTCCTCTTTATTCTGTCCCTCACTCCTCACACTGGCCCCTTCCTCCTTGTCTCATTATGGGTCCCCCATCTGTTCCTATTCCTCCCAGCACCCCTTTTAAAGATTCATTGATTTCAGCTTATACTCCCTCCTGAAAGAAAAATGGTAATGGTAAGGAGAGCCACTGTCAGTTCTGCTATCTGCTGCCTTTAACACTATCTTACCCATGTCCCTCTCCTGGAAGTCAGGTGTAAATCACTGCTTACCTGTTCTTAAAGTTAAAGGACAATTATACTCACCTTCCCTCCGCTCCTCTTCTTTGTTCATTACCTTTTACCCAGGGTGAGGACCTGAACTTGAGCGTGCCTTCCTATTGGCCTCGTCGCCGACGTGGAGGAGGGGGCGGAGCCTAAAAGAGCAGCGTTGCTCTAAGACCTAGCAGTTCAGGTCCTCACCCTGGATAAAAGGTAATGAACAAAGAAGAGGAGCGGAGGGAAGGTGAGTATAATTGTCCTTTAAACAGAGCAGTGCTGCTCCTTATCTGGCTGTTCCCTGCTCTGCCTCTCCCCCTCCTGTGCAATGGCTGTTCCCTGCTCTGCCTCTGCTGTACAGTGGCTGTTCCCTACTCTGCCTCTCCCCCTCCTGAACAATTGCTGGATCATGGAACTTCACAGAGGAGAGGGAAATACTGCCACGCCTCCTTACCAAGTCTGCAGCCAGTCCAGCACCCGGTTTCACGGAGGACCAGCACCAATTAAAAGTTTCTGGGCAGGCTGATCATCCCTCCCTCTCCTCTTGCAGGTACTCGCACCACAGACCACCAGGGAGTTTTTTAAAAAAAATAAACACCAGTTCTTTTAGCAGATGCTGTCCCTGGACTGTCTCTAAAACAGCTGTTGGAGGGTATGTCAGAGCGACTGACCCGAGTATAAACTGAGGTCGGCTTTTTAGGCTGATTTTACAACCTGAAAAACACGGTTTAAACTCAAGTATAAACGGTACTTACTTTTCTGATCAATCTTTATCTGAAGTTCCAATTAAATTTTACCACCTTGTGAAATCTACCCAAGATGTTGCAGCTGCAGATAGGATTGTCAGAAAAAGTTCTGACAGATCTGATCTCTGTCTGCTCGATAAACTGTCTGCTATCACAAAAGGCCATATATAAGGAAAATGTTGCTGTATGTGGCAAAAGTAGTCCACACACGCTCTTATCCCATTTGTACGACATCGGCATATTCTGTTACCATATGATCGTCAGACCACATTTGGCTGATTAGCCAATGATACAAAGATTTTTTTAACAATACCAATTGTAGAATACCATCACAGGTATCCCACCCCTCCCGGATCGTCCGGGAGTCTCCCTCATTCTGGGGTGGTCTCCTGCACTCCCGCGAGACCACCCCAGACTCCCGGACTTGAGAGGAGGCTTGTGTCTCCTTCTAAGTCATGCCCACTTTCCAAGGCCATGCCCCAGAATGCCCCTAACCCCACCTCCCAACACCCCTAGAACACAGACCACGTCCATTGTGACGTCACGCCCTGCCCCATTTCCATCCCACCCTGCCCGGAAGCCTGAAGGGGCAGGATGGGATGTCTGCCATCATCATGGATATCATACGATCAGTATTAGTGTGTGTATGCCCCCCACTTTTTGACAAAGGTTTGTGAGATCCAAACCGTTGCACACTGTCTCTGTGATGTCTATAAAGTGAGCCATGTGATATGGCATGAATTTGAATAAAGACAAAGGATATTCAAAAGTGCTGCACCTGTGTGGATCAAGTGATATACAGTAAAGAAGGTGGATACATGAGCATGCACCTGCTGTTATTCCCAAGAAAATAAGTGCTGGTTAAACTGAATGTGTGACTTCTAAGCATTTAGAAGGTTAGATTTACTCTCAGATTTCTAACTATTGCAGTTTTGGTGTTTGGAGGTTGATTAACCCGTATACAATTTTTGATTTGAGGGGTGCACTTTAATTAATATACAAATAAATAGATATTCATTGAATACACTGTTTATAACAATGATAGTTTTTCTGTTTATTCTGTTAGTCTATAATCCCAGTATAAATACTCTGAAAGCTAAATACATCTAATAGAAATAGATGCACTCTTCTTGGCTTAAAGGGCATGTCCACCCCACCACTAAAATGTATACTTAACTTCCTCCCGAAGCTGGAGATCCTTCCCACAGTCCCTGAAGCTCCTTATACTGACTTCTCTCCGCTATTGCTGGTCTCCCCAGTTCTCGCCTTCTCTGCAATCTCAGTGTGCTCTTAGAGATTTTATGTAGCCACAAAGGAGGCACACTGGTAGGATTTCACTGTTGCAGCCATGACTGACGGCTGCAACCGGAAAGGAAGCCAGCTCCAGGGGAAAGATTGCAGCAGACAGAAGTAGCTATAAGCTTTAGGGATCGCAGGCAACTAAGTAAATATAACAATTTCAGGTTTTTGGGGTCAGAGAAGGTAAGTATAGATTTTAGTGGTGGGGGTGGACATGTACTTTCATATTACACCCCATTCACATTGCCTGCGCAGTGTATCTTATATAATAACACCACATCACCACACAACCACCAAATGAAGATTGCCCCAATTATTACAAGATGTGGCTGTCGCTATAGTTATATTTTAAATTGCAGTTCAAGAAAGAAAAAGCTTGTAATTGTAATAAAATTGTAAATAACAATTTATAGATATGTTAGAGGATGTCTATAATGTATGTATGATGCCCTCTAGTGTGCGAACCACTGAATTACATTGTATATACCACTGTATATACCACTTATGCCCTCTAATGTGCAAACTACTGAACTGCATTGCTCATTTGGCCCACCTCTCACTACAGGGAGATTCAATAAAACGTATTCAGGGTTATTCAATAAAAGTTCTTATCGTTTAAAATGGTGCTAATTCTGCCCCAACCATTCAGATTTTATTTAACATTTGAAAGCTAACATCTGATTGGTTGGGGCAAAATTAGCACCATTTTAAACGATAAGAACTTTTATTAAATAACTCTGTTAAGCTTTTTAGCTGACTTGTCTATTGTATATATAGTAATTGTGTCCATGTGATTATTAACCAGAATGTTCTTGAGCTGTCTAACTGAAGAGAAGCATTGCTATAGTGAATGGTTTAAACATCTCTATATTTCTGGTTAGAAGGTGTACACAGTATGTGAATGTTTTTTTATGTGTGTAACTGGTATATTGTTTCACAAGTTTATGTAAATAACAGATTGAGAGTAATAACTGTCTGTAGTCAATACCCAAATGTTTTTAAAGGGTAAGGAGTGTTTGATCTGTACTAAAAGTAGTTATATACTATATACTAGAGACATTGCATGACAGTGTGAAACTAGATCACAAATTCCCATAACAACAAATTGGCACATAAGTATTTAGGCAGAGGAGATTACTATGGTATACCAGTCATAAAATCACAAGTTTATACAGCCTTGTCTCAGATGACGATCTGCTTCAGCTCTCTACTTAAGCTGGGATCTTAAATGTAATGTAGTGTAGAGGACCCCCCCAACCCTAAATGCTAGGGTATTAACTTTAAAAACTGCCCAGAAAAAGAGTTACACACCTTCGTTCTCTCTGCCCCTACTGCTACTTCTGGGAACGGAAGAGCAATAGTGGCCAGACAGAGTCCCCTACAATGCATAAATGTGTATTATTACTTTTTTTAATTACTGCAGTGCATAGGGACCTGGAAGGACAGGGGAGAGCACCCCTGTTCAATCCAGAGTTCTTTAAGAGGACAAGGAAGAGGTAGGCACCGGATACACACAGAGAGGCTTCTACTCCTTAGTTTCCTGGAATTACATCAGGCTTTCCGGACAACCATTTGGAGCAGAGGAGAAAAGCAAGGATTTTTTAACACTATACAGTGGGGCAAATTTTAGCATAGGGGGGACATGCCCTTTAAAGGGCAGCTATAGTGTCTATATATAATGTACAGATCACTTAGCAGAAGCTGCCTTACTTTCATCTTGCTGTGTGGCCTAGTTTCTAGTACCATGCTGTGACAGTCCCCTCCCCTCTCAGTCTAGTGCCCCTGAAGCAGAAAACGGCTGTATGCAAAGTCATGGCATGCTCAGCTGAAAGGACTTGAAATGAAGTGCTGACATCATGTTGACCCCACTGAACACGCCCCCTCCCTTCCTGAGCTAGACTGCAATCAAGCAAATGAGGAGGACAGGTGAAGCAGTGATTCTTCCAGCTACTGACAACTTGAGCGGGAGTCAGTACCGGAAGTCAGTAGCTGGAACAGCCGCTCTGTTTAACCTCACTTGCACGGACTGAACGAGGCTGAAGTTGAATCATGGCTGACAGGATTTAAAAGGTTACCGGGTGAGAGATACATTTCAGATGGAGGACTCAGAAGGATTTTCTGCACAGTAAAGGTCTGTGTGTTTTATCAATCTTTTTTCTTCCAGGGGTTGACAGGAAAAGTGCCGGGAAGTGGAGGAGAAAATTCCAGAAAAAAGACAGTTAAAGTTAAAGTCTGGTATGTATTCCTTTCTATTTATTCATTTACTAATTTTATTGCAGGGCTGACAGGGAATATAGCTTGTTTAATTACTTAGGGAAAGAATAACAGCTGGAGACTAGCCATCAAATTACATTTTTTAAACTTATATATTATAAGAAATAATACGCCCCATTACAGTGTGATATAAGGTTTATAAAGTCAACTCGGAGTTCCCTGTCCTGTATAAAAGCACTCGACCTTCGGTCTCGTGCTTTTATATGGCCAGGGAACTCCTCAGTGACTTTATATCCTTATATCACACTGTAAGGGGCGCATTATCCCTTATATATTATATACTGTATGCCTTGTTTGGTATATAGCTCATAAGCTGTAATACTGTATTATAATATATACTGTATGCCTTGTTGGTATATAGCTGTAATATTGTATTATAATATATACTGTATGTCATGTTTAGTATATATGCTGTAATACTGTATTATAATATATACTGTATGACTTGTTGGTATATAGCTGTAATACTGTATTATAATATATATACTGTATGTCTTGTTTGGTATATATGCTGTAATACTGTATTATATATATTGTATGTCTTGTTTGGTGTATATGCTGTAATACTGTATTATATTATATAGTGTATGCCTTGTTTGGTATACAGCTCATAAGCTGTAATACTGTATTATAATATATACTGTATGCCTTGTTGGTATATAGCTGTAATACTGTATTATAATATATACTGTATGTCTTGTTTGGTATGTAAGCTGTAATACTGTATTATAATATATACTATATGTCTTGTTTGGTATATAGCTGTAATACTGTATTGTTTATATATACTGTATGTCTTGTTTGGTATATACCGTATATACTCAAGTATAAAGTAAACCGACCCGAGTATTAGGTACCTAATTTTACCTGAAAAAGGAGTAAAAGTGATTGCCCCCAGTATAAACCGAGGGTAGAAAATATCACCACTACTACCTTCTGATTCTGTGTTGTTTTGAGGCTTTAGTTGCCCTTTAAATGGACAGCAGAATTTCTATACAGTAGTCCATACAGTAATAGCCAAATCCAGTATTACTGTATGGGACTACTGTATGGTAATTCTGCTGTCCATTTAAAGGGCAACTAAAGCCTCAAAATAATACAGAATCAGAAGGCAATCTTTTCAACTATCCTCCTTCTGATTCTGTTTTGTTTTAAGGCATTAGTTGCCCTTTAAATGGACAGTAACCCATACAGTAACCCCTATTCCTTGGCACATGCTTTAGTTGCTGGGAGTTGTAGTTTCCAAACATCTCAAGTGGCAAGCATTGCACACACCCCAAAGCCCCCCCAGAACAGTGGAGGAGAGGACTTGCCTGTTACTGTGACCAGCATAATATGTAGAGATGCTCTGCAAGCAGCGTGTCCAGCTCAGTTGGGATGAGGTGAAAGCTCTAAAGCGCAGGCAAGGTGTGTAAAATGCTGCCAGGTACCTGACACCACTTTCAATGCCAACACCATGTGTGCAGTGTGGTCCACATACTGTCTGACAACCTCCATTATGGGCTCTTTGTTTCTGCTACCGCAGTCACCAACTTCTTTCCCTGGGCTGTTGTCAGACTGGAGCAATTCGGCTTCCGCTCGCTAGCTCTGCATACACTGAACTGGCGCCTGAAGTCACTACTCGGCGCCGGGAAGTGAGACAGGCGCCGAGTAGTGACGTCAGCTGACATCAGTGGACGCGGAGCGAGAGGCCGCCGGATCGGAGAATAAGGTAAATGACTGACTCGAGTATAAACCGAGATTGTGTTTTTGGGCTATTTTTAAAGCCTGAAAACCTCGGTTTATATTCGAGTATATAAGCTACTGTATGTCTTGTTTGGTATATAGCTGTAATACTGTATTATTATATATACAGTATGTCTTGTTTGGTATATAGCTGTAAAACTGTATTATAACCTACCCCGTAGTGGATTTCTATGGGAGGAACTGTAAGATTTAGCCTTATAATCTTATAGTTCCAGGAGGAGAAGGAAACCAGAAGCCACAAGGAGGTAGGTTATAATAAATAATGCACCCTGAACTGTAAATTAAAGGGATATTAGAAGTCACCTTGGAGTTCCGTGCCCTGTACAAAAGGTACTCGGCCTGCGGCCTCGTGGTTTTATATGTCACTGAACTCCTCAGTGACTTCTAATATCCTTATAATTTACAGTTGGTGGTGCATAATCCACTATATTATATATACTGTATGTCTTGTTTGGTATATAGTCTGTATTAGTGTTTACTTGGTCATGTCCATTTGAGTCACTGGTTTTGGGGGGAGGGGCTGTTTTAAAGTGCATTATGCTCATATTGCTGGGTCAATGGTTTAGTGATTGTGTTAAGCACTACAGCATTTGACTGTGTGGCACGTGGTGTATATAGTGTGGGTGAGGGAATGTGTGATATACAATAATGTATTACTGTATGGGAGCTTTGGATTGTGTGGGTGTGTGCCTTTGAGTGGCAGATGAGGTGTAGCAGCTACTACAAATCACAGCATGTTCTGGGACTATGAATATTTTAAAGAAACTAAAGGTGGTAGGGATAATTTATAGGATATATTGAAATGCATTTTTAAAAAAAAATTTCACTTTAATTGCCCTTCCCAGACAGCCCTTTCTCTATGTCTCTGCGATAGGCAAGCTGTGTCATAAGCCCCACACACCCAAAGCCAGATCTTTTCTGAAGCTAGTTACAGACCTGCAACCATTCTCTTAGCATTCCTATGGACACCTTCATGAGAGAAAACCATTTCTTTTCAGGCTTGTGGCTAGCTTTAAAAATGTTTTTGAAGTTCCGTGGGCAGGTCTTATGATGCTGCTGGTGATCTTCTTCAAAGTATCCCACCCCTCCTGGCAGTCACATGAGTAACCCAGATTTTAGGTGGTCTCCCGTACTCCCCAGAGACCTCTCCACATTCCTGCGAATGCACTTACCTGCATTCTCTGCCCCCTGAACACACTCTTTTTGGCCTTATCGACTCCACCACGCCCTGGAACGCCCACCCCCCACTCCCAAAACCATGCCCTTTTGACAACATTTTACACATTATGTACAAGCCACGCCCCTGTCCTGCAACCTTCTTGACACCCTGCCTAGAAGCCATATTTGGCAGGGTGGGATGGCTGCTCTTGTCCAAGCAGAGAGAATGCTCCAACCTTAAACATGGAGGCAGACCCAAGTGCTGGTGATGACTCAGCTCAAATTGCTAGCAGGAAAAATCACCCTTTACTGCTGTACCTTTGCATAGACTGCAGCTAAAAGCATGATCCTGAAGTAATTTTAAAGGCATTGGTGTGCCCTTTTTAATAAAGGCCACTTGTATGGAGTCCACAGTTCCCCTTTAATGTGCCCATACACCATTTGATATTATGACTTCTGTCTACTGCACTGGGGCGTAGCTACCAGGGGTGGCGGGGATACGACTGCACCAGGGCCCTCGGCCAAGAAGGGGACCCATTTTGTGCTAAGGTTGCAAAGCTACCAGTCTGAGTGCCAACTGCTTTACCATTGTCTGTGTGCCAAGCATTTAACCAGTGCCTGGCTGTGTGCAGTGCCAGTTTCCCTACCATTTTATCAGTGTCTGCCTGCCAAGCATTTAACCAATCCTTGTGCCAACTATTTTGCCAGTGGTTATATACAAAGCATTTTACCACTATCTGTGTGCCAAGCATTTTATTAGCATCAGTTGGTTAGTTATTTTAGAAGGTTTGAGGATATAAGTTTGAAGATACTGTTTGAATCTGATTGAATAGTTTTGCTAGGTGTATGGGTAAAGTATGTTTGTCTGTTTTAAAATGAATTTGGATGTTTTTTATGGAAATGATCATTTAGTTTGTGGTGCCGATTTGTGTTTGCGGCGGTGTTGGGGGGCCCATGCCCAAATTTTGCATCAGGGCCCATAAGTCTGTAGCTACGCCACTGCTACTGTAGTAAAAGGAACCAATAACTATCCAATGGAAAGGTTTAATTTGGGCCGATAGGTTGCAATGCTTACAACTGTAACTTGTCGGCTTTGCAACCTATTTATAAACATTTTGGGGTTGATTTTCTTTTTTACATGCATTTTAAGTTATATATTCAGACATCTCTGCCAAATGTCATTTCAGGGACCCCTATATCATTACCCCTGCCTCGCCCCATCCACTTTTTCTTGATATTTTTAACTTCTTAGGCTGAAGCCACACTGCAACGCACAGGAATCGTGCACAAAATCGCGAGCGTTATCGCACGCAATTGTGTGCGCGATTCCTGTGTGTTTTGCGCATGCGATTTTGACGTTTTCCATTATGGAAACGCATGCGTTAACGCACCAAAAATGGTGAACACATGCGTTACCAAAACGCGACGGAAGTGCAATCGCATGCACACCGGAAATAGCGGGAATTTTCGATAGGGATTTCCAATTTAGCAAACATCGCAGGCCCAATCGCGAGTCAAAACCCGTGTGCAAACACGCGAAAAAACACGCTAGTGTGGCCTACACCTTAACTTCTTGCCTTTCTTTTTTGATTGCACAAAACCCTGTGTAGATATTGTGTAGAGATTTTAGATCCACTGTATCCAAACATAGCCAAACATACACACTTAATTCCCAATGTGCAGCAATGTGCAGCAACAAGCACACTTCACGAAGTATATATATATATATATATATATATATATATATAAAATTTTCTTTTTTTGCTTCAGACATGAAAGTGAAATCACATAAAGCTTAACAATAGAAACCAAGAACTATTTATGAAACAAATTATGGCAGTAAAAATACATTTCGAACACTTACCTGTATGCACACGAAGGTGTACCTTAAGGTGGTGGGAGGAACGGAAAGATTTGGCGCAGAAGGGACAGTCTCTGCCTGAAGATCCACGAGTTCTCTCTGTCTGTGAAGCATTAACATTCCAACCATTTTTATCTGGGGAAGAGATGTGGTTTATAGAAATAGAATCACAGAAGAATTTAAGATATTTTTTAATAATGAGACATTGGTGGTTTCTCAGCTGTTCTGCAACTTTAAAAAGAAAAAATTTGTACTATTCTTCAAAAGCTTACAGCAGGTTTCTGCTGGTCTGGGTATATTTATTTTCTGCTGCTCGTTGTGTCATCATTCTCTTGATATTGGTTCAATTTAATATTCGATCATCGAAATGGTATAATGTCAGACTAATTATGTCATAGACTTACCTGCTGACATTCCCGCAATGTTCTCTGGTCTGGACCATTCATTTTTTTGGAACACAGACTAGGTGCTTGTCAGAACATTGTCGGAACTTCATCAGGTAAGTCGACTATGGCTAATGTAGGGGGCATACAGTATTTAGAAAGAGTCACTTTGCCATTATTGATGTTATGCAAAATTTTCAGTCATGATGTCACAGCTAAATTTTGCTACAGAGTTGGGAATTAAAGAAACAGTGCTAATAGCGCGTCTTTAGAAATATACCCCTTAACATAGGTACATAAGAACAAATTTTTACTCCTGATCCCCAATACAATAATTTGATCGGATTACCAGTTAATTGCCATCAGATCAAAAATGTATCCAACAAATCCCTTTTTTGCTTGCCTTAAGCAGACCCATCTGTATAATCATGTCATTGTGTCTATGGCTATCTTTAAAGGGTATGTCCACCCCCTAAACAAAAATTCTTGTGCCTACTTGTAACCCCCCATAACCTAGACCTTGCATGGTCTAAACCTGTGGTGGCGAACCTATGGCAGGGGTTCCAGATGTGGCATTAGACGCCCTCTCTGTGGGCACTCATGCACACTTTCACCAGAGTTTGTTACCAGAACAAGCACCAGACCAGCCAGCGGAAAGGGGATTCCTTACCCAAAATAAATGTAAATAGATTTTATGTTTGTGCTTTAAAGTTTAGCTCTGTTTGATTCACCGTTTCAGATCTCAAAATCTATCATCAATTCTATCTATTGTATCTGTCTGTGTTTATCTGTCTGAGTTGTTATTTCCAAAGTTAAAAAAGTATTTAGGTTAAAGGGCATGTCCACCCTTCAAAATTGTTTTTGATATAATATTCCCCCTGTCCCGCCAGCCCCAACCGCTATATTTTTATTATCAGAAAGTGCCCCAAACTTTACTTACCTTCCCTCTTTCCTCCGCCGCACTGCCAGGCCCTCTGCTTGCAAGAAAGTGCAAGCAGAGGGGCGGGACCGGCAGTTGCGTCTGTGATTGGCTGAGCGGCAGCCAATCACGGACGCGGCTCCCGGGAGTTCAGTGCGGCGAAGGAAAGAGGGAAGGTAAGTAATGTTTGGGGCACTTTCTGATAATAAAAATATAGCGGTTGGGGCTGGGGGGAAAGGGGGAATATTATATCAAAATGATTTTACGCTAGGGGGAGGGAATCCAAATCGAGAGGGAGGGGGAGAAGGGCTGCAGTATGCATGCCAAACTTCTCCAGGAGGCAAAACAGGAGGCAGAGTCCTATATGGACTCTGCAGTACTCCTGGTGGGCAGTTTTTGGGGCTTTGGGGGGGGGGGGGACTACAGGTGAACCAGATGGAGCTGGGATGTGAGGTAAGGATTAAACTACACTACACAATGGGGCCAGTAGTGGGGGGGATTATAGTTTTGGGGGTGGACATGCCCTTAAAGTTATCATGTTGGCACTATGCAATAAAGAAGTGCGTTTTGGGTGGCAATTTGGGCACTAAGCCTCTAAAAGGTTTGCCATCACTGGTCTAAACACTTCAATTCGGCAGCTAAAAATACTTACCAGCTCGCGTACCTACGGCTGCCTTCTGCTTCACTTATTCCATGCACGGAATTAAGCAGAATTGGCCGGACTGACAGCCACGACAGTAGTTGGCTGAGACATGATGTCTATACATCTATGTCTTCAATATCTTCAAAAACGGATTTATGAAAAGAAAAGTATTGAGTGTGTTTTATTGGAACATGAATGAAGCTTTCTGTCTTTTTACAGTTTCTGGTGGTCTCATCTTTTTGCATACATTTTTTATAGGGCGATGTATTTGTTTTGAAAATCTGGATGTTTTACAATATAAAAAATGGATAAAGGCCATGTCCACCCCAAATCAAAAATGTAAACACCTTCTAACAACCACTGGGAATGTAAGACTAGGGACACACTGGTTGATATTTTGACCTGACCAACTGATATTTTGGTTGATCGGGTCAAAATACAGTGATAGTTTTCATCCTGATGACCAATGTCAGATGAACCTTTGTTCAAATTTCAGCCGATTATGCAGCCTTCTATAGGACACCTATTTGGTAGTGCTAAAATATTGTCGGTGTCGGTTTTTGCTGCTAACTCCAATATTTTGTGTGAGCAATCGATAGTAAGAACGATCACTCAGTTCCAAATATCGACCCATGTGTACTTAGCCATAAAGACCTGCAAGATGTGCCAGAAGGCAAACCTTTAGCCTGATCTTCCTCTTCCATCGTGTAGAGGTTCTCCTCTTAATAATGTATAAGCTCCTTACAAGCTTGCTCATGCTCGGAGAAGGCATTTTGGGGAGCAGAGAAAGGAGGAGGAGAAAGATCTGCGTGTTGGGGTATGGATGGGGATGAAGCTGTCTAAATTTTTGAATGGAGGGTGGACTTTCCCTTTAAGTCCCAATGATGTCTGCAGCTGCATGTGTAATTATCAGGACTAAGAGCCATGTATGGAACTGATACTATAGACTGTGCGTTTCCTTTCATAGTTTTTTTTTTCTTAATCTTTTTAGGCATGCTTTGCTGTTTAAAAAAAATCTCTTGTTTTTTGATCGGTTTTATTATTTAAACCTAGTAAACTTAAAGTAGTGGAAGCTTTAGAAACCAATAAACAATGTATAGAGAAACTATAAATGCTTAAGAATTCTCTTTCTTACCTGAATATCCAACTGTTTTTAGTACAATTCCAGAAGAACCCTGATTTAGAATCGCTTTAGATGACGCTCCATCTCCATGGGCTGTTCCTATTGACTGCACTCGGCTAATAGGTCCAGATCTCTCTTGATCTCCCTCCCCTCCTTGAACTGCTCTTGCTGTGGCTTGCAGCATCTGTGAACAAGTAGCATCCCCAGGAGGTGGCAGCCTTAAGAGAAGGCCCGAATAAAAGCTTTGATACCCAAGAAGTCTGGAGGAGGATGACTGTGAAGATGTTGTTGTATGAGAACCTTGTTGAGGTTGATGACTAGTGGTATCCTGTCCAACAGCTCCCTTTATCTTTCCCAGGTGCACTTTCATGTGGTTTTTCAGGAACCAAGATTCCTTAAAGCATCGTCCACAGACAGAACAACGATGATCAAAAGAGTCCTTGTGCTTTCGCATGTGGCCCTTTAAAAACCAAGATTGAGTGAAGCTCTGGGAGCATATTTCACACTTGAATTCAGCTGGAGGCAGTGCAGGAGTTGGAGAAGGTGTAGGCAGAGGAGGAGGAAGCTTGGGTCGCTGAGGGGCAGCATGTTTTCTTTCCACATGACCCACCAACTCTCCCTCCTGAGAAGCTGCAAAGTCACACAGGTGACACTTATAAGGTCGATGGAGAATCCTAAGGTGACGTTCCAGCTCAGCTGCTTTGCGGAATTTACCCTTGCAAAAAGGGCAAGGGTGTCGAAGAGGGGCAGGACTAGGCAATAAAGTAACTTTTTCCTGCACATCTTCTTGGAAAGAATTATTAATTACTGGGATGTTTTGTTCTTTTTGACGTTGGTGTCCCAGAAAAAAAGGCCTCTGGTTGTTTGGTTCAGAGTGAGTTTTTAGGCCTCCACGTCCTTGGCTATTTGGTCCACGTACCCTGTGTGTGCTTGCATGGAGAGACAGAATGCTGATAAAACGGAATTGTTTTCCACATACAGTGCATGGGAACTGACGTGTCTTTGAGCTTGCTCCATCAACAAAACCATTGGAATGACGTTGAAGATCAAGTTCTTCATCAGCAAAGGAGAGTCCCAAGAGGGATGCTGGGGCAGAAGGGGATGGCAGAGGAGATGTAGGAGATGGAGAAGCCTGAGAGGGAGAGAGAGAAGGAGGAGGAGAGGGAGATGTTGGAAGTAAATATATCGATGAGTCTGGATTTTGTGGAGAGGCAGGCGTAGTTGGAACCAATGATAAGACTGAGGTTGAAACTGCAGGTAGACAAAGAGAGTCAGGTGGAGGGGAGCTAAAATCTTCTGTGGGAGATATAGGAGGTTGAGTGGGAGAAAGACTAAATATGGGTGGGTTAGGAGATACTGATGGGGCACAATGTGTTGTCCTTTGGGGTGACAATGTTTCTGGTGTAGGGCAGAGTGAAACGCTAGAAGGAGAAACTGGGGGAGGTGAATGAGGAACAGAAGCAGCAGGAGGGCTTATAGGAGCTAGAGGAGATGATTTGGAAGATGAGCTGTGAGTGGAAAGAGAAAGACAATTGAGGTGAGGGAGAGAAGCAGAAGGAGTGGGAGAAAGGGAAGCAGTAGGGGGAGAAATATGTACAGGGGACAGAGGAGGTGGAGGTGAGGCAGGAGGTCGAGTTGTAAGTTGAGGCATAACTTGTGGAGATGGTGAAGGGTTTAGAGGGGAAAATGTTGAACTTTTCTGAGACGATGACTGGCAAAGAAGTGTAGAGTTAGAGTCCATTGCTGGATGTATGGTATTGTCTCTTCTGAAGGGAGTGTTGACTGCACTGTTTCCTAAGGAAAGGAGAAGATATATGACTTTATTTGTAAGTATAAATTCATCCGAGTAATATTCAAAATACAATAAACATAATTTCTTCATTCTTGTAATATTGCTTTATATGCTGTAATGTACATATATCTTCAGTTCTTGACAGGATTGACTTTCATTTAACCTTGCCAACAGGCAGAACAGGGTTTAGTTTACATAAACCTGGACTCCACCTATTTGGATGTTGGGCACCCATGGTTTATCACTCATCTTTACTATCTGCCATGAAGCTCAACCTCTTTTTAATAGGCCTGATTAAGCCCCAGCAGAGCCCACCATACCTTCTTCAATCATGCAATGCTTTATCTTTCACAATATATTTTATATGTGGGAATCAGTGTGTGTAAGGTGGATTTTCTGTTTACGGCTTTTCTGCGTGACTTTTTTAAAGGTGGCCATACACTCAATAATAGGTAAAACCTGTCTGGGAACAACAGGATTTACCCATTATCGTCAGATGAACGACAGAAGATTTTCGTTGGACTGTATCAGCTCCCTTTACCTTAAAGGGAACTATAGTTCCCTATAAGTTCTTTTAAAAACAGTAAAAATAAAAAGTACCTTAGGCAGGGAGGTAGGATTGGTGCTTTTTACCTCCCAATATCCTTTCTATGAGGAGCAGCAAGATGAAGAAAACTGCTTCTGCCAGTCTTCCTGAATGCTTCAGCACTATTTTTAATATAGAATGGCCCAGGGCCATAACCTGGCAGATGAAAACTGTATGTGCTGTAGCTCCTCAACAAAACAATATTGGGAGGTGTGAATACTCAATCCTATCTCCTTGACCCAGGTGCTTTTCATTTTTAAGAGGTTAATTTTTACAGTATAGTTGTTCTTTAAGTAAAAGGATCCGATCCGATCGTACTGTGTATGGCCGCACGGCCGACCGATCCCTGTAACTCATATGGGGATCAGCCAGGTCTGTGCGGTCCCCACAGCATGTGTGCCAACAGATACCAATGTGATCACACGTGTATGGCCAGCTTTAGTCACATGGGAGTAAGACAGAAAAGAAATGTATCTGGAGCAGCAAACAAGATATTAAATTATAAATAGGAGAGTCTCTCTGTATATTCTCCTAATAATATTCAGAAAAAATTTAACTAATGGTAATTCTCTGCAGAACCTCTATATTTTCCCTATACATTATATAGGGAGAAGCTCTAGACTGTGTGTAGACAGAATCTTACACACTATAGAAGCTATAAAGACACATTATCTAACCTGAATTTTTATGCTGCAGTATTTATCACCTGAATGCAGCTCTGTGCAAATGAGACATTTGGGGCCCACTGAAACCTCCATAACAGATCAGGTTTATATGGAAAAGCAGTGGGATAGAACTACTAGGGGAAGCTTATTGTTATAGACTACAGCTCAAAGTAGTACCAATGCTTCCAAAGCCCATCTAGAATTATCTAGCATTGGCTAGCAGTTTGCATCAAGAACTTGGAATGAGAGGCAGCCAATCACGGATGTGGCTTCAGGCTGTGTAGAACGTCGGGGGAAACAGGCAATGTAAGTAATGATTGGCTAAGGTATTTGTAAAATGGCGGTTGGGGGTGGGTATGGGAGCCCTACACTACAGCAAAGGAGTTTGGAGCTAGGGGGAGGGAGAGGGAGGGCAGCACTACGCATGTCCAAATTCTCCCGGAGGAGAGACAGGAGGCAGATACAGAATGGGACACAGACAGGTTCCTGGTCTTTACTTTTTTGGACTTTGGAGGGACATTGCAGGGCAGCTATTTGGAGCAGGGATGTAAGGTAAGGATTTTACAACACTACACAGTGGGGCCAGTAGTGGGTGTAAATATAGATTTGGGGGTGAGCATGCCTTTTAACTGGGTTGGGATCTGTCTTCTGTGACTTTTACTGGTCATAAAACGTTTTAATTATGTTTATTTTGCCCTTATTCGATAAAAAAACTAGTTTCTACTTCAAATGGGTTAAAAGGTATCTATTAGTTATTAGTTACACCCAAAAAACTTGAATATAACAATGTATGTTTCTACAGTAGAATTGGACATAGCTCTTACATTAATTCATGTAGCATTTACAGTGCTTTATCACTTTTCATTTTGATATTTTATTTTATATTTGCAGGTCAGTGTGCAAAAAAGCATGTAAATGGCATGGCACTAAATATGATGCACCCCGGTCAATAAATTCCAAGTAAATATATCCAGAGAACTCATGCATGTTTTAAAAGAACTATCCATATACTCGTGTGGATGTAGTTCAGTCAATGCAAAGTGATGCCTGGAATTACATTTTTTTCCACTTTGCATTAACATAGTTTAAGATTTTTTAATTTATATGGGCAATTTGGAAATGTCGGTATGGAGCTGTTTATTTGTAGAACTGGTAACTTTAAGACCTTGCAGAGTAGAAGCCTGCTGTGCTGTACAGTTGCCTTACAATACACGCCTTTTGAAAGACACAGCAGGGTTTATTTCTGCAGAGCACTAAGTGAGAATTTTAAATTAAAATTGATTCTCTAAAAACAACTTTCTTCTCAGAACAGCACATGCAATTCAAATATCTAAGTGACTTTAAGGTATATAAACATTTGTGACAGTCACAAAATACTCTTCCATAGATATATTTTATTTTAGCAGAAATAGAGCATGTATACCTCACCTCAGTGAGCCAGACAATATGTTTCATATCCTGGCGCAGAGAAAAATGGCTTCTATGGTACTGATCACTGTAATGATAGAATTGTGGCTAAGAGTTGTAGTGTTGATATTTAAACACAAGTGCTTAGTGCCCTGACAGATTTTTGCAAGCCTAAAGTTGAAGCAACTCTCTGCTGCAAAGATACAGTACATAAAGCATTGATAGGTAGCATAGCTAGCAATTAAATAAGATACAGGGTTATTCAATAAAAGTTCTTATCGTTAAAAATGGTGCTAATTTTTCCCCAACCAATCAGATGTTAGCGTTCAAATGTTAAATAAGATCTGATTGGTTGGGGCAAAATTAGCACCATTTTTAATGATAAGAACTTTTATTGAATCTCCCTGATAGTCTATTAATCTAACATGGTCACTATTGGCCTCTATAGTAAAATTTGTGATCCAGTAAACCTAGTGGCACCAGTTAGGAGGGTGAAGCTGGATGATACAGAATAACATGGCAATATGCTCACTGCATTCATTTGCAGGGTGGTGACCATACATTAGGCCGATTTTATGTACAATTGGGCATACAATCCAACATTTCCATTTATTGGCTGAAAATGTTTTCCTTTTTTCCAATCTTATTATGCACCATTAGATTGTAATATCGATTGTAATTACGATCTGGAAGTTGTTTTTTTTCAAGTCAATTGGTAAAATGATTGTAGTGTTTTCTGAAGTTCCGAATTAATGTAATGTAACCTCACAATAGACAACATTCGACATTAATCACAAAACAAATTGAATGTCGAACAATATGTATGGTACATCTACGTACAGTTAACATTGTACATCTGTCAAAGTATCAGTCGGTAATTACGATCGTAATTATTTTTTGCAGTATTCTATGGCAGTTTAGTTGTGAGTGAATTGTTAGTTGCTATTAAACAATAAGGAATTCCTCTGTAGGAAAAAAAAATATATACCCTGGGTCTAATATATATTACCTTTTTTCTGTTTTATATGTTGTTGCATTAATGTGCAAGAGTCAATATTTTTATTAATTCAAATGTAATCTTCAATAAGTCATTCTGATTGAGTCACTGACTGCCAACACTACTGAGATTGTAAGTTATTGCTATCTCAATACAACTAGTTTCAGAGATCACACTCTCAATGCCTAGATTGGGGAGGCAGAACCAGCATTGTATTGCTTCTCTTTGTATATTTGGATCACAATGCTAAATACATTGCAACTGGGGACTTTGATTTTGTTATATTTCATTACAATTTGCTATTTCCTTTTCCCTTTCTTTTAGATATTAAATAACTGCCTAAATAGGATAGTCCTACACCATGTTCTTGGGTAAGGTAATCAGACATTTAATTGTTTAATACTGTATGACATAGTTAAGCATCTTGGCTCTTATTTATAAAAATTCATTACTGTCCGATCACTAACTTTTATGGCTAATAATGGCCATCAAGTCAATAATGGATGGTGTTTCAATGCCACCCAGTATCACCCCATTTTAGGGTATTAACTTTACGCCCACATTATTGAATTATACTGCTACTAGCTGTAGTTTTTACAGTCAATATAAAGATTCATTATCGGATTCATGATGAACCTTTATAAATTTGGTGCCTTATGTTTTCCTTATTTTTCACATTACACGTGTATGACGCATCTCTACTCCAAAAGAATTATGCCAATTTATTTTTCTAATTTCTGTCACCTAATTATTTAATTTGAAACAAGATTTCCATGCTGGCATGCTTACTGCATTGCAGGAGTGTATAGAATATGTTAGCATTGTGCCTGACCATAAGTTCCCACAGTAGTGACTGGAGAAAGGAGAGACTGTGATTTTTACTTAAAGGATAATTACACTCAAAATACAAATTACGTGTAAATGGAAGCTGTAGCTTTAATTTACCATCTCCCCCTTTCTTTTCCCTTTTAGATCCCTTCTAAACCTACCTGTGTTTCAGTAAAGTTCCTGACATCTTGGATCATGTTTGCCATCACCTAAGCTCTGCCCTCAAGATTCCTGGATCTCCTTCCACATTGTGTCCAAAAATCCATGGTCACTTAGCTCCGTGCGCACTGTGTAAGGAGATCCAGGAAGATGAATGATCCAAGATGTCAGGAACGTTACTGGAGCAAGGTAGGCTCAGAAGGGACCTAAAAGGGAAAAAAAAGGGGGAGATGGTTAGTTAAAACTACAGCTTCCATTTACACTTAATTTGTTTTTTGAGTTTACTTTACAGGTATTGCAAATAAGCGACATTTTACCATAACTGGTACCTTCCAAGTAGTAATCACAGTGTAAAAATGTATAGGTGTGAAATAACAGCTGAGCCTTTAGCAGACGAACTACCAAAGATTGCCATAATGAAAATTATAAAAATGATCTCCCTATACAAAGCATAGGAAGAACATTGGGAAGGTGTGTAGCCAGATTTATAGAGGATGACAGACCGTTTCCAAAGGATTCTGTCTGTTATCACCTTTAAATCTGTACTGTGTTCTTTTTCCTAATGTCTTTAAAAAGCAAGGTATTTTCCCAGTTATCGAATTTTGATAGGGACTTATTACATTATTAGATGAGTTATTATTATATACTACCATAAATCTCCAGGATGCTGAACCCAGAGACATGGTGTCTGTGTTTATATTACAATTTAAATGGGTGTCACTGGCTGCCAAAGAGCATAGCTGTATAAAAGTGTCTATCCTTAAAAATAAATACATTCAATGGTGGTCTTCTTCTGTAAATAAATCAAGGTGACTAGGTATGTGATCATATGGCTTAATCTCAGTAAGTGGGTTTCTGTTTCTGATTATAGATATCAGATCAGCGATCGAATGGTGAAGCTATCTTGTATCTCACGATGTATGGTGAGCATTACTCAACAGTCAACTAATGTGACTGGATCCTTGATACTGAATACTTGGGAATTTGAATGGGAATGTTAGGTGGCTTGTCAGTGTTTGAATGTCAATAACTATTTAAAAGTCCTTTAACTGATTCTCTGAATCAGATAAATTTGAAAAATATATACCATATATGCCTAAAATATATAGGTTTACAGATATCTCTACTGCTAAAAACCCAAAGGCTTCTTAGGGACATTAAAATGCGCTTCACCAAAAATTACCAAAGCTTGCCGAGCTATACCAGTGTGCAGGGTAAATACCCCCTTCCCCAAACATTCTGTAAAAGCAGGAACCTAAATACATAAAAAAAATAACAAAATATTGGTAATAGACCTAACTTATGTGTCATTTGTTTACTTTGTATCAGGGGTTTCTCTCTAATGAGACAATATGAGCAAAATGCTCAGTGTGGCTCTCCTGCTAAATATCTGAGAGGCGGCAGGCGGAGCTTATTTTAAATTTTTTATTTTTTTGAAAAGTGGCAAGCAGAACAGAAGGAAAAGAAAATTACGGGTGCCTGACAGTGTCCAAGCTCACGGACCCGCGTTTTTCCCTCTTAGGTCTGCACCAACTGACGCTTTCATAGAGGCCCTGCTCACATCATCATAGGGTAGTGGGGTAATTATCTGTGTGTGCAGAGCTAGGCACATCTTATTTTCAATGTAGCTTGGGTGATCTGGGCATTAGGGCATGTTATATGTGTCACTGTGTGTGATGTGAGCATTAGGGCATGCTATATGTACCTATCTGTGTGATCTTTGCATTAGGGCATGTTATATGTGCCTATATGTGTGATCTGGGCATAAGGGCATGTTAGGTGTACCTATCTGTGTGATCTAGGCATTAGGGGATGCTATATGTACATATAAACTTTGGAAAGGAGGCACACTCGGGTAATACTTCAATATTCAATTTATTTAGTGCTGAAACCAAGTACACAACGTTTCGGGGGGCTATATCCCCTTCCTCAGGTGTAACAAACCACTACAATAGTGCAGGCTATTCATAATGACATCATTATAGAATTAGTGTAAAACTCCACCCCCTCATTATAGGGGTTAAAAAGGTACCAGTGCAAATGCAAAGTGCCAGTGCTAATAAATATAAGTATTTGCACTGGCACTTTTTAACACCTATAATGAGGGGGTGGAGTTTTACACTACTTATAATAATAATGATTTCATTATAAATAGCCCGCACTATTGTAGTGGTTGTTACACCTGAGGAAGGGGATATAGCTTCCCGAAACGTTGAGTACTTGATTTCAACACTAAATATATTGAATATTGAAGTATTACCCGAGTGTGTCTCCCTTCGAAAGTTTATATGTATGCTTACCTGATGTGGCGCAGACCATAGGGGGTGCACCTCATAACCTACCTTTTTGGACTCCACAAACTTGCCACAAATCGATGTGATATGTACCTATCTGTGTGATCTGGACATTAGCCCATGTTATATGTACCAGCGTGTTTGATCTGGGCAATACAACTAGATTGTAAGCTCTACGGGACAGGGACCTCTTTACCTCTTGTGGCAAAGCTATAGCACTTCTTTCTATTTATATAATTTTACGTACTGAACTATCTATGTATTTGTTCCCCTTGCATGACTATATTGTATTTCGTTACTGTACAGCACTGCGTCCTCAAGTGGCGCTTTATAAATAAACTATACATACATACATACAATAGGGCATGTTATATGTGCCTATCTGTGTGATCTAGGCATTAAAGCATCTTATATGTTCCTATCTGTGTGAGCTGGGCATGAAGGCAACTTAATAAGGTTGGTTAGGGCCCTGCTGAATGAATCTACCTTGATGTGGTGGCAGGCTTACAAATATTTTGGGGAAAAATCTTTAATTCTACAGGAATTATGGTGGGGATAAATGTCTTTTTGAGGAACTGTATAAATACCGCTGTGATGTGAAGTTTAAAATGACCAAATGTTTAACCACGCCCATTCCTAAAAGCCACGCACACCTAACTCTGGTTGTAGTGGCACACTGGCACCTAGTGGTACATAGGGGCAGCATTCTAAAGTTTGGCTCAGGTGGCAAAAACCCTAGAGATGCCCCTGCCAAGTATAATGCTTTTTCAAGGGAAGATTTGAAAAACAACTAAAAACACACCATACAATATTTTTGGCTGACCGACTGATAATATCATGTATTGGACGGTCGGACAAAACTACTGTATAGCGTGGGTGCCGACGACCGCAACCGATCTCAGTTGCCCATTCATTGGGATCGAATGTATCAGTGTATGCTTGTAAATCAAGGCCGAGAGAACTGCACATACAGTCGCGCCAAACTGTTGGGCACGGCATAAGTTTGGCGGCCAGGACAAATGTCATCCCGTGTGTACCCAGTCTTAGACTATTAGTATTTGCCACTTTAACCACAAACCCCTTCACAAAGCCCAATGCATGGTTTGTGGTAAGGTAAACAAAAGGTAGAAAACTGTTTTCAGTATTTAAAGGCAGACATCCTAAGGAATTGTTTCGATGTCTTTCACATTATTTTTGCAAACATGATAAAGCCCTCATAAATGACACAGATCCAGTGTCTTGATACAGATATATATTTTACCCAATTGTGATTTCAAGAGATCTGTAAATATTAATAATTCACTATAATTTTGCATCTTAGACCGCAAAAAGCAAAAAAAAAAAAAAAAATGCACACTAAATGATGGCTTAAAAGTATAACCAAACAGGCTGGGAATGCTTGCTTTACAAAATAACCAACCCACAATCATTTTCTAACCATATTTGTATATAAGATTCAGTCTGTATCGGTTTTCTTTACTTTAGGTATAGGGAGCCGATAAGATTGGTGGCCCGTGTATGGGGGGGTTGGTCAGGGCTGTGCATTCAGTACACACATGCAATCATAATCTCATATATATGTCCACTTTTATGGTAGGTATGCACGACTGCACGTCACCCGTCACCCGATACATGAACAAACTATCACCGGAAATGGCTTTTCGTTGGGGCATCGCAGCTGCATCTCTGCGTCTGCACCTAGCTTTAGAAATAACTAAATCTTTAAACATGTGGCTTCAGGCGACCAATATAGAACAAAGCATACTTTATAATGTTCACATTCGTTAAAAAAGACAGTGCTCCTTTTATGGGTTGTCTGTGTCACTGTCACTAATGTAATCCCTGAGTAGTTTGCAGTTTTGGAAAGCAGACATCCTAATGAATTAAGTAAAGGACTTCTGTCTTTGGTGAATGTGTTGCCATTTATTTTTATGATTATTCATTGCAGAAGTATTACTCTTAAGCTGGCCATACACTACCTTGATATTACACTAATCGAATGTTTAATCAATTGTAATATCACAAAGAAAAGCAGTCTTACCTGCCAATGTTCATACAAGGTTTCCTGTCCAGATCATGTTTGCGATTTATGATTGATATTGCGATTCTAATATCAATCACATAATAATCGGGCTAGACGGTTGGAATGACGCAGGAATGTTGGGAGGTCAATTTGTAGTGTATGGTTAGCTTAAAGGATTACTATACTCTAAAAATTAACTAATTAGAAATGGAAAGTACCTGGTGCAGGGAGGTAGGATTGATTATTCCTACCTCACAATTCCGTTTTGTTGAGGAGCTAAGCACATAGAGTTTTCATTTGCCAGGTTAGTCCTGGACTAATCCTGTATTAAAGATAGGACTGAAGCCAGGAGGAAGACTGGCAAAATCAGTTTTCTTTGGGCTGGTGCTTCTCACTGAAACAATATAGGGAGGTAGGAATAACCAATCCTATATCCCTGTCCCATGTACTTTTCAGTTTAAAGGACAAGTATACTCACCTCACCCTCGCTCCTCTTCCTCCATAGCTGCATAGTACCCAGGGTGAGGACCTAAAATCACTAAAGTCCTCACCCTGGGTTCTTCTCTAACTCTGCACTACTTACCCCAAATCTGCTTCGCCGATCGCTTCATTCCTCCGCTCTTCCTGCTTCAATGACAGATGCGAGGCAGCCAATAGGAAGATACGCTCTGCAAGGAGGCGTGTCTTCCAATTGGCTGCCTGCGACTGTCACTGACAGTAGGAGAGAGGTGGAACAGTCTGGATCGCCGAAGCAGATTGCTTTGCGGTAAGTAGTGCAGGAGTTAGAGAAAGAACCCAGGGTGAGGACTTAGCGATTTTAGGTCCTCACCCTGGGTACTATGCTGCAGTGGATCGGGGAAAAGGTGAGTATAATTGTCCTTTAACTGTTATTCAAAAGGTCTGAACAAACTTTTATCTCGTTTGGACGAAAGTTTGATCAAGTCCTTTTGGTTATGCTAAAAATTTCTGTCAAATCAACCAAAATATCACAGCAGCACGTTGATCAGGTCAAAATATCAGCTTGTGTGTACTGGGCCTAAATGTTGTTTGTAGATAAATGAATTTTTTACTATGTATATATATATATATATACTATTATGGGTTATTCATAAATACTGGACCCAGCAGAATGATTTGCAAAAAATATCTAATAATGTCATTTAATTAACCTGTGCTCTCTGGTGCAAGGCTAATGAAGTTTGTTTTTTCAATAAAGTTAGGTTTGTTGCTGTGGGAGAGCTATTCTGGTTGCATCCTAATGACCCACTTATCTCTTTGTTACTTCTGCATGTGTACTCCATCTGGTCTTCATTTGTGTAAGTATGTGAATTTATGTTGGTACATTGTTGATCTTAAAACCATATGGTGTGTTATGCTTTACAAAACTGCAAAATACCATTCAATTGATTAATAAGTAATTATAGTAAAAGTAAAAATAGATGCACATTAAAATTGGAAACACAAGTAAGTCCTGGCCTTAAAGTATCTATGCGTATATGGGGGGGGTTTATATACTTATACCAGGGTTGTCCAACCTGTGGCCCTCCAGATCTGTTAAAACTACAACTCCCAGCATTCTGCAGCCAGGAAATGCTGGGAATTGTATTTTGCAAACACCTGAAGAGCCACAGGTTGTACATACCCACAATAGGTGCTTGTCCTGTATGAACTATAGTGGTCACCATATTTGTCTGCACTGTCTCCTTTCTACTCACCTCACTTGACTCTCCCTCTCTCTCTAGAATATATATGGTATGTACAATATATAAATGTACACTGTAATAAAATACATTAGTCTTTTGTAAACTGTAAATGTATGTACAAACATGCACACATATATATATACATATATATACACCCACACATATTTATATACACATATTGTTCAGAGTCTAAGGTTTGGAAAGTGCAGTTTTAAGATGCTTTATCAAACAGGATATCCTGTTACTATGTGCTACTTTCTACTTCTGTATGAAAGGCTATAAGTGTCTGTGCATTAATGAAAATATCTGTATGTGTCTAGTCTAGTAACCCTGTATGTCTGGATGTACTTATAATGCTGGGTTAGCATATAATTCTTTGTGTTTACTCCTGGTCTATGGAAACATTCCTTTGGGCGTGTGAATATAACCCCGTCCCTATGTTTATTTATGCCTATGTGATTACATATATCTTGTGTGTGTGTGTGTGTCTGTGTGCGAGTGGGCAGGTTTTTTGTTTAATCTTGTGTGCCTTTGTATGTAACTCCTTGAGTATGTCTGTTTGTATGTGTGGCTATATCCCTATGTGTGTGTGTATGTGTGCCCATGTAATTTCATCACACATTCATTACTCAGACTCACTCAGCCATGTAATAGAGACAGAGAGAGCGAGAGACAGAAAATCACAAGGCCTCATTCTGCCCCCTCCCTGCCCAGGCCCCCAGACAGACAGGCGGGTATGTATATGTGGGGCGGGTGGTGAGATCCCATTCTTTAATGAACCCCACTTAACCCCCTGACTGCCAGAGGTGTTTTGTAAGCACTTTGCACAAAACGTGTCTGGCAGTGAAGATGTTTACCGGACTTGGTGAAAAGTTGCCCCATCTGTACTCCAGCATCCAAAAGGTTAAAACTATTTCCCTGCCCCCTCCTTTCTATATCCCTCTCCTTTTTATTTCACTAAAAACCCTTTCACCTTATTCCCCCTCCCTCACTCTCTTCACCCCCCCACTGCTTCTTAGTACAAAGACCCTCTCATTCCCCTAACCCTCCCTCCTTTATTCTCACATTCCCCCTCTTCCTACCCCCCCCCTTTCTCTTTCTACTGCTCAGCAGTAAGACAGAGAAAAACACACACTTAAAGAGCAAAAAAGTTGCACTGTTGTTCCTTTAATGTTTTGTACCCTGTGCATATATATTACTTCTCTTTTCCTATCGGGCTATTTCTCCAATTCTGCTTCTTTACGGTTGTCATTTTTCCAGTCTCTGATCCCATCCCGTGTTTCTCTGAATCTCTCTCCCTCTCGCTATCTGTCCTTGCACTCCTTCTCTCTTCTTCTCTCCTTTTCTCTATCTGTTTCTCTCCCACACCATTTCTCCGCCCCCTCTCTCTGCTTCCCTCTCTCCTTTTTCCTCTTCTCTCTCTTCCTCTCTCTCTTCTTCTCTCTCTTTCTTCTGCTCCCTCCCTTTATTTCCCCCTCCCCTGCACTCCTCTCTGCACCTGCTAAGTTTTTTTAACCAACAATTCAATTTTTGTCTGCCTTTTTTTAAACCAAAGAAATCACAAAAATACCCCCCCAAATTAAGCTCTCCCAATCTCTACTCCATCCACACACCCATGACCCAGCTAAAAGACATGCACAAATCACTGACAATAAATGTATAAAATAGTGCTCCCCGAGCAGGAAAGTCTGTGTGTTATACTCACACTCCCGGGCAGAGAAGAGATTATCTGCTCCCGACGTCAGTGCTACGTGGTTGGTGAAGAATTAAACCCATGGCAGGGACAGCGAGATGCCTCTTTGTGCTTTTCATGCGTGCTGCAATTTGCATTTTCTAAGGGCCTTTCATCAAGCATGCGATCTCTCAGGGAGAGTTACACAAAAGCAGCTCAAATCCCCGCCACAAAAATGGATGCCCCCTCCCTCCCCCCTCTCTTTCTATATCTCTCTCCTGTAGCTGGCTGCCTCTCTCACTCTCTTATTTCCCTCTCTTTTTAAAAACAGTATCTCTTTCTTTCACTGCCTGTCTCTCTGCTCTCCCCTGTCTCTCTTCCTGTCTGCCTATTGATTAATTTCTGTCTGTCAACACTGCTCTGTCTCACTCCCTCTGTTGATTTTTTTCCCTCTCATTCTATAATCTGTGCCTTACTCTTTCAATGCTTCTTTTCATCTCTTTGCCCTCTGTCCCTTCTGCTTTTCCTTTACCCCTACACTCCCCTGACTTCTCTTTCTTTCTATCTTTTGATCTTTCTCGATACTTTTGATTTTTACAGGCTTTTCCTTTAGTTTACCGTTTCTCTGCCTTTTCCTCTCTTCTGTACCTCCCCTTTTGCACCTAAATTTCTCTTTTGAGATCCTTTTCACTGTATGTCACACCTGCACACTCTTTTACACACATTACCCAAAATAGAACTGTATAGAGCTAAGGTTCTGTCTATCTCACCTGTACATTTTCTCCCCTCGTCTTCTCAGCATTCTGTCTCTCACCTTCACTATAGTATTACTGTCTTCCCCCCTCACTCAATCTGTCTACCCCTCCTATCTCTTTTCTCTCCCTGTCTCTCGCCTTTCTCACTTAGTCTTGCACCTCTCTCACTTTGTCTTTCCCATAACTCATTTCTGCCTTTTTTCCAGTTCCTGTCTCTCTATATTTTCTCTATCACCTCTCATTTCCACTTTCCCCCCCTGGTTTACTAACCCTCCCTGTTGCCTCTTATCTATTTTACCCTTTCTTTTTTTTATTTTCACAGTTCCCCCTTCTTTCACGTTTCCTTTCCCTATAAATCTATTGTTTATGTTTTCTGTTTATTGTTGTTCCTTGTTAGCAGTATTTCTTAGCATACTTCTATATATGTAAGCCCCAAATTGCATGTGCCCCCTTTCCTGTGCCTGGTTTCTCCCCACTAAAATTCTGTCCATAGTCCTCCTTTCTACAAGTCTTTATCTTTCTTGCTCTTCGTGTACCCTTTTCACTTTGGCTGTCTGTTTTACCTCTCTCTCATTTTGTCCCCCTCCTTCCCCTTACTCCTCCTGTTTATTTCTTTCTGCTTTTCCTCCTCACATCTCTGTGAAGACTCAATTTATTGATCAGCAGATAATGAGGACACAGTCTGAATGACAAGAGAGACGGGAGAAAGAGAAAGAGCTGCTATCAATTTACACATATATAGAATGTACAGGGATACTAATGCCACACACTCTTGCACATCTTTATACAACATACTCAGAGCCATCAATTCAAGTGCCCAGTGCAAATTCATACATGTGGATTGTTTGAGTCAGTATTTTATCAGTTTATTTCTGATTTAGTTCTGACATTTTCCCATTTATTTATATTGCCCTAAGCAGCTCTGTAATTCTGTTCAATGGTAAAAACACATTTTATGCTATACAGAATAGTACACATGGGAGAATGGGCCTTGCTTACAAGGTTTTTTTTCCCCCTTCCTTGTACTGTAAGAAGAATTCAAAAAATAAGGAGAAACAATACAACAAACAGACCGAAAGTAATGATCCACAGACCCGGCTCATGCAGGCTTATAATCTAGAGCAAATGCATATTAAGACATATACACACAGTTCATGCACAGTGATTCTTTGTTGACGTTGCGTCTTTGTTATTACAAATAGCATTGGTGGCATATTTGTCAAGTGATTTAAGAATGAAAACTTAACTAATGTTTTCATTAAGTTGGTGTTCTCTTGGTCAGTTGCTTATTTCCCCACATTGACTTTATTTTAAAAAGATTGTTTTGTAGGTACCAATGGTATTGTCTGCAGTTGTGCTGGAAAGCAAATGTTGATTCAATACATATCTCTACCTTTTCCTTGGACTATAAAGGGCCCTGAGCTTTCTGTGTGTGGAACATCCAATAATAATTTTGCAGTGAGGTCCAGGCATTTATATATAAAGGGGCTTTCTTGCAGAACAGTGCTCAATTTAACACTATGTGCAGGGTATGTATTAAAAGTAGAGTGTTGTAACTTAAAGCTTTTTAAAAATTAAAGTTACTATTACTCATTATAAAAAGCTGCAAAATGCACAATGGAAAAGTCAGGTTAGTACACAATGACTGCATAATAGTGTGGACTGCACTATTTATTTGTGTGCAAGACAATCCCCATGTAATGTTTATCACGTATGTCACACAAATGGCACACAAATGAATGGCATGACCTAATATCTTGTGTAGTCTGCATGTGCCTTTTAGACATGCAGGCATAGCTGTGGGTATCCAAGGACCTTCACTACAGTTTAGAAGCAGTATACATAAAAATGCAAAGTTTTGCCATTGTAGCAAACTAATGGCAGCATTTCCTGGCACGAGCATGTCGCCTCAGTATCCTGTCGTTCGTGCATCTGGACATATGACTGTGTTTTTATGCAAAAGTAAATGAAACAATAAATTAATAACACACAGACCCAAAGGACTGGGTGTGTGAAGTTGCTTGATGTATTTAACCCAATCTTTGCCATGACAATGCAGGGGACAAGGCTTCCTTCATTCGGTCCAGTCAGTCAGCAAAACACTTTAATCCATTTAATATAAGTAGAGTGAGAGAGAACTTGACTTTGCAGCACTTTAGTGGCATTAATATTTCACTTATAAGAATAAGTTGAGTCTAAAATACATTTTTCCTGACTTGTAGCCCAGAAACTGACGATTAAACAATGCATCACTTCTAATTGCAGTTGAATATGTTGTACTGTGTTAGCTAGTTAAAAAGTTACAGGAAGTCAAGCATGTTCAAAGCTACATAAAGATGATAACCTTCCCTCCCATTATAAGTTGAAGATAAAAGTAGCACACTGAACATGCCTGAAACAGTGTTGAAATGGTCGGAAGGTGATTGGAGGATTTTATTTTACACAGGTAAAAGAACACACGGTTTACTATGCTTCATTTGCATGCATTACATCATCACTTTCCTCTTTCAAGCCAGTCATACTTCAACTCCAGCTAGTTAGGGGAGTCAGTTGATTCATCAGCCTAGCATACAATTAGAGAAGGAAAATACTAAATTAGTAGGAACTCATATATTGTTGGCTTACATAAATTACACATTGTATAACTCAGCTTCAAACTTTATTTTTGCTAACGTAATCATTTACCTTATCATAAAATGAATGGAACGCTTCAATAATTTTAAAGCATTCTTAACATGTACTATATGTACTTTTATGCCCCCAGTTAATGCATGTCTTACAGCATTACCTTAAAGTAAAGGGGTTAAAATGTTGATGTTAGAGCCAATTTCTCTTTCTAAATCTTTACCCAGTAACTATACTAACACACACAGTCAAATATTTCAGCCCGATCGACCGTTGTGATCGAAATTTGAAATATTGTCTATGTGTGACAGGCTGATGCTGGTCAAATGTTGGTCCAAATCAGACAAAAAATAAAAATATACGGGCCAGTAAATTACTGCTGTTAAAATGCTTTCTGTGAGGGCCAGAGCCAGACCGACATTATGAAATCTAAAATGAAATATAAAATCCAAGAGGACCAAGCAGTTTAGGTCCTTATTCTGGGTACTATTGGGCGGGTACTATAGCAGTGAATGATGTAGTCCTTAGGTGTGCTTGAATGTTTTAAATTTTAGTTGACACAATGGCAAATATAATGTGGGTGATATGACATTTATTGTTGGAAGTCTGCTAAAAGAGCATGTCCCCACGTACCTTTAAAAACTATTCTTACCTTTACCACCCACCCCCAACTCTGACATTGGTAAACTTACTTACCTCTGAAGCTCTGGTTTCTAATTTCTAATATTTTTTTTTTTAATGTTTTTAATTAATCTTTAATGGATAGCTATCGTATGGGGATTAAGATGAGAAATCTAAATTTAAATCTGTTTATTCCTTCATTTTTGAAGACGTGTCAAAAGCAAGAGAGGCTTTTGTACAGGGAAGTGCATCTGTAATAATTCTCACGTATGAATGTAGGGATGGCACCCATAGCTTAGAGCAGGGATTCTCAAACGTCGTGCCTCCAGATGTTTGAAAACTACAACTCCCACATTCCTCAACTACAGAGTGTAGCCAGGGAATGCTAGGAGTTGTAGTTTTTAAACATCTGGAGGCACACCGTTTTAGAGTCCCTGTCTTAGAGTGTTTTTTCTAAAGTAACATTTGCCTAGAACATGTGCTTAGAACACATTACGCATTGGCTCACTTTCAGAATATTTTCTGTCCATGTCCCATATGTGTTAGGTATGGAAAGGTGTGTGTTTCCCAAATATATATGCTTTGTTGCAGGTATTTCACAGGTAAAGAGTTTTCCACATGAAAACTGGGGAATTCATTTTAAGAGCAATCTAATCTAATATATTTAACATTGTCCTGAAGACCTTAAAGGGCACGTCCACCCCCAAAACTATAATCCCCCCCACTACTGGCACCATTGTGTAGTGTAGTTTAATCCTTACCTTACATCCCAGCTCCATCTGGTTCTTCTGCTATTCCCCCCTAAAGTCCCAAAAAACGCCCACCAGAAGTACTGCAGAGTCCATATAGGACTCTGCCTCCTGTCTCCCCTCCGGGAGAAGTTTGGCATGCGTACTGCAGCCCTTCTCCCCATCCCTTCCCACCCCTCTCCCTCCCGATTAGGATTCCCTCCCCCTAGCATAAAAACCTTTTGATATAATATTCCCCCTGTCCCCCCAGTCTCAACCGCTATATTTTTGTTATCAGAAAGTGCCCCAAACATTACTTACCTTCCCTCTTTTCTCCGCTGCACTGAACTACCGCTAGCCGCGTCCGTGATTGGCTGCCGCATTTTCTCGCAAGCAGAGGGCCTGGCAGTGCGGCGGAGGAAAGAGGGAAGGTAAGTAATGTTTGGGGCACTTTCTGATAATAAAAATATAGCGGTTGGGGCTGGGGGGACAGGGGGAATATTATATCAAAATTTTTTTAGAAGGGTGGACAGCTGTTCCGAAACTGTGCTGTTCAAAATATATATCAAGGAGATGTAATAAAAGTTCTTATTGTTAAAAATTGTGCTAATTTTGCCCCAACCAATCAGTAGAGATGTCCGAACTTCGAAAAATCCGGTCCGCGCGAGGATCCGCGGATTTTCGGAAAAATTCGTAAATTCGAAAATCCGCGAGCGGACCTGGGTAATGACCTTAGAAACACGTATCAATGCCTACAATACCTAAAATTTACAGTCCGCTTGCGTGAATTTTAAAAAACGATATTTTCGAAAATACAAGGATTTCCGTAAAAACGAGGATTTTCGTAAAAACGAGGAACCGGAACCTTCTGCCTGCACAATGGCGAGTTCTGTAAGGCAGATGTATACCACACAGTACCTCCTGGCCAGGGGGTACGATGATTTCCCCCCTGGCACCTATAATGTGCAGCGCCGAAAGCGCAGGATTATGGAGGGGCTCCAGCGCCGGTTCCTGCGCCGCTTCGGCTACCAGACCACTGTCTCTACCCTCCAGAGACAGTGGTCTGATCTGAAGAGGCAGAGGCCTCATTATGTTCAATCCATGCGGCAACTGATGGAAGGCAAGTATACTTTTTATTATATTACTGTATTGTAATAAGTAGTAAAATATTTTAATTCACTTCTGACAAAAACATATTTATTGTATATACCTTACCATTAATGCCATTACACACACCACATTGGCCACATTCCCCTATATAGTAGTTTGCACACAACAAGGGAAAGAAGGCGATGGGGGTACTGGGCTACATAATGTCCACTGCGGTTTGCCACCATTGTTGTGGGGCCAGGCAGGCTTGGCCCCACTGGACATACCCCTCACCCCATTGGCTTCTCTCCCTCAGTGTATGCTTTGTGCAAGGGAAAGCGGGTGAACGGGTAAGGCTTTGTAGGAACCACACCATTGAGTTACAGCAGGCCCACTGCAGTTTGCCACCATTGTTGAAGAGCAAGGCAGGCTTGGCCCCACTGGACATACCCCTCACCCCATTGGCTTCTCTCCCTCAGAGTATGCTTCATGCAAGGGAAAGCGGGTGAACGGGTAATGCTTTGTAGGAACCGCACCATTGAGTTACAGCAGGCCCACACTTTGTAATATGGAGTACTGCTCTAGTGCCAGGCAGGATTGACCCAGAGCTGAAAACATTAGCCACAGAGTAGCTGTTGCGGCTGTATGAGATGGTCAGAGTAGGTGACACCACAAAGGTGCCTCGTGGAAAGAGAAGGAAGAACAAAGTACTGCTCTCAGGCCAAGTAGGATCGACCCAATCTTAGAAAAATTAGCCACAAAGTAGCTGTTGTTGCAGAGCATTTGTTATTTCACAACTTGAATGCAGTAGAGCAAGGTAGGACCATATATGGCCCTGCCAATAAGAAAAATTTGCCATTTGCCAGCTAAGCTGGCATCAGCTAAGCCTCTAGGCAGAAAATGAGGCGGAAGGAGCAGTATGGGTGGCCAGGGGCAGGAGGCCTTCAGTCACGGGCATCAGCATCAGCAATAGGGGTGCTGTACTGAGATGTGATCCACGCCTCATTCGTCTTGATGAATGTAAGGCGGTCCACATTCTCAGTGGAGAGACGGGTCCTCCTCTCCGTTACAACAAGGTTAGTCCTTAAAAGGACTGTTGGGTCTCAAGATGTGTGAATACAGGGGTGGTTAACAACAAGTGCTAAACCACCATACTGAAATCCACACACAGAAAGCTCAAAAAGCACAAAAAACTCTCTCCAACTCCTACATTGTCAGGTCTCCAGTAAACACACTCCAACACACTGACAAAATGGCGCCTGTGAAGCAGCCTTTTATACCCAGGGGGCTGGCAATAATCATGTTAGCTGCCATTGGATAATTTGGGACATGTGGCTTGCTCCGTCTTCAAAATAATCCCCAAAATGCAGAAATTCCGCGAATTTACAAGAATTTCTCGTTTTTTGAAAATTTTTCGAAATTACGAGAATTCTCGTAATTACGAGGACCTCCGTTTCTCCGTATTTCGAAAATACGGAGATCCTCGTAATTACGAAAATTTTCGAGAAAAAAAAAATCCGCCGTTCGGAAGGCAGAAAATCCGGAATAATCCGCCGTTCGCGGACGGGATAAATCCGCGGCGGATCCGGGTTCGGGTCCGCGAACCGGCCATCTCTACCAATCAGATGTTATTTACCATTTAAAAGCTAACATCTGATTAGTTGGGGCAAAATTAGCAACTTTTTTTTTTTATTGTGGATTTATATAGCGCTAACATCTTCCGTAGCGCTTTCCAATTACATGTTTAACTTTTATTACATCTCTCTGATAGATTGTATTTGATAGGTAAGGGGTTGTTTAGCATGTGACAACACCAAAGTCTGTAAGTACAGAGAGCTCCTTAAGTAATTCAGTGCCCCTTTGGAACTGTTTGCTAGCCAGTACTTTATTTTAAACCATACATATTGGAACCGTTTTATTTGGGAGATGTGGTAGACTAACATTTAGTATGTTGTGCTTGTCATAGGACTTTGGTGAGAAATCTATGATTCATTTCCTTTATTTTTAATAAATGTAGTATTTGCATGAAGCTTTGCAGAGACCTTAGTTTTTAATAGCACCTTTAAATAGCTGAAATGGTTTATTTTCCAAAAATATATTTTTTGCCATTGTTTCTCAGGTAAGAATTTGTTTAGCCTAAATAAATGTAAGTGCCCGACTTTGGGGCAAGTTGCTGGCCAAGTATGTCGTAGATGTATTTATGTGGTAAATATTTAATGGGGTATTTTACTTGTCATGTTTTGGCAAGATACCTAACCGAATAACATATTTTCCAGAGTCCTGCACGGGTCTAATTTTCCAGACCCGCACCCAACCCGAACCAAAAAATCGGTACCCGCCCCTGACACGCTTTTCTATCCACGAAAAGTTAATGGCCATTTCGACATGGGTAAGTAAGAAACTTTTTACAGGAATAATAGTGTCTGGTGGGTTTCTGTCTTTTGAGTCAGGAAACATGCGGAAAAGGGCATTAGGTTTAGTGTTCTTGGAACATGGACGGTAGGTGATATGATAGGAAAAGGGAGACGAAAAGGGCCCATCTTGCTTGGCGAGGATTAAGTCTCTTTGCAGTCTTGAGATACTCTAAATTTTTGTGATCTGTGTAAATCAGGAGGGGGTGCATTGCTCCTTCTAGGAGGTACCTCCACTCTTCTAGGGCTAGCTTGGATAATTAGTTCCGGTCCCCAACATCATAATTTTGTTCAGCCTGAGAAAGTTCCTAGGAGGAAAGCTATTGGGTGTAAAAATAATTTGTCACCAAATCGCTGAGATAAAATGTCTCCACAGCGTTTTCGGAACCCTCAACTTCAAGTACGAATGGTTGGGTAACGTCAGAGGGACGGAGAACAGGAGCAAAAGTAAAGAGCTTTTTTAGGAGTTCTAAGGCTTCTTGTGCTACTGAGGTTCAATGGAAACGGGAAACGTTTGTGGTAAGTTGGGTCATGGGAGTATGATTGTTGAGAAGCTTTTGATGATCTCTTTAAAAGTTTGCAAAGCCTATGAATTGCTGGACGGATTTCTTGTCAACTGGAACAGGCTATTCCAGGATAGACGAGATCTTTTGAGGGTCCATTTTAAGACCGTTAGGTGATAAAATAAACCCCAAGAATGGTATGGACTTTCTTTCAAACTCACATTTTTCTGCCTTGGCAAATAGTTTATACTGTCTGAGTTTTTCTAAAACTGCAGTGCACAAACATGGGTTCTGTGGGAGTCAAGAAATGAAGAAAAGATGAGAATATCGTCCAAATATACCACTACAAATCAGTCTATAAAGTCCCTAAAAATATCATTGCAATGCCCCAGCCACTTTTCAATATTTTGTCAAAGACCAAAAGGCATAACTAAGTATTCAAAATGTTGAAAACGTGAAGGAAAAGCTGTTTTCCTATCAACGCCTTGTGGATTCTGATGAGGTTGGAAGCATTACAAAGTTCTATCTTAGAAAACACCTTGGCAGTGCTTAGACTTTTAAAAATTTCAGAGAAGAGTGGGAGTGGGTAACTTTTTTTGACGGTAATTTTATTAAGGTCTCTGTAATCGATGCAGGGTCTCAGCGAGTGGTCCTTCTTCTCTACAAAGAAGATACCAGCTCCAGCGGGAATAGTAGATGGCCTGATAAATCCTTTTTAAATATAAATTAATATAATCTTTTAGGACCATCTGTTCGGGCTCCGTAAAGCTAGGTACACACCTAGCGATTTTTCCTCCTGACCGACTGTTCGATACTTTCGACTGGTCGGCCAGGAGGAAGGACTGTCGGTCGCGGCAAAAGCAGCCGCGTCCGACAGTTACTGCGACCGATTGTGCGGTCCATAGAGGACCGCACTATCGGATGAGGTTTTCCACCATGTCCGATCGTCCTTTCGTCCGATTCGGACGAACGATCGGTCGGACATGGCTGCATTCGGATGCGATAATTTCGGTCCGATCGACCGATACACTGAACTATCGGTCGATCGGACCGAAATATCTCATCGTGTGTACCCAGCTTAAGAGGGAAGATACAACCAAAGGGTATTTTGGCCCCGGGCAACAAATCAATAGGACAGTCATATAAACAGTGCGATGGTAAGGAGTGAGCCCCGGCTTTATCAAAAACATCCAAAAAATTATGGTATTGTTCAGGAACTAGATCCTTGTGTGCGGAATCTTTTGAGTGCAAGAAAGAAAATCAGGATTGGCCAGCGTAGAAGAAAAACAACAACTGTTTACAAAAGTTGGAGGAAAAGATAATTTTATTTGTAATCTAGTCTATAACTGAGCTGTGTTTGCAGAGCCAGGTGAGTCCAGAGATAATGGGAAATAAAGGTGAAGGAACAATATCAAAAACTATATGTTCATCATGGTTTTCAGAAATGGTAGCTAGTAAAACTACAGTCTCAGAATAACCAGGGCCAGAGTTTAGAAGAGAGCCATCAGCTAGGAATAAGTTAAAGGATTGTTCCTTTGCTCTCAGGGGAACAGCATATCTTTGGGCAAAGCCCCTGAGCCAAAAGTGCTGTTACCACTAGTGTCTAGTGTTGAGCTTTAAAGTAACAGGAAAAGTCAGATGGTTAGTGTGGGTAGTCAGGGTTGGAGATGAAAGAAGGTTAACAGAAATACCCTTACCGGGCGGTCTAAAGCTGGGTACACATGGAGGGACTTTTTTTCGGCCGATTGACCGAAAGTGCCGGGAATCGGGCGGTCGGCCGAAAATATTGGCTGGTGTGTACCCAGCCTTACAGGGCAATTGCGTAGGTAGTGTCCTGAATCCCCACAATAAAAACATAAGTTGAGCTGTCTGCGACAGGTTTGTTCCTCAGGAGAAAGGGCTGACCGGGTCAAGGCTATTTGCATAGATTCAGGGATGTCTGGGGGTGGAGAACCAACGGGTACTCACAGAGAAAATTCTGGGCGGTGTCCGCACCACTTTCTGGTTTCCGCTCCCGGAAACAGCGATCAATTTGGATGGCCAGTTGAACCAGTTCTTCCAAATGATCAGGAACTCCTACTCGAACGATTTCAACTGTAAGGGATTCAGATAGACCAATTCGAAATTGAAACTTTAAAGTATCATCATTCCAATCCGTATCACTTGCCCATCGTCTGAACTCCGAAACGTAGTCTTCTACCCGTCCCGACCATGTTGGATATGGCGGAGGATCGACTCTGCAGTGGAGGACTTCTGAGGATCATCATACAGCTGGGCCATAGAGCCGTAAAAGGTGTTGATATCGGCAAATACAGGACTTCTTTGTTCTAAAAGTCTGTGGGCCCAGGACTGTGGTTATCCTTAGTAAGGAGATTACGTACCAGGACACTCTTCAGCAAAGGCCCGGGGGTTGTAATGAGAAATAGAGTTGACAGGAGTTTCGAAAAGCCCGAAAATGCTGATGGTCTCCAGAAAAACGATCCGGTGCAGGTACACAGGGTCATGAGCTGGGATAAGAGGAACAGGAGGTGCAAGGCCAGAGGCTGAAACCGTCGCTTGAGCTGGAGAAGGGTCATAAGGGTTAGGCTGGTTGCTAGTAGACAGACTTTCCATCTGTCCTTGAAGCTGGAAGTAACCAGCCTGTAAAACTTTGAGTTAGTTCAGACACCTGATCACATAGAGTAGGGCCGATTGTTCTGTCAGGAATGATCTGGCGGAGCCTCAGTGGTGAAGGTGGCAGCAAGTACTATTCTCAGTTATGGCACACACTGGTAGAGAAAACAGGTGTCCCAAAGCAGAGTAGGGTAAGAGTTCCAAATGAAGCAAGCGCTCTGGAAACAGTCAATGGGGGTCTATAGTGCAAGTGTGAACCACAGGAGACCAAAGCTTAACTGGAAGCAGGGATATTGGAGAAGATAGAGACTGAGGCTGTATGGGTAGCAGAAGTAGGCTGACAGAGGTGGAGACCAGCAGGCTGTACTGGTAGCGTTAGTGGGCGATGGATATGGAGACCGAAGCTGTACTGGTAGTAGAAGCTGGCTGATAGAAGATGGAGACTGGCTGTACTGGTAGCAGAAGCAGTTTTACTGGGAATGGAGACCAAGGCTGTCCTGATAACAGAAAGCAGGCTATTTGAGGATGGAGAGCAAGGCTGTACTGGTAACAAAGCAGGCTGTTTGAGGAGGAAGACCAAGTCCAAGACCTTCCCGGTCACCTCTTATTGGCTGAAGAGGCCGACCAGGAAGAGAGCCATGAAGGGGCCTGACAGGTAACGTTTTCCTCATATAATTTGGATCTCCTTTAAGAACAGACTCCCTGACATTTTGAATCACAGAATCCGTTTTTTGTAACTGTATCCTGTCTTGTGTTCTTAATTTAGAGTCCTTGTGTACCTCTAGTGCTGTGGGGGAACAATACATAGTTGGAACAGTCCTATGTCCCTCCAAGGGAATCCACCAGCCCTATCTCAGAGAAAGCTACACAATCTCCCAGCACAACTGCTATAGCACAAAGAGCAGCCAATGCTGGACCTGGAAGTTCTTCCCACTCATCTTCCTGCTGAAAGGGCATCTGCTCCTATGTTCTTTGGGCCTGGCTTGTATTTTAAAGAAAACTGTAGTCCTGTAGCTTTTCCGTGACAGCCCATTTAAAGGCCGAATATTCTAATTTGTGTACAGGATAATTTCTTTCAGTTGGGCTAAGACTCCGACTGACACATGCAACCGTTTTTTTTAATCCTCGAGGATATTCTTGATGAAGGACGCCTCCTAACCCTTCGTAACTAGCATCTACACGCAAAACATAGCACAAAGCATCAAGTGCCTTATCAATATGTGGCAGTGTGTACTGATCAGGAATGGTGCAAACCTTTTTCTTTTGGACAATAACTATAGGTGGAGCATAAGGACTTTGTGATGCCACAATAATTTGTTGGCCTTTCAATTTTTTTTTTAATAGTCTCTGGCATCATCAAGATCTTTGGGTGGTATTCGCCGAGACCTTTCTCGTAAAGGAGTGCTTTCTTTTGATAGTATGGTTTGTTCAGCATTTTTAGCACACCCCACATCCATATCATCAATGGAAAACTGTTTCTGACACTCTGACAGGTATTGAGTCTAAACATTCCACTGGGTGGTAGTGGGCTACTGCCTGCCAGGCTAAAATTACTATGGAATGAGAGTTTTTTTTTTTACAGTGACATCATAACGATAGTCCTTCCTCTCCAGAACTATCTCGCAGCCATTTTTTGAAGCCTCATCAGGGTCAGTTTCTAACAGAAAGAAACTTCCACAGGTACAATCTCCACATCAACCCGGAGGATTTGCACTCCCCCTGGTGGAAGCTCTACTGGATGCCAAGCGTTTCCAACACAACCCCCAGGAGATTCAGGAGCAAATGCCTGGCAAATCTTAAGCAGCTCTGGAGCTACTGCCAATACGGTCAGGGTGGTACCTTCTCTCAGCTGTAGAAACTTAATGAAGGCTTCCTCGATAGCTTTCACATTAAAGATTCACGTAAGCAATGACTTTTAAGGGAGGTTCATTGTCTGTTACTAACCTAGGGATGTGTGGTTGCACTTCAAGACAGCCATCCATAAAAACAGGACCCTTCCCCCCACCAAAGTCTGGTACAGGGCCAACAGGCAGCAAAGAAATATGACTGAGGTATTTCTGGTAGAAAGACCTGTGGATAATAGTCAATTGAGAACTGGTGTTGAACAGTGCAGTAGCAGGTACACAGTTTACAAGCAAATTAAATGTGCATCTGCGTCCCACACCTGGAAGACTTGCTTTGAACTGATCAGTGGGTAGATTACACTGATGGACTCGATTGCCAGTCTGCCCACAATGAATGCACTCCAGATGTGCAGTGGAGCAGGTGTAATCAGGGGGCTTTCTTCTTTGTCACACCCTTGACCGCCTTTTGCTATAGTTTTGCGGAGTTTTGGCAAGAGCAGTTCTAAGTTTTATTAGGGAATGCAACATATCAAAGCTCTGCTTCTTGCTCCTTTACCTTGTTCATGAGCTCACCAAGTGTTGTTGGAGGCCCATGACAATACATAATGCGAAGTTCAATGGCTACGGGATATCCACCAAGCATCCCATAAATGAGCTGGTTTCACTGTTTTTCATTAACTTCGCCAATAGATATGTATGTATTTTATTTCTTATATAGCGCTACATATTCTGAAGCGCTTTACAATTATTTACTCAATTCACATGAGGCCCTGCCCCGAAGAGATTACAATCTAATCACTTTATGTACACATACAACCTATCAGTATGTCTTTATGATTGTGGGGGAAACTGGAGTGGCCGCAGGAAACCCATGCAAGCACGGGGAGAACATACAAACTCCTTGCAGATGTGTCCAAGTGTGGAAGCGAACTCAGGACCTCAGCGCTGCAAGGCATCAGTGCTAACCACTGAGCCACCAGATATGATATTTTTAGACACCGGCTTAAACAAAACATCTTCCAACCTTTGGATAAAAGCAGAAACATCCTCTCTCTCCCTTTGTTTTAAACTTTGAAAGATGTGGAGCCAAGTATGAGGATTGTCACAGGTGACATACACATTTTCTAATGTCTTTAAACAGTCTTTAGCAGAGGCATCAGGATGGCCCTTGCAAAACGTTTTTACCACTCGGCTAGCAGGAGGAAGCAGGTTTTCAGTTAATGAATCATTTTCTCCAGCTCAGAGCAAGGACATACCTCTAGCATCTGCATATTAGCCTCCTGCCACTCCTCAAATTCTTATTCTTCTATGGGTGTAGGGGCAAATCCTGAGAATGCTTTTAGCTTTGGGTATTTATTTCCCCTTACTATTAGTGTCTGGGGAGGATAAACCAGTTGAGAGGTCAAACTAGAAGGTGATCCTAGAGGCTGCATATCTTCTGTCTCCTGGGTTAATGTTTGAATTTCAGTCTTAATGCCAGTACCCCTTCTTGGAGGTATAGGTGGTAGGGGATAGATAATGGGGCAGCCAACTGGGTGAGTGCCCACAGGAAAAATGGTATAGGACCCTGTTTCATCAAACAGTTCCTCTGGATTGCTATACAGTAAGGAGAAATATCCAGTTACTGCTTAATCTATTTTAGCTAGCAAACGGGAGTCCACCAAATTTTGGTGGTAAGCTATTAAGAATTAATTAATTCTGTAGAACTATCCCCAGGTACATGATCAATGGCAAAGGCATGTCGTGGGTTAATTAACTGTGCTACAGCTCATGTATATACATCAACTATCAGAGGCATGATAATACTTATAATGTTTGATCAATTGGATATGTAGTGCCAAAGGTAACTCAATTATACAGTCACTATTGAAAGAGATGTGGTACGGGAACAAAGAACAACAGAATATTCCCACCAACAACTTCATTACCCTTTTTAGGCCCCACGTTGGGCGCCAAATGTAAGGTGATAGTAAAATGGGACATGGCATGGCACAGGTATCACATAAATACTCACAAACCAGAGGAATCAGAAACAGCATACATAACTTGGGTGGTATAACCAGGACTCTAGTGCTTGCTTATTCTCATTGTTGGAGCTCAGGCTGCTTAATAGCTACCCTACTCCTATCTATCACTTCTGGAGTGATCTATAACAAAAACTAATCTCACATTAACTGGGCCCACCTGTTATTTAAGTCCAATGCTCTTTAGAGGCTGAGCATGTCTGCTTCCCTTTTTATACATTTACACAGTACACCTCTACTGGCCAAATCCTGAACTGCCAGAACAAAAAGACTAAAGGGTAACTAGTTTATCAGTTCCCTACATTAGGTACTTGTCTCTTTTTTTTCAAAGAAGGAAGGATATAGGACATGATATTGATATTAAGAAGAAGAGCAACATTTAGTGTTTTTAGAATTTTGTATATAAAGTTTATTCAAACTGTGTTTACAGTCCTTACAGCTTGGGGATCTCAATTCAAGGGTATGTCCACTCACAAAAATAACTATGTAATTTTTAAAAGTTTAAAAGCTGAAAAGAATGGCCAACATAGATAATAAAGAGCAGGCAGATCTTGACCAACAAGATATGGAAGATGTTGAAGAAGTAGAGGAGGAAGAAACTGGGGAAGATACCAAAAGCAAAGCAGTTGACTGCCCAGATGATGCAGAATCCTCAAATTTTAGCTGCTCTGCAAGAAAGGCTGGATGATTTAGTAGATACACCCACAGGTTACATTGAAAGCTTACCCAAAGTAGTAAAAAGAAGAGTTAATGCACTTAAGAACCTTCAAGTAAAATGTGCGCAGATAGAAGCAAAGATTTATGAAGAGGTCCATGAGTTAGAAAGGAAGTATGCTGCACTCTATCAGCCTCTCTTTGACAAGAGAAGTGGTATTATAAATGCTACATATGAACCCACAGAAGAAGAGTGTGAGTGGAAAGTAGACGAGGAAGAGATTTCGGAGAACCTAAAATATAAGGCCAAAATTGAAGATGAGAAAAAGGACGAGGAAAAGGAAGATCCTAAAGTTATCCCTGAATTATGGTTAACCATTTTTAAAAATGTAGATCTCCTTAGTGATATGGTACAGGAGCATGATGAACCAATACTAAAGCACTTAAAGGACATTAAAGTCAAGTTTTCAGAAGCTGGGCAGCCAATGAGCTTCACATTAGAGTTTCTATTTGAACCAAATGAATACTTTACAAATTAAGTGTTGACAAAATCATACAAAATGAAGTCCGAGCCAGATGAGTCGGACCCCTTCTCTTTTGATGAACCTGAAATCATGGGTTGCACAGGGTGTCATATTGATTGGAAGAAAGGAACAATGTTACTTTGCTTGGCTTTTATGAGGAAGTAAGTATAAATTTAGCATAGCAGTAGATGTAGTTTACTTGGATTTTGCAAAGGCTTTTGATGCAGTCCCCCATAGGCGACTAATGTATAAGCTGAGGTCTGTTGGTCTGGGGAGTTACATTTGTACATGGATAGAAAATTGGTTAATGAATAGGATGCAGAGAGTAGTTGTAAATGGGGCTTCATCACTATGGACTAAAGTGCTAAGTGGGGTGCCACAGGGTTCTGTGCTGGGGCCGCTTCTATTTAATCTATTTATTAATGATTTGGAAGTGGGTATTGTCAGCAAGGTTTCTGTGTTTGCTGACGACACAAAACTTTGTCGACCATTCAGAGGATGTGCAATCGTTGCAGGGGGATCTAGATAGATTGTCACATTGGGCTGCTAAGTGGCAGATGAGATTCAATGTTGATAAATATAAGGTGATGCATTTTGTACTTAAAAATCCTTGTGCTACTTATTCTATAAATGGCTCTGTATTAAGTGAATCCCTGTTGGAAAGGGATCTTGGAGCAAGCAGTGCCAGGCGGCAAGAGCCAGAGCCAGCATGGTATTGTCTTGAATAAAGAGAGGTATGTATTCAAGGGAGGAAAATGTTATTCTCCCTCTTTACAAAGCATTGGTAAGGCCTCATTTGGAATATGCAGTGCAATTTTGGAGAAGGGCAACTAAATTAAAGGAGAACTAAACCCAGTTTTTTATCTTCCAGAATCTGAAAACAACCCCCCTTAAAAACACCAATAAGCTATAAATCCCACTTCAGTAAATTGTATTAGTGTAAATGTAAGCCTTTTGAGAACCGGATGAAGTATCTGTGTGTATGTGCAGTGTTAGACCACACCCCTGACCTCAGTCACATGCTTCCTTGCTTTATCTGTCCTGTAAAGGGATTGGCTAGAGATTATTAATGGGTGTGACCAACTGTAACGTGTTTCTGCCATAGCTAAGGACGGAGCATGTGCAGAACATAATGGTTGTTGACCAAACTGTGTGATATTAGAATGCTGTGAAGTAAAGCACAAACCATATGTTGTTTAGGTAAATTTCCCAGCGCCCGTATCAAAATGAGAGGTAAGACACAGATTACTGGTTTTATATCAAGGTGTTCTGCCTTCTGGTTCAGTGTTGTTCTGTGACTTTAGTTGTCCTTTAATAAGGGGATTGGGGGAGCTTGAATATGAAGAGAGACTGGAAAAGTTACAATTATGTACGCTGGAGAAAAGGCGCTTGCGTGGGGATATGATTACTGTGTATAAATACATTAACGGGCCATACAATAAACTATCTGGGGCATTGTTCACCAATAGAACATGTCAGGGGATACGCGGACATCCCTTAAGACTTGAAGAATAAAGGTTTAGGCTTCAAGCTCGGAAAGGGTTTTTCACTGTGAGAACGGTAAAGCTATGGAACTGTCTTCCAGTGGACGTTGTAATGGCAGGTTCATTGGTCAGTTTCAAAAAAAAGCTGGATGAGTTTCTGCAAACAAGAAATGTTGCAAGTTACTGGTATTGATACATAAAGTAAAGTTGATCCAGGGAAATTTACGATTGCAACTTGGAGTCAGGAAGGAATTTTTTTCCCCTTCATAAATTTGGTGGGGGTGGTGGGGGGGGGGGTTTACCTCCCTCTGGATCAACAGTTAGGCAGGAAATGAGGATATTGCTAGATGGGTTGGACTGGATGGACGTATGTCTTTATTCAACCTCAAATACTATACTAATTTCAAACAGTACCATTGCTGCATTATGTACCTTTAATTTGAGCCTCCTCTGCTCTCTCCTTTGGAAGGTTATATGATTAATTAATGTAGAATCGTGAGGAACAGATCTTGTCAAACAAACTTGTTCTTTTAAGAAAGAATGTGGATCTGTATGTAGCAGTAGATTTTCTTAGATACTTGCTACATGGCAATGAATGTACTGTATATAGAACTGTGATGTTCTTATAAAATCTAGTTTGAAATCCAGAAAGGTGCTCCATAACTCACTTTATATGTCGTCCTCGGACAGCTCCCTTGAGATAAGGTGCGTATCCCCACAGGGGTCTGATATTTCCAATTATATGTAAAGCATACAAACAATCTGAATACTATTGAATGTTGCGATTTATAGTAGTTCATTTATTACATGCTCAAAAATTTAACAATGTTTCAGGAATTCAGTTCACTTTCTCAAGATTGTAAGCAGTGATTCTACTCATGGATGTACGTTCTTTGAAAAGGTAACTTCCTCGTTAAGGGGAAATTACATCACAATCAATTTTTTTTACACGTTACATACAATAAATCATAGAATGAAAACAGAAACCACAAACCACGAATAGGGTGAGTGGATTAAACCATTGATAACTAGTGATGAATCCTGGTTTCGATTCCGGACTAGAGTCACAAATAAATGTCCCTGTTCGGCTATTTTTTTTCTCCTGTACCTGGATGCATGAACTTTGGACCTGAAAATGTATGAACATTTTCTAAAAAATATCATACTGTGGGGAATCTCCAGAACATGGTATTGGTGACCAAACCATGCAATTTACAGGGTGATAGATAACAAAGATTAAAACAAAGGGATAAATGAGGCTCCATGTCACCAGGTGGTATGAAAAGAGACTACATGAATAAACCTATTTTTGGTTTGTGGTTTCTCTATTTTTGTTCTATGATTCATTGTATGGAACATGTGTAAGAAAATATTATTGTGATGCCATTTCCCCTTAAGGACGGAGTTACCATTAAATGGACATTTTTAACACATAGACTTAGCAGTTTGGGTTGGGATAGGGTGCCATGGCATATGTTTAGAGGTAGGGCTCCTGAGGGAGGGGGGAGAGGCCACTCTCCTCTCAGAGGACAGGGAGGAGACAGAAACCTTTAACACAGGAAGACAGCTCCTAATGGTCAGTTTCCTGCATATTGGACAGACATTGCAGGAGAACTATTTGGAGCAGAGAAGTAAGGTAAGGATTTTTTAACATTACACAGTGGGGCCATGATGGGTTTAAATTTTAGTTTAGTGGGTGGACATGCCCCCTCTAAATCTATAAGTAGAACCCCATACAATCTTGAGAAAGGGAACTGGGTTTTTGAAACGTTGTTACATTTGTAAGCACGTAATAAATTAACTGCTATAACTTGAAACATTGAATAGTGTGCAGCTTGTTTGTATAATGGATGGATGGATGGATAGATAGATGAATATCCAACAGTAGAATTTTCCAGCGCACACTCACAGGACTTGTGCAGAAAATATATCTTAATTTCATATGTGAAAAACAGTTAACAACGTTTTGGCCTCCATGTAGACCTTTCCCAAGCTATAGGTTACTACATTGGATATTACAAGAATCATGTACAGCAGCACCCAGGCACCCTAATCATCTGAAGGTACAGTGCACACTAAACTATTGTAGATAGATAGATAATATGTATAATATATTGAACATTTGAATAAGAATTTAGACCATAGGTACTTTTACAAACCACCCTTTATCCCTTTTTTTGGGGGGTGAGATCTAATCCAGGTGGTGAATGAGTGATCACCTAACTAAATAGGGGATAATATCTGACAATATCTGCATGGAGTCAAGTACCTGCAGCTTTCCCAATTTGCGGGTTGTGTTTTGGTAAACCACAGTGAATGGGTTGCTGGTCAGGTTCGGTTAGAGAGCTGCGAGTGCAGGACAAGTAACAGGTGTGGGTTGCGAGTCCGTTGTGGTTCACTGGGTGCAGGTCAGATGAGGTAGCAGGTCCGGTTTAACTTTGTTTGTATGTCTGACTACTTCAGGTCGGATCAGGTGCAGTTATGGAACCCACAAGCAAAGCATGTTGGGGAAGGGTCACAGTTTTGTGGGTGCGAGACGGTTTGCAGGTCGATTTCATTTCGGGTGCAGTTACGGTTGCAGGTTAGGTGTTCCAACGTTTGTGCTGCCATCAGTTTGTGAATTGATTGATCACCCCACTAATAAACACCTGAGCCCAACAAGGTTTTGATTGGAAAAAAAACAGGCAACGCTGGATAATCTGCTAGTACGAAATGAATCCAACTTTAATAAAAGGTTCGATGCTGCGTTTCTTAACATAGATGTATTTTTGCCAGTGTTGTCAACTATTGTTTTGTACTAACAGCTAGAGATCAGGGCCGGCCTTTGATATGGGTGACCTGTGTGACCGCACGGGTTGCATTACCAGGGGGGCGACAGCTGGGAGTCTTAGGTCACGGACCTGTAGCTCAAAATTGTGCATCAGTGCCACAGCCCCTCTAGTTACGATCCTCCAGATCAAATATATGTATCAGCACCTCACCACATACTAAGCCCCAACTCATATAAGCTTTACTTGATGTCCGTATGCTGTGCTGTTCTGTCTGTGCATTTAGTACGTTACTTGTTACATAATGATGTACGCACCATATGTACAAGCACGCACTGAAGATACTGAAAGACAGTAAGCGTAGGTGGGGTACTTGATTTGAAGGCAAGCAGCATTCAACAGAGTATTGTGTGTGCCCAGGGTTTTGTTTTTTTTGGGGGGGGGGGTGTTGGTTGCTAGGCGTCAGTAACAAATCTTGCACAGGGTGCTATTTACCTAAGGCCTTCCATGCACATGCCAGATAATAGATTCCTATACCTAGTTAACATGCAAGTGTCCCAAATAAAATGCTAAGCAACTAATGAGTCTAGGCAACAGGGGCAAATTGTTGTCAGTAAGGGCTAGGCCACACTGCTGTGATTTTTCTGCGTTTGTGCATGCATTTTTTCAAATTATTGGAATCGTGGCAACGCACCGAGAACGTGCGTTTTCGGGTGCAATGAGCTTGCGATTTCCGTTCTGCATTTTAAATCGCAATTGCATGCGTTTTCCAATACTTAATGAAAAAAACGCATGCGCAAACGTAACGAAATCGCACATGAAATCGCATGCGATTCTGTGTGCGATTGCGTTGCAGTATGGCCGTGCCCTTATGCTGTAGTTGTATACAGTTGCATGTAAGTATCAACATCAAACTGGATTATTGTTTCTGATCCATATCATTAAAATTAAAGGAGTAGACATAGTAGCGCAAATCTAAATTTTTTTTGTTATATTTTTTGTTATGATAGGTACAACATTTCTCGTTTGTATGGATGGAGTTAAGCCAAAATATGATTGAGGACCAATTCTCAAAGAGTGTTCTAGGCCTACATAATATATTCTCATAATTATCGACAGATACGAGAAAATAAAGAAATGATGTATACTTTTCATAATTGTTTTAATGTCATATCAGGGCAACTACCACGTACCAGCAGCATGTTTTGTTTGCTATTTAAAGCAAAATCTAAATGTCCAATTTTTTTCAATATTTTGTGAAACTGGCAGACATCATTTAATAGTTATAATAAGCACCCATTAGAGTCAACTTACATTTGTTAGTCACAGCATCCAATCATTTTCTTTCTTTAATTCTGCTATAATATAATGGATTGATAAAAATCCTTAGGGACAGAACAAAATCAGGTCAAGTCTGCATCTTATTTAATGTACAGACGCAGACAGCTTTTATCCTCCAGTAACAGCTCCTGTGGGAGTGACTAGTCCAAAACGTTCCCTGCATTTAAATATCTGTTTTTCCTTTTGTAATTTTCCTTATTGAATTTTATACATTACAATACTACATTACCCAATACCAAGTATTCAGAAGTAATAGACAAACAATAAAAAAAAATGCAATTTAGTTTACCTGACTGCACATAAATGCGACATATAGATATGTGAGTAAGAAGTAGTAGTGCTTGAAAAAGCATAGACATACGGTAGTTTACATGTGTATGAATCAATGGGAATCTATGGTCTTACAACAAAAGTAAGCAGCTGCTGTAAGGTGCTTGTTTATCTATGCTCATGCAGAGCTAAATAACGCAGTGGGATGCTCTGCCTTAGATAATTAATCCTTTTACTAAGAAAATATATTTTAAAGTGTGCAGTTGCTGCAAGCAGACCTAGATAGAGTGGCAGATGATATTCAGTGTTGATAAATGTAAGGTGATGCATTTGGGGTTTAACAATCCTTGTGCCACCTACACCATAAATAACTCTGTGTTAAGTGAATCTCTAATGGAAAAGGATTTGGGGGTTCTAGTAGATAACAGACTTAGTTGTAGCAAACAATGTCAGACAGCAACAGCTAGAGCTAGCAAGATATTGTCTTGTATAAAGAGGGGAATAGATTCAAGGGAGAAAAGTGTTATTCTTCCTCTTTACAAGGTACTGGTAAGGCCTCATTTGGAATATGCAGTGCAGTTTTGGAATCTGAAGGGGCTTGACTGCAGGCAAGGGCTGTTTTCATTGGATAAGCGTGTTTGCACAGGGATATGATCACTTTACACAAAAATATTAATGGGCCATATAAGAACCTCTCTGGTGCATTGTTCACTAATAGGTTATATTTGAGGATGCGGGGATATCCTTTAAAGGGCATGTCCACCCCCAAAAAACGAAAATGAAACCCACCATTAGCCCCACTGTCTAATATTAAAAATATCTGTACCTTATATCTATGCTCTTTTTGGTTCTTCTGCAGTGCTTGTCCCTTAAAAGTATCAAGGGATATGCTTGTAAAGGTTCCCATTCATCCAGGTCAAGGTATATTGCATTCAATTAGATCAACTGGACTTAAAGTTTAGTTCTTGAAGACATTTTGTTAGTCATCCGACTGGCTTTCTCAATTCAGAATGACTTGTTCAAGAATCTGTTGGCACTTATGTACCCTGGGAAATCCCAATTAGCATATCACAGACAGGTGTTAGGGACCTTCTGAATACAAGGTGTTCCAGTTGGATGACTAACGAAACGTCTTCAAGAACTAAACTTTAAGTCCAGTTGATCTAACTGAATACAACAGATATATCAAGGGATACTTTCTGTTTGCCATTTGGAGTCAGGAAAGCAATTCCTACCCCACCCCCATTTTTAGCTGTTTGGGGGTTGTTGTTTTTTTTGCCTTGCCTTCCTCTGGATCAACTGTTAGGTAGAGTTAAAGAGTAGTACTTTAAAGGGCATGTCCACCCCCAAAACTATAATTTAACCTACTACTGGCCCCACTCTGTAGTGTAATAAAATCCTTACCTTACATCCCAGCTCCAAATGACTGCCCTGCTATGCCCCTCTAAAGTACCAAAAACTGGCCACCAGGAGCCTGACAGAGTCCATATAGGACTCTGCCTCCTGTCTCTCTGCACTGTACCCCTCCCGTTTTGCTCTCCCTCGCCCTAACATAAAACCCCTTTGCTGTAGTGTAGGGATCCCTCCCCCAGCTCCAACCGCTATATTACAGAAACTCCCCCGAACTCTACTTACCTTATCTCTCTCCCCCGGTGTTCTCCATTTCCCGGGAATCACGTCCGTGATTGGCTGCCTCTCAGCCAATCACGGGCGTGGCTGCCAGTCCGGCCCCTCGCTCGAAGGAAAGAGGGAAGGTAAGTAATGATCGGGGGAGTTTCTGTAAAAACTAATATAGCGGTTGTGGCTGGGGGAGGGAGACCTACACTACAGACAAAATTATAAAAAGGGGTGGACATGCCCTTTAAGGAATTGTACACTGAAAAAATGACTTTGCCTGATTCCAATTAATAAATACATGTAAGGTGCTTCAGTTGCTGCATGACTTCAATCCAGTACTTGGTACTTGTTTTTCTCAAGCACATTCCCCTACCCCTCTACCAGACTCTCTGTAAGGGCAAGCATGCACAGAAATCCTTATGAGGCAGCTTTGGAAGAGGGAATTTCCCACCATGCATTTCACATACCAACTGTCACCATTCCAGCTACAGCAAAACTTTACAGCTCTGGGGTGTACCTGCAGGGGCCCGGGGCCCCTGTTAAATTGGAGGCTGACCCCCCTTCTCCCTCCAAGATCTCTTCCGCGATCAGCCGTATTAAACAGCTGGTCGGGCGTATGAATGAAACATACGCTTGATCAGCTGTTTAAAGGACTGGCCCGGACTTCCAGTTCAATTCCGGTCTTTTAATCAGCTGATCGCGCATATGTTTCATACATACGCGCACATATGTTTCATACATACGCGCAATCATCTGTTTAAAAATGGCTGATCGCGGAAGAGATCTTGGGCTTGTGGCGGCCCTACTACTGTCCGCCCCCCCCAGCCAATAGTTACACCACTGATACAGCTGATATTTAATTTATGTTTCAGACTGGATATCTAAAGAAATAAGGGACAGATCAACAAAAAAATGGTACAGTGATAGTTGGGAAGAATTATAGTTTCCAGTAATGGCCAATTAAAAAAAAAAATAATCCCAGTGTACATATCCTTTAAGACAAAGACAAAACTTTCTTTAAAGGGCATGTGCACCATACCCCATAACCAGTACCCCTCAAAACCCTACTTTCGCAATGTGCTCCCGATCCTTGAAGTCCGACAGTCCCTCAACACCCTTCCGGGTGCTAATCATTAGTCACAGCCATGACAATTACATCACTTCTAGTTATTTATGGCTGCACAAGCTCATGAGGGGCTTGTAAAGGCGGTAAGGAGGCGGACACATTACAGGGAGGAACCAGCGGAATTCAAGGTAAATATCTTTGCCAGGAATCAAGGTAAGTACAGTGAAAGGAGGGTTTGGGGGGTCCTGATTTTAAGGTAAAGAATGTGACCTTTAAACTGTTAAACAAGAGTAACTGTTACATTTTAAATTGTGTTCACTCTTTTTATTTTTCCCATAACAGTTAAAAGGTTGAGTTATCAATTCTCCCTCTTAATTAAAGGGCATCTATACTGAAACATGGGTTATTTTAAATTGACCATAACTGGAAACTATAATTCTTCCCGACCACCACTGTATAATTATTTTGTTGATCTGCGCCCTATTTCTTTAGATATCCAATCTAAAACTTTTTATATTTCAGCTGCCAATCAAGTTCCTTGCTCTCAAAAACTATTCTTCTGTGAGTAGTTTTACTGTAACTGGAATGGTGACAGAGTTTTGACAGTTGGAATGCTGTATGCAGTGTGCAGGCTTGGCAGTTGGATTGTGGGGAAAAAAGTCAGGTCGAATGGAAGTGGGAGTGGCTAAAAGAGGGAGGGGGGATACTGCTCCTAAACAAAATGTGTGCTGGATTGAAGGCATGCAGCAACGCACACAAGTCAGAGTAAGTGCTACTTACATGTATTCAATTATAGATTAAGATGAGGCAAAGTATTTTTTTCAGTATAGTGTCCCTTTAATATCGTGTGTGCGTAGATTCAGATTATTTATGTGCATGCAAAATAGCATGTTTGTGTGTGTAGTCCCACTGTTTATTGGGAACAGGCTCAAAGATGTACTTTCATTGGATTGGGTTGCTCAGTAATACCTAAACAGAAATTAATGATGCAAATGTAAAACCAGAACATTTTTCAAAAATGTGCTTCACTTGCCAATATTTGTCAGAGAAAGATGAATATGGCAAAGTTATGAAAACAGAGAGAGAGTATGAACAAAGAAATCGAAATTTTTACTTAAAGGACAACCAAAGTCTCCAAACAACACTGAATTAAAAGACAGAATTGCTCTGGGTAAATCTCACTTCAGCTGGCGTTAAACAGCTGCCCTACAACTAGCGCAAAATCGATATGTTGCAACGGCTGCGTGGGTATCTTTTGGAATCCCAGTGCAATAAAAGAGTTAAAGGGCATGTCCACTCCCCAAACTAAAATTTTACCAACTACTGGCCCCACTGTACAATAAAAAAAAAATCCTTACCTTACAATCCCTGCTCCTTGTGGTTCTCCTGTTATGCCTCTTCAAAGTGCAGGAAACTGAGGAGTAGAAGCTGTCATTGACTCATCCGGTTCCCGTTTCTTCGCTAACCTCAGCAAGGTCTGAGGCATGCGCAGTGGAGCCCTACCCCCTCCCTACCTTTTGATCCCTCCGTGGCTGGCAGTAAGCTTTCTTTATCTTGCAGGGCATACCCTCCCACCCCCAACTGCCATATTCATACTTGTAAAATCCCTTCCAAACTCTACTTACACCTCCTCGTTCCAGTGCCGTTCTGCATTAATGGCAGCCATGGCTGTGATTGGCTGCCTCTTGAAATAAAGTTTCAAGCATGTGAATGTGGTGTGGCCAGAAACTGCACATGCACACAAGGCTGTCGGTAATACTGTATTTTTTATTTTCTGCCACATATTGGGCCCTTCAGTTACGTAATCCAAGTAAATCTATAGGTAAATGCTATTAACTGAACAGGAAACTTAAACTACATTAATGTTATCAGTGGAAAGTTTTTAGATTATGGGGATATGTAAATTTATGTTAAACTTAAAAAAAGGGCAACAACGAACTTCCAGACAAACTGGAGCATTGTAGGATTAAAGGTTTTCTTCTGCAGTGCATCAAAGAGAGAAATGAACTGCCTTGTCTTCTATTACTTTATCTTCAAGCTAATAAAAATAATGATGGCCAGGAATGCATTGAAAGCCATAGCAGAAAGACAAAGAAGCAATGAAAATGTACATAACTCTACAAAGTATTTGATTGTATTTTTTGTAGTGACCTAAAAAAGGGGATATGTTGGTATTATAGGATGATAGAAAGGATAGAATTTAGGCTGTAGCAGGGCAGGAGTTTATGTATTCCACCAACTACCTTTTTAAGAAACAGCAGTGCAGCTTTGGTTGCTCTCAGATATATTGATGGTGCTCTTAACTATGCTTGTCACAAAAATACGGATGTACTGAAATCACTATTCCTGTTGCTATGCACGTATCCAGAGCTTGGTGTGTTATTGGTTTTCTAAATCTGCCTTTTAATTTAACAATTTATGAACAGAAACAACGTTTCCTTCTTCAGAAAAAGTAAGTACAGTATACAGGGTATTACCCCTTTTAGTAGAGGGTAATTGATGGTATTCTGTGGGGCATTTGGTTAGTTCTTTATATAACAAATACATAAGCTGCATTAAACTGCAGACCACATTTGTCTTTATATATTTTAGAAATTAATTTTGGGATTGGGTCATCATATTTTTACATTTTCACCAATCTTTATAGAACACATTGGGCCAAATTTTCCGAGAACAGCAGTGGTAAAATGGGTTCAAGCCACTTTAACCAATTCAATGCTGGTTAGCATAGTGTGACTTTAAACCCAAGCAAAGGACACCCACACAGCCACAGTAAGATGTTAGCATTTCCCAAACCAGAGGGTTGTCAGAGAATGCAGAGAATTGCTATTGTGAAACATTTTGAGGGCTTTGGGTTGGGCATCCCTACTATAGTCAAATGGATCAGAAGAAGTCAGGAAAGAACCAGGTATCGTGTACAATTTACCCATCTTGACCAACAGACTCAAGAAACCGGTAGTTTATTTTTTTGGGACGAAATGCATTATCCCAACATTTCAACACAACCAATCGTGCGGTATCCGTTTACCCGCAGCCTCACGGTCGTTTGGAAAAGCCTGAAAATTTCCCTGGCCTGTGGATTTCTGCCTGTACATAAAGTATAGGGAGTCGGCCACAGCTTGGGGAGAACTGAAGTACCGAGCGTTCTCCCTATACTTTACACAGGGAGGATGCTCATTACTGTGTGTAGCTTAATTGTTAGAAGGTGACAGACAGAATTTGCAGATCATGACTACCCAGCTCTAAAAATCATTTGATTGGCTGAATTTTACAACATGTCAGATTGAATTTTCAACCAATTTAAATAAAAATCTGCTTGAAATTTTTGCCTCCAAGATTTCCTCCTTGTTGACTGAAATATCATGCTGACTTATTGATCAGGTAAAAATATCGTCCTTTGTATAGCAGGCCTAAAAGGAAAACATGTTTTTGGTCAGACATAGAAAATACTCATTTATTGCATTTGGTAAGTAGCTATACAGGATTCTGCACATGCTATAATGCATTCTTTGTACTAAAGTTTTTGGAGCTGAAGGCCACACCAGTTTCATTTCATTATAGAGGAGGTTATTTGTATTCTTCCTGAAAAAGCAGTCAACAATGCAGAAGTCAGTTTGAAGGGACAAATATGTTAGAATTTATAGGGCATGTCCACCCCTTCTGTAAAAAATTTATATGCTGTGCTGGACCCCTCAAAACCCCATATCCGTTGTACTCACTCAGTCCAAATATGCTTGCAGGTTGAGGAATCCATCTTACAAAATCCACGATCCACCACCGCAGCTCCCTTCTGCTTCTTGGTAATGCGGTTAGTGACGGCCGTGACAGTGACATCACAGCCAATGGCTGACGGCTATTATTGATCGAGCCTCCACTGCTGCTGCCCGTGAACGTAAAGGGCACGTTGCAGCAGCAGAGGAGACAGAGCCCACAGCAGTGGATTGTGAATTTTGTCAGATTCCTCAGCCTGCAAGCATAATTGGACAGAATGAGTACAACCGATATGGGGATTTGGGGGGTCCTACACAACATATTACATTTTTACAGAAGGGGTGGACATGCCCTATAAATTTATACCAAGTGACTTGCTGTACTTGGTCTTTGGGAAAATAATACTGTGTATACTTGTTTATTGTTAGCTGAGTTTCTTTTTCCCAGAGCCAAATAAGGTGGCATCAGCAAGTATTTTATTTTGTGATCCTAATGTTCTAGGAATTTGACTTGACATAATTTGCACCTTGTTGTATAATATTTTATCACTATTGGATTTAAAGCTTGGTAACCTCCATAACTTCTTGGAAACTCCATGGCTTATGACACAGATACATTCCTCTTATTTTTAAATATGCTATTACATATTTTGTAACACCACATCTGTGTATTGTCTATAGTGGCCCTTTATAGACCAGATGGTTGTTACCAACATCTTAGTGCAACGTATCACACGGCCCATTAAAGACCTTGTGATAACCCAAAATTTACGGACAGGTCCAAACAAACTTGTCTGACTTAGACAAAAGTTTGACCAAAAATTTCCACAGATAATTTGGCTCAACCTAAATATCATGGATGAAAATATCGACAAAGAGACTTTGATCACAGACAACACAATTGATCCATGTTTGCATACCAACATCAAGTCTTGGCATATGAAAATATTCACAGTGATTGTGTACACGCACGATAGAACTGCAAATCATAGATTTGTGAAGGTTCTCATTCATCCAGGTCATGGTATATCTGTTGTATTCAATTAGATCAACTGGACTTGAAGTTTAGTTCTTGAAGACGTTTCGTTAGTCATCCGACTGACTTTCTCAATTCAGAATGACTTGTACAAGAATCTGTGGCAATTCTGAATTGTAAATGGTTATTTTCTGGGGGTAGTGTGATAGATTTAACCTTAGATACAGCTTCTACTACAGTCACAGCTATTTGTTTTATCAAGCTGCAGAGAAATGGGACGCTCTGTGTGTGCTCAATCTCTATCACCTAGACCCTGGATACCCAGTTGATAAAATTGAGCGTTTTTTAGAGAAATGATTCATTCAAGGGTTATTGTATTTTAAATATTATTTTTTACCTGCAGCATAAATTACACTTTCTTCTATCACAGAGAATGGAAGTTACCTCTCAGCAAAACTGAAGTGTTACATCAACTAACTGCAATTGAGAAAGCAGTCAATGCTATTCAAAGATTTTTCAAAATGCATATACAGTACAAGCATCTCATTTTAATCCAGTGAAAATGCTTTTAAATAAATCTATTTGGGAGATACCATAAAGGGGACAAATCTTCACTTGTAAAGCTAAGTACATACAGCAATGATAAAATGATAATCCCAAGGGCATGGACCTGTTATTGTGTGCGTGGGGCAGGAGAAAGTCCGATACTTGGGCTGAAGAACTATTGTTAGTGACTGCTGGCCACCTGAATCCCTGAGCTTTTTTATAGCCAATGACAGATAGCTTCCAATGGAATGCAATCTGTACTGTGTGTGCACAGCTTGCCCTACTGGTCCCATGTAAAAACCTATATTAAATCATCAATAACCAAATAAACCCCAATGCTACAGATGCCTCTCAGTTAAAGGGCATGTCCAGCATAAAAAAAAACTATTTACAGAGCACCCCCCCAAACCCTATTTTCACATTATTTATAATTGCCAAAGATGCCTCTGAAGGGACTTACCTGACCCGGTCCCTCGCCACCTGGGCACCGCCCCCTGCTCCTGTTTCGAGCTCATTTTGAGCAAGAACAGGAGCAGTGAGCCGCTGTCTGGTAATTTGGCGTGATGTCACAGCTGCGACCAGGAAGAAGCCCCGCAGAGCAGACTAGGAGCTGCAAGGGACTGGGTCAGGTAAGTTTCCTTGGGCAATTATAAATAATGGGGAAAAGGGGTTCAGGGGATGCTTAACATGACTGTAAAAAGTTTTTTCTATGCTGAACAGCAAAATCACTAAAATCACTAACACTCTAGACCCTATCATCTTTCTGCCTAATAATTCCCAATATCCAGTGCCATACTTCTTTACCATATTAGAGATTAGATTAGAGACCTGAATTATTTTATATTTATCTTAAAATATACTACATGCTTTAATGCAATCTAATTACCGTAGTGATGTTGCCTCTTTTCCTGTTTCCTGAGGTCTGGCTAGTGAAAATGTTCCCATTTAGTCTATGGGTCAAGTGGAAATTGTGTGTTTTCATGTGCAAAGACACTTGTTAAGAGGAACGAAATAGGGAAACAAAGATGCACGCATACTAATAAAGTACACCCACCTACACCTGCAAAATGGAACAGGTTTTTCAGCTAAAGCTGCAACATTAATTAATAACATTAAACCCTAGCGGGTTTAGGTCCTCATCCAGGGTACTTTAAAGGGAAGGGGTGAGGGTAATAGTTTCCCTGTAATGCAAACCCGGCCTAAACCTTGTTAAATTTTTTCCACCGGTGTCTCTTGGTTAATGTGGAACTGGTTTATATGTGGCAGATGCCCATTAACTGACCTTAGGAAACATGAAGGGCCATATTTCTAATTTAGCGATACTGTGCCTTATAGGTAATGTACATCAGTGGCTGTAAATGTAGGTCAGCGGTCGTACATTTACACCGAATGATCGTTAATTAACAAACGTTTGTCGTAGAAAACCATGCGGTAGTAAAATAACACAATGGTATCCTATGAAGATCGTAAATCTAGATTTAGGATTGTTATTGTTAATTTACGTGCTCAATTTACCGTTTGTGCTCAATAAACCAATGCTAAAATATAACTCTCAACACTACCCTTTAAAATGAAACAGTAACTTTAATAACTACAGTATACAGCCATTAGGTAATTCTAGACAATGTGTATTTTATTTGTTTCCTGATTAAAATGTACACTTAGGCTGAGGCCACACTGTAATGCGTCCTAATGGGCCAGAAATGCGTGTGATTGCATACGTGTTTCCGGTGTGATTTATGCAATGTGTGTGATTTATGCAATGTTGTGCAATCGGAGTGTGTGCAGATTAGGGGGATCACAAGGCAGCGCACCTGCTGTGGCCACAACAATTAGTCAACACTAATGTGCGATTTTTAACTTATGATCACAATTATGACATGTTAAAACGCTGCAGTGTGGCCTAGCCCTTAATTGGTGAAAGGGAAAATCTGTAATATTCTGGGGCTTAGGAGGGAATACAAAAACAGGAGATAGTAGCATTCTACCTCCCATTTTTGTTTGCATGACACACCATAAGCCAAGCAAAAGTAAGGTACCAGTAGTGTAGACACTTTACAAATGTAAGGTATGCTAAATTTACAGAATTAAAGGGTATGTCCACCCCTAAAATAGGTTTTTAATATTCTGCTCCCCCATGTCCCCCAGCCCCAACCGCATGTTTCTTCTTTTCAAAAAGCTCCCCAAACTCTTACTTACCTCCCCTCGATCCTCCGCCGCACTGCCGGCCCTCTGCTTGCGAGAATGCAAGCAGAGGGGCGGGACCGGCAGTCGCGTCTGTGATTGGCTGAGCGGCAGCCAATCACGGACGCGGCTGCCGGTCATTCAGTGCAGCGGAGGAAAGCGGAGAGGTAAGTAAGAGTTTGGGGAGCTTTTTGAAAAAAAAAATGAGTTGGGGCTGAGGGACATGGGGGAGCAGCATATTAAGGGGGTTTAACGCTAGGGGGAGGGATAGTAGAACGGGAGGGAGAGGGAGGGAGAGGGAGGGGGAGGGAGGGGGAGAAGGGCTGCAGTGCGCATGGCAAATATCTACCGGAGGCTAGATAGCAGGCAGAGACCTGCTATCCTCCTGGTGGTTAGTTTGAGACTTTGGGGGGGGTTACAGGAGAACCCTATGGAGCGGGATGTGAGGTATGGATTAAACTACACTACATGGTGGGGCCAGTAGTTGGGGGGATTATAGTTTTGGGGGTGGACATGCCCTTAAAAGGGGAAGTTCAGTGCAAATACAAATGAAGGACCATTTCAGAACCTGAATTGTCAGCTCACTACTGACAAAGTTTTTGACATCAACTGCTTTTTTAAAATGGAAGAGAATATGTAGAATAACTTAGGTTTGTGTAATATACTAAGAAATTAAAAAATAATGATATTTTCCACTGAACTTTCCCTTTTAAAAACAAACAAACAATAGTGTTACAGAAATTGTAGCTTAAACTGTATCACAAATTAACATCCTGAAGGTACTGATGGTGGCAAGCAAAACATATATACATTTATAACCATGAAGATTACATGTAAGTAATTTACAAAGCCATGAATCATGTATGTTTTATATGAGTAAATCATTACAGCACATTTAACATTTCTTCCGCCCCCTAAGCTAGTAATTATATAGTTACCGTAATCCCATATTATTGGCTGCAACGTCTCAGTAATAAATATAGAAAAAGAGCAGAGGCAAGAAAAAACATAGAAAAGCCATAATTTAAGGTAGAAGTTGACTTAAAGAGCAAACATTTTAGTGGTGCTCTGATTACTGCCCATGAAAACCTTTATACGAATCCTGGAAATCCTGGGTTTGCCCTTGGGTAAGGCCACCTCTAAATCTGTGATTGGTAATTGGTTAGGCAATGCCTCCTCATTATAAACACATCAAATAAAATAGTTTGTTCTAGAAATTTATTTTGAGGATACTTATAAAGTGTTTTACGAAATCAAATCATTTTCACGTAAGTGTTCACTTTTGTATTAGGGATTAATGTCCTATGGAGGTGGTGTCTTACCATATTGACTTTAATTTTTCAGTGGTAATGGGAAGGAGGCTGTACCCTGTCATGGGACACAGCGAAAGTAAACAGGGCAAAGCTATATTTTGGCATTTTTAGATAAGACGGCCATAAGGATGCAGAGGGTCTTTTTAAAAAGTTATTTGATTACAGATGGTGTGTCCATTGCATGTGCCTATGCAGCCTATTTAGTAACTAGGTAGGCATATAATCATATATAATAGGTCAATTGGCTGGTACAGTGGCTGGAAGATGGCAAAAACTACTAACGGGTGGTGACACACATACAATACAATATAATAACATTTGTAAAGCGCTTTTCTCCTAAAGGACTCAAAGCGCATAATAGGCTGGGTGATCAGATTTTATTTTCTGGGTGAGCAGATTTTATTGGTAATGTGCAGTATCGCTAACTCGTGATGTTGTGCGTTTATGAATATGGCCCATAGTGCTGTAATTAGCTGCTAGGCGGTAATGGACTCAGTAGTGCAGTATTTATGTAACATAAAATACCAAAGTGGTTGGTAAGGACTCGCAGTATCATTAGCAGGCTTACAGTATATTGTAAGGGGCTGATGCAATAGAGGTGCAAAAGTTTGGCCATGCTATTCATATTTAGCAACCAATTAGTGTTGCAGGTTACAGCTTGGTTGCAGTAGATTACAGTAAAACCACGATCAAACTTTGCTCCTCTACCTGCATTAGCCCATAGGTTTCTTTGGTGGCACAAATATGCCCTAATGGCAAAATTTGCAAAAAGACTAAAAAAGAATCTCTTAGATTTTCCAAATAAGTACTTGCAACATCTGTACGTGTAGCTTCCTTTCAGAACAGGGATGTCAACCTTGTGGCCCTCCAGATGTTTGATAACTACAACTCCCAGCAGCAGCCAGGAATGTTGGGAGTTGTAGTTTTCAAACATCTGGAGGGCTGCAAGTTTGACAACTCTGTACTAAAAGGAGGCAAAATAATAAGGATAATGAAGGGAATAATGTCATTTGCACTAATATTTTAGATTACAAATGGAGATAACATCACATGGATTTTAATAAATACCTTTTCTGTCACTCTATTTTTGGATTTTCCACTGAATATGTATGAGCATGTGCAATCTGAGTGAAAATCAAATGTTCCTAATTTAATCCAAATCTAATGGGATTTTTAACACTTGATAGGAGAAATGGTGCAATAAAATTGCAATGTCAGTTTAAGTTTGGCAGCAGAATTCGTTTTGTCACTAAGGACAATGAACAGATTTAAAGTCGAATCTATGCAGTGGGGGGAATATACAGTAAGAGCTTATCAAGGCCCATAGGAACGTTTATTCATGCCAAGAAGAAAGAAAAAGGGAAAATTCTATTTAAAATCTTTTTATTTCACTGTGTGCCTGTAAATAACACTGACGTCACTCTAAAATGGAGTAACACACATATTTTCCCATTCAGTTGAAGCTTTCAATTGTGAAACAAGCCTGTGGGGCATATTTATAAAACTGCGGTATTTTGTTACAAATAATTTTGCATAGAGCTTGTCTGGCATTGGATTGTGAAAATCAGACGCAGTACCATGAATAATGAATTGTTTACAGAAGATAAAACGATCAGGGTTGTAACTAGAAATCACGGAGTCCCCCAGCGAACCTGTAATGAGCCCCCCCCTCCCAGCATCGTTTACAGCAACTGCCAGTTGGGCTGTATCTGTGAGAGGGAGGTTGAGAAGCACGGGCTCCAGAGCTGACTATTGACTGCTCACCCGTTAGTTATATCTATTATGGATTCCTGCCTGGAAATTGTATAAAGGTGAAATTGCTTTATAGTGATGCCACTCCACAACGGTTGTGCAATACCATTCATTAATGGTATTTACAATTTCTGATTGGGCTAATCCCGACAGTACATATTGTAAAGCCTAGTAGTTTGTCAGAATGCAGGTAGTGCGGGGAATCTCCCTCATATATATAGCAGTTCCCTGTTTTTGATATACAGTAAGGAGAGCGCAGAGCTTATTGGAGGAGAGCGAGTGACAGGAACACTTAATGGTTCCAACTAGGGCTATGGTCCCACTGCTTTAGATCCGCATTTGTCTGCGTTTTCTATTTACTAATGTCGGTAAAACGCATAATAGTGCATTTATGTCTGATTGTCTGCCTTTGTCCTTGCTTTTTTCCCATAGACTTGAATTGAATAGCAAAATAAACAGGAATTTTACAAACGTTTTAACATATGTTAAAACAATTGTAAATTAACGCTTGTTAATTGAGTGATAAACCGATTGTCAAAGGAGCAGTGTCATTTAAAAAGCGATACCGCACCTTTAAAAATATGGCCCATTGTGAGAACTGTTTCCTGCCATTTCCATTAAAAATAAAGTGTACAGGACAGAAAGCGGATAGAAATGCGCATAGTGGGACCTAGGCCTTAGTCTGTATGCATGTCTCCTACGATTTTGGAGCAATTATTTGGACTTTTTATTTATTTAGTTATTTGTGAACTATTGGCGCTTACAGCACTATTAGTACTTTTATTGTACTTGTGTTGGTGTTTCTTAGTTTGTAATAAATGGTATATGTATTTAGACACTGATGTTTGTGATATACAGGGCCCTATATATTGTGGTATTGCACATATTGCAAATTAGCGATACCGCGCCTTATTGGTAAGTTACGATGACGGCCGTAAGTGTATGGCTGCCATCGTACATTTACTCCGAATGTTTATTAATTTACGAACGTTCGGTTGTAGAATACCAATTGGGTAGTAAACTACCTCAATAGTATTCTATTTTAAAGATCGTTACAGACACGATAACGCTTCAAATCGATACCGTGCCTAAATAAATGTGGCCCACACTGCTTTTTAATCATTTTATACTATATACATTTTTATAAGTACTATTTATTTATTTGTTCTTGCTGTTTTTACTTATTATCTGTATGCATGTGGCTGACTATGCATGTGGCTGAGTCTGTATGCATGTGGCTGACTATGCATGTGGCTGAGTCTGTATGCATGTGGCTGACTGTAAGCATGTGGCTGTGTCTGTCTGTATAAATGTGTGTAAGTGTATGCATGTGTGTATACATACATGAATGTCACATAGACTGTTCAAAAAAGAAAAAGACACCGTAAATATTTTGTTTCTTAGTAATGATTAGGTATGTACCAGAATTTCAACCCAAACCTGGCTTTATATCACAACTATCAATTCCGCAATCCGAATATTTACTGTAACGTCACAAAAGTTTGAGAATTGAAATCAAGTTTCAACCATTGGAATTTTGAGATTTCCATGTCGAATTTTAGTTTTGACCGTAAAGATTCCACATCAAAACTCAGGTCTGTTTTGCAAACCTGCTGGCTGAAGGAAATCCGGTGGGTTTGTGCATCTCTAAGGGTTCATTCTTATGTATTTTTAGTATTTACTGTAAAACTTTGCTGCCCACTCATTCTTTCCTTAAATTTCCACATCAACTGCTGGGTTGTGGTTTATCTAAAAATTTCTATCTTAACAGAATTATTAATAATAGCGTCGTATCAGAGACTTCCAATGCCACAGGTTAAGTACAACAGGCCTATGTGACATATTTATAAAGGTGCGGTATTGCTATTTTGCTATTTGTAATCTTAGTATTGCACATATAATACCATTGCGGTAGTCTACTACCACATGGCATTGTTTTCGATGCCGTGGGTTAATTTATATGCATGGAAAATCGCACACCGAAAATTCAACTTGATAACGTTTATTGAACCATTACAACATCAAGCACACAATGTTTCGGGTGGCTCCACCCCTTCATCACCTGATGTGCTTGATGTTGTAATGGTTCAATAAAAGTTATCAAGTTGAATTTTCGGTGAGCGACCTTCCCTGCTTTTTTGATGACATTGTATGTATTGGCCCTATTTTGGGTAGGGGCTGGAAGGATCTGCACCCATACCTGTGAATGTGTATAAGGCACCTATACTACAGATTAATAAATATGCCCCTATATGGGTTAGTGTGGGTTTTACACTCATTTTACAGGGCCTGCGTCCAAACCTTTGCAAGATTTAAAGGATAACTATACTGTAAAATTTTACTTTTTAAAAATGGAAAGTACCTGGTGCAGGGAGGTCGGATTGATTATTCCTACCTCACAATATCATTTCGTTAAGGAGCTACAGCACTTACAGTTTTCATTTGCTAGGTTAGTCCTGGACTAGTCCTTTTATTAAAGATAGTGCTGAAGCCAGGAGAAAGACTGGCAGAATCAATTTTCTTTGGCCTGATGCTCCTCACAGAAACAACGGGCCATATTTATAAACCCGCGTTATCGCTTTTTAGATTTTTAACTTTTTACCTGTCCCAATACTTTTCATTTTAACTGTATTTCAAAAAAACCTTAAACACACGGTAGTTATGGTTTAATATCAATAAAGTCTGACGCTACGTAGTAACATGAAACTTAACAGGTATTCCTTTGGCCTGTAAAAGTCTTGTACGGTGCTGCTCCTTACCATACCACACTCCTGGGACACAAATTGATTACTGCATCATAGGAGAACCATGAGTTACGAACAGGTGCCTTCCAATATTGCATCGCCTGGATAGAAAGATAAGGCAGGTGTACAAAGATTTTTTGTTTTAAACAATGTTTTCTATTGGATTTTACAAAACACCAAAAGTTATCTAAAATGATCACAGTTACATTATAACAAAGAAGAAACAGTGACTTATAATCATCACAGAAACATTATAACAATAAAGGAATAACAACTTATAATTATCACAGTAACATTACAACAGAAGGAACAGCAACATAATTATTACAGTAACATTATAATAGAATGAATAGCGACTTATAATTATCACAGTAACATTATAACAGAAGGAACAGCAACTTATTTTCATAGTTAAACTATAACAAAGAAGGAATTGCGACTTATAATTAAAACAGAAACCATTGGCGTAGCTGGTGCCGAGCACCCCAGGTACATGCCCTGGGTGAAAAAGAAAAACAAGGCAGGATCTGAAGACACAAAGTTTTGGCTTATTAAACTGTCTGTAAAATTACATTTATTTACCAGTCTGTGTGGGCACTTGGTCATTTACCAGTCTGTGTGGTCAATTAGTAATATACCAGTCTGTGTGGTCACTTACAGTTATATACCAGTCTGTGGAAGTTTTCCACATTTTTTCACATTACTGCCACAAACATGAATCAATTTTATTGGAATTCCATGTGAAAGACCAATACAAAGTGGTGTACACGTGAGAAGTGCAATGAAAATCATACATGATTCCAAACATTTTTAACAAATCAATAACTGCAAAGTGGGGTGTGCGTAATTATTCAGCCCCCTTTGGTCTGAGTGCAGTCAGTTGCCCATAGACATTGCCTGATGAGTGCTAATGACTAAATAGAGTGCACCTGTGTGTAATATCAGTACAAATACAGCTGCTCTGTGACAGCCTCAGAGGTTGTCTAAGAAAATCTTGGGAGCAACAACACCATGAAGTTCAAAGAACACACCAGACAGGTCAGGGATAAAGTTATTGAGAAATTTAAAGCAGGCTTAGGCTACAAAAAGATTTCCAAAGCCTTGAACATCCCACGGAGCACAGTTCAAGCGATCATTCAGAAATGGAAGGAGTATGGCAGAACTGTAAACCTACCAAGACAAGGCCGTCCACCTAAACTCACAGGCCGAACAAGGAGAGCGCTGATCAGAAATGCAGCCAAGAGGCCCATGGTGACTCTGGACGAGCTGCAGAGATCTACAGCTCAGGTGGGGGAATCTGTCCATAGGACAACTATTAATCGTGCAGTGCTCAAAGTTGCCCTTTATGGAAGAGTGGCAAGAAGAAAGCCATTGTTAACAGAAAAGCATAAGAAGTCCTGTTTGCAGTTTGCCATGAGCCATGTGGGGGACACACAGGGCCAGGCTTTTATATCAGCGACCTGTGCAGCCGCACAGGTTGCATTATAAGGGGGGGGGGGCACCAGCCAGAGTCTTTCGTTACTGACCTATAGGTCAAAGTTGTGCATCAGTGCCACAGTCCACCCCCAGTTACGGTCCTGCAGATCACATGTATCAGCACCACCCCACAGACAAACCCACAACACAGGTAAGCCTTAAGATGTCCGTATTCTGTTCTGTGTCTGTGCATTAAAATGTAATAAAAGTTCTTATTGTTAAAAATGGTGTTAATTTTGCCCCAACCAATCAGATGTTAGCTTTCAAATGTTAAATAAGATCTGATTGGTTGGGGCAAAATAAGCACAATTTTTAACTATAAAAACTTTTATTGAATCTCCCTGTTAGTTTGATTATGTAATGATGTAGGCAGGATATATACAAGCATGCACTGCAGATACTGAAAGACAGTAAGTCAGGTGGCGGACTTGATTTGAAGCAGGCAAAGGCAAGCAGCATTCAGAAGCGTATTGTGTGTGCCCAGGGGGGTGTTTTGGGGGGGGTGCTAGGTGCCAGTAACAAATCTTGCACAGGGTGCTATTTATCCTAAGGCCGGCCCTGGGGACACAGCAAACGTGGAAGAAGGTGCTCTGGTCAGATGAGACCAAAATGGAACTTTTTGGCCAAAATGCAAAACGCTATGTGTGGCGAAAAACTAACACTGCACATCACTCAGAGCACACCATCCCCACTGTCAAATATGGTGGTGGCAGCATCATGCTCTGGGTGTGCTTCTCTTCAGCAGGGACAGGGAAGATGGTCAGAGTGGATGGGAAGATGGATAGAGCCAAATACAGGAAGAAAACCTCTTGGAGTCAGCAAAAGACTTGAGACTGGGGCGGAGGTTCACATTACAGCAGGACAATGACCCTAAACATAAAGCCAGGGCAAAAATGGAATGGTTTAAAACAAAACATATCCATGTGTTAGAATAGCCCTGTCAAAGTCCAGATCTAAATCCAATCGAGAATCTGTGGCAAGATTGAAAACTGATGTTACAAAACGCTGTCCATCTAATCTGACTGAGCTGGAGCTGTTTTGCAAAGAAGAATGGGCAAGGATTCAGTCTCTAGATGTGCAAGGCTGGTAGAGACATATCCTAAGACTGGCAGCTGTAATTGCAGCAAAAGTGGTTCTACAAAGTATTGACTCGGGGCTGAATAATTACACACACCCCACTTTGCAGTTATTGATTTGTTAAAAATGTTTGGAATCATGTATGATTTTCGTTCCACTTCTCACGTGTACACCACTTTGTATTGGTCTTTTACGTGAAATTCCAATAAAATTGATTCATGTTTGTGGCTGTAATGTGACAAATTGTGGAAAACTTCAAGGGGGCCGAATACTTTTGCAAACCACTGTATATACTAATCGGTGTGGGTACTTACAGTTACATACCAGTCTGTGTGAACACTTACAGTTAAGTACCAGTCTACATTTATTTACCAGTCTGTGTGGGCACTTGGTCATTTACCAGTCTTTGTGGTCACTTACAGTTATATACCAGTCTGTGTGGTCACTTACAGTTATATACCAGACTGTATGGGCACTAACAGTTATATACCAATTGGTGTGGGTACTTACAGTTATATACCAGTGTTTGTGAACACATACAGTTTATTACTAGTTTGTGTGGGAATTTACAGTTATATACAGTCTGTGTGGGCCTGTAAGTGATGTGTTTGGAACAATTATATTTATTTACCAGTGTGTTTGGGCACTTTCCAGTCCAAAGACCATAGTTATATGTACTGGGGCACTTATACTTTCCAGTCTACGGGCCATAGTTATAAATGTGCGATACCACGCGTTGGTAAATTAAGACGGGGCCCGTAATTGTACGGCTGCCAGCGCACATTAACACCAAACGTTCATTAGTTTGCAAACGTTCTGTCATAGAATACTAATGTGGTAGTAAACCACCACAATGGTATTCTATGGAGTGTGTAAATCTATGATTGCATTCATAGATTTATGATTGTTATCAGACATTTATGATCAATTTATCAATTGTTAAACTGATTGTTAAATGTGCGATATCGCTAAAAAGCAATACCGCACCTTTATTACTATGGCCCTAAATCTCTCTGTATCTATATCTATCTGCCTGTCTATCTATAGCTCTGTATGTTTGTATCTCTATATATTTTATATCTATCCATCCATGTATCTCTCTCTTGATGTCTCTGCCTGTCTGCGTTTCCCTCTATCTTTCTGTCTATACATCTCAAAGTACCTAATGGTAGTTAAAGGGGGTGGCAGCAGCACAGCACGTATGGTGCCCAAGAGTGTACCAGATCTTTTGAAATCCAAGGTTGGGTATTGTGAAGATGGTGGGTTTACTTTGGCTATATCTAATAGTCTTTGTGAGGGAAGTGAACCTTTAACTGATGTTTTCATAAATACATTTTGCTCCTATTCGTTTAACACTATTTAATGGCCGGTGTGTTGTGGAAGGAAGTGATTAAACTGCAGGGCCACCACTTTCACTTTGTTTTCATTGCAGACGCCTTGGACCACTTAATTTTTTTCTTTGTAGATTCCCAGCCTTTCCCTTTAGCCCAAAACAAAATGAATCCATTCAGAAAAAAAATTAACAGCAGAATGTTGATCTATTTGTTTAAATGTGACATCTGGCAAAATATCTTTGATGACTACAAGGATTCTGGTTAGTCATAAACCTTATCTAATCGACACACTGCCAAAGTCCTTTGTTTTCTGCATTGTGCCCACTCCACATTACGCTTTGTGCCCACATTTGTATGACTCCTGGGTAAGGATTTGAACAATTATTGCATCCAAGGACTTTGAGCAAACAGCACCGCAGGGTAACATTGATTCCCACTGCACTGCACTGATATATGGCTTGTGTCCAACAGCTCTGCTTATGAAGGCCCACGATTCATGCTCTCCTTCCTTCTCATTTACATGCCTGTTTTCAGTGATGTGCCGAGGTAATACAAACACAATTTATATTCATACCATATTCATACAACACTTACAACAATCCACCCGTGCCTTTTCTTGACACAAACACAGAAAGTAAACATAATGTTTTCACATGCAGGCAAACACACATCCCATATACTGAAAGGCATGGGCAACCTCTACCCTTCCTATACTATTTAACTACAACTCTTGGTTGCCCATACAGAGAAGAAGGTTATAAGGATTGCTGGGAGATGTAGTTTAAGGCATTTAGAAAATGAAAGTATACCTATGCCCGAACAATATCACGAAGAACATAGATCTTGTGTAAGCAATTATCTGATTAATATTCATTCATTAGGCTTTTTGGCATTCCTTATTTCCTTATTTGCATAACTATTAGACATCAAAGTGTTCAAGTCTATAATGATGAGGATGGTTAGGCAAGTAAAGAGAGAATACGGATGGGGGAATAAGGTTGAATAATTGTGGGTGCATGCAGGAAGTAGGTGACAGAATTGTGTATTTGTTTGGGGTAGGTTGGGGGGGAGTGTGGGTTGGTGATAGCTAGTTGCCAGGGAAACAAGTTGTCTGAAAAAGGACGATGAATATTTATCATCTCTAATGAATATTAATAAGATTGATTGAATAATCAGGGTTTCTCCACTGTTAATACAGCTCTGCAGATAGAATTTTAACATTAAAACATTTTGCAAGAGTGACGCAAAGAGCAACTGGCAAAAAAACACTTGTGATAAATATAACACAAGTTGAATGTGGTTTATTTTAAAAAAATAGAAATAAATGGGACATAATTTATTTTCCAGCAAATTCCCTTGTGACTGGGAACATTTAATGTTATTTGCGCAATAGGCGTACAAAACCAATACATTTCTATTGGGTGTCACCTGTACTAAACATAAAAAATGGTCTTTAGGAAGTAAGGGGGATAGTCTGGTAGTAACCGAGGCCACGTTTGCCATAGAAGCCACTACATGCCACAATGTAGGCCAGTACTGCAGGCAGCTTACAGTTCATATGTAATTTTCAGAAAAGGATCAGAGCATTCTGTCCTTGTTAATTATTTTACCCCATTGTATAATCTATTTTTGCCAGATTTCAGCTTAAAATCTGCCCGTGATAATGTGGCTGGATTTGTATGAAAATTTTCAAACCAGTCTGATCCCCTTCTTCTTGGTACACTGTCCAATATCTGCAGGCAGTGTATTGTACAGACGCACGGATGTTCCTAGAGTTATTGACACCTGAAACAACTGCCGCCTATCAGCAGACGGGGGTGAGACGTGAAGCGGGCGTGGCTTCAACAGGCAACATAGGCATGGACTAGTGCTTGCAGGATGGAGGTTTTTTTTAACTGCCGCCTTTTAAGTGTTCCGCAGGGGTGTGCCCTGAGCAAATGTTTCAGTTTGCTTCATGGTAGGGGCACCCCTGTATAGACAGCTTTAGACAGGTATATGATATATTGACCCGTGTATGCCAGGCTTAAGGTTCCCTCAAATCAGTGTTTGCTGCAGAGAAACTTGGAGCTAAATATATAGCACTGGTTGTTTTCAGGACCTAAGCATTCGGTTTACATCACATTTTATTTCTGTTGTAATGTCTGGGTAATGTGTTATGTATTCTGTTAGGTACACATACCATACATGTGTTGGAAACCTAGGGGCTAGCAGATCAGTCTACTTTTATTTTCCTAGACTTCAGCTTCGTTTGCAGAACTACCAAGTGTTCTAGCCCCCATTGTTATATTAAATAATTCTAGCTTTTTCAGGACAGGCCCTGGGGCTAATTCCTTAACACCTCAGTGGGGTGTTGCTCTGCTCTGAAGTTATCTTTGTCTTCCATCATATGCTCTTCTTTACCAGCACCAGGAATTGAAAATAGTTAAACACCTTTAAAACGGTCAAACTTTTTCCAGAGCCTGGTGGAAAACATAAACTACACGTTTTCTTCAAAAACCTTCTCAACAGTGAAAATGGGAGAGATTTAATTCAAGTTTGAGTGGTAGCATTTAGTGTGTTTTGCATAGTGATTATGTATTCCAGCCCTCCAATGCCCTTTCAAAAGGTAAACTCACTAGAGATGCATTGCTAAAATCAGGTTTACTTTAATCCCCCCCCCCCCTTGCATCCTGTTGTTTGTATAAGTATACCATTTGAAAGGGGAATGTTGGAAGTTATGTCATAAACAAGTAACAGTGATTAGCGACTCCAGTCCCTTCCTCCACTCTCCTTCCCACGTTCCTCCAATATTAGTGCAGACAGCATGCAAGCCCTCACAACGCCTTTCTCCATTATGTCCTTGATCATTTAATCTTCGGGCTGCACCGATGGTCAAATCAGGATCCGGGTCAGGATGTATTTAAACTTACATGCCTTCGATCCCGCAGTGCTCTCCATTAATGGGAGCCGCATCTGTGATTGGCTGCCTCTCAACCAACCACAGTCGTTGATACCAGTCCGGCCTCCTGCTTTCAATCATATTTATAACTAGACATTAAGCCCGCTACAATAACGGGCGCTAGAAGCACAGAGTGCCCCCTTAGTGTCCCAAGGCCATAGTCCTCCTCCATGTCCCAAGGCTAAAGTACCCTCTTAGGGTCCCAAGGCCAGAGCCCCCCTCTGTCCAAGGCCGGGGGCCCCATCTGTCCCCAATCCAGCCCCCCCATCTGTCCCAAATCCAGGGCTCCTCCATCTGTCCCAAACCCAGGGCCCCCCCTCTGTACCAAATCCAGGGCCCCCCTCTGTCCCAAATCCAGGGGGCCCCCTCTGTCCCGAATCCAAGGGCCCCCCGTTCGTCCCAAATCCAGGGCCCCGTCTGTCCCGAATCCAGGGCCCCCCATCTGCCCCAAATCCAGGGGCCCCTGTCTGTCCCGAATCCAGGGGCCCCGTCTGTCCCGAATCCAGGGGCCCCTGTCCCAAGCAACCTTACCTGCAAGTCTGTTTAATTGCTGTTCTCCCTCCGTGTGTTTCCTGTGTTTCTCCCTCTAGTGGTGAGTCAATAGGAACTGCAGAGACTCTTCCTCTAGTGGTGAGTCAATAGGAACTGCAGAGACTCTCCCTCTAGTGGTGAGTCCATAGGAACTGCAGTAACACACACACACGGACACAGGGACGCACACTTAGGGTTTTATTATATATGATGATACAGAGGGATACTGTATATGCTGACGTGTTTCATGTCTGCAAATCAAAAATAGTGACAAATATAAAGGGTTCTCAATATACAACATAGTGCTGTCCAGATATTGCTTTCAAAGAGGGAATCCTTCTTTATTTAGTGCAGATACACCAAAACAACACACAACGTTTTGGCAATGTGGCCTTTATCAAGTGAACACTTGATAAAAGCCACAGTGCCAAAACGTTGTGTGTTGTTTTGTTGTATCTGCACTGAATAAAGAGGGATTCCCCCTTGAAAGCAATGTAATGACTGGACAGCCTGATTTCTTTTGTATATTGAGATTATATATGTGGCAGAGAGGTGGCCAACAGGGTTTAGACGTCTAGCAAGTACCCAACTTGCTACAATTATTGGAAAATATAAAGGGTTAACTGGTGGTTGCTTCATAAATACATATGCAAATGGTTAACAGCTTCCCCTCACTCTGCTTTAGCACAAGCTCTCCCAGAGACTGGGACCACCAGCAAGAGGCAACACTAGAGAGCAGCAGTGACATCACAAATTTCCAATAATTTAACGTATTCTACAATTTACAATCAAGTTGAATTATCAAAGGAAGTTTTTGCCACAATCGACTGATGTTGCTTGAATTTTCATCCAAATCACACATGTCTGTAAATATCATCATATTTGGTTGTGTCAAGGTGCATTTTTTTCTGACCAGCATGCAAACAATCAGTTTATTGATTGATTGACTGTAAATGTAAAAGAGAGGGTCAGAATTAACCTGTTTACAGGGCCTAAAGCCTCATACACATGTCCAAAGCTCAGACTGACCCACAACGCAAACGTGTTTTGGCCGATATTCGCACATGTGCATGCATTCAGTCTGCGTCGTTCGTTGATCCTCCATGGCTGTTCAATGCGCCAGTGTCTTGTGCTCAGGGGTCCCGCGCCAGTCTGTGTATAGACCTTTACAGTACATTGCAGTTGTGGAGTTTTTGTCCTGACTATCATGATTTTCTATTTCTTATGTTGGTTTGTATAAATGATGTATAGCTGTATGAGTAAAGAAAGAACTCATTTTAAAGCTATAGTTATAAATATTTATGCAAAATAAATAGGAGTCACTGACACTCGGAACTTTAAACAGGGAGATTCAATAAAAGTTCTTATCATTAAATATGGAGCTAATTTTGCCCCAACCAATCAGGTGTTAGCTTTCAAATCTTAAATAAGATCTGATTGGGGCAAAATTAGCACCCTTTTTAACGATTAAGAACTTTTATTGAATCTTCTGTAAATGTTTGGATAACTGTTTTGGTCCCTTTGTGAGGCTTGAAAAAAGGCAAAAATGTATATATTTGTTTACTCTAATGGGTGAATTCAGTGATTTTTCACAGTTATCAACAACCTGCAGAGTATTTTTTTTAGTTTTTGGATTATGCTTTAAATGGTCATGAAGTTACTTACTCATATCCTTATATTTCACAAGGTTGTGCATTATTTGTTATAAAAATGCAGATTAATTGGGCAAGAATGAGCTAATCTGCATAAAACAACACAAGCAAAAGCTCCTTGCAGATGTGGCTGAGGAAGGCTTTGAACCCAGTGCAGCACTGCTAACCCCTAAGATGCCATGCTGCGTACAGTAACCTTAAACCACTGGATAGCCATGATCCCTAGGTCAAAATATTAAAGTCTCTCAAGTGAAAGTTCTTAGATGTTAATTAAGTCTTATGAGATGTGAATATAAAGCATAAAGCAAGGAGAGGCAACAGAAACATTCTTAGGCTTTATTGCTGCAAGTTATAATTCTGTTCTTGAGGAAATTAAGAATTACAGTACAATGACTGCAGCACACAGCAGAAATATATTAACTTGGAATGTAGGTAGGAGGGTTGAAAGATAGAGAAGAATACAGTAGGCAAATGAATATTCTTAACTACCTTCCAGATTACATATCACATTGCTTTAATAAGCTAGCAGATGGAGCCTGTTGTTGACAGGATTCAAGTATGAGCCAACTAAACAGTTAACTTTAGGATCTTTATTTTAAGGTTTTCTATTGATGAAAGACTTAATCTGCAGCAAAGCCATAAATAAACTCCAAGTTGGCTTGGACACAATAAGTCCTATATCCAGTCAGGAAATTACTAATTTAGAAATTTAGTGCAGATTAACCTTTCCATCACCAGAATGTCTGTAGACATTCCCTTAATCATCCACCTACTTGAACTAAGCATCCTTATTCCATAATTTAACACGTGTGAGGAAACACAACAAAATTTAATGGTTGAATGTAATCTAAATGATGGAATGTTTCATGCAGGAACATTCTTATATCAACCTTACACTCACCGTTCTGCCATAACTAGATTGTAAGCTCTACGGGGCAGGGACCTCCTTTCCTCTTTATTGTGTTTTGTTACTGTACAGTGATGAGCCCCCAAGCGGCGCTTTAAAAATAAACATATACATACATATATCAGGAATCGTATGTGTTCCTCAAATCGAATGAAAGGATGATCGGATATGGTGGAAAACCAGGTCCGATCATGCGGTCCTCTATGGACCACACACTCGGTCACAGTAAACTATCAGCCGTGGCCACTATTGCCACGACCAACAGTCCTACCTCCTGGCCGACCGTCTGGAAGAGCCAAACGGTTGCATGGTGTGTACCATGCTTTACTCTGATGTGTTTGTGTTGCTGGATGACTTTAATCCAGTGCTTGTTTTGCTCAAGCACGCTTAGTAATCTCTATGAGGCTGCATTCAGGTACCAACTGTCACCATTCTAGCTATGGAAAAACTATACATAACAGAAGAGTTTATAATACTAAGGCACTTGATTGACAGCTGAAATGTTAGATGTTTCAGACTGGATAGCTAATGTAATAGGGGACAGATCAACAAAAAAAGTGTACAATGATAGTTGGGAAGAATTATAGTTTCCAGTAAAGGGCAAATGGAAAAAAAAACATTGCCAGTGTACTTCCCCTTTAATGGCAGACAACAAAAATACTGCTAATGCAATGATTTGACTTTCAAGAATGTTCCCAAAATGTTACAAAATGTGAACTGCCCTACCCTCCAGCACTTACTGTAGCATCACAGAAGGTGCCTTCCATTTATTGGCTTATTGTTTATTGTATTCATTTAACCACAAGCTGAACAGAAAACTAAAATAAAGAATTGGTAACCTGAATGTATGTAAAATGATGTTTCCCTTTGTAGTAACTTCCAGAAGTGAAAAAACTGCAGATTCATTTAAAATGGAGTAGAGAGGATGGAAGTTACAGCAGATATAGATTGTTACACAGTAACAGTAAATCAAGCTACCGTACCAGACAATAAATAAACAAATATTGATATATATAGATTTAATTAGAAAACATGTGCCAAGGACCAAGTGAAGGATGTACCAGAAAGTATATAAACATCTGTAGGGCAGAATTTGGCGATAATGAAGTATAAACAGGGATAGACATATGATTATACAAACAAATAAGTTGTACCATTACATAATATTTCAATTTCCTAAAATAAGTGCTCTTCTCTGTCTATAACGTAGCAAAAGAAGCATGTGTACTACAAAGTCCTCTATTAAAATAATGATTGGAAATGCAATAGTTCCACTATGTGTAAGAAAATTGCAGCTTAATGGCTGTATCATTCACTGGCAAATGTAGATAATGTTATTGTGCAATGTACAAAAATAAAAGTGTGGGAATGTACCAGGATAGGAAAAGCAATACTGTACTCTAAATAACATGCTAAATAAAATGAATAACTGGAAAAGTACCATGAATACACAGTCATACATAATAAATGTTTGGATAAAGGGATCCTTCTGTATACAGACTATTCTTTTTTTAAGTCAATTATTTTTTCCTTTTTTCAGTCCATCTAAAGATATTTAGCATTAATTATTTTAATATATTAATCCTACCTGCTTTGCCAAAGTACAGTATAGAATTTGTAGAGAGTTAAAGCTTTTAAGTGCAAACAAATTTAGTCCAACCAACAAATTGAGATTTTCCCCTTTAAAACTTGCAGCAATATGGCTCATTGACAGTCTCATCTCGGACTTTGGAGAACATATGTTAATGTAGGAGGGGGAGGAGCTTGAAATGGCCAGTCACTGCATTATTATATTTTTCATTTGCACCATATGCCTCTGTAACACCCAACATCCATATCATGTTACAGTAGGCCTTCATATCACTCAATGCAGGTTCTGAGGTGGCCCCGTCTAAAAACTTAAGGAAAACACACAACTCTATCCCCTCATGCTGTTACTACCATTCGTTATAATATAAAGATTTAAGGGAAGACACTCGTGTTCTTTGTGAATCTTATGTTATAGTACTGTATAGAAAGTGCAAATTATTAAGGTCTGTACCGTTTGAAATTGAACAAGGTAACAGATGAACTTTGTAGAATCCAATTAAATTGTGTAACCTTTGTATTTCTACATATTTGTTAACAAAGTCGAAAACTTACAAGGATTCACTGATTCACGTACCAGCATTCCTTATGGCATTACAGAGGGATGCTGGTAGTAGTATTGCATTTCTGGAGTATAAAGTGATTGTCATAATAAAATTTCACTTATCTATTGTAATGATGTAAATTCTCCATTGAATGGTGATATCTTGGTTGGTTTTTAGCTTACAATTCAGTAAACATGTATGTACAAGCTCTGCATAAAGCTTCATTTAATCCATTAGAAAGGCCCCTATTATAATTAACACATTACACATCTACAGCTAATGTGCAGCAGTACCTAAATTATATGAATGTATAGTGGACCAATAGCTATACTGCCAGTATATGATTATACTGCCAGAGATGATTATAAACATACATGGTAAACGGTTATAAAGTATAAAAGGATGCATTTAGGTCACTGATTTTAAACTGCTATTTGTCTCGTTATACATTATAAGGCAAGGCCAAGATATTTTTCTTTATGTCATGGGAAAGTGCAAAGCTTTTTGTGTTCTTTGGCAAGTCTGGCTATAGGGTAGTTACACTAGCAAGTCATTTTATAAGCAAACACAAAATATTGTCAATATAGTAATATACACATAGCCCAATAACAGTTGAAAATACAACTGAAATCATAGCTTTAACATAGTTCTACAGTGCTGCGAGCTGTTGCCATTGGAAGCAGGACTATGAAGTCAACAACCCTTAGGGCCAGTTTCAATAGCTTCATAAGTCAAAACATTAAACAAAAGTTAAGTGAAATGTGGGCCTGTGAGGGTGCTTCTTAGTAACAACTGATAGGACCATATTTATTCATTTTTACCCATAAATGCTATCATTTTAGCTGGCTTTAATACTGGCATACTGATATGCAGATCGGTTATAATTTGCTTGATCTCATAGAGATTCTCATAATAGTAAAATAATCTAACTAAATAATCATAAAAAAACTTTGCCAGCATTTACCACAATGGTATCTTCTCGGAACCGTAGAAAGCTGTTTCTCAGCTGGTAAACATCTAATTAGTTAATAATTCTAAAAGACAGGCTAAATTGTCTTCAGATAAACTCTGATTCAGGTTTTGGAAACATCATAATTAATGATTCAACAGCCCAAATCTTTAGCATCTCTCTGTATAACAAAGCATGTGACTGGTGGTTCTGCCAATTTTGCTGATTGCAATGTCCTCACCTTTTCTGAGTCATAGCAAGACATTTGATGTATTTCATTAATTGTAAATGTTATATACTTGGCAATGGTTTTGTTTTAGCACCAAAAAAAAACACTTAAGATGTCTCCAACATGTTTGGTTGGATTTGTCAAGCCTATCTAAAATGGCTGATTTCCTTAGACAGACGTGGAAGGTAACATTTCTTCATTTTGTAAACCCTGAAAAAAGACAAGGAGGATATTAGTCACCTAATAAGTAAATAGGTCTATAAGGTAAAAAGTATGAGTCATGGGATATATTATTTATTTATTAGGCATACACACGTGCGTGTTCAGTGTTATATGCTCTCACCTTTGGTTTTTCTCCTTCAGTGATTGGTGATATTGATTTTAGGCACACTGGTCCACCTAAAACAGGGAAATAATAATATTTCAAGTAAGAAACAAGATAGAGGTACAGATATTTAGAAAGACACAAGAAAGAATAAAATGTAAAAGGAATAAATATTCAATATCTGTTGTATTCAGTTAGATCAACTGGCCTTGAAGTTTAGGTCCTGACTAGTCATCTGACTGGCTTTCTCAGTTCAGAATGACTTGGACAAGAATGTGTTGGCAATAATATCTTGGCCAAGGAACAGGTTTGTATCAAAAGGTGTCAAGGCCATTTATGTCAAAATAAAGAAACCTAGCCTGTGTGTATATGGGGGGGGGGGGGCTCAACACCAATTGTCTGCCCTTTACAGTGCTGCTATGACACCTTCTTCCTATATCCCCATAATCATTAGGACATATATAGTTTGGAAAGTACTTATACATAAGCAGTCATGAGAAAAGTTATACCTAACAGCATGTTCACTGTCCAGTCATATATATCCAGTCCACATAGGGGTCCAGCAATGAAAGTGAAGATCGGCTAGGTAACCGAGGTGATTATGGAAGGAAGAGGGTAGCTAAAAGAGGCAGGCGGGTAGGCGGGTAAGCGTTTCACTCCTGCAAGGTACATAGAGCTTCCTCAACTACTGTTCTCCCCCGGTTGTCTGAAGGCTTTTTATATAGCGCTAGGCCCAAATATTAGTTACGTCATCTTAGCGTGCAACATCTCGTAATCGGTAACCAGTTTTGATAACACTACTTAGCCACAATGCAAAAAAACAAATGCATTGAGGAGGTCCCTAACACCTGGCTGTTATATGCTGATTGAGACCTATTCCAGCGTATTTATTGCCAATAGATTCTTGTACAAGTCATTCTGAATTGAGAAAGCCAGTCGGATGACTAGTGAAACGTCTTCAAGAACTAAACTTCAATTCCAGTTGATCTAACTGAATACAGCAGATACACTATGACCTGGATGAATGAGAACCTTAACAAGCAATTTAAATATATATATATATATAAAAATAAAAAAACGTGAAACAAGCAGCACTCCATAACAGTTACTTGCCCGGGTGCACCTCAAAGGAATAGAGATAAGGAAATATGAAGCGAGGGCACCCACAGGACTTGGTAAAACTTGACCTTTATTGAAGGCACTTAATACGCTATTTATCCACAATATATATCCGGATGATGGCTTTGTCCCGAGTGAAACGCATTAATATAGCGTTTTTAAATGCCTTTAATAAATGTTAAATTTTATCAAACTGTGGGTGCCCTCGCTTCATATTTTCTTTTATATATATATATATTCAAATAAATTGGTAGTCAAAATGCTGCATTCTTGCCTGGGAAACTTTCACCAACTTCTTCCCTGATTTTATCTGGAAGTGACATGCCTCCAGGTGAACGTAGTCTTCGGGGGCTTTGTCCTGATATTAAGGCAAGAGATGATGGTGGAGATGGTGAGCTGTGTTCCACTGCTGGAAAAGCCACGGATAACCGAGTTCGTGAACCTGAAGAAACAGTAAAAAGTTTTATAATATATATACAGTTTAACTCCTGCACTCATTCCATAACAAACATCCAGGTGCCTCCAGGTAACACAGCTCCATTAACTATGTCTCATGGCATAACAAATGTCAAAAATTCCCGGGCACATTGTTTATAATCAAAGTGACTTAAAATGTGTTCAACATTTCGACGCCACTTAGGACGTCTTCATCAGGACAAATTTATCTGGTTTTATTAGTGTCAAATCCCCATATGAATATTTTACACAATATACAAAGGCAGAAGGGAACCTATTTGGTGTACCAGAGGGGACCCCCACTAAGCAAAAGGCTAAGGACTTGCAAGCGAGCACCTTCATCCCAACCATTAATAGTGGCTGCCAACTCAAATTGTTATAGCCAATCACTTCACTCCCTAGTTACCCCATCAAATGGATTAGGTTTAAAAATAGGTTTGGCAATTGGGCCTGGTAGAGCAGCCTCCATAGCATAATACAGACAACAAATATACAGAGAAAACAGGGAGAATAAATGGTATTACCAGCACTGCTGCTACCAATTTGTACCAGATCACTGCTTTATGGAAGGATTATGGGTAGCATGGCACACAGTGGGTTACTCTGGTGGTCTGGCACAAAGCAGACAGTGCACTTACTTTCTTTAAACAATATAAACCATTTTTAATTACATTTACCAGTAAGTATTGTAATGATTTAATAACACAACATAACATGTGCAGTAAAGGAATAGTGATTGCCTATGGTGCACCACTTTAACCACACCTGTATATTGTTTGTCCTTGTAAGTTGGTGTACACTTATCTGTTGCCTCAGAGTTTGCATCCAATAAGGTAAATTGTCTGTCCAGTAATTTGTCCTCCTAACAGGTGGTAACAGGATCTTATACACAGGATCTTGTGTTGCAGTCAATCATCACACTGTGTAAGGGATCACACCAAACAGATCAGTTCCATCACCACCCACTTCTATCTTCTTTTCTTTCTCTCCTCCTAGCCATAGAGAGCAGGGATGTCTTGTCTTTTATTACTCACTAATACTACCTGCAGGCTGAAGGTGGTATATAAGGAGTCTTGGTTTATATGTCCATTAGACAGTGAAGCCCATTATATAAACGGGCGCTAGACAGAGCTCCTCCTCCTCCTCGATGTGCACGCATAGCTCTTTCTCGTCCAGTGAGCTGGATGATCGCGCATAGCTGACAGACTCCTCTCGTGCGTAACCAAAAAGCCACACACGGATTCACGGACACACATTAGGGCTTTTATTATATAGGATTACAATACACAGCACGTCCTGTGTAGCAGACAGAAACTTTTTTTGCATTGGCTAAGACTGCCACATCATTGGATGTTATACTGACTCTGCTTCCTTTCAGTATTCACATGGAGCAGACCCAGGGGTGTGGTTAAACCTCCCATTTTGACTACGCCATATTGAAATAGGGATCTCAGCTCTGTAATTTTATATATTTTGCATATTTTGTGTTGTACCTAATATAAGTCAGTGCTATACTTTATATATATTTACTGATGGTCATTTAAATGTTAATAGTGAGATAGTACACACATACATATACACCTTTCCTATATGTAATATCATATACCCCCAATTGTTGGTAGCTCCTAAAAACTCAATGCAATCTCCTATGGAGATATAAATATATTTATATAATTTATATAATATAAGGGATATATATATATATATATATATATATATATATGTGCTATCTCTGTAACCAACACTGACAAGATACTGACAAACTTACCTCTAGCTGTTAGCAGGGCACTGACGGTCCTTTCACTTATTGCACTGAAACCAGCTTTAATATCAAGAAATGACCGGTGGCTAGAACCTACTGAAGCTGTATCTGACACTCTGTGTTCTGTGAACAAAAAGGAGTTTGACGGCATTAAAAGGGAAGGCAGAAATCAAACTGTTGTGTGAGAAGGGATACTGTTTAACCATCACTACATACATGTCTTACAGCAGCAGTTACCTAGTGTTTACATCCTTCACAGCAGAAGATGAAGCAAATACGTACCACCCAATACAGAAACAGCCATTGCATTCATGCCACACAGCATCATCTCACTGGCTACTAGCAGGAGACTTTTCACACCAGCTTAACTCCAGGGTTTCAGAAACTCTACACCAGGGTATGCCATGAGAAGACTAAATGCATGCTGCTTAATTTTGTTTGACTTAAATATTGTAACATAATTTGAACATAACAAAGTAGATACATTTACACTTTATTATCTATGTGAAATACAGACTGTAAAATGTATACAATATTCTTAATGTACAGACAAATATGCAATATTCTGCATTATATTACGTGTGCCTTCCCAAGCATGCCAGTTTCTGTAGTATATGCTCTACATTAGATATGATCCCAGAAATATTTAGAAACCAGTTATTATAATGCAGGTGTTTGGTTTGCTGTAATACCAATTTAAAAATGACTATTCTTCACTTAAATGAATTCAAGTGAAGTTCTTATGCTACCTTGTACCAGAAATGCTACAATGTTAGTAACACGACATTTTCAAACAGCACTAAACAACCTTCCTACTATCACAATGAAGAAACATTTATGTTGCCTATGCTGAAATCACATTTCTCTATATCGATAACCCCTTGTTTTTTTGTTCACCCTAATGAAAGAAAATATTCCCTGCTAATTATCTGTTGTTACATATGTGTAAAGGGTTATAATATCCCCACATAAATGCCTCTTCTGGGAGAAAACTCAACTTTAATGATCTTACTCTATCATAAGCTAAAGTCTCAGTTTAGCTTATCTCTGTACCCTTTACAATTACTGATATCCTTTCTGTGGACTTAAACTGCACAGCATACTCAAGATGAGGCCTTACAAGTGCGCTATACAGAGGCAGTGCTTTCCTCCCTCAACTCTATGCTCTTTCTTCTACAAGAAAGTATTTTCTTTGTTTTACAAATACTGCTTGAGACTGTTTTCCACAATAACTCCGAAGTCCTTTTCTTTTCAGTCAACTCCTAACACCATTCCATTTGAGGTATAACTAGTGTTCATTAGAGATGGCTGAACTTCCTGAAGTTTGTTTAGTTTCGGAACCATAGAACTTAAAAAGTTGTAAAGTTCTATAGTTCCTAAACAAACCCATTAAATTCAATGGGACAAAATAGTTTGAAAAGTTTGGATTAATTACAGTGAAAATAACAATGGTAAGTTATTGTAAATGGCTCTGGCACCTGGAAAATGGTATAGGGAACACGTACATATCACCAATAACAATAACTTTCCTCACAGTTGGGCTATTGTCAGGTTTCCGCATGCTACATTTGAGGGTGATTACCAATTCAAGGGTTACCGAAAAAAACATTGGAGGGTTAGTAAACGATACATTCAAGGGTTACTGAACGATACATTGGAGGATTACCAAAAATCGTATGATACATTCAAGGTTAATCGAAAATTGAACAATACATTGGAGGGTTACCAAAATCGAACTATACAGTTGAGGGTTACGGAACGATATACATTCAAAGGTTACCGAACGATAAATTTGAGGGTTACCAAAAATCTAATGATACATTTGAGGGTTACCAAACAATACAATTGAGGGTTACTGAACGATACATTTGAGGGTTACCAAAAATCAAATGATACATTCGAGAGTTACCGAAAATTGAACAATACATTCGAGGGTTACCGAAATCGAACGATACATTTGAGGGTTATAAAACAATACATTCGAGGGTTACCGAATGATACATTCAAGGGTTACCAAAAATTGAATGATACATTTGAGGGTTACCGAAAATTGAACAATACATTCGAGGGTTACTGAAATCGAACGATAAATTTGAGGGTTATCAAACAAGACATTCGAGGGTTACCGAACGTTACATTCGAGGGTTACCAAAAATTGAATGATACATTTGAGAGTTACCGAAAATTGAACAATACATTCGAGGGTTACCGAAATCGAATGATACATTTGAGGGTTATCAAACAATACATTCGAGGGTTACCGAATGATACATTCGAGGGTTACCAAAAATTGAATGATACATTTGAGGGTTACCGAAAATTGAACAATACATTCGAGGGTTACTGAAATCGAACGATACATTTGAGGGTTATCAAACAATACATTCGAGGGTTACTGAACGATACATTCGAGGGTTACCGAATGATACATTCAAGGGTTACCAAAAATCAGATGATACATTCGAAGGTTACCGAAAATTGAACAATACATTTGAAGGTTACTGAATACTGATACATTTGAGGGTTATCAGTGAAACGGAAGATTCGAGGGATATCGCCAAAACGCTGCATTCGAGAAATATGGTTTGTGCGTACCCGGCCTATGTATGCTTAGCAAACACAAAGATTGTACTCTCAACGCCAAATTCAAGATCATTTATAAACAAATGGAAAAGCACTGAGCCCAGGACAGGCTCCTGAGTAAATCCACTGACAACACTGGTCTAGCTTGAAAGTCGGATCAATAAACCCAACACGGAATTTAATTTTAACTTGTTTTTAGGGGGGAATGCTGCATGGTGTATTAGATATGATTGTGACCACAACTGCCAGATCAATGAAACACTACAAACAGACTTTTAGCAACTTTAATGCAATCAGTGCAGCTCTGCTAGTTGTATTTTATAGATGAGAACTATGTCTCCAAATAAGTTTGGGTAAAATAAAAGTTAAACTCACACAAACCTATTCAATAGTGGTTAGCCCTTATATTTGCTCATTGCCCGGCAGTAAATGGGGCCCAACGTGTTTTAGGGTGAATAGCAGCTGCCCTGTGACTGCTAGGAAAATGTTAAGATTTCTTTCTTGAAATTAGCCATAAAAATGTTTTCAGAGGTAAAATGATTTAGAAATCACTAGTTCCAACGGAGCACCTCTGTTTATAAGGAGCTTCAATTACCAGTCACAGAAAATGTGGAGAATTTAGAAACAAGGTTTTTTACATATCACCCATTAATATCAGGGTAATTGAAATTCCATAGGATTAGCACATGGACCAAATTTTATATGTGGAGCTGAACTTTTTCTTCACTAGTATTAGATGGATAGTAACAATCACCTACAACCAATTTCCTGCTTACTCTGACCACAGTTTATTCCTATCCCATTATATCAGAGTATACCGTAGGTTAAATTAGATTACATAGTTATTTATGGTAAAAGATGTCAGCAGGTTTGTACACAAGCTAAAGCAAACGGTCCTTTTAAGACAATTATTTATCATGTGTGAGAGGCTTGAGACTTTAAAATTACATTTGTGTATAGTGAAAATAAAACCTAGTGTACCTTCACTATGGACAGTAAAAGTATACAAAAGCATTTGTTTTAGATGATTGTTTCCCTTTACTTGGCTGCAGCTCAGCTATGCATACTCTTTAACAGGCTTATCCATTCCCACCCAGATTAAACTCAGAATCCAGATTTATATAAATCCCTTAGTCATGTGGCTCCCTCTTCCCCCCTAAATACTATAGCAATTACTTGTACCTCTTTAGCTCTGGTTTCAGCCCTTCATACTCCTGAACACAATGCATCTTGTGTACTGTATTATAGAGAAAAGGCATGGAATGTCTAGGTTTGCTGAGAGAGGCCACAGTTCCCCGGGTAATTGTAAATTGCCATTTCTGGAGTAGCAGAAGCTGGACAATGCAGCACAGCTGGATGCTCACAGGTTGGCAGTCTATAAATCTATCTACAAAACATTTACGTGGGGATGTTTTCCAGCTCAAATATATTCTTAGGATGGATAAAAGCATCACACCCAGGAGCAGACAGGATTTTCAGGAAACATGTAAAATCATTTGAAACTAAATCATATCTAAAGCTCAAAAGATAAACACAGATATATGATACATACTAGGGGCATATTAATAAAGGTGCAGTATCTCAATATAATGATACCGAGCTTTTACAGCGATTGCAGTACACCCTGCTATACAATACTGGTACTGGGCCTTCATTTTTGCCATAGTTGCAGAGTACAGATACTGCACACTATCAGGGAGATGATAAAAGTTCTTATTGTTAAAAATGGTGCTAATTTTGCTCCAACGAATCAGATGTTATTTAACATTTCAAATCTAACATGTGATTGGTTGGGGCAATCAAATGTTAGATCTAAAAATTAGCACCATTTTTAACGATAAGAACTTTTATTAACATCTCCCTGTATATTCCTACCTCCTATTTCAATATTACTATTGCATTTGCTATATTTTGCAATAAATGTCAACATATATTCTTAGCAGGACCTGCCATGCTATATTCAAAACCATCAAGTAACTGAAGCAAACCATAAATACACATAGCAGCTGTGTTTTACCGTATCACAACACTATTTAATCCAACACACTTGTGGAAACAGGACACATTGAATTGAATAGAAAAATGGATGCCTCTGCGATAATAAAAAATGTGTGAATGAGCCCTACATAAACCAGTTAAGTGTCCCTTTAAAGGACAACTATACTGTAAAAATGACTTTGCCTCATCTTAATCTATAAATAAATACATGTAAGTAGCTCTTACTCTAAGGCTGGATACACACAGACAAATTTCCGGCCCACCCATCCATTCGCCACAAGCAAGCAGTTGGGACAAATCACTGTTGGATGCAGCAAAAGTAGATGTGGCCGACTCTTCGCCTGACCGATTGTGCGGCTCCACAGGGAACAGCACAATTACCCATGATTTACTAGCATTTTGGATCGTCGGTCACAGCAAAAAACGCTGCAGATTTTTCGGCCAACATGACCGATACACAGAGGTATCAGTCGATTCGGCCTAAAATCAGTCAGTGTATACCCAGCCTAAGGTGTGTATTGCTTCATCCCTATAACCAAGTACTAGTTTTGTGCAACCTTAGTATTCCCCTCCCACACTTCACTTCACATCTGACTTTCTGAGAAGAGGCAGATATTAAAGGGCATGTCCACCCCCAAAATTATAATTTAACCCACTACTGTGTAGTGTAGAAAAATCCTTAACTTACATCCCAGATCCAAACGGTTGCCCTGCAATGCCCCTCCAAAGTCCAGAAAACTGGCCACCAGGAGCCTAGCAGAGGGGGATATTGTTTCTGCCTCTGAGGCTTCCTCTGAGAAGTTTGTGGCATGCTCTGAGCAGCCCCCCCCTCTCTCTCGTTTTGGTCTCCCTCCCCCTACCATTAAACCCTTTTGATATGTGGTAGGGCTTGCTTCCCCAGCCCCAACCTCATTAATTTTATTTGCAGAAAGTCCCCCGATCTCTACTTACCTTCCCTTTATCCTCCGCCGTTCTGAACTGCCGGCAGCCGCGTCCGTGATTGGCTGCCTCTCAGCCAATCACAGACGTGGCTGCTGGTCCCGTCCCCTGCTTGCAGTTCCATGCAAGCAGAGGGCCGGGCAGTGCGGCGGAGGATAGAGGGAAGGTAAGTAACTATAGGGGGATTTTCTGCACATAAGATTAATGCGGTTGGGGCTTGGGGAGCAAGCCCTACCACATTTTATAAAGGGTGGACATGCCATTTAAGCATTTGGCTAAACATTTTGACACAGGGCCATTTCTAGGACCAGCTAACAGTGAACAGATAAGGCACCATTCAAATGTGGAGGGTGGCATTTAAAGTTATTTCTTTAAAAAACAGTGATCCTTATCAGCCATAGAGTAACATGCTGTTTCCAATCTAGTTCCCTGTAACTTATCTGTTTGCATACAGTATAATCATCATGGCTGAGGTTTCCAATTCTGCATTAACAGCATAAATAACTCAGAACTTGCTTATACATAGCAAAAAGGGACTGTGCCAAATGTCATTCCTGGTGGTTATGTGCTTTTTAAAATCATTGCTATACTTTTCTTAGTGGTCCAGCAAGAACCCCAAATCCTTGTATACATTCAGTAACTTGTAGTTTTATAAATATGGAAATATTTTAAATAAGTGAAGACTGAGGTTGAGGGTTCACATTTGATGGAGGTTGCTATTTTTAGGTTACATTTTTAGTAATTTCAGCAGTTTTATAAATAAGCCCAGTGGAAACCTTTTTCTTTACACTGCTGCTCCGTTTCATTTTGCTATGGTAGAAAGGATTAACAGAAGCCTGAGACTACAAACTTACACAAGTCCCTCAACAAAACTAAAATATACACAAAGTTATTCAATAAAAGTTCTTATTTTTAAAAATGGTGCTAAATTTGCCCCAACCAATCAGTTGTTAGCTTTCAAATGTAATAATAATAACATCTGACTGGTTGGGGCAAAATTAGCACCATTTTTAATAAAGAACTTTTATTGAATCTCCCTAACAGTGTTTAGATCTTAACTATTAACAGTTACACATGTAAATCAATGGTGCCCAAACTATTGCATGGTACTGTAAATAAGTCTATATCGTTTCCTAACTAAATGTAAGTTGTGGCAATGAGGAACGATTATCTGTAATTCTGCACGTTTCTGGCTATTCCCAAGTTCTTCATCCACTTCTCTTTTCCTCTCCCCTTCCCAATGAATACAAATTTGTTTCACTGCTTATTCCTGTTCAGTCATGTCAAGAAAAGATCATCCAGTTGTTACTTCAATGCTATGGCAAGATGAGGGGGGAGTGCTAAATCAGGGTGTGCCAGGGCACACTGATGTGACTTCAGACTGCCAGAGGTGTGTATTTGGTAGTGGAAATAATTCACTAGTATAACCTTTATTTTTGTTATGTTTTAATTCAAGAATATTATTATTATGATAGAAATTTTGAGGGCAGTCAATATAGTGTATCTTATCTAATTTTTAAATTTAATTACAATATACACAGTAAAGTGCATAAAATATTGGTATTTACAACATTAAAATGAACATAAAAATGCAGGTGCACCCAAGAAAAAATTGCATTGGAACCTGTGCCACAGTCTGAGAACTACTGTGCTAGAGAACTCAGGGTGTGAAGAACTGCATTTTGCCGGCAAACCAGCAGAGGGGGCAATACTAACCAGCCGCAGCACCATCAAGGATCAAGATCATTTCTCTACAATTCTGCTGAAAGACACGCCTTACTGTTAAAAATGAAAGAATCCATTTTATCCTATGAACAATAGACATAGAATGATTTATTAAATTATAAAATAATATAGCATGATGGAATATTTGCAGCCAAAATGTAGCAAGCGTAATAACAAATCATTTTTAATACTAGTTAAGCTGGTAACGTTACATGGTGATGCGTGAAGTATATTTTAAAACACATTTTTAACTCTCCTTTAAAGTACATGCTTACTGGACAGATTACCGGTACTATTCTGTAAGGTTAAAAGCCTAAAAACAGACACTGACAATTCAAAAAAGTAATACGCCTTGCACACAAATAAAATGCTCTAGAAATTGCTAAACTATTCAGGCGCGACCACCAGACAATCAAACACTTTTCTGCAAATACCCATTAGAACAAAAAAAAAAGAGAGAAGAGAAAAGCAAATTAACCACAAAAGACTTTAAAAAAAAGAATTAAATAAGAAACTATTAGGAGTCCATTAATGTCTAGATCCACCATATTCCAGAACTACAAACCATCTACATTGTTCCAAAACAAACAGAGCTTACAGTCTAAATCTGGGTGCACACACGGCCAAATCTGTAACTCCAGACACAATCTCAATACACTATCAGGACGATGCACCAAGCGCCGCTATCGGCAACCCGGTGCAAACAGGCCGGCGATGTTATATGCCAATAGTGACGCTCGGAACATCGTTACCTGGCGATTTTCTATTCCGGCATTTTTAACTCCAGCTATTAGCTGGCGTTTAAAGTGTCGCAATCAAATGCCGATTTCGCCATATAACATCGCTTGCGACAGCTGCGTTGTTAACTTTTGTGTTAGTCACGCAGCCGCCGCAAGGAAGGAGTTTAAGTCACGCTAACCGATATAACATCGGTTAGTGTGACTTAAACTCCAAAACAGGAGCGATGCGCCCGTTGGTGCATCGCCCTGTATATGTTCAGGGGGGATTGCTGGGGTGGCCACACATGCAGGAGTCATTATCAGCTCTCTATTCTAAAGCCATTTTTTAACAAGTGATCCTGTGGTGAGTCTTTAAACATGGGATTGGCCAATATTATGCTGTACTCATGGTAGAAACAACTACCACTAAGAAAATTCAAAAATATTTTTAAAAAAATTAAAAAAAAAAAAAAAAATAGAATCAAAAATGAAACCAGTATGTTTAGGCCAAAAAAATCCTTTTTAAAAGTTTCATTGGTAGATGAATTAAAAAAAGACTTTTAATGGATTATGGATTAGAAGGGAGGATTACTAAGAAACTCGATAAACAGGAAGAGAGTGAGCATCATTGCTAGAAATGTACCATGGGTAATCACCTGAACCTTATTTATTATTAGACTTCTCTTGTGCAGGGCTATATAAATGCATAGGGACACTTCATGACATACTGTCAAGCCAAATGCCTAATATTATTCTGACTGGTGATCACATTTTCAATATCAAATTGTAACTAGTGTTTCTGTATTGGTGGCCACAGACGCAGCAATATTATTGGCCGATACTGGATATAGGCTATCACTGTGACCGCTGGAGAAATCGGCCCGATCGAATGGGTGGATTTCATTATCGGGATGTGTGGAAATTTAGTCCGATAATATTGATCTATGGCCACCTCCATTACAGTGTAAATATTATTAGTAAACAAATCACATACTCTTATACAGGTGGGGACAGTTGCAGGTCTCACCTTTGCTCAGCCCTCCCTGGTCCCAAAGCAGTTTGGTGATCTCACTGGTCCAGCTTTCCTTTACTGCTACACTCTCTGCTTGCAAGATTAACGTTTCTCTGGATTTCTGTCGCCGAAACCAAAGCTCAAACCGTAAATCTGATTCTGTAGCAATCTCGGTAAGGCCCATATCAGCTGTCTACAATTTGGGGTTGATACAATAAAAGCTAGTATTGTAATAGTGTACATAAACCATGTTAGAAGATAGATTATAAACTGTGTTACCTTAAATGACTGCTTATAACCATAGGTCTCCAGTCCACCCTCAGCTGTCTTAAGTTTACTCAAAAGGAGAAGTTTTTGGAAGAGGAATACATGGCGCAGAGACTTCTTTCTCCCTGAGATTACAGTAAAAACATCTTTGAGAAGGAGGCGCCCATGTTCCTTTTCATCCACCTGAAAGGGTAAAATGGTGAATGGGAGCAGGGAACGAATGACCAAAAATACTGCCCAATTATTTCTATTATGAGAATGAAATTGACTGCAAAAACCTCATAAAAACAATGTAAAAGGAGGTCTATACGAATCTCTTGTTACAGCTCTACTGTCAAAGAATGAAACCCCTAAATAAACATGATTAAAATAAACCCCCAAATAAAAATATACCTATCCCATCTCTAACATATACTAAATAAAGATATGAAAGGTCAGAATATCCTAACTGGAAATCAAAGACCCTTTTTACATATGGTACTCTAACAAATGTTACCCTTACAAATGTTACCCTAACCAGGATGCGGGTGGAAACAAGGCCCTATAGCATTCACAGGCATACTATTCACAATCACATAAATGTTATAATTATAGATGTTTATGGAAAATCAGCTACCGTATATACTAGAGTATAAGCCGAAGTTTTCAGGATTTAAAAATAGCCTGAAAACCGAACCTCGGTTTATACTCAGATCGCTTACTTCTCTGTGAAATCCGGCTGCCACTTGCTCTGCATCTGTAGGCTGACATCACTCGTCAGCGCCTGTCTTACTTTCCAGCATGGAGCGAGCGGCCAGATTGCACACTGAAAACTGCCCAGGCAAGTTAACACTGAACTGGGGGGGCTCTCAGTGGGAGGTAACCCCCAATCCCATACAGTAACCCCCAATTCCTTGCCACTGCAGATGTTTGGAAACTACAACTTCCAACTAAAGCATGCTGGGAGTTGTAGTTTCCAAACATCTGGAGTGCCAAGGAATTGGGGGTTACTGTATGGGATTACTGTCCATTTAAAGGGCAACTAATGCCTCAAAATGCTTGTGAAGGTTCTCATTCATCCAGGTCATGGTATATCTGTTGTATTCAATTAAATCAACTGGACTTGAAATGTAGTTCTTAAAGACGTTTCGCTAGTCATCCGACTGGCTTTATCAATTCAGAATGACTTGTACAAGAATCTGTGGCAATTATGTACCCTGGAAAATCCGAATTAGCATATCACAGCCAGGTGTTAAGGGTGTGATTGGATAGTGGCTAAGAGGTGTTATAGGAACGCCCAGAGTAAGGTGTTAAAACAGCATTGTACATGGCAGACAGTTGATGTCGAACCCCCCCACCTCTATTTAGGGTTGGTTTCTTTATTTTCACATAAATGGCCTCCTTAACACCTCTCTTGAACCAGTCACGTTCCTTCGCCAATATATTAACATTACAATCTTCAAAGGTATGTCCTTTATCCTTAAGATGCAGGTACACGGCTGAGTCCTGACCCGAGGAATTGTCTCTTCTGTGCTGGGCCATACGTTGATGCAGTTGCTGTTTGGTCTCCCCCACATATAAATCAGAGCATTCTTCACTGCACTGCACTGCGTATATGATGTCGCTTTTCTTGTGTTTCGGTATTGGGTCTTTCGGATGTACCAATTGCTGCCTCAGTGTGTTGTTCGGTTTAAAGCAGACAGGGATACGGTGTTTTTTGAAAATTCTTCTTAATTTCTCGGAGACCCCTGCTACATATGGGATGACCATGTTCTTCCTCCTGTCTTGCTTTTCCCCTTCACTGTTGGTATTTGTGTTCTTTTCTTTCCTTCTACTTCCTTTGACAAAGGCCCAGTCTGGATATCCACAAGTTTTAAGGGCTCCTCTGAGATGTTTCATTTCTTTAGCCTTCGCCTCTGTGCTAGTGGGGATGTTCTCGGCAGCAACTGCATCAACGTATGGCCCAGCACAGAAGAGCCAATTCCTCGGGTCAGGACTCAGCCGTGTACCTGCATCTTAAGGATAAAGGACATACCTTTGAAGATTGTAATGTTAACATATTGGCGAAGGAACGTGACTGGTTCAAGAGAGGTGTTAAGGAGGCCATTTATGTGAAAATAAAGAAACCAACCCTAAATAGAGGTGGGGGGGGTTCGACACCAACTGTCTGCCATGTACAATGCTGTTTTAACACCTTACTCTGGGCGTTCCTATAACACCTCTTAGCCACTATCCAATCACACCCTTAACACCTGGCTGTGATATGCTAATTGGGATTTTCCAGGGTACATAATTGCCACAGATTCTTGTACAAGTCATTCTGAATTGAGAAAGCCAGTCGGATGACTAGCGAAACGTCTTCAAGGACTACATTTCAAGTCCATTTGATTTAATTGAATACAACAGATAATGCCTCAAAACAAAACAGAATCAGGAGGATGGCATCTATTGGTAAAAATATTGCCTTCTGATTCTGTATTACTTTGAGGCTTTAGTTGCCCTTTAAATGGAAGGCAGAATTTCCATACAGTAGTCCCATACAGTAATAGCCATACTGGATTTGGCTATTACTGCATGGGACTACTGTATGGGAATTCTGCTGTCCATTTAAAGGGCAACTAAAACCTCAGAACAATTCAGAATCAGAAAGCAGTTGTGGTGATAATTTCAACCCTCGGCTTATACTCAAGTCAATCAGGTTTTCCTAATTTTCTCCGCTGTGAGATTTATTGTGACTTAAGCACAAAATGAAGCATAATGTAGTCTGCTCATTTAATTAACCTCAAAGAAGAACATCCTACAGTGAGTGTTAAACATATCGTAAAGGAAACACTGACCACTGTTTAATGAAGTGTTGACGTTTCATTTCTACTGCCTTAGACACAAGTAAGAATGTATAGACAGACTGGGCTCTGATTCTTGCAGAAAATATTGTTATTCACTGTATGAGTAAGAACACTGGGATGTACATGAACAAGCATCTTTATGATAACAAGGAACTGCCCTAATTAAAAAGACATATGGCAGTATATGTTATATGTAATATTCTGTGCACACACACTTCAGAGTTCTCACACAAACAAAAGGGGAGTGATATTAAAGGGAAAGTTCAGTGGAAAACATTGTTATTTTTAAAACTCTTAGTTTATATTATGCATACCTAGTTATTCTACATATTCTCCTCTATTTTGAAAAATCAGTTGTATTTATACTCCTTACTGTTCCCTGCTGTTGACATTATTGAGCTGACATTTCAGGTCCTGTAACGGTTCTTCCCAGAATGCACCATACCTTGGAATGTTCCTAACAGTAAATTCTACTGATTGGCTGTAGGATGGGGCAAACATGCTTAGAACTCTATGGAGAAGTTGAATTTACACAGGTGCTGGATCAAGTGCAAGAACATAATGGTCTCTATTAGGGGTCCTGCAAACAGGAAGTCAGTATTTCGGAAGCATTTGTTTATACACAGGGATGGAGAAACACCTTCATGCTATATGAATAGCACTGCACACAAAATCTAAGTCATTTCTTACTCCCAGGTTCCCCAGAGTAAAGGGGCGGAGATATGCAAAATACTCCTTTATGTCCCTTAGCTTATGCATGTGTCCAGAACCGCTGGCTTAATAACATGCAATATAGCATAATGTATATAGCCAATCATCTGACCTGCAGACATGACATGTTTTGATCTTGTTAGATCTCGCCAGTACAAGATACAGATTCATGGCAGGTACACAGGCAAAATGCTAAATGGGCAGGTTAAGGTCATTAGGATAGAGAAATTATGCTCTTTTTTCTTGAAAGTGTATGTATTGTGCACTGAACTTCCCCTTTAAGCATCCCCATAAAGCATATATATTGTCCTCTTCCTTATTTCATTTCAGAGTTTTCAGGTCATTTTACCTCAAATCCACGGATTGCTTCTACAGCCAAAAGGTTTTTCCCATGATGCACCAAGGAACCAACAAGCTCTCGGGCAGAATGTAGTGACTGACGTTCCTGCTCGTTTTCCTGGTCACACTCTTGTATCATGTCCCATAAGAAACGTTGGTACTGGTCCAGTTGATCCAGTGGTCTCTGTAATATTACCCAGGAGTCTTCTTCTTTTTTGTCTCTGAGTCGGCTCTATAAACACAAAGATACTAATTACTCTTGGCTGTAGAAATAAAATCAGCTCAGCCATTTAGCCATGGAGGTGAATAGATCAGCAGGGCTTATATACTGTGATTTTTTTACAGTCCGTAGTGGTATATTTCTCTGTTTTTGTGTGTGAATAGGCTTCAAGTAATGGGTCTTGCCACAACTAAAATGTTCAGTTTATGGAGGGCTAATGTTTTAATCTATTTGACTTCTTCCTAGCACAGCAGATTTGATGTTTTGCGTGCAAACAAGGAATTTGCATACACATGCCAATTTTCAAGCAGAAGATCTGTCAGGTTTCATTTTTTATGCTGTCATTCAAGGAAGTTATCAAGAAATGCTCTACAAATGGTGCAAACTGATGTGTAGCACAGAATCAACAGGATTCCTGCTTTGGGTAACATTTGTGCAATTTCCTGGCTGAGCAACAGAGGATGCTGCATGCTGAACGAAGGAAATAATGGCAGGATGCTAAAAGCAATATAGAAAATGGACACCTAATGGTAAGGTAAAAACAACCCAATAAAACATAGTTATAAATAGAAAACAGACAGCACGCTAATATTATAAATAACTTAAGTACAGTAAATGTATTAATAATGCTGACCAACCACACACAACATTCCAAGGTCATTCCATTCTTCAGAGGGAACCATTTTGAATCTACACGGGAACACATTCTGCTCCTAATTTGCAGATCAGTTTGGAACTGTCACCTTATTCCAAACTAAAAATTTTGCCACTGTAATTAACTGTCATTGGTTAAAATACTAAATGATTACAACCACATTTGTGAAATCAGCTAAACAAAACATAATCAGTACAAAGTGATGAGACATCAACTCTATTGCAGTTTCTTTTGCCTTTACCATGGTCATCCACCCACACCCCCAAATACTTGCTGGCACATTTAGTATTCAAGATCCTACACTGTATAAATGCTCATACATTGAAGTTAAACAACTGTTAATATTCCACACAGCTTCCTTCTTATTACTGTAAGCAATTGTGCTGTCATAAATTGAAATTGAAAATTTTCCTCCCATCCAAGCTTTATAATACCACTCACCTTTAAGCTCCCACTCTGTACCGGAAGAAAGAGCTCTACCTTCTGTCTGTTTTTTACATACAGAGAATACAGGCGCAGCTGATCTGCCTACAACGTAATAAACAGGTGAAACATTAAATGAGAAGTTTGTAATTTAAGGGTCAAGATGTAGTGTTAAAGCATTATACAACATAATTTTCTGGCTAAAATGTTTAACACACTTCTATGTGCCCTTAATACATAGCTATTAAATACAATACACTTAAAACATGTTTGTTTTTTATATAAAATATTCCTTAAAAGGCTATATTATTTATTGTTAACCAAGACACAGGTTCCACAATACAAATAAACAATAAAAAAATCATTAATAGTCAACAATAACCTACATGTTGCAGGAAGCAATAGGAGACGGTGAGTGGTTGGGATACACAGTTTTGAAGGCCCCGGAGGAAGTGGATATGGAAATTCAAAAGCTGTTCAAGACTCCCTCTCAATGCCAGGCCTGCCGGACATGAACTTCTGACCTCTAGAGACCGCCGCAAGGACTGCACATAACTACGCTCAGAACACAACAGATCTAATAGTAAGCGTTGGGGTGACCTGCAAAGGAAATGGAAAGGAACACAGGGTGGTAACATTAAGTTTCCATAGACATTTATTGCTGTATTCACTATTGTATTTTTATTGAAAGAAATGTCACATATTTACATCATTCTGGTAATTTTATGTAAGTACAGCATCAAGAATTTTACCATTTACAGGTAAAGAAAATTTAAATATGTGTTGAGATAAATATTGTTTTAAGACTTCTTTATGTTGTACATCTTCTTCTGGTTGTACATCTGTAAGCTCACCTTTTTCCTTCTGGTAGCCCTCCCCAAGGTGCATCTGGTCCTCTACCATCACCTCTGCTTAGTACATGACCACGTGGAGGACTGCAAGTTCTGTCAGCCAGCTCTCGACTGCTGACTTCTAGGCCCCTGATCCTCACACCCACATCTAACCTCCGACCTTCAGATCCTGCCACTTGAAGGTCATCTTCCATGAATGTTTTAGTCTGCAAGGGGACACAAAGCTCATTTCTAAATGTATAAGTTGCATGCATTTTATAGCATTTGATGGGTTTACAATTAAAATCAAGTTCTACAGTACATAGATGAAATGCAATCTGTCAGAGACTGTGGCAGATTTAAAGTAATTTTTAGGAGATACTGGCAGATTGAAAGCAATATTTAGGATACTGTGGCAATCTTGAGTAGTTTATGACAGATAGAGCTTGAAGAAATGTGAACTCCACATATTACAAGGCAGTGAATCAAAGTTAAGATGCCCATGCATTAAACTCACCTCTAGACTGATCCCATGACATTCAATCAATTCTTCAGTAACTGCCTTTCCTGTTCCTTTTCGCGACCGTCAAACAATCGTGACGGTGCTGCCTGGCTCATTCATTTTGCGATCATATGTTGGTCATGAAAAATAAAGCGCTTCCTGAAGAGTTGATTGAATGTCATGGGATCGGTCAGGAAGTGAGTTCTAATGTATAGGCACCGTTAGAGTGAGATCTCACTGAAATCCAGTGGAAGGAGACTCCTTACTATATTGGCAAGCAGGACTGGAAAAAGTGCAAAGATCTACTATTTGCAAATGGCAAGAAAAATACGATGGAAATTAAAACTTTAAAGTTTGTTGAAAGACATAAGGTGAGTGAACAAAATGGTGTAAATGTCTTTTGAAAAAGAAGAGTTCTTGTAAATGGAACAGCACCTACCTACAATATAATTATTATGAGTTGGGCAATTTTTTTTACACTACAGTTCCGTATGGTATTTATAAATGGTTGTTAGTACAAATGTTATTTTCAAGCATCTACTCACTTGTTCCCTAGTCTCAGCAAGGGATTCCAGCCTTAAATCTCGACTTCCCTTTCTATCCTGTAGCATGTGCACATCCTGTAACAAAGTAGGTTTTTTTCACTGCATATTTGCTATACTTTTTAAATGGGAATTTCTAAATACATCACAGAAAAAACACTATAGTGTAATGTCTGTGGAAATACCCAGGGGAAGCCAGCTCATTGGAGTTGCTCTCATATTTTATGCTATGAGTTTTAATATTCAAAGTCTGGCATACACTCAATTTAATATGTGGTCTGGGTGCATAAGTACCGGACCCAAGGTAAAATAGCATTTAGAAGTGACTAATGGATACATATAAAATATTGCAGTTGACTGTATGTCTCAAGAAAAGGCAATTCAGATTATCAAGAGGGCAATCAACTGTAATAGTAACCACACCAATGTGCCAATACTTTTATGGTTATATCTCCATACCGACTTGACCCTAACAGCACAGAAGGCCAAGCATTAATCTGCGTGAGTCAAGTGAATGTATTAGATCAAATTAAGTTATAACGGTATTACTAATGTCCTAGGTAGGTAAAAGTACATCCATGTTCCTGCATTCATCAGGTAAAGCAATACAAATCCAGCACTGGAAAGCACATTTAACCACAATTATAGGAATCACTATTATGATGACAAAACCATATTATATTGTGGGTTAGTTTCCTTTATCCTACCACCTCAAGTGATTGTTCCTGATATTCCAGTGGGGTCACGCTGGCCTCCAGTTCCTGAAGTCTCTTGTTAGATAGCTGGACTAGCTGATGCAGTGCCTCATCCACTTTCTCATACAGTTCAAATGTTATTGGGTCACAGAGTCTGGGAGGTGCAAAAACAAGGTTGTGAAGATACCCATTGCTCTTATTTCAGAATCGCCACACTTTTTTGCTGGCAAGCTATCATGTTACCTTAGATAAGAAGATTTCTGCAGCCTTGCTACTAGAGTGCCCCCATCTCTTTGCAGCCTCTGCAGTCTCTCATCGTTTAAAGCACTTTTCATGGCATCGCGATGTTGAGATATTAAACTTTGTATATCCTGGAACAATAAAAACAGTTGGAATCCCAACTTTATCTGCATAACAAACACAATCTTTGTTATGCACCATGGAAGGGGGCTGATTTACCATCCTCTAAGATGGTAAAAAAAAGTTCACCCAGTGTCTTTTTTTAACAAATCCTATTACGGTTCAACAGGACTGCATGATTTAAGAACTGAAATAGCAAAAATGTACACAATAATATTTATTACCTGAGAGGTATCAGCATTCAGACTTTGGGTCACTTTATCCAAAGATTCAAGCACATCAGAGCATAAAGAGTAGAGATTGACCAAAGACTGCAAGAATGGGACATACAGAGACGAAGAGGAAAGTGAATAATAGTTAAGTTGTGAAGTATTTGCTAATTCCTGCTAAAAGTGTGATTTTTTTCAGTGGCTTAGTGGAATTTTAAATTGTTTGTCGTTTAATACATAAAAAACATAAAAAAATTTAAAAAGTATATTTATATATAAAAATTTTGCAAACTACATTAGCCACTATTTGGCCTTCTAATAATAATGGGAACTGCATAAAGGTCAGAAAGAAAAAGAGAATTTAATGGATATTATTACATCCTTTCTGACCTTTCTGTTTTCTTAAATTGGCTTTTAATGGGGCCCATACAACCCCCAATTCTACGATTAGTATTGGATCAGATAGGAAAATAAATTGACAGAAAATCGGAGGATCAGCCATACACGAACCAACCTTCGTACGATATCAGAATATCCCAATATCACATGATCGGGATTGGTGCGTGTATGGGCCCCATAAGGCTGGCACTCAAGGGCAGGTATCAACCACCTGTGCTAATATTATGATAGATTAAGCTAAAATATCCACCATAATAACTGACATGTTCAATTGTTGTTAACTGAGTTTTAGACATAATTGGTTAAAACAAAAGACTGGACAAGTTGTTAAGGCTCGGTGTCCGGAAAGGGCACGAAACACGCGTCGGTGTTTTGCTGGGCGGAAGGGCCTACCGAATAGAGGAGCTCGCAACTTAGAATGGCAGAGACCACAAGGATACATGGACTTTTGTGAAGGTCGTGAGTATGAGAGGACTATATCTAACGCATGTAACCTCGATTGGATCAATATTGGGATTTGGGTAACTAGATATCGGAGGTGGGACGAGTGAAGATTATGTGACTGTCAACAGCATAGAACGCCACGAGAGATTGTATGGGGGTATGATAAGACCTGATCGATTGGATCAATATTGGGTTTTGGGTAACTAGATATCGGAGGTGGGACGAGTGAAGATTATGTGACTGTCACAGCATAGAACGCCACGAGAGATTGTATGGGGGTTAATAAGACCTGATACCAGTTAAACTATCAAAAAGTATAATCTGGGACAGGCGAAGGATTCCATATACCTAGTGCTAAAGGTGATGTGCTTCCCGTGTCTGCTGTGTCATTTTATGGAGATTTGTTCTCGTGACTAACTGCAAGTCCCATACCCCCCGAACTTATTACCCGCAGGAATTGGGACATTCACTGCTTCAGTCCAAGTATCTCTACATGATATTGATCATTGTTGGCCATTGGTGGATTATGTCGGACACTGGTATATATGCGGTTGTGAGTGAGGAGCCTACAATTACCATCATCCTTTGTGCCCTTCCGCCCAGCCAAGTTTGTTTGTTTGTATTGCATATCTAATTGAATGGCATGTGTTTGATACACAGCTATAATTGTGAACATTCGAGTAAGGGGTGGTTCCTTAGTGAATGGGTTAATGTATAAGAATATGATGTCTTTCAGAACAAATAAAGGTGCATTGTATTGATCTTTGAACCTGGTCAGACGTTTATTGTAATAATATCTACACAGGGCCTGTTTTCTAGTCGTCTGATCTTCCCTGGTCTGAAGGGGTTATGGAGACCAATATATTATATTTAATATGCTGCATGATCAGGTGGCCAAAAATGGCCACTTCACTTTAAATTTAGTAGATTGACTACATGGCATCACAATATATCCAAAACCAGCCCAGAATAGAGCATGCCAGATGTGTAATTACATGTTGGCCTATTACACATTTGATGTTGCTATCTTAAGATTCTTATGTGATGTATGTTAAGTTGTTTTTTTAAATGTAGCTTTGTGGCTCAGATGCTTGGAGTTAAACTGTGTCCTTTTTGTCCACCCTCTGGATTCCCACACAGTCAGTGTGTACGTAATGTCTCTCCCCTCCAAAATTGTCAGGTAACTCTTCTTGCTCTACAAATTGCACCAATTCTTTAGTTAAAACAGCAGAAACCTGTAGGTGGGACAAAAGGTATGATTATCAAATACATATAGGAAATCAATTACACCACCGGTACAAAGCCTGCCCACTTGACACATCATTAAGGAAAGGACAGATTGCTGTTATCATCAGTTTCTGAAACACTCAACATTCTTGGACCAATGTCTGTTAAAATCCACTTTGGTTACTAATACCATCTTATTTTAATTCTAATAAGCAATTTAAAGCTTTAATTTGTGTCCATTATGTTTTTTAAAAAAATTATCTATACATTATCCCTGTCTGGGCCATATTTATAAGGTGTTTTTCAATTACGCTTTAACAATAGTTGCAGTATTGTAAATTCACAACCATGGATATAAATCTATGTTGCAGTCATAAATGTAACATCATGATCGTAAATCTACACACATACAATACTATTTGGACTTTTGCTACCGCATGGTATTGTACAAACAAAGGTTCGTACATTAACGAATGTTTGGGTTAATAAATATGGCCCTATTTTTCCCCCACTACATATGTTAAGTGAAAAAATGAAGAAAACAAATTATAATTGTACAATTAAATGTGAGTTTAGTTGAATTAGGACTTCAGAATGACATGAGTCAATATTTAAATCTGACCTGTACAATAAATCTTCCCTGTTAAAGAATGACGTCTCTGGTACAATTATATTTGTACAATTAACGGTTGGGTTTAGTTGAATTAGGACTTCAGAATGACATGAGTCAATATTTATATCTGACTAGTTACAAATATTCCTCCTGCTGTTAAAGAATGACGTCTCTGGTCAGTTTGCCGATACACATTAAGGGCTATACAATACAAAATTCACTATTTTTCAGTTTCCCAGGCAGAAAAATCAGAACAATCAGCTATTGGCTTTACAACCTATAAATCCCTTAATAATGTGGGTTAATGTGGGTTTTTACACTGATTTAAGGGCACTGCCCTGTTTCCAAGCGCACCCAATACAATTTTTAAAGTGCTTGCAGAGCGAAATTTAACAGTTGGATCAGGTCTTTAACCCGTGCAACTCCCGGCTTCTTAACTTTACTTGATTCCGAGATGCAATACCAGACATGATGTCGTTTCTTCTGGTAAGTAGCGACATTTTTTGATATTGAATCTCCCCTTTTATGTGATAGGAGCTTGAGCTTAATCTTTGACTTGTATAAAACAAACCAATTCAAAACCCTTTGGGCCTCATTCACGCTATGCATGTTTCTGCCCTTTTTGCCTTGCATGTTGTTTAAAAAAAAACACAAGGACAATTTTTATTACGGTATGTAAATTAAGTTTCATATCCCACAGTGTTGCTGTAGTGCTAAATCTGGCCCTTCCGTGTATTCTGGCAGTTAAGGGGGGTGAGGGAATTCCAGCTGGGGGTACCGCTAAATGATTTTTACGCTACTGGTTTGAATGTTTGTAAATGTATTTTGCAGTTTAACTAGAAAACACAAGTGAACAAGACAAAAATATATTTATTGGAGGCACATTGGGAAGGGAAAAATATACACTGAATAATGTATACAGAGGCTTTTTCTGAATACAGTATAGGGTAAAAACACACAAAAAAGCAAAGCATGTTTGTGTTAACAGTACATGCAGGATATTTATTGGTCACACAGGTATCTGAGGAAGGGACAGGGCATCCCAAACGTTGTAGTTTGTTAAATATGTTTGGATTCACCTTGTAGTGTGCTCCCCAATACTTTCTTGTGCTATAGAACTTGTCTGGCCCTAGGAGTGGAGGGCTGGGGGACTGCACCTACTGATTTGTCTGGCAGAAAGCCAACAGCGGTGTGCTGGCGTGATACCAGGACTGTATTGTGATACTCTTATCAGTCTAGCATAAAATGTTTCAAAGACCCAAGGTTGCCTGTAAGTTTTTTTGAAGATTGGGAAATAAAGAAACAGTACCACCCGGATCAAACTTGGGCACAAAGCCCGCAAGGCACTCCTGCTGCTATATACTAGCAAAAAGATAGGAAGAAATAACACCTAATCAAAAGGTAGGACGGTAGACAGGTATGGACACCTACATAAAGATAAAACTTACATTTTATACATGTGTATATAACACTGTCGGGTAAGTGAGCATCGGACAAAGCACTAGCCAGAGGGGGGGAAAGGAGTAGTATGCAAACAGTCTAACAGGTAAATTCTCACTCACGCACCAGACGGCGCGGGTCCTACATGGTTCCTCCTAGTAAGATGGAACAGTCTGTGCAAAGTCCCAAATGAGTCCCATAATCCGCGGCAAAAGCCGCAGCTGTTACAGTGTCTTTCCAGCGTAGGCCATGCGCATCACATAGAAAAAGGCCGACCTACCTTTTGATTAGGTGTTATTTCTGCCTATTTTCCCCTATCTTTTTGCTAGTATATATTCAGCAGGAGTGCCTTGCGGGCTTTGTGCCCCAAGTTTGATCGGGGGTACTGTTTCTTTATCTTCCCCAATCCTTATATTGGAACTTTTCCCCCCAGACAATGCACCCACCGAAAGGTGTTGCTGCTTTTGGCATGTTGAAGCCATTTTTTCTGGCTGTATCTTTGAACATACTTTATATAAGTTTTTTTGCACTTTTTCTTAACAAACTATTTTATATTTCTGCTGTTAGCAGCTGCTTCAGTATTATGCATGAAGAAGTGTCAATGTTGCAATATTAAACCATATGGGTCCCACTTCCTCCAGGGACCCAGAATAATATACATGCAATAATAACTGCTAAGCACTGAAGCCACACATGAATATGTGTGAATAATTTTTTGTATCAGCTCAAAGGGGGAATTGATGACCTGAAAAGTGTAAAGATATCTGAACATAAACTAATAAAGGAATATACTGTATCAACTGATTTAGGAGGATAGACAAGCCAAGACATGTAGAGAAGACTTTTTGGGAATGATTAAATATCATCTTTGTTGTCCGATTATTAAACAAAGTCAGAAGCCAGAACCTTATTTGACCTAAGGAATGACATTTTCAGCTATAGCAATGTTTACAATTTTTCCCTTTAGGCAGTAAGGTTCATATTTTATTACATGTGTAATGCCATGATGACAGAATCCATAAACACCATAAAAACAGGCTTGGATGTCTTCTCGGGCAAGCAATATCCGTAAAAGTATATAGGAATGTGTTTGTTGCCAGGTAATTGGAAATATTTTTTATTTGAACTAATGTCCCTAACTGTAGTGCACATGTGTTACTAATACATGCATGCAAACTTAAGAAGAACAATCTGGCTACATATTTAAAGTAGAGGTTTTGGTAATTCCAAATAGAAATACACTTGTATTTTTGCCCAGTGCAGGCAAACAAGTAATTTATTACTTAGTAGATTTATTGTGAGAAAAACATGACTGCAGTTGGTCCACGTGAACCTAGCCCAGGGGTGCCCCTACCATAAAGCAAACTGGAAAACATTCGCTCAGGGCGCACCCCTGCGGACACTTAAAAGGCGGCATTAAAAAAATATCTTCCTTCCTGCAATACTGCATTCAGCACCAGTCAACCAATCAGTATTAAGTCAGCCCTCAAGTCCACCAATCAGTGTCATAAGTCATGCCCACTCCATCTGCCAATAGGCGCATTTAAAGGTTGTCTCAGGTGTCAAAAACCCTAGGAACACCCTTGACCTAGCCTATGCCTCCTCAGGTATGCTAAATCAGGAAGGACACAGTGCAAGTACAATAAAAATATTAAGTGTTGTGCAACTATAACAGTTCAGTGTAGAAACACAACTTTAAATAGCTGTCTTCAGGGTGCCAACAATCAGTACAGGCAACCAAGTGCTTTGTTATAAATGTAGACAAAGGAATACACACAATGATATTATTAAACACTGTCCACATACCCCCAGACACTACACATATAAGCAGAAATAAATATATTGGTGTTTATAACAGAATGTTAGCATGTAATGGTTTGCATGCTGATACCGGTATCTTTATTGAGACCACACCTTCACAGTGCGTACCTGTATTTCAATATTGTTTTAAACTCTTATTTAATTGTGTATTGTATTTTGTGATAAATTTCATATTTTATTGTATACATTTCACATGCATATTTCAGGTACCCCAAAAACATTTTGTTGGATTAATGTTTTTTATGGAAGAATGCCCACAATGTTTGTTACACTTTGCACTTAGAGTGAACATAATCAATGCCTCTAGATCTAATATAACTAACTTTGTGGAGACTTTAATTGGGTGATTGAATTCACCAATAGAAGAAAAGGGGTGGACTTTGGAAACGTGTTATATATGTAAGCTCACTTGTTCATTTATTGCTTGAGAGAGGAAGTAAAGTCCGAAACATGTCGCAATTAACAGCACTTACTTGCAGCTCAGCACTGCGTGGCATCCGTGGCGTCCCCATCATTTTGTAATAGAATGCTCAGTCCAATTCAGTAATACAATTCCCACTGTGCACTTTTGCTAGTATATATATATATACAACACACAGAGACACACACTATATATATATTATATATATATATATATATATATACTAGCAGTATGTGACCTCCATTATGCCCACTATAACATACATAATATAGCACATAACAGAAGTGATCTCATACCCTTTGCTACACAGATTTAAAGGGCAACTCCACCTCATAATAACATCTTTGGAAAGAATGGCCTCTTTAAAATATTTTAATATATCATAGTTTGTCCTATGAATCATTACTGTATCCTGCTATGCTTCTGCATGCCTTGTGAAACTGAGCAATTTAGAAACTACCACTGAGCCTGGGCATGCTCAGAAGAGGCAGATAGGGGATTAACATTCAGTCTTGGCTGTGATGTCAACTCTGTCAACAAAAATCCTAACTGTTTGGGTAACTAGATATCGGAGGTGGGACGAGTGAAGATTATGTGACTGTCAACAGCATAGAACGCCACGAGAGATTGTATGGGGGTATGATAAGACCTGAGGATTGGATCAATATTGGGTTTTGGGTAACTAGATATCGGAGGTGGGACGAGTGAAGATTATGTGACTGTCAACAGCATAGAACGCCACGAGAGATTGTATGGGAGTATGATAAGACCTGATACCAGTTAAACTGTCATAGAGTATAATCTGGGACAGGCGAAGGATTCCATATACCTAGTGCTAAAGGTGATGTGCTTCCCGTGTCTGCTGTGTCATTTTATGGAGATTTGATTCTCGTGACTAACTGCAAGTCCCGATACCCCCCGAACTTATTACCCGCAGGAATTGGGACATTCACTGCTTCAGTCCAAGTATCTCTACATGATATTTGATCATTGTTTGGCCATTGGTGGATTATGTCGGACACTGGTATATATGCGGTTGTGAGTGAGGAGCCTACAATTACCATCATCCTTTGTGCCCTTCCGCCCAGCCAAGTTTGTTTGTTTGTATTGCATATCTAATTGAATGGCATGTGTTTGATACACAGCTATAATTGTGAACATTCGAGTAAGGGGTGGTTCCTTAGTGAATGGGTTAATGTATAAGAATATGATGTCTTTCAGAACAAATAAAGGTGCATTGTATTGATCTTTGAACCTGGTCAGACGTTTATTGTAATAATAATATCTACACAGGGCCTGTTTTCTAGTCGTCCTGATCTTCCTCTGGTCTGAAGGGGTTGATGGGAGACACAATATATTATATTTAATATGCTGCATGATCAGGTGGGCCAAAAATGGCCACTTCACTTTAAATTTAGTAGATTGACTACATGGCATCACAATATATCCAAAACCAGCCCAGAATAGAGCATGCCAGATGTGTATATTACATGTTGGCCTATTACACATTTGATGTTGCTATCTTAAAGATTCTTATGTGATGTATGTTAAGTTGTTTTTTTAAATGTAGCTTTGTGGCTCAGATGCTTGGAGTTAAACTGTGTCCTTTTTGTCTCACCCTCTGGATTCCCACACAGTCAGTGTGTACGTAATGTCTCTCCCCTCCAAAATTGTCAGGTAACTCTTCTTGCTCTACAAATTGCACCAATTCTTTAGTTAAAACAGCAGAAACCTGTAGGTGGGGACAAAAGGTATGATTATCAAATACATATAGGAAATCAATTACACCTACCGGTACAAAGCCTGCCCACTTGACACATCATTAAGGAAAGGACAGATTGCTGTTATCATCAGTTTCTGAAACAACTCAACATTCTTGGACCAATGTCTGTTAAAATCCACTTTGGTTACTAATACCATCTTATTTTAATTCTAATAAGCAATTTAGAAGCTTTTAATTTGTGTCCATTATGTTTTTTAAAAAATTATCTATACATTATCCCTGTCTGGGCCATATTTATAAAGGTGTTTTTCAATACTACGGCTTTAACAATAGTTGCAGATATTGTAAATTCACAACCATGGATATAAATCTATGATTGCAGTCATAAATGTAACATCATGATCGTAAATCTACACACATACAATACTATTTTGGACTTTTGCTACCGCATGGTATTGTACAAACAAAGGTTCGTACATTAACGAATGTTTGTGGGTTAATAAATATGGCCCTATTTTTCCCCCACTACATATGTTAAGTGAAAAAATGAAGAAAACAAATTATAATTGTACAATTAAATGTGAGTTTAGTTGAATTAGGACTTCAGAATGACATGAGTCAATATTTAAATCTGACCTGTTACAATAAATCTTCCCTGTTAAAGAATGACGTCTCTGGTACAATTATATTTGTACAATTAACGGTGGGTTTAGTTGAATTAGGACTTCAGAATGACATGAGTCAATATTTATATCTGACTAGTTACAATAATTCCTGCCTGTTAAAGAATGACGTCTCTGGTCAGTTTGCCGATACACATTAAGGGCTATACAATACAAAAATTCACTATTTTTCAGTTTCCCAGGCAGAAAAATCAGAACAATCAGCTATTGGCTTTACAACCTATAAATCCCTTAAATAATGTGGGTTAATGTGGGTTTTTACACTGATTTAAGGGCACTGCCCTGTTTCCAAGCGCACCCAATACAATTTTTAAAGTGCTTGCAGAGCGAAATTTAACAGTTGGATCAGGTCTTTAAACCCGTGCAACTCCCGGCTTCTTAACTTTACTTGATTCCGAGATGCAATACCAGACATGATGTCGTTTACTTCTGGTAAGTAGCGACATTTTTTGATATTGAATCTCCCCTTTTATGTGATAGGAGCTTGAGCTTAATCTTTGACTTGTATAAAACAAACCAATTCAAAACCCTTTGGGCCTCATTCACGCTATGCATGTTTCTGCCCTTTTTGCCTTGCATGTGTTTTAAAAAAAAACACAAGGACAATTTTTATTACGGTATGTAAATTAAGTTTCATATTCCCACAGTGTTGCTGTAGCTGCTAAATCTGGCCCTTCCGTGTATTCTGGCAGTTAAGGGGGGTGAGGGAATTCCAGCTGGGGGTACCGCTAAATGATTTTTACGCTACTGGTTTGAATGTTTGTAAATGTATTTTTAGCAGTTTAACTAGAAAACACAATGTTGAACAAGACAAAAATATATTTTATTGGAGGCACATTGGGAAGGGAAAAATATACACTGAATAAGTGTATACAGAGGCTTTTTCTGAATAGCAGTATATAGGGTAAAAACACACAAAAAAGCAAAGCATGTTTGTGTTAACAGTACATGCAGGATATTTATTGGTCAACACAGGTATCTGAGGAAGGGACAGGGCATCCCGAAACGTTGTAGTTTGTTAAATATGTTTGGATTCACCTTTGTAGTGTGCTCCCCAATACTTTCTTGTGCTATAGAACTGTCTGGCCCTAGGAGTGGAGGGCTGGGGGACTGCACCTACTGATTTGTCTGGCAGAAAGCCAACAGCGGTGTGCTGGCGTGATACCAGGACTGTATTGTGATACTCTTATCAGGTCTAGCATAAAATGTTTCAAAGACCCAAGGTTGCCTTGTAAAGTTTTTTGAAGATTGGGAAATAAAGAAACAGTACCCCGGATCAAACTTGGGCACAAAGCCCGCAAGGCACTCCTGCTGCATATATACTAGCAAAAAGATAGGAAGAAATAACACCTAATCAAAAGGTAGGACGGTAGACAGGTAATGGACACCTACATAAAGATAAAACTTACATTTTATTACATGTGTATATAACAGCTGTCGGGTAAGTGAGCATCGGACAAAGTCACTAGCCAGAGGGGGGGAAAGGAGTAGTATGCAAACAGTCTAACAGGTAAATTCTCACTCACGCACCAGACGGCGCGGGTCCTACATGGTTCCTCCTAGTAAGATGGAACAGTCTGTGCAAAGTCCCAAATGAGTCCCATAATCCGCGGCAAAAGCCGCAGCTGTTACAGTGTCTTTCCAGCGTAGGCCATGCGCATCACATAGAAAAAGGCCGACCTACCTTTTGATTAGGTGTTATTTCTGCCTATTTTCCCCTATCTTTTTGCTAGTATATATTCAGCAGGAGTGCCTTGCGGGCTTTGTGCCCCAAGTTTGAATCGGGGGTACTGTTTCTTTATCTTTCCCCAATCCTTAATATTGGAACTTTTCCCCCCAGACAATGCACCCACCGAAAGGTGTTGCTGCTTTTGGCATGTTGAAGCCATTTTTTCTGGCTGTATCTTTGAACATACTTTATATAAAGTTTTTTTGCACTTTTTCTTAACAAACTATTTTAATTTTCTGCTGTTAGCAGCTGCTTCAGTATTATGCATGAAGAAGTGTCAATGTTGCAATATTAAACCATATGGGTCCCACTTCCTCCAGGGACCCAGAATAATATACATGCAATAATAACTGCTAAGCACTGAAGCCACACATTGAATATGTGTGAATATATTTTGGGTATCAGCTCAAAGGGGGGAATTGATGACCTGAAAAGTGTAAAGATATCTGAACATAAACTAATAAAGGGAATATACTGTATCAACTGATTTAGGAGGATAGACAAGCCAAGACATGTAGAGAAGACTTTTTGGGAATGATTAAATATCATCTTTGTTGTCCGTATTATTAAACAAAGTCAGAAGCCAGAACCTTATTTGACCTAAGGAATGACATTTTCAGCTATAGCAATGTTTACAATTTTTCCCTTTAAGGGCAGTAAGGTTCATATATTTATTACATGTGTAATGCCATGATGACAGAATCCATAAACACCATAAAAACAGGCTTGGATGTCTTCTCGGGCAAGCAATATCCAGTAAAAGTATATAGGAATGTGTTTGTTGCCAGGTAATTGGAAATATATTTTTATTTGAACTAATGTCCCTAACTGTAGTGCACATAGTGTTACTAATACATGCATGCAAACTTAAGAAGAACAATCTGGCTACATTATTTAAAGTAGAGGTTTTGGTAATTCCTAAATAGAAATACACTTGTATTTTTGCCCAGTGCAGGCAAACAAGTAATTTATTACTTAGTAGATTTATTGTGAGAAAAACATGACTGCAGTTGGTCCACGTGAACCTAGCCCAGGGGTGCCCCTACCATAAAGCAAACTGGAAAACATTCGCTCAGGGCGCACCCCTGCGGAACACTTAAAAGGCGGCAGTTAAAAAATATCTTCCTTCCTGCAATACTGCATTTCAGCACCAGTCAACCAATCAGTATTAAGTCAGCCCTCAAGTCCACCAATCAGTGTCATAAGTCATGCCCACTCCATCTGCCAATAGGCGGCATTTAAAGGTTGTCTCAGGTGTCAAAAACCCTAGGAACACCCTTGACCTAGCCTAATGCCTCCTCAGGTATGGCTAAATCAGGAAGGACACAGTGCAAGTACAATAAAAATATTAAGTGTTGTGCAACTATAACAGTTCAGTGATAGAAACACAACTTTAAATAGCTGTCTTCAGGGTGCCAACAATCAGTACAGGCAACCAAGTGCTTTGTTAATAAATGTAGACAAAGGAATACACACAATGATATTATTAAACACTGTCCACATACCCCCAGACACTACACATATAAGCAGAAAATAAATAATTGGTGTTTATAACAGAATGTTAAGCATGTAATGGTTTGCATGCTGTATACCAGGTATCTTTATTGAGACCACACCTTCACAGTGCGTACCTGTATTTCAATATTGTTTTAAACTCTTATTTAAATTGTGTATTGTATTTTGTGATAAATTTCATATTTTATTGTATACGATTTCACATGCATATTTCAGGTACCCCAAAAACATTTTGTTGGATTAATGTTTTTTATGGAAGAATGCCCACAATGTTTGTTACACTTTGCACTTAGAGTGAACATAATCAATGCCTCTAGATCTAATATTAACTAACTTTGTGGAGACTTTAATTGGGTGATTTGAATTCACCAATAGAAGAAAAGGGGTGGACTTTGGAAACGTGTTATATATGTAAGCTCACTTGTTCATTTATTGCTTGAGAGAGGAAGTAAAGTCCGAAACATGTCGCAATTAACAGCACCTTACTTGCAGCTCAGCACTGCGTGGCATCCGTGGCGTCCCCATCATTTTGTAATAGAATGCTCAGTCCAATTCAGTAATACAATTCCCACTGTGCACTTTTGCTAGTATATATATATATACACACACACAGAGACACACACATATATATATATATATATATATATATATATATATATACTAGCAGTATGTGACCTCCATTATGCCCACTATAACATACATAATATAGCACATAACAGGAAGTGATCTCATACCCTTTGCTACACAGATTTAAAGGGCAACTCCACCCTCATAATAACATCTTTTGGAAAGAATGGCCTCTTTAAAATATTTTAATATATCATAGTTTGTCCTATGAATTCATTACTGTATGCCTGCTATGCTTCTGCATGCCTTGTGGAAACTGAGCAATTTAGAAACCTGCACTGAGCCTGGGCATGCTCAGAAGAGGCAGATAGGGGATTAACATTCAGTCATTGGCTGTGATGTCAACTGTCAAATCCATAACTGACAGTTACTAACTGGAAGAACCAGGAATCAGAAACAGGGGAAACAGGACATTGTGCAGGATTTCAGGTTAGACTTATATATTTCACATTTCAAACTATTACCGTTTAGGGTTTTGGGGGGTGATTTACCTGTATGTAAGTTTTCGTTTTAGGGCTGGACTTGCCCTTTAACCCTTAATGAGGAGCCCCTAGAGCTAAGATATTAAGTAAGCCAATCTGAGAGCACATAAATGGTTATTTAAAGGAACAGGTAAGACTCTAATCCTTATTGAGACCATTGATCCAATGATCTCAACCTTTTATTCCACCGTGTTTCACGGCATTTATGTCTGTTTCCTTGAAATTTACAGGTATGCTATAACACCATATACCTTAGATCTCTCCCAGACTGCCCTTTTTCTACAAAATGCTTTGACAAAGGAAAATTCATAAGCTTTTGGGTCACATAGGAGTTGTGCTGAGATATACACGATTTAACTTTCTGTGTGGTCTACCCTACATAGAGGAGACCACACAGATATACAACTACATATATCACATATCACGAAATACATGTTAACTCTTATTCCTATTTTATCTCCTGTTCCTGGATGTACAAAAATTTTTACCCCTAATCATCATATTCAATATATACAGTTACAACAGTGTTGCATACCTTGTTTCCCTCCTTATAACCATGTGGCCTATTTTATCATTCCTTCAATGGTAGGTGGTACCTCAAATTCTTTAATACTGGGTTAGGCCCATAACAATATTAAAGAATTTGAGGTACCTCCATTAATAAATAATATACACACATACAGTATATATGTGATGCTTAAATAAAGTTTTATTTATATCATGTAAGTTTTGTACATTTGTTTATGCTCTAATGCTGGCCATACACTGTGTGACATACCTCCTTTCCCCCTAGTGTTACCATTATATTCGGACAACTATTGATTGAATGATTGAATGTTGAATTGACCAAATATCTATTTGATGTATGGCAACCATAATTGTTCTGTTCAGTAAAAAAAAACACAAATCAAATACAGTGCTGTACTTGCCTGAATATTGAGGACATCACCGGGAATGACTGCATTACTCACAGAATCACAGATAAACAGGACACGGTGTACACAGGTTGGATCTGAGTTCTGGGGGTTCAAATAGAAAGCAACAGTATGAATTTCATAATCATTACTGACTGACATGCATCTGGTAACATTTACCTATTTAAATGTTCCTTGAAAGATGCATACCCTCCCTATAAATCTAAGACCAAAAATAGATCTGTATCTTCCATCTGCAACTAATATGAAGCATGTGCTAATATATATTTTCATTTAGTGTGCCCATAGGTGAACACTTTTTATACAAATCATAAGAAAGAAGAAGAACATGAAGACAGTTCTCCAAAAGCACCTTGCCATCTACTCATCATATGAATTGTAATTTACTGAGGTTTATCAACTTCAGCAAACCATTCAATGTAGCTCTCCTGTTTTTACAGTCACCAAGCTATACTTCTATGGATCAAGGACGAGGCCACACTAGTTTAATGTGCGAACCAATTGCGCCTTAAAAATCGTGTGATAGTGGTGGCCAATTGGTCTAGACACACTAGGTGCGCTTCAATCAACTTTACGGAGCACATGCGATCACCATTATGTGAATCGCATGGGCTCTGATAGCGTAACATTGCTTGGATCGTAACGATAACATGCAGGAAAACTTTTCCCGCGCGTTACTGTCCATGGTAGTGAGGCCTCAGCCTTACAGTGTTGTTTCATAAAATACATATATACTGAACTTTACTTATTTATCAAGCCAGAATCAGTATTTTACAATACAGTTGTAAATTACTGGTTATAAAATACCAACACTAACATGTTTAAAGGGCATGTCAACCCCCAAAACTAAAATGTATCCCACTACTGGCCCCACTCTGCAGTGTTAGAAAACCTTACCTTACCTCTCTGCTCCAAATTGTTTTCCTGCAATGTCTGCCCAAAGTCCCAGAAAGTGAAGACCAGGAGCCTATCTGTGAGTGAAAAGTTTTCCGCCCCTTACCTTTCCTCTAAGAGGTTTCTGGCATGCACAGTAAAGCCCCCCCCTCCCTCTGGATCTCTCTTTGCAGCCTTGTTTCCTTCCTCTAAAATATTTTTCTGTAGTGTAGTGGCTCAAATCCCACCCCCAACTGCCATGTTCATTTGCCAAAAAAGAATCCGAAATGTACTTACAGAGCTCTGTTCCCCTGCCATTCTGCACTGACTGCAGCCGCGTCTGTCATTGGCTCAGCCAATCACGGACACGTCTGCCGGTCTAGCCCTCTGCTTGCAATTTTGCTGGGGGATAGAAGCTTGGTAAGAACATTTCCAGTTATTATTTTGGCAAATGAACATGGCGGTTGGGGGTGGGATTAGGGTCAGTAATCTACAAAAAAAACTTGTTTTAGAGGTGGAGATACCCTTTAAGGCAATTTTGCATACCGTGCCTTTATAAATATGGCTCATAGACACATAAGTTAACCTTAATAGTTTGTGTTATTAGCCTTTAGAAATCCCTATTAGACAATGGTACAAAGTTGATACCTGCTTTCACAAAATAACTCAGACCATTACCTGACTTTCCTGCAGTATTTGAAGAATATTATCAGGATATGCTGTGCTTCCCCGTAAATCCGTAATAAGAGTCATACCCAGATCCCGCAATTCAGGCCTGAGAGACACAGAGAGAAGTTTCATTAAGGGACACATATAAGCTTATTTTCTCCATTAACAAAGAAAAGAAATAGAAACAACAACAGTACTAAACTATTCCTAGGTTAGTACTATTATTATTATCCACAAAGGGCCAACAGAGAATGCAGAACTGTACAATAAAGATAAAATAACATAAAGCAACCACTAATAACTACCGTATATACTCGAGTATAAACCGTCCCGAGTATAAACCGAGGTACCTATTTTTACCTGAAAAAAGTAGTAAATGTGATTGACTCGAGTATAAACCGAGGGTAGAACTTATGACCACTACTGCCTTCTGATTCTGTATTGGTTTGAGGCTTTAGTTGCCCTTTAAATGGACAGCAGAATTCCCATACAGTAGTCCCATATAGTAATAGCCATACTGTATATGGCTATTACTGTATGAGAATTCTGCTGTCCATTTAAAAGACAACTAAAGCCACTCCAGATGTTTGGAAACTACAACTCCCAGCATGCTTTAGTAGCTGGGAGTTGTAGTTTCCAAACATCTGCACACACACACCCCCCCCACAGTTCAGTGGACTTACTTGTAAGTGTGCATCTCTCTGTAGTGGGAATCCTAGAACAGGCAGGGATTTCCCCAGCTCAGTGCTGGGAACAGCCTGGTGGTGTGGGGGGGACCATGTGCCGGAGCTGCTGAGGGGCATTCCCGGACAGATGACATGGAGTATCAGGTACAGCAGCCTGGAGGAGGATTCCAGAACTTCCTTCTTCCTTGCCCAGTGCGGGGGCAACATGTGAGTAGTGCTTAGGCTGATCCGTCCATATACTCCACCGCTCGCTCTCTCCCTCTACTGGCGCGCCGGCTGACGTCACTACGCTGCGCCGGGCAGTGACGTCAGCCGGCGTGCCAGAACAGGCAGGGAAGAAGCGAGCGAGCGGCGTCCAAGTTAGTACCGGTAGCTGAAAAATGTCTGACTCGAGTATAAACCGAGGTTGGATTTTCAGGCTGATTTTTCAGCCTGAAAATCTCGGTTTATACTCGAGTATATACGGTAACTGCAACACAAGTCCTTACAATCCCACAAGATTAATGGCAGATGCAATACCAAAATAATAAAAACATCTATTTGGCAAGAGGTACCGGTAATCCTTAATAGAATGCTTACAGATGGAAAAGGTTGGAGAGAGTATTACGGATGTAGTGCAGTATGAGTTCAGGGGACAGGACTAAAAAGCATTTAGAAGAAATAGAATAAGTACAAGGCAGTGTTTCTTCTATGCTGTGTGCTCAGGCATGTAAGTTAGGCCAGGCACAAGAAACTGCAATGCACAAACACATAAAATGATATACATTACATAAGATTCACATGTTCAGTCATTTTTTGCAAAAAACATAATGAAATATTTAATTTCATTATGTTTCATTATGTTATTTAATTTCATTATTTTGGTGCACATGCAATTTATTCTGTTGTTTAGTAATATTCCCATGTCAATACATAAATGAGAATTAATCCCAATTACTCTAGACGCTTCTAGAAATTTTGTCACCTGAGCCAAACTTTTTAAAGCTGCTCTCTGTATCTTCATTCTGCGCACATGGCATGGCTGGTTGGTGTGGGTGTGGCAGGCTGACTAACACTGGCTGGTGAACTGGAAAGCCAACTTAACACTAGCTGTTGAACTGGAGGGCTGACAATAGTGGCTGTTGAACTGGAAAGCTCACATAACATTGGCTGGTCACTGGTTAAGTCAGCCCTCCAGTTCATCAGCCACTGTTAGGTTAGCCCTCCAGTTTAGCATCCACTGTTAGGTCAGCCTTCCAGTTCAGCAGCCACTTTTAGGTTAGTCCTCAAGTTTAGCAGAACTGTTAGGTCAGCTCTCCAGTTCAGCAGCCTCTGTTAAAGGACAACTATACTATAAAAATTAACTTTTTAAAAAAGTACCTGGGACAGGGAGATAGGACTGATTATTCCCACCTCCCAATATTGTTTCATTGAGGAGCTACAGCACATACAGTTTTCATCTGCCAGGTTATGGCCCTGGGCCTTCCTGTATTAAAGATAGGGCTGAAGCATTCAGGAAGACTGGCAGAAGAAATTTTCTTTGTGCTGACGCTCCTTATAGAAATTATATTGGGAGGTAGAAAGTAACAATCCAACCTCTCTGTCCCAGGTACTTTTAATTTTAACTGTTTTTCAAAAAGTGTATACTTACTATAGTTCTCCTTTAAGTCAGTCCTTCAGTTTAGCAGCCACTGTTGGGTCAGCCCTCTAGTTCACCAGCCAGTGTTTACTTAACAGTGGCTGTTGAACTGGGGGCATGGAGGGTACAGCAACCCTGTTAGGTCAGCTCTCCAGTTCACCAGCTCTCTAGTTCAGCAGCCACTTAAGTCAAGTCAAAACTGGTTGGTGAAATGAAGGGTTGACCTAACAGTGGCTGGGGAACTGGAGGGCTGACTTGACAGTGGCTGTTGAACCGAGGGCTGACCTAACAGTGTCTGGAGGGCTGACATATATATGCCACATGGAGGGTGAGAATATATATGACAAACAGTGAATGGTAATGTAAGTGCCCTTAAACAGAGACTGGCAAATATAAGTGCCAACAGAGACTGGTAAATTAAATGCCCAAATATGCTGGTAGATATAAGTGCCCACAAACTGGTAAAGTGCCAACAGACTGGTAAAGTGCCCACACAGACTGGTAATGTGTCCACAAAGACTGGTAAATATAAGTGTCTACAGACTGGTAAAGTGCCCACACCGACTGGTAAAGTCCCACACAGATTGGTAAAGTGTACACACAGACTGGTAAAGTGCCCACACAGACTGGTAAAGTCCCACACAGATTGGTAAATTGCACACACAGACTAGAAAAATATAATTTCCCACACAGACTGGTAAATATAAGTTGCCCAAACAGATGGGTAAATATAAGTTGCCCCGACAGACTGGTAAATATAAGTTGCCCACAGAGATTGGTAAATATATGTCCACGCAGATTGGTAAAATAAGTGCCCCCACAGACAGGTAACATATAAGTGCCAATGGACACTGGTAAATTAAATGCTCAAATATGCTGGTAGATTTAAGTGCCCACAAACTGGTAAAGTGCCAACAGACTGGTACTGTGCCCGTAGAGACTGGTAAATATAAGTGCACACACAGACTGGTAAAGTGCCCACATAAACTGGTAAATATAAATTACCCAAACAGATGGGTAAATATTAGTTGCCCCGACAGACTGGCTAATATAAGATGCCCACAGACTGGTAAAGTGCCAACACAGACTGGTAAATATAAGTACCCACACAGACTGGTAAATGCACACAGACTAGTAAATATAAGTGACCACATAGATTGGTAAAGTGCCCCCACAGATTGGTAAAGTAAGTGCCCCTAGAGACAGGTAACATATAAGTGCCCACACAGACTGGTAGTGCCCCAAACAAACACTAAGTTCTGAGGAGAGAAGCAAGTAATGCAGTAAAAGTACTGCCTCCATCATTAAGGCAGCACAAAAACCCTATTCTTTCCAGTCTTGGTACCTCAGTAATAATCTTTGTACCTGAGCAGAGAATGCAGATATAAGAGTGTATGGGCAAGTTCTCTCTGGGTTTGTTCTGGTGATACTTTCTCTGGATAAACAGTTAGCAGAGCCCTTTTGTCTTTGTCATACCCCCCTAAAAAACAAGTAATATATAATTTTTAAATAATAGGAATTACTTTTTTTTTTAAACAAAATTTATTTTTGAAAAAGAAAAACCTATATACATTACAGTCAAGGATTATAACAATTAATCCCAAACATCTAACTAATACAGATTTTTGACAAAATATTTACAGAACATTATATGATAACCATGATTTTCTATATTTACATGTACATTATCCCATAGGGGAAGAAGGTAGGAGGAAGAAAGGGAAAGGATTGAGAAGGGACACACCCCTCATGTAACTCAGACAACCCCGAGTACACACAACATCAAAGGATCACGATTAGTATAAATTACATTATATAAAAAGAGTGTTTCATTCTTATATTTCTATTAAGAGCATTTATTAACAATTTTGTATTTGTATACAAAACTGCAATTTATCCATTTCATAAAGGACTATATCAAATAGTTCTCACCTGTCATGCAGAACACTCCCAACTCCAGAATTTCCCAGTTAATTTCTTTATAAAGACACTTGAACTCAGCACTGATTGAAGGACTCTGCGGAGGCGGCTTTGGTTCTGAGTTTAAAATTGCACAAGGTTGGTCATCTGACTGGCTAATAGCTGGTGCCAGAGTTTCTTCTAAAAAATATTGGAACAACAAACGTGTTGGAAAGCTCATATAAAAACTTCATTTTGGTGACTTTTTCACTTATGCCACTGAACTACATATCATACCTAGCTTGCTATGGTCTGTTGTTATCTCGTTGTCTTTGTTTTCCTCTTTATTTTCTTCAGACTTGAGGACTGGCTCACTTTTTTCTTCCCTAGAACCAGGTTTGGGTTTTCCAGTTTTATGAGTGCCTTTTTTGGCCTCTATCTTTACAAGACCCCTGCCTCTCTTGTTCCTTTTTTTCCTTCTTCCCCTCCCTGTCTTATGGGGAATTTCAGTAATATGAGCCCAAGCAGGATGTTTTTCTTTCTCTGAGATCAATATCAGTCCATCAGATGATGTCTGATTTTCTTCTGCAGTGGTATCATCTCTCATATTTCCTTGAACATTTAAAGTCTCTTGGCCATCTGCCCATGTTCTATCCCTTGTAGCCAAAGCTAACTCCTGAGAAAAGGATTTTTCCATGTTTATATCCTGTTCTGCCTGTTTGGTCTGAAAATCTTCATTTTGGTTTTCTTCAGCTGGTTGACTTAAACAATCTGTTGAAAACTTGTTTTGGCAATCATTAGAAACATTCCCAGTGATTTCTGTTAATGTCATGTGCTCTCTTATATCCGAGGTATCTTCTTTGAGACAGCATATTTCAAGCATCTCTGGTAACATTTCATCTTTCTGAGGACTACTTGCAGATGCATTTTTTTCTTTTATGCACTTTTCTTCCACATACTTAACTGTTGAGTCCACAGTGATCCATTCTTGAGATTCTGCAGAAATCCAATCCTGACTCTCAGAAGAAACTCTTACATCACTGTGTCTCTGCAAAACATCCAACCCTTTTCTCCATTCAGCCATCAATTCTGCCTCATTAGGACACTTTGCTACATCAACTTCCCAATAACTTTGCTCCTGTTCTGATTCTTTCTTATCCTGAGCAAACCCAGAATAAGATCTTTCCTCCCACCTGTCCTGAGATTTCCCTTTCAATGTGCTCAAAGATCCTACTTTTCCTGGTCTTCTTGGGTGAAGCCATGCCTGGTTTCCCTTGTTCTTACCCTTCCTGCTAGGCGCTGTCTTAGCTCTTGTTGCCCATGTGTTTCTGTGGCTTTCTTGCCTTTCAATTTCTCCCTTTACAGGTGGACTCAGCTCCACATATTCCCCTTCTATACAGTCAATTAGAGACCCAGACATTTCCTCCAGAGGTAAAGCAGCCCCTCCCTCCCATTCCTCTGCATTTTCTTGACCACCAAAAAGTGAAAGATGTGCAGTGACACCAGGGTCCACCAGATCCCCACTTGCAATACCACCATCTCCAGGACTCCGACTCTCCAGGGGAGGTATAAGGGGTCCTAGAGAGCATTTTCTACCTACAATATAGCCACCTTTATGGATGAACTGTGGATAGATGACTTCAGACCATGACAGGCGAATTACCTTTTCCTCTGCTGCAGCAAGACAATTATCCAGCCTCACTGAGCTGCGGTCTTTATTGATGCTATTGAGCCATTCAGCAGAAAAGAGAAAGGAATGAGAGCTTTCTGGAACTAAAATTTCTTGCACTCCACTGCCATCCTGGGAGAGGCACTTAAGCATGAGGCGGGGTGAGCATTCCAGGTATGGCACCACTTGCAAGTAGAAATCCCCTGGCTTCAGGAAATGCCATGGCAAAGATGAGAGTTGTACAAGGATTTTTTCACCAAGACATAGTGGCCATCCTTCATGAAAGAACAAAAACCCACTGTACTGGGACTGCAAAAAAACAAAACTTATAAATAAAGGAAATTATAATATAAACATGATGTTTGCAAATAAAACCAAGCTAAGAATTAAAAGAAACAAATAGCAAAATAAAACAAAAAGCAGTGCAGTAAGACAGTGTGTCTGGCAAATTTTGTGCCACTTCCTGTTATACTTTCTCAGTACAGGCCTTTTCTAGTGTTACAAATGTATTTATTCTTAAGGGGCAAACCCACCAAGTTTTTCTTAAAGGTAAATTACATTTATTATTATACATTAGATAATACCTGATTAAAACATACGACACACAAAAGAATACAATTGACACGCAAGATATTACCATATAATTAAACAGACTGTGTTAAAGTTCATACACACGTGCAATTGCGAGTGCCAATAAAGTGCCCATACACAGGCCGATTATCATCCGAAACGGCCATTCGTACACATCGTGTGTCGCGGGTCGTCATCCGTGATTGCATGTGTGTATGAACCTTTAGACTGTGGATACAATTATTCTCCAGAAAAAGATGCAGCGGATCCTAAAATTAAAAACGAGATTTCCTACTGGTTTCAACAAAGACAGGTTGTCACATATTTTGTTAAATAATGCAATCTTTATGTAACTTTCATTTAAATACATATCTGTAAAATATTGTATAATGCATTCTAACACAGCCTGTTTCCATGCTCTGGCTTAAACCAAACTAAATAAGGGAAAAGTTATTTTAGGGTGAGCTCCTCTGGAAGTTATGGAAGTTACACGGGTTACTGAAGTGCTGAAAACCCACAAAAAGTCTGCAGTGTATTTTTTTTCTTCAATAATGATGTGGCAAAACTGAAAAGAATCCTGACTAAAGCTAGGTACACACCTACCGATTTTTCCTCCTGAACGACCGTTTGATACTTTCAACCAGTCGGCCAGGAGGAAGGACTGTCGGTCGCGGCAAAAGCAGCCGCGTCCGATAGTTACCGCGACCAATCGTGTGGTCCATAGAGGACCGCACGATCGGACGAGGTTTTCCACCATGTCCGATCGTCCTTTCGTCTGATCCGGACGAACGGTCGATCGGACATGGGCACATTCGGATGCGATAATTTCGGTCCGATCGACCGATCACTGACTATCGGTCGATCGGACCGAAATATCTCATCGTGTGTACCCAGCTTTAATTGCATGTCTATCCAGAATACACAGATTTTTTTATCAAATGTGTGCACATTTGTATTCATATATATGCATCCCCTGGGTTGCTAATAAATGGCCTTGTTAAGTTGGTATTTAGTTGTCCCACACGCATGGGAAAAAAAACAAAACAGCATTATTTATTACAGGCACAATAGGAGACAGTATTTCCTAGTAAACAGGCATTTGTCGTTTTAAATATTGTGGTTTTACTTACACAGGCTTGTTGCTGTACATTCTGCAAGATCCTTTTGGCTGGGATTAGAAATTCAAGTGTGTATCTCAGAGAATCCTCTCGGTATGTCCTTTCCAAAACTGAGAACACCTGGGAGAGCAATGTTGGGGCAGTTGCTTCAAAGGGAGGGTACAAGGAGGAGAGAGCACTCTGCAGACAATCCTCGACAGACTGGGGAGTCTACAAGAAAAAAAAGGGAAATTTTACATTCTAAGCACCCTGGGGCTCATTTTAACTGCCATTTTGTATCTGTTGTATGCCTGACTTTCACTGAAAAACAATGAACCTTTATATATATAATAGTTATATTGACACTGCACACGTTTTTACTATGGCACTTCTACCCTTTCCTATGTATCTGTATGTTACCCACCTAATTAGATTGTAAGCTCTACAGGGCAGGGACCTCTTTCCTCATGTTACATGGTTAAAGCACTTGTATAGTTTTTGATTCACATATTTATAAAGTTACATATTTATATATTTATGTTTATGATTATATATTTATATTTTGTCCCCCTTGTACAACTTCATCAGGGAGATTCAATAAAAGTTCTTATTGTTTAAAATGGTGCTAATTTTGCCCCAACCAATCAGATCTTATTTAACATTTGAAAGCTAACATCTGATTGGTTGTGGAAAATTAGCACCATTTTAAACTATATGAACTTTTATTGAATAACCCTGTTTGTATTCTAATATTGTGCAGTGCTGCATTCCCAAGTGGAGCTTTATAAACATATTCATGTTCACAAACATACATAAATAGGGTTAAAAAACCCACTCTTCCTCATGTCATGAACTATCCAATAGTACAAGCCACTACTAAGCCTTTTAAAGGGGAAGTTCAGGGCAAATACATATGCTTTTCAGAAAAAAAGAGCAGTATTTTTTCATCCCAATGACTTTAACCTGCCAATTCAGCATTTTGTCTGTGTATAAATGAATTCAACTGAAATACTGACTTCCTGTTTGAAGGACCCCTAGTAGAGACTGTTATGGTTTTGCCCTTGACCTAGCGTCTGGGTTGATTCAGTTGCTCAGTAGAGATCTGAGCATGTTTGACCCATCCAACAGCCAATCAGTAGAAATTACTCTTAGGAACATTCCAAGGAAGTGGTGCATCCTGGGAAGAAGAAGAATGTTAGAGGCTGAAATATCAGCTCACTAATGTTAACAGCAGAAAAAAACAAAAAAGGGTATGAAATAAACTGATTTTTCAAAATGGGAGAGAATATGTAGAATAACTAAAAAGGCAATACACAAACTAACAATTTAACACATATTGATAATTTTCACTGAACTGTCCCTTTAAAGACATATATGTAGCAATATCAATAGTACAATATTTTATAAACTTTAGTAAGAAATCTGGTAACATAGTAATTGTGGTTGAATAAAGACATGCGTCCATCAAGTCCAACCTTTTCTCTCTCCCTTTTAGCCCTACCTAACAGTTGACCCAGAGGAAGGCAAATAAACCCAAAGGGGAAAAAATTCCTTCGGGACTCAAAATGGCAATAGGAAAGTATCATGGGCATCCGCACATAGGGGCAAGGGAGGGCGCTTGCCCCCCCTTGAATTTCTCTCTAAAATAAATTTAATTACTGTGCACAGCCCAGATCTTCTGCTGGCCCTTTAATGAAAGGCAGAGGGAGAGTCTCAGCCAATTGTGAGTGTTACCAAAATCAGAGTGAGCAGGAGATTCAAACTCCTGCTCTGACTCTGTAAATCACTGTTCTGTACTGCCGATCCAATTGCAAGTGCAGAGCAGCAGAAAAAGAAAATCCCATATCAATAATCCCAGTATGATGTACATGTATCAGTAATCCCAGTATGATGTACCTGTATCAATAATACCACCAGTATGAGGTACCTGTATCAAAAAATCTCATATCAATAATCCCAGTATGATGTACATGTATCAGTAATCCCAGTTCCCAGTATGATGTACCTGTATCAATAATACCAGTATGACGTACCTGTATCAAAAAATCCCATATCAATAATCCCAGTATAATGTACCTGGATCAATAACCCAAAAATGCTGTGCCTGTATCAACAATCCCAGTTTGCTGTACCTGTATCAATAACCTCCAGTTAGCTGTACCTGTATCAATAATCCCAGTTTGCTGTACCTGTAACAATAGCCTCAGTTTTCTGTACCTGCATCAAATAGTCCCAGTTTGCAGTACCTGTATCAATTATCCCAGTTTGATGTACCTGTATCAATAGCCTCAGTTTGCTGCACCTGTATCAATAATCCCAGTTTGCTGTACATGTATCAATAGCCTCAGTTTGCTGCACCTGCATCAATAGTCCCAGTTTGCTGTACCTGTATCAATAGTTCCAGTTTGCTGCACCTGTATCAATAGTCCCAGTTTGCTGTACCTGTATCAATAGTCCCAGTTTGCTGTACCTGTATCAATAGTTCCAGTTTACAGTACCTGTATCAATAATCACAGTTTGCTGTACCTGTATCAATAGCCTCAGTTTGCTGCACCCGTATCAATAATTTACCTATTGATCTACTTATATCTCTCTCTCTCCATCTGTCTCTATTTCTCTCTGTATATGCGTATGTCTAGCACTCAATTTGTAGATATCTGCCTGTATCTCTATCAATATCTTTATGTCTATCTTTTTATATCTCTGTCTATCTCTGTGTGCTTATCTATCTATTCATATCTCTTTATCTGTCTATTTCTGTTTATCTGTCTATTATATTAAGCTATATTTATATTTTGTTTATTAAATTTTCCAAACTATCCACCCCACAAGGCCACACCCACTCCCACGACAGTTATTATTCCCTTTTGCCCCCCCCCCGAAAAATTTTCTGCGGACGCCCATGGAAAGTATCCCTGGATCAACCAGAACTGCGGTATATGAATTAATACCAGTAATTCTCAATATTTTTTAGTTTTAGAAACTTATCTAGCCTACTTTTAAAGGGCATGTCCACCCCCTTTAATAACTTTTGGGGTATAGTAGGACTCCCTCCCCCATCCTCAACCGCTATAATTGTTGTTTCAGAAACTCCCCTGATCATTACTTACCTTACCTCTTTCCTCCGGCGTACTGTCCCGGCCCTCTGCTTGCATGAAACTGCAAGCAGGGGGCCGGACTGGCAGCCGCATCCGTGATTGGCTGAGAGGCAGCCAATCACGGACACAGCTGCCAGCAGTGGAGAACACCGGGGGAGAGAGGTAAGGTAAGTTATGATCGGGGGAGTTTCTGTAAAAACTATTATAGCGGTTGGGGCTGGGCGAGGAAGACCTACTATAGAGAGGGAGGGCTGCAGTGTACATGGCAAAATTCTCCGGAGGAGAAACAGGAGGTCTTACCAGTGCCTTGTAAAGAGGGAGAATAATGTTTTTTTCTCTTGAATCTTTTCCCCTCTTTATACAAGACAATATCTTGCTAGCTCTAGCCGTTGCTATCTGGCATTGTCTGTTATCTACCAGAACCCCCAAATCTTTTTCCAGTCGAGATTCACTGGTATTCTTGTATATGCTTAATAATGTTATACAGAATTGATAATGTTGCGATTTTTAAAATAAAAAATAAATTCAGTATTGATTAACATCAAACGGCAAGAGAATGTAATTACTGTAATACATATCTGTATAGTTAAATTACTCTCTTTTTTATTATACAGTGTATGAAACGTGTTTATGTATATTTGTGTATTTAACTGGAACAATGGCTTGATCAAACAATGAGTTCAATATTTTTATTAGCTTTTCAAAATGAGTTTTAATAAAAATAAAGACATGAATACCGTAAATCCTGGGCTGCCGGTAAGAGACTTGTCAGGACATTGGTGTGCAATACCCTGCAGTCTGCAGTGCCAAAACCCAGTAGCATTACTGCATTGTGTATCCTAGCAGCCTTCCATAGTGAAATTCAAAAAAAAAACCTGCTCCAAATACTTGGCAGCTAATTAAAAGCACTATTTGACTTATTTCTCTTTACGTGGCTAAGGAGAGACATGAAATTGTTTTATGTCTTCCCTGGAGTGTGATTCTAAATTCTAAGTGCTGTATATTTCTACCTTTAGAGTTAGTTTAATTGAACACAACGGCTGTTGTTACATTTTGCATTTGAAGTGGAGCTGTTTTATTTAATCAGATGCACACTGACATTGAGCACATTGATTTTATCAAGCACTCAGTATCCCGTGCTAAAGGAAGAAATAAGTGCAAAACCCACTTTACTTAATGTACTATCAAGTTGCAAGGGCTTTGCACTCCTTTTGCATTGTCTGTGTCATTTCCAAAGACTTTTGTAATTAGCACAGTGCAAGCGTTGCAATAAATTAGGTGATGATTTTTACGCTTTTTTTTGCACCAAAATTAAAGCCTTTTCAATTTCGGCTTTAAAGCCGTGCAAAAGATCATAACTTACCTCTCGCATTCACTCGATGTAGTAACTGTCACAAAGTGGTTAATGCATTGCGGGTAAGTTGCGATAGGGAAATTTATTGCATCTCCTCCAATGTATGTTAAGGTAAAACCCTATAGGGCCTGATGCAATAATGGGTGCAACTGTTTGGCCATTCTATAGATCTGCAACAACAAATCATATCATATCTATGTTATCAAACTGGAGGAAGCCATGAAAATCTAACATTGGATTGATTGCTGCAAATTAATAGCACATGCAAACTTTTTGCACTTCTTATTGCATCAGCCCCAATGTTTACACCATGGGGGAAATGCAATAAGTAATGCAAACTGACCTACACTTGTTCCAACGATGTAGTAACCACTTTGCTACCATTGTTACATTGTGTAAATGTGAGTGCGATCTCTTGCACGGCTTTAAAGCCACAATTGGAAATGCTTTGATTTTTGTGCAAAACCAGTGCAAAATTTAATCACTAACATTTATTAAAAGAAATGGTGCAGTCAATGCAAAATGCAAAACCTTTGCAAACCCGATAGTACTTTGGTTAGTGTGGGTTTTGCACTTATTTTTCCCTATAGCACAGGATATTGCATATCCCTGTATTTCTTGCTAACCATTCTATTCTAGATCCTGCATGTGACAATTAGTAATGAGGTGTACTTAAAATTTCTACTAATTCATTTTAGTTTGACTAAATATGGGAGATGCAATAAAAGTTCTTATCGTTTAAAATGGTGCTAATTTTGCCCCAACCAATCAGAACTTGTGTAACATTTGAAAGCTAACATCTGATTGGTTGGGGCAAAAATTGCACCATTTTAAACTATAAGAACTTTTATTGAATAACCCCCATTGTTTCTTGAAAGATCAAGCCATTATGGCTGAGGCCCCACTACAACGCACTAACAGGGAGATTCAATAAAAGTTCTTATCGTTTAAAATGGTGCTAATTTTGCCCCAACCAATCAGATGTTAGCTTTCAAATGTTAAATAAGATCTGATTGGTTGGGGCTAAATTAGCACCATTTTAAACGATAAGAACTTTTATTGAATCTCCCTGTAAATCGTGCACGCAATCGCGAGTGTTATCGATTTCTGTGCATTGTTGCGCGTTGGGCTGTGTTTGCACATGCGCTTTTTGTAATTTAAAAACGCATGCATTTGCGTAAAAAGAATTTTTCAATTCAAAATTGCGTTTCCATGTTGACCAAAATTGCATGCGCAATCGCGGGTGCAAAACGCGAGTGCAAACGCGCTAAAGGCGCTTTAGTGTGGCAAACGTGCTAAACACAGTTTATTGTCCATTTACACATTCTGAAAAAAGCAATGAAACTCCTATATCTGAAAAATGCTTTGTAAATATTTTTTTTTTTTTTGGTAAATACCACAAACAACTAACTTACCTTTCAGGATGCTGACTTCCAAGAACTGGAAGATGTTTAAGGTTGAGGCTACACTGTGAAGGAGAGAAATGAGAGCGGAAAAACTTGTGCGGGTTAGAGTCCATTTTTGCTGTAATCCGAAATCAGAGCGCATGTGTTGTCACAAAAAAAAAATTGCATGTGCCTTGAAAATGGATTGCAGCACATGTAATGTGGCCACCCACATTGAAGTGCACTGCTCTGCGATTCTCACGTTCTAACAGATCACAATTGCTAGCACTTGGGAAATCAGAGCATTGTGGCCTGGCCCTTATATTACATTGCTGGCTATACACTACAAATTTACACCTTGACGTTCAAGCAAATCCAATAACTGCCTGGCCCTGATCATTTAGCATGATTGTAATTACGATCGTAAACATTACAATGTTTCCAGGTTAAACTACTGCTGCACTCAACATCTCGAATTAGTGTAATGTCAAGGTAGTGAATTGCCAGCTTTAGAAATACAGCTGCTTTGACACATTCAAATAACTATATTTAAAGGGCAAGTCCAGCCCCAAAATGAAAACTTACATACAGGTAAATCACCCCCCAAAACCATAAACGGTAATAGATTGAAATGTGAAATATATAAGTCTAACCTGAAATCCTGCACAATGTCCTGTTTCCCCTGTTTCTACTTCCTGGTTCTTCCAGTTAGCAACTGTCAATTATGGATTTGACAGTTGACATCACAGCGAATGACTGAATGTTAATCCCCTGTCTGCCTCTTCTGAGCATGCCCAGGCTCAGTACAGGCTCAGTACCAGGTCACTAAATTGCTCAGTTTCCATGAGGCATCCAGAAACATAGCAGGCATACAGTAATGAATTCATAAGACAAACTATGATATATTAACATATTTTAAAGAGGACATTCTTTCTAAAAGATGTTATTATGAGGGTGGAGTTGTCCTTTAAAGACTCACTTTCTCACTATGTAAATACACAGATCTGTGTTAAACTTATCTTGAACTTAAATAACAAATGAAAATATATTTTGCTCTAGTGATTTTCAGGTAGTGACCTTTTTTACCCATTTATGTTGTCTTTCCATAACAGTACATAAAGATAATATTTACCTCATGCCCATTTATCTAAGGGTGGAATATTGTTGTTCAATAGTCACACCTTTTTGTTATAGCTACTGATTGGACACAGCATTTCATTCTAATTTAGGATTCTTTAAAGGACAACTAAAGCCTCAGAAGAACACTTTTTCAGAAGGAAGAGCACCTTAATATAAAAGCATTAATCTGTGTCTCACCTCATATTTTGATATGGTTGTTGGGAAATTTACCTTTCTAACATGGGGTTTGTGTTTTAATTTCCAATATCACACAGTTTGGTCACTGATCATTATGTTTTATACACATGCTCAGATACTGCAGGAAGCATGTGACTGAGGTTAGATGTGTGGCCAGTCACTGTACGATACACATAGATATTTAAGGGGGTTCAGTTCTTCAAGGGGGTTACAGTTACAGTACTTTAATACTATTTACTGGAATTTATTTGAATTTAAAGTTTATTGGTGTTTTTAGAGGGTATAGTTTCAGATTCTGGAGTGTAAAAATGTGGGTTTAATTCTCCTTTAAGGAGGATCCTGAAAAATTTGTCAGTTTTGTTAGACTATGGGTCTTATTCAAGAGGTTGTTTATCTTCAGCAACCAATCAAATCTTAGCAATTTTTTTAAAACTTTAGCAGCCGTAGTAGAAATTGGCAGTTAGATAAAACTAACCTGGATGTGCGTGGGGGGTGTTGTGCGAGTACACTTGCTGTCGGCCTAAAGTAGCTGTAATCTGATCCTAACTCTGCCTGCCTGCCTTCACATCTTTTGCCACAGTAAGATAAAACATATAACATCAGTCACTGTGGGAAACTTATATGTACTGTACCAGTATGTGTGGACAACTTGTATGTACCGGTCACTGTGGGCAACTTTTATTTACCAGTCACTGTGGGTAACTTACATGTACCAGTCACTGTGGGCAACTTATATGTACCAGTCATTGCGGGCAACTTATATGCACCAATCACTGTGGGCAACTTATAGGTACTTCACTGTGGGCAACTTATGCACCAGTTTCTATTCGGAGGCACTCTGGCACATATATTACCACACTCCATGTGGCATATATATGTCAGCCCTTCAGTTCCAGTGTTGCCAAGTCAACACTTGCTGGTGAACTGGAGTCTAGTTTATCAGCCAGTGTTAGGCCAGCCCTCCAGTTCACCAGCCAGTGTTGAATTAACACACCCACAGGTAGATATAGGGCTATGCCGCAAGAAGATATAGGGACAGCTTTTAAAAGTTTGTCTCGGGTGCCAAAACATCTAGAAGTGCCCCTAGTAAGAAGTTATCATCTGATTGGTTGAGGCAAATTAACAGCTTGGGCAAATTATTTCTACTCTTATTAAATAATAAGACTATCAGGGTTATTCAATAAAAGTTCTTATTGTTTAAAATGGTGCTAATTTTTCCCCAACCAATCAGATGTAAGCTTTCAAATTTTAAATAAGATCTGATTGGTTGGGGCAAAATTAGCACCATTTTAAACAATAAGAACTTTTATTGAATCTCCCTGATAATGTTTACCATGCTGATACAAAGATAAAAAAATGTGTGTGTATTTAGATTGTGAAAAAATGATTTGTTCTTATTTAGATGGGACACACAAGCAAGGTAGACGTTTGTGATGTATTTGTGTCTACGATTCTCTCCCTTCTGGTCCCAGCTGTTTCCTTCTCTCAGTCCCAGCCAAAGAAAATGTGTGCCTTTGTCCAAAAACCAGAAACTACTGAATGGAACTAAAATAAACGTCTGGTTCCAGATTGAGTAAATCCTACAGATTGTGGTTTGTGAGAAATCTAAACTTACCGTATAACTCTGCCTTTTTAAAGGAGATTTTATATGTTAAAGTCAACGCCTTTTTATGTGTGGAAAAGTTTCACTGTGGTTTATTTCCACCCTTATTTTATTTAAGAGGGTGGAAAGGTGGGGGTCTAAAAACTCCCAAGTTTAATATTAAGGCTAAAGTTTCTTTCTACATTGTTTATCCACCTAGACACTGAGGAAAAATACTAAGAAAAGTCAACAATTCTGATTAGCTGCAGGGTCTCTTTTGTGACTCTAACTAGCAGGCATTTTTCCAGATGTGAGCAAAAAAAATATAGTCTTATCTGCTTGTGTGTTTATGGAACATTATAATATAGCTCGGACTCGAAACATCTACTCCCAAAAGGCAGGTCATTGAAATTGCAAATGTTTAGCATTGTTGGCCCATCACACTAGTACACACCTGCACAATAACTGACAACACCTGAAACTACATTTCCAGACCTGTGCATTGGTGTTTAGTGAGTAGAACTTTTTGTGTCACTACAACTCTTAACCTTTTAATTGGTGCAAAAAGCATTGGATTTCTATGAACAGCACTTGTATACTTTCTAATTTCAAATTACTGTATATATATATATATATATATATATATATATATACATGTATATGTGTGTGTCCTTTCTCAGCCATAACACCAGCTGCAAGTCATTAAGTGTGTGAGCTCATTTCTTCCTGTACAGGGAAAATAGAGAAAGGAACAGGTCTGGAAATAAGCAAACATTCAAGAAGGGAAAGAGAAGGAAGCAGGGGGGTCTGTGACAGAGAAGGGGATCAAGTCACATTATAAAAGGGGAGATAAATTACAAATACGAGGAAAAAATAAAAGTAGAGACAGATCTAAATTATTTCCATCTCCCCAGAAATTATAGACAGGCATATACACAAGAGTGGAAATGTACATTTGATTCACCATCCATCAGTAAAAAGCAAGTTACCCATAGGTACTCAGAAAGTGATTTTTTTTTAATCCATAGCTGACTTTTCTGCTTGTCAATAACTGGTAAAGAATTGTAAATTCCTGTACAATAATATGTATGGCATTGAGAGCAGATTCATGTTAGCCCATGCAAGCTGTCACACCACTCAAAATACGGAGATGGACAAACTAAGTTACAATATAATGCACTGTAGCTAAAAGTTGGGTCCTCCGAGTTAAATGCACAAAAAGCTAATAACTAAAGTAAAAAGAACTAGAGTAGGTAAACCCACAGGTACTAATATTAACCCCCTATACCTGGGGGTGGCAGCACAAACCACTAGTACAAACCCCCTTGCAGAAAGGCAAGTGTCAGTGCCAAGTCTGTACCCTGATATCTGTGCTGGGAAAATGCGGATTTCCACAAGGTCTTTTTTCCCAGTCTGTTGGATGGTGACCAGATTTGAGGTAATTGGAAACAGATTTCAGAAACAAAGGAAGGGGACAAAGAGGTGTGTATGAGAGAGAGAGAGAGAGAGAGAGAGAGAGAGAGATATGGGGAGATGAGATGTATGGGAGAGAGAGCAAGAGAGATAGGGAATGTATGGAATAGAGTATGAGACTGAGAGGTTAGCGTATGGGAGAGAGTTTGAGACAGAAAGGGGAGTGTATGGGAGAGTATGAGACAGAAAGTGAAGTGTATGGGAGAATATGACACAGAGGGGAGTGTGAAACAGAGGAGTGTGGATGAGAGTAAGAGGTGTAGAGAGGGGAGAGTATGAGACATAGAGAGGGTAATGTATGGAAGTGTAAGACAAAGAGTGTATGGGAGAGAACATGAGACAGAAGTATATGGGAGAGAGTATGACAGAGGGGCATGTGGGAGGGAGCATGAGAAAGAGGAGTGTGTGGAAGAGTATGAGACAGGAGTATGAGTCAGAGGAGAGAGTATGAGACAGAGACGTGAATGGGAGAGTACGAGACAGAGTGTATGGGAGTTTGAGAGAGGAGTGTGAGACAGAGGAGTGTATGGGAGAGAGTATGAGACAGAGAGGAGAGTGTATTGGAGTTTGAGAGAGGAGTATGAGACAGAGAGGAGAGTGTGAGACAGGCGGGTATGGGAGAGAGTATGAGACAGAGAGGAGTGTGAGACAGCAGTGTATGCACAGTAAGAGATTATGAGACAGAGAAGGTAGTGTGAGACAGAAAGGGGAGTGTGAGACAGAGAGGAGAGTGTGAGACAGCAGTGTATGTAGGAGAGTATGGGACAGAGAGGAGAGTGTGAGACAGAGCATGCTAAGGGAGAGAGTATGAGACAGTGAGGAGAGTGTAAGCCAGAGCAGGGTATGGGGTAGAGTATGAGACAGAGAGGGGAGTGCGAGACAGCAGTGTATGTAAGAGAGTATGAGACGGAGAGGAGAGTGTGAGACAGAGCAGGGTATGGGAGAGAGTATGAGACAGAGAGGGGAGTGTGAGACAGCAGTGTATGTAAGAGAGTATGAGACGGAGAGGAGAGTGTGAGACAGAGCAGGGTATGGGAGAGAGTATGAGACAGAGAGGGGAGTGTGAGACAGAGCAGGGTATGGGAGAGAGTATGAGACAGAGAGTGTGAGACGAAACAGGGTATGGGAGAGAGTGTGAGACGGTTGAGAATGTAGTGTATGGGAGACAGTGTGAGACGGTTGGGCATTGGGGTGGTATTAGACAGGGGAGTATCAGTCCCGCTCACCATGTCTGGTTGCGGATGTGCGGTGACATTTCTATGCAGCTGTTCTCCCTTGTCCTGCCAGGTTGCGGGGACTGCACAGTGTCAGACGGGTGATCAGTTCTGCTGCCCGGAGCATCTTGTCTGTTTCCTTCCCCGTCTCCTCTCACTGGGGGACCTGGGGGGGGGGGGGGAGGCTACAGACCAGTCAGACCTCCTCCCCTCTCTCTCTCTTCTCTGACACTTTACTCGCCCCCTTTCCCCTCCTTCCCTCCCCTCCGATCCCACTCTCCCTGCTCTGTTACCTCCCTCCATTCCTATAGGCCCTATAGAGTTTCCCCAGAGTCTTGTGTTACCTTTGGTGCCAACCCCGAGCCATTGGAACTACAACTCCCATCACCCCCTGTTCCTGATGTCTCTCCCTCCATCACTGTTTGTGCAGAGACATGGGGAAATGTTTGGGATTTTCTATTTTCTGAGCAGTGGAAGTAACAATTTCTCCTTTGTTCCCCAGCCTTAGGTCACAGGGAAAGTTGACATGTCTCTGTCCCAGTCAGGGCTTCCCTTTGTGACCTTGGGCACTTCCTCCTCTTCACAACTCTAATGCTGTCAGTCTGCCCTTGGGCTCACATTCTTACACTTCACTCCAGGGATGGCAAACGTGTCAAAACTTCAACTCCCAGCACAGCCAGGCAGGGGATGCTGGTAGTTGTAGTTATTAAACACATGTGATATCCCTGCTGTACTTATTCCCTGTGCAAACTCTGTGGTCCACATCAAAACCAGTTTCTCCATTCAGATAGAAATGGGACTTCCATGAAAATACACATCTGCATCACAATCCTTGTCACAACAGTGTGTCCATCAGAGGGCCCAATAGGCATTCAGGTTTGCCTTGACAGGTGCTGGATTTTTACATTATCAGATTGTAAGGTTGGGGATGTTAATATCTGTGCTAAGAACATTGTCCTTCCCCTATCAGGTTCCTACCTGGTCCCCCTCCCTCCCTGGCCATTGTTGGCTCTATTATTGTCCCCTCTTCTACGTTTCGATAACATATTAGCAGAAATCGAATTTGTCGGTAGCCATGGATAATTCTATTCACTAACACAGATTCTTTAACATTTCTCTTTACTGTTTAAATGAGCTATGTCTTACCTCCTGTTCTTCAGTGAAATGCGCAGGAGAGAGGACAGAACTTTTCACGAATCACTCAAACACCGGCTTCTCGCTGACAGTCTGTGATGCCACTGACAGCCTCCGAGGCATCCCCAGTCCCTTGCATTGTGCACGCATGCACACACAGTGCATGGATGCGTCTGAGACAGTCAGTGAGAAGCTGGCCCAGGATCAATCCACAGTAAGTTCTGTCCTCTCTCCTGCACCTTTTACTGAAGAACTAATTTTATCAGTTAAACAGTAAAAAGGAATGTTAAATAAATCGCTGAATATACCCTTTAAAACCTGTGCAAGTGACACAGGCAACCAAAACAGCTAATCAGCACCGATTAGGACTCCTCACACGTGAATCCAATTAAGAGGCGGGTATTCAGTAATGATTGCGCCTGCGACGTGTCCTTTAAAGTCTGTGCACAAAAATGTAAATTTACCAACAACACTTTCATCTATGTCTTAGCTAGGTAATAGCTCACTCCTCCTATGTGTCCTGCACATTGGTACCAAAGTTCGTGTCTCTAACTGCAAAACTGGAAGGAGATACAGTCAAGCCAAATGAATTATGTACATGCAGTAACTTACTTTCTGGCTCCTCCCACATGGTCACTGATAATTCTCCCATCTCAGACGTTGGAGAATATGATAATTAAAAAGCAGTCCATTATTACATGAATATAATTTTCCTTTAAGTATGGAGAGCATTTGACCCAAACAGCTTTCCTTCTAGTCTCTAAGATACATGGAAAGTCACAAAGCTGAATTACTGTATTGGTGAATTTGGATTTTCACAGATGGAAATTAGGCTAAGTACAAAGGGTAGACTTTATTTAAAGGGACAGTTCAGTGGAAATTATCAATATTTGTTAAATTGTTAGTTTGTGTAATGCCTTCTTAGTTATTCTACATATTCTCTCCCATTTTGAAAAATCAGTTGATTTTATACCCTTTGCTGTTCCCTGCTGTTGACATTAGTGAGCTGCCATTTCAGGTTCTGAGGGCACGGCCACACTGCAAGGCAAACGCACACGGAATCGTATGCGATTTCATATGCAATTTCGTTGCATTTGCGCATGCGTTTTTTAGTTACATATAGAAAAACGCATGCGATTTATGGAACGCAAGCGCAATCGAATCGCACCCGAAAACGTGCATTTTCGCTGCATTGCCGCGATTCCAATGATCTGAAAAAAGGCATGCGCAAACGCAAGAAAATCGCGACAGTGTGGCCTAGCCCAAATAGTCATTCTTCCCAAGATGCACCACATCCTTGGGATGTTCCTAACAGTAATTTCTACTGATTAGCTGTTGGATGGGTCAAACATGCTCAGATCTCTACTGAGCAACTGAATCAACCCAGGCGCTGGGTCAAGGGCAAGACCATAACAGTCTCTACTAGGGGTCCTGCAAACAGGAAGTCAGTATTTCGGTTGCATTTATTTATACATAGACAGCATGCTAAATTGGCAGATTAAAGTCATTGGGATGAAAAAATACTGCTCTTTTTTCTGAAAAGCATATGTAATTGCACTGAACTTCCCCTTTAATACTCCCCCAACAGTTTCACCTGGTATACTGATCTGTAATCTGTTTGAAGGGAATTAAAATATTATATTTTGGTCCCACTGATCTCTCTTCAGGTCAAAAGAGAGATTATGGAAAATTATGGGGGAAAATCAGGAAATCAGTCATCTGGTTTTACAGAAGATCAGACCAAAAAGACCATGGATCAACTGGGGTCAGATTCTAATATATTTCATGCAATGGAGGATCACCTCCCAACTTACATTACATTAGTCCTTTTTGCTTTCATTTGGTCTATAGGTCAAACAGGCAAATCAAAGTTTTTTGATTTCTCATGTGATCCATATTAGTGGTGATTATGAATGGAGTCTGGACAGTAATGATGTTTGATACTTGGTCTCTCTGGTTACAGGTATATCATTTATCATTTCCAATGGCCATTTCTTAGTCAGCTATAACCATTTAAAGGGTATCTGTACTGCCAGATAATAAATAATTGACATTAGCTCTTAGGCTAAGGCCACACTGCAACGCACAAGAATCGCGCACAAAATCGCGAGCGTAATTGCACACGATTGTGTGCGTTCACGTTTTCGCCTTTTCGCGTTATGGAAACGCTGCGTTAACGCACCAAAAATGGTGAACGCATGCATTACCAAAACGCGAACGGATGTGCAATTGCATGCGCATCGGAAATCGCGGGAATTTTCGCTTTCCTGCAATTTCCATTTTAGCGAAACGCGTGCGCGAACATGCGAAAAACACGCTAGTGTGGCCTAGCCCTTAGTGCACCGTTATTGGGGCAATGTTCACCCATGCCTTTCTTGTACACACATGCAAATGCTTCCAAGCAAATCACAAGTGTATGTTCCATTAAGCATATGTGTGCTGCATGAAGGGAAAAAGGTTGGCTCAATAGTACCGTAAATTGGAAGGAATTTGGAGGTTGAGCACTTCTATACCAAATAAATAGGGAATTAGGAATAGCAGTTCCTTTTATAATTACAGAAGCTAATGAGAAATATAGTTTTGGAGTATAGATACCCTTTAATTCCTAATTCTATGTGCAGATTTTGAGTTTTCAAACATTAGAAAGTTTATTTAAATTATTGTAATCCTCAAAACAGAATCCTGATTTAAATTAAACACAAAAAAATTCTGTATCTGGGACAGAAATAACAGTATTGTTCATGATACCCTGCATTGCATTATGCTGGCAGCTGATTCTATTGTGATTAAGAGACATGACTTTCTAACTCCTGGTATTGTCTGCCAAATCTAATTAAATACTTTCCTCTATTAAAATATAACTATTGCCCCAAGGAAGGAAGGCACAATGGTTCTTTCTTTCTAAACACAAAGGATCGGCGTGGAAGTGAAGAACAGAGGTACAACCAAATGCGTCTGTTTTTCACTTCTACTTGTATCTATAGATTAAGCCTGACAGAGAACTGTGGTTGTTGTGGGTTGCTGGGCAATGCCTCACACTTCTAACATTACTGAAATGGGGGAGATCTGTAGTATTAGAGGAAGCCAAATGCTGGCCATACACTTTTAAGAAAAATTTAATAGATTCAACATCCATTCTATGAAACGTTTAAAGACATAATAAAGGGCATGTCCACCCCCCTATCTAAAATTTGCCCCACTGTGTAGTGTAGAAAGATCCTTTTCTTCAGTAGCATAACAATAAGGCTTGCAGGGCCTGGCCGCAACTGCGTGTGGGGGGGAGGAGCCACAATCCCTTCCCTTGCTGATCCACGATCAGTTATATTAAAACAGCTGATCACACGTATAAAGTAAAGATACGAGCAATCAGCTGTTTAAAAGAGCATATTTAAACAGCATATCACAATGCACTGGGGAGGGGTGGGGGTCTGGGGCCCGGTCTCCAATCTCGCAGGGGGGTTCGGGCCCCTGCAGGTACGCCCCTGCTTACTTTTCTCTTCTGCTCCTTATGGTTATCCTGCAGGGCCTGATGTAAATAAAAAAAAACAGGAAAAGTAGGAGCCTCTCTGAGTATAATCTGTACCTGACACTTCCTGCTCCTCTTAGAGGACTCTGCCATGTCACGTTCTTGGTTTATCCTGCAGAATTTCCATAAATTGGAAAGAGGCAAATTAAAAATTGCACAGAGCCCTGGTTATTCAGAAAATCTATTTTTTTAGAAAGAGTCTATGGCAACTGTGAAATTAGCTGGATGAGCAGGAATTCCTGGTTTCTTTATGTTCGACTATAAAATATAATTGTATCCAGGGCTGGATTTACACCTCAGGAGCTTGTAGGCCCAAAGAGCCTAGCGCCCTTAGCACCACCCCTAAACACAGACCACACACCCAAACCACTCCCACTTTCCCTTTTTCGGGGAGGAAAATAGACTATAAAGGGGTTGGATTGGTCGGAGGAGAGTAACAGCCGCCCCTCCAGCCTCAGACGCCCCTAGGCACATGCCTACTGTGCCAAATGGTAAATCCAGCCCTGATTGTATTTAAAAATGTTGTTTACAGGCAGTACCAATTGAAGTCTGGAAGCCAGCCCAGTAAATGTGCTCTGAGAGATTGTGTGCTGATAAAGATTACACATAATCACCCCTAGGTTTTTACATTTTTTGACCTCTGTAAAGTTTTTATTTTTACCATTTTAACATGTCTTTCTAAAGGTGGCCATACAAATGCGATTCCCACATCACATTGGTATCTGTCGGCACCCATGCGATAGGAACTGCACACACGGACCTGACTAATCCACTATACACGGTATACCCCTTTACATAAGAAGGAGCCGATATCGACCAACGGATATTTTCTGTCTTTCCTGACCAACCATAATGCACCAGCAACCACAGTCTCCCAGACATTGTTCAGAGAGGTGTACTGTTCTCCTTTCCCATAAATGTCCCATATAAGAAGGCCTCACAATAGGGTTAGGTCAGGTGAGGAAGGGGGTTATGTCTAGAGATGGCCAAAAAGTAATCCTTAAAAAATAAACTTGAATGTTCGATAACCCTCGAAAATACGACTGGAAACTACTTTTGAGTTTCTGATTGTATTTTTGACGATTATCGAATGTTCGAGGTTATTTTCGAGGATTACTGAAAAGAAACTTGTACATTCAATAATCATCAAAAAATGAAGTCCCGAAATCCGAACGATCCACCCGGTTTTGGACAGAATTTTGGAACCGAGGGGTTCCGTGTCGGATCTGGGTTAGAGTAAGACCCAGATCCCACCTCTAGTCAATTTATTATACTTTCATTTCAACTGACTTCAGAAATTGTAAATTCTTTCAGAGGAATTCAGCACTGTTGAAATTGGTAAGATATTGGGGCCAATCACATAATTATCAAACGTTTATCAAATAAGCTACAGGGTCACAAGTCTACCTACCAAGAATCCATTATCCTCCTGCTGTCATATTCCAGAACTGCAACCTGCTTGTAGTGCCCAGAAATAAAAGGTGTTCAGTGCTCATAGACAAGGATAAGAAAAGATGAAACCCGACCACACAGAGCTTCACTTCAGCAAGGTAGAGGTAGGGTACTGGATGGACTGGCCTGATATTGTTTAAGATGAGCTACTTGGAGCATTTGGCTTGAAAATTTAATCAAAATCAACTCCCAAACCTACTGCCAGTTTTAAAAGACACTTTCTTCAAGCAGTGGTACAGGAAAAATATTATATGGCACACGCCTTGGGACTCCTGTTAATTAACGAACACTCAGCATAAATGTACCTTCGCGTACATTTACTGCCACAATCGTACATTATCAATAATGTGTGGTATCGCTAAATTGCGATACCACGTTTTAAATAGGGCCCAGAGAACAATAATATAATCCTTTACTTTTCATACATAAAAGAAAAATAATTTTTGCAGTATAATTCTTAGCAGTACATATGTACAAAACAAAAAAGACCATAGCAGAAATTGGTGCCGGTATAAGGGGTCATATAGATGGGGGCACACTAGATGTATCACCTGTGGTGTTATGAGAGTGGATAATTTGTTCACAAATAGCACCACAGGTAAAGAATGTACCATTCATCAATATATTATTACACAGTATACCTACTTATATGTAAAAAGTGCCTCCTGCAATATGTAGGATGTTCGTCCCGTATGCTTAAGTCATGAATACAAGAACATATTAGGGCTATTAAAAAGGAAGATGATATCAGCCCTATAGCAAGGCAATTTAATTCTGTAAAACATGCAATGGAAGCTCTGTAAATTATTTGTCAGTACAAGGTATACAAAGAATTAGTTAAAGGACAATTATACTCACCTTCCCTCCGCTCCAGATCTTCATGTAGTAACTTTTACCCAGGGTGCGGACCTGAACCGCTAGGTCCTCACCCCGGGATTCACGAAACCTACAGCAGCGTGTTGCAGCAACGCTGCTCTTGTAGGCTCCGCCCCCTCCTCCCCGTTGACGACGAGGCCAATAGGAAGGCACGCTCTGCAACAAGCGTGCCTTCCTATTGGCCTCGTCGCCGACCTCTTGAGGTCGAGGTTTTGGGGGGAACATAACAAAATATCAAAAGGTTTTTGGGGGGTTGGACATACCCTTTAAACAGACCTGCAAGCGGACCCACACCCACTAAGTGACACACACCCAAAATTTGACAGATCTGCAACCTGCACTATCATGACCAGCAGCCACAGCTTTCTAACTGAACCTGACCCGCAAACCCATTCAAACTCACTGTGGTTAACCCAAACCTGACCTACAAATTTGGTAAACTATGGGTCAGATCTCATTCTCAATCAACACAGGTCCATTCAATCTCAATTTCCTCATGTGTGGCCCCTGACCACCTTCCAGAGCCAACTCAATAGAATTATAGGCTCTATATAAGTTATTATTAAAACTTGCAGCAGACTAAAGGTTTGTACAAACATCAGATCATTTTTACCCAATGTGCCCGACAAACATTCAGCAACCATCTCGTTATACACTAGTTCTGCCAATGGCGCCTGTACATATATCAACGATAGTGGATAGTGTTTATTGGAAAAGGTGTTATATGACGTACTTAATACGTGACATTCTTAATATCACGTGATCTCCAAATGTTGCACATGTGCATTTCATTTAAATCTTACATTACAGTCTACCAAGAATCTGCCGACTATGTACAAACATACCACAATCGGCAGAACGAATCCGCCAGGCTGATTGTCGGAAAAATCCATGAATAATCATGGAACGTTGGACTTCGTTTTTGCACGAATGTTGCGTGATGGGTCGTTTGTCGGGCAAATTACATTACTACTGGAGGGCTGGGGGGAGGGCACTGGTTTATGGGGGGAGGTGTCCTGGATATCAACATTGATAGGGTGAGATGTCTGTATAAAGCAGGTAAATAAATAAAAATCATATGAGATTGCCTCTGTCCTGAGTTAGTTCTGGTTCTTGCCCTGTGTGCACTCACTGACTGCAGCTCAGATTACCTCAGAGCTCCTCTAAAGACACAAATCTCTGCCTCTGTGTAGGTTTGTCACTCTATCCTATCCCATTGGCTAGTGGAATTGGCGCATCTGAATGACCATTCATGCTGCCCTTCAATGCAATCTGTGAATTGGTTAGTTATCTCAGGTTAGGTTGTGTGTTGGGCAATCACTTGATTCCCCAACAGATGGCAGCATATGGTCAAATCGCATCCCCATCAATTTATACATTAATGAAAAGGGGTAAAAAAAAAGGGGGGGGGGTTAGGGGTGGTTTATTTAAGTTGTTAAGTAGCCTGTGGTTTTTCCTGGTCCTGAAACATATGTTTATCAAGTCTCATATATATTGTCCAAGCCGTTCGGATGTTTTTCTCGAACAAACATACATTGACAGAAGTTTACCTCTTAAATTGTCTTATCAGAAAAGATTATTCAGCATATCCTGTTTATCTGAAAGAATAGTCGGACATCGGTCGTGGCCGATACACTAAAATATAGGTCGGTCAGTCCGAGCTATTGGAAGGCGTGTACCCAGCTTTGCATTTTGAACAGACTTTCTATTCTACAGCAGACATCAAAAGAGGCTGATTATGCAAATTTTCCTTTAGAGAGAGAGTTGGGTTTTTTAGAGAAGGCGGAGCCATGTCTCTTGAACACACGTGGTTTGTGCATGATTTCCACTGATGTGGCTTTCCACAGGAAAGTTTTTTGGCAGCATTCCATTTTTTACTGTAGCTAAATCGCCATCTTTAGTAGAATTCCAGCAGTACATTTTACTTTTAATTTCATGTTATTATTTTTTGTGTTACAGCAACTTTTATGTATTATTTGGAAAATGGATTTTTTTCTAAATTAAAGGAATAGTTTACTGAAAAAATTAACTATTCCTTTAATGCATTGATTGAAGACCAGGAGGTAAAGGAGCTATTCCTCACCTTGCGTTCTTCAATCAATCGACCAGGATCCAGAAATCAAGGTGAGTATATTTACCTTGCACACAATCCACTGATGGCTCCATTGAAAATTCCTGACCGCTTCTGGGTTTAGATTAAGTATAGCACACATTATCGTGCATGCGTGCTATAGTTAAACTAAACCTGGAAGCGGTTGGGACTTTTCAATGGAGCCGGGGGTGGATTGTGCGCAAGGTAAATATACTCACCTTGATTCCTGGATCCTGGTCGATTGATTGAAGAACAGAAGGTAAGACATAGGTCCTGATTCACAGATACAAACTGATGCACAGATACAGAAACACCTTTAGAGGGTCTGGGTATGTTCGCTAGGCATGCAGTTAGGTAAATAGGGACAGTTGGTGGAGGCTGTTTTGTTTTCTACAATAAAAACGATTTCAATGAAAAGTAGAAAAAAAATCCAATATTTGTATTAAGTGTAGGGATTCCTCTAGTGCAGATTATTGACTAAGTAGCTTTTAAGATATCTTAGCATCAAAAGCAAAGAAATAGCAACATCTGACTCCAATGTTCTCTCCATTACTTAACAGTTGTTTGCACAGATATATGTTCTCTAGCCAGAAGCAAAATTATATTTTATTCACTAAATTCTCCATTACCTGCCGGGGGCCCCATCTTTTTACTTCCCCTATGAGAGATTCAGTCCCCCCCCCCAAAAAAAATAAAATACACTGTAGATGAAGCAGGGAGGGAATGAATCATAGTTTTAGTGGGGGACCCATTGATTATTAGTTACACTACTGTATCTGTATTCTGCCATTATGATTTGTATGCGTAAACCTGAAGTGTGTTTGTGTGCATAAAAGGAACATCATAGAACGAACAGTCATTTGCAAACGTCTCTGGGCTGTACAGCATTTCTTTGTCATTTAAAGGGACAGTTCAGTGGAAATTATCAATATTTTTTAGTTTGTGTAATGCCTTCTTAATTATTCTACATATTCTCTCCCATTTTGAAAAATCAGTTGATTTCATACCCTTTCCTATTCCCGGCTGTTGACATTAGTGAGCTGACATTTTAGGTTCTAACGGTCCTTCTTCTTCCCAGAATGCACCACTTCCTTGGAATGTTCCTAACAGTAATTTCTACTGATTGGCTGTTGGATGGGTCAAAGATGCTCAGATCTCTACTGAGCAACTAAATCAACCCAGGCGCTGGGTCAAGGGCAAGACCATAACGGTCTCTACTAGGGGTCCTGCAAACAGGAAGTCAGTATTTTGGTTGCATTTATTAATACACAGACACAATGCTGAATGGGCAGATTAAGGTCATTGGGATGGGAAAATACTGCTCTTTTTTCTGAAAAGCATATGTATTTGCAGTGAACTTCCCCTTTAAACTTGGGATTAAATATATAAAGCACAGTATTTGCAAATACTGATACAATGCCCATAAACACATCTGTATTTTATTATGATATTGTAAAATAATAGTGAGGTTATAAAACAGTGAAATAGGTAAATATACAAAACAATGGCCAATAAGCGAGTTTTAGGGTGACGTCGACATGACATGCAGATATTTTACATTTGTTGTATCAGCTTTGGCCATCTGTGTGCTGATGCAATGCAACAGAACCTACACACTGACAAAACTGCGTGTGCACACACAACCTTAAAATAGCTGAAGTGAAGTAACACCTGTTTATATATTAGTGCTGGGCTTGAGGCACACTTTACCCTAAAATAACCAACTGAAATAAGGTTATACTTTTGTGTCCAAACAAATACAGAGGATCACCTGTGTGCTGTAAAGTTAAATGTTTGTTTAGGTTGTCCTCAGGTGTGTACATTCATAAACCTTGTGCATAGAACGTGAGTTATGCATAGGGTAAGCTAAGAGATCATGTCCCAATATATTCCAGTTTAAAGTCCTTTACTGGATATGAATACTGTTATATGTTTTGTCTGCTATAGAATTATTAGATAGGATGATAATGTGATATCCTTTTGTCAAAATACGTGTACATTGGTCCAAGCTACCCCTTTACATATGAAGACTGCTATGCTATGCCCAGGTATCCCACCCATCCCGCGACTCACCGGACCACCCCAGACTCCTGCAACCGAGAGGAGACTCTAATCTCCTCCCCGGCCTTGCCCCTTCTTGCTCGCCACGTCCCCTAAATGCCCCCAGAATACCATTAACCCCACTCACTCCACCCCCTAAGCCACTAACTCTGCCTCCCTCCACCCCTAAGTGATGTCACTTTGCCATGCCCACTTCCCCCACCCTGCCTGGAAGCCTCAAATGGCAGGGTGGGGTGTCTGTATGCTTATTTAGGAGTCTAAGAAGTTTAGTGACGTTTTTAACCTCTTTTGACAAAACATACGAGAAGAGATACAGTATGTCCCTTTAAGATGAAGGTAAAATATCCTTTTAAGATAGAAAATATACAAAAGGTTAAAAACTTTAAGTTTTTAAATAACCAATCAATTGGAGTCTGTTTTTGAATAGGTGGAGGGATTTGATTGTTCTCTGAGTCTATGAGTAAGGGCATTGCGCCCGAAACACGTAAGAAGATGTAAATTTTTGTATATGAATTTCTACCTGTGTCACTGGTGTACCAAAATCATAGAATAAAGAAGTTTTTAAATATAAAAATTTCACTGGAATTCTTGACTTGTGATAGGTGGTGCAGTAGATCCACATTGTTTTAAAATACTGCCGGTCCGGTACTGGTGTTTTAACCTGCTGATCGTGCGCACCTTACAGTACATACCAGCAATTGGCTGTTTAAAAAATGCATGGTTCCTGGTCTGCAGCTAGGGAGACGAGAGGTGTGTGTCAGGGGCTACCCCGAAGCTTACAGGAGGATCTGGGTCTATGCAGTTTCGGTACTAAATTGAATGTCAAATTGCGGAACGTTGAGGAAGTGTATGACTAGCTTTAGTTCTCCTTCATTTTCTTTTGTGTAGATTTTTAGGAACAGAGTATGCACAGCATGGATTATATATCAGTTTTGTTTTTCAACACATGCTGTGCTTTCTTTCCTTTGAAACAGTTTTCTTTTTGTGTCCTGACAAAATGGATTCCCTTCCCCTCTCTCCCCAGGAGCTCAAAGGGGCAGTTGCAGAGACGAATGAGAAAGAGACACCCCAAATACTTCCACAGCTCTGGGTACATATGCATACGTCATCCTTGACCCTGCTACCTCATTTAACCAAAGCATGAGGCTATAACAAATGATTGTACATAATGGGAACCATTATATAAAGGAAAGGATTTCTACCTTTCTAAAACTACACCAGGTTTTTTTTCCTGAAGATTTCACCCATTCTAAAATTATGACGGAAAAGAAATGGCTGAAATGGCATCCTTTAAATTAAAGAAAACAAACAATTTCTGTAGTATTTTATAATGGAAGTGGAAGTCTGTTGTTATCTTAAATTTGTTAACTTTTCTAATTCAGTTTTAGATTTTAATAATAAAACATATTCCTATACAATTAAAGCTGACACTGACACTGTGCAGGTACTGTGATGCAGTTGTACCATATGAATGGAATAAAGGAACATTCATCCCCAAAACTAAAATTTGACCCACTGCTGGCCCCACTGTGTAGTGTTTAAAAATTCTTATCTTTCTCCTCTGCTCCTTATGGTTCTCCTGCATTGTCTACTCAAAGTCCAGGAAACTGAAGTATTTGCCTCTTCCCTGTCCTACAGGAACTCTAGCATGCGCATGGGAGCCTCCCCCCTCCCACCCCTCTGGATCCCTCATCTCTGCAGTGTAGGGTCCTCCCCCCAACCCTAACCACAAGGTTTATATGTTAAAAAAAGAGCAGAGAAACAGACTAACCCACCTCTGTTTCCTCGGCTCTCTCAATAGCCGGCATCTGCGTCAGTGATAGGCTGAGTATCAGAGTCACAGAAGTGGCTGCCGGTCCAGCCCCTATTGCTACTCTGTTCACAGAAGTAGGAATACAGGCAGAGGCCCAGGGATCTAAGGTTGGTAAGTCTGTTTCTCTGCACTTTATTAATTTATAAACCTGGCACTCAGGGCCATATTTATAAAGTTGCAGTATCGCCTTTTAGCGATACCGCAACTTTAATGATCGGTATCGTAAACTTATGATTGTTAAACCGATCAGAGATTAAATTTACAATACCGATTGTAAATCTACCTTAAAGAAATTGTAGATTTACGATCCCCATAGAATACCATTGCGGTACATATGTACCAACATATGTTTGTGATGTGTTTCACCTGTGTATGTAACCTAACAATGTTTGTAATGTTATCTCCTACATATTACCACATATGTTTGTGATGTGTTTCACTGCGTATGTACCTACATATGTTTGTATGTGTTACTGCTACGTATATACAAATCGAGAACAGACGCACTTCCTTACAACACATCATTTTTTTCGGCATATCCGCCATCAGTGAGCACGCAGGACACGTCTGATATAAAGAGGGGAATGGAATCAAGAGAGAAAAATATTATTCTCCCTCTTTACAAGGCACTGGTAAGGCCACATTTGGAATATGCGGTGCAGTTTTGGAATCCCATATACAAAAGGGACATCTTGGAAATTGAGGCAGTTCAGAGAAGGGCAACTAAATTAATAAGGGGAATGGAGGGGCTTGAATATGCAGGCAGATTAGACAAGTTAGGGCTGTTTACATTGGAGAAGCGGCGGTTGCGTGGGGACATGATAACCTTATACAAATATATTAATGGCCCATACAGTGAACTCTCTGGTGCATTGTTCACTAATAGGTCATATCAGAGGACTCGTGGACATCCTTTAAGGTTGGAAGAAAAGAAGTTTCATCTTCAAGTTAGGAGAGGTTTCTTTACAGTGAGAACGGTGAAACTGTGGAACTGTCTTCCAGCAGAGGTGGTAATGGCAAGTTCATTGAATAACTTTAAAAAAGGCCTGGATAAGTTTCTAAAACTAAAAAATATTGAGAATTACTGGTATTAATGCATATAGATCTGGTTGATCCAGGGATACGATTGCCGTTTGGAGTCAGGAAGGAATTTTTCCCCCCCTTTTTTAGCTGGGGTTTTTTGCCTTCCTCTGGATCAACTGTTAGGTAGGGTTAAAAAAAAAAAAAATAAATAAAAAAAAAAAAAAAAAAAGTGAATAGGTTGGACTTGATGGACGAATGTCTTTATTCAACCTTAATTACTATGTTACTATGTTACTATGTTGATGCGTGTCCTGGACCATTGTCATTGTCCATTGATCATTGTCTGTGATTAAGGGGGCGTGTTCCCCCCGAAACACGTCAGATGTGTCTTGCGTGCTCACGGATGGTGGATAAGATGCTTTGTTGTTAAGGAAGGGCGGCCTGTTCTTGATTTGTTGATCTGTTTCTTACGAGGAGTGGAGACCCGCGCAAAGCTTCACGCACTCTGAGTGAAGGGGTCTTACCTGCATGTGAGCGGACAATTATGTATGCTTACTGCTGCGTATGTACCTACATATGTTTGTTATGTGTTACTCCTACATATTTACTTACATATGTTTGTAATGTGTTACTCCTGCGTATGTTCCTACATATGTTTGTTATGTGTTACTCATACATATCTACCTACATATGTTTGTGATGTATTTCACCTGCATATGTACCTTCATATGTTTGTGATATGTTACTGTTGCGTATGTACCTGCATATGTTTGTGATGTGTTACACCTGCGTATGTACCTACATATGTTTGTAATGTGTTACTCCTGTGTATGTTCCTACATATGTTTGTTATGTGTTACTCCTACATATTTACCTACATGTTTGTGATGTGTTTCACCTGCGTTTGTACCTACATATGTTTGTGATGTGTTACACCTGCGTATGTACCTACATATGTTTGTAATGTGTTACTCTTGCGTATGTACCTACTATGTTTGTGATGTGTTTCACCTCGTATATCCTACATATGTTTGTGATGTGTTATACCTTGTATGTTCCTACTATGTTTGTGATGTGTTACACCGGCGTATTGCCTTTATATGTTTGTGATGTGTTACACCTGCGTATGTCCCTATATATGTTTGTGATGTGTTATACCTGTGTATGTACCTAATATATTTGTGATCTGTTACACCTGTGTATGTTCCTATATATGTTTGTGATGTGTTCGCCTGCATTTGTACCTATATATGTTTGTGATGTGTTCAACCTGTGTATCTACCTATATATTTTTGTGATGTGTTACACCTGCGTATGTACCTATATTGTTTGATGTGCTACACCTCTATTATACTACATAGTTAGGGATTGTGTTATATTTTATGCTAATGTTGTTATTTTAAATTTCGGGAGTTATTTTACACTACGATACACATTTAACCAATATTGGTCTATAATGACATGGTTATTTAATACCCTAGCCAAAGGCAGCAATCAATAATACCTTTATTTTTCTCCACCTGTGAGAAGAAGAACTGTGAGAAGAAGAACCGGCAGAAAAGATTCTGAACTGAAAAAAAAATTGGCAGAGATGATGATTAGGGGTGAGCAGTAAAGGAAAATAAGGCTAAACTATAAAAAAAAATCCAGTAGGGGAAAATGAGATCAGTGGTAGAGTGGAACTGAGGCCCTAACAATCTTACCTAGCAGTAAGCATGTGTTCATTGGTGAAATTACATCCCTGAGCAACTCTATCAATGCTATGGGAAACCTGGTGCCAACAAGAGACGCCCCTGCAATTCTAAATTTTTATTTTTCCATAATTTATTCCTGGCAATCTCTGTACTCCTTGGACTAACTGCTCTTTTGGGCCACAAAAAAACCTGAGACATTATGTTCTAAGTAGCACTGCAAGCAGAGGACAGCAACAGCTATGTAACAGGCATTTCAAGCAGAGACTCCCTTTCTTCTCCTTATAAGTCAGCCCAAAACTGAGAGCAAAACCCAAGGTTTCTCTCGCACCTAGTGTGCCTAGATTGTGGGTACCCTCTGCTTCGCAATAAATATTGTACAGTGTTACCAGCAAATGTGCAATCCTTATCTCTTATTATTATAAATATATATATATCTCCATAGGAGAATGCATTGAGTTTTAGGAGCTACCAATGATTGGGGTATGGATAATATATGAAAGGTGTATAGTATGTGTGTACTAACATATCCCACTATTACCATTTAATGACCATCAGCAAATGTATATAAAGTATAGCATTGACTTATATTAGGTACAACACAAAATATACAAAATACATAAACTTACTTACAGACTAGATTCCTACATGATTTGGTCAAATGGGAGTTAAACCACACCCCTGTGTCTACTCCATGTATCCAAAAATTATTCTGACTGCTACACAGGATGTGATGTGTATTTTAATGGACATATACACCAAGGTTCCTCATATACCATCTCCAGCCTGCAGGTGGTGTCAGTGAGTAATAAAAGACAAGACATCCCTCTATGGCTGGAGGAGAGAAAAGTGAAAGTAGATTGTGGTGTCTTTGGAGAGATATTGACTGCAACACAAGATCCTGTGTACAAGACCCACCCTAACCACAAGGTCTATATGTTAAAAAGAGCAGAGAAACAGACTTACCCACCTCTGTTTCCTCGGCTCTCTCAATAGCCGGCATCTGCGTCAGTGATAGGCTGGTACAGTCACAGAAGTGGCTGCCGGTCCAGCCCCTATTGCTACCTGTTCACAGAAGTAGGAATACAGCAGAGGCCCAGGGATCTAAGGTTGGTAAGTCTGTTTCTCTGCACTTTATTAATTTATACACTGGCACTCAGGGCCATATTTATAAAGTTGCAGTATCCCTTTAGCGATACCGCACATTAATGATCGGTATCGTAACTTATGATTGTTAAACCGATCGGAGATTAAATTTACAATACTGATTGTAAATCTACCTTAGAAATTGTAGATTTACGATCCCCTAGAATACCATTGCGGTAGTTTACTACCGCAATGGTATTCAAGATTGAACGGTTGTTAATTAACGAATGTTCGGTCATAAATCTACATGGCGATCGTAAATTGTGTTACCCTACATATGTACCAACATATGTTTGTGATGTGTTTCACCTGTGTATGTACCTACATGTTTGTAATGTGTTACTCCTACATATGTACCAACATATGTTTGTGATGTGTTTCACCTGCGTATGTACCTACATGTTTGTGATGTGTACTGCTACGTATATACAAATCGAGAACAGGACGCACTTCCTTAACAACATCATCTTTATTTCGGCATATCCGCCATCAGTGAGCACCAGGACACGTCTGATGCGTGTCCTGGACGACATTGTCATTGTCCATTGATCATTGTCTGTGATTAAGGGGCGTGTTCCCCCCGAAACACGTCAGATGTGTCCTGCGTGCTCACGGATGGTGGATAAGATGCTTTGTTGTTAAGGAAGGGCGGCCTGTTCTTGATTTGTTGATCTGTTTCTTATGAGGAGTGGAGACCCGCGCAAAGCTTCACGCACTCTGAGTGAAGGGGTCTTACCTGCATGTGAGCGGACAATTATGTTGCTTACTGCTGCGTATGTACCTACATTGTTTGTTAGTGTTTTACTCCTACATATTTACCTACATATGTTTGTAATATGTTGTAATGTGTTACTCCTGCGTATGTTCCTACATATGTTTGTTATGTGTTACTCATACATATTTACCTACATATGTTTGTGATGTGTTACACCTGCGTATGTACCTACATATGTTTGTAATGTGTTACTCCTGTGTATGTACCTGCATATGTGTTATGTGTTACTCCCCATATTTACCTACATGTTTGTGATGTGTTTCACCTGCATTTGTACCTACATATGTTTGTGATGTGTTACACCTGCGTATGTACCTACATATGTTTGTAATGTGTTACTCCTGCGTATGTACCTACATATGTTTGTGATGTGTTTCACCTGCGTATATACCTACATATGTTTGTGATGTGTTATACCTGTGTATGTTCCTACATATGTTTGTGATGTGTTACACCTGCGTATGTGCCTTTATATGTTTGTGATGTGTTACACCTGCGTATGTACCTATATATGTTTGTGATGTGTTATACCTGTGTATGTACCTATATATATTTGTGATCTGTTACACCTGTGTATGTTCCTATATATGTTTGTGATGTGTTCGCTGTGTTGTACCTATATATGTTTGTGATGTGTTACACCTGTGTATCTACCTATATTTTTTGTGATGTGTTACACCTGCGTATGTACCTATATATGTTTGTGATGTGTTATACCTGTGTATGTACCTATATATATTTGTGATCTGTTACACCTGTGTATGTTCCTATATATGTTTGTGATGTGTTCGCCTGTGTTTGTACCTATATATGTTTGTGATGTGTTACACCTGTGTATCTACCTATATATTTTTGTGATGTGTACACTGCGTATGTACCTATATATGTTTGTGATGTGTTATACCTGTGTATGTACCTATATATATTTGTGATCTGTTACACCTGTGTATGTTCCTATATATGTTTGTGATGTGTTCGCCTGTGTTGTACCTATATATGTTTGTGATGTGTTACACCTGTGTATCATACCTATATTTTTGTGATGTGTTACACCTGCGTATGTGCCTTTATATGTTTGTGATTTGTTACAACTGCGTATGTACCTATATATGTTTGTGATGTGCTACACCTTCATATGTACTTACATATGTTAGGGATGTGTTATATTTTATGCTAATGTTGTTATTTTAAATTATCGGGAGTTATTTTACACTAACAATACTATTAACCATATTGTCTATAATGCACATGGTTATTTAATACCCTAGCCAAAGGCAGCAATCAATATACCTTTATTTTTCTCCACCTGTGAGAAGAAGAACTGTGAGAAGAAGAACAGGCAGAAAGATTCTGAACTGAAAAAAGAGGAAGCAGAGGACTCCCTTGTCTGCCTTTAAGATCACCCAAAACTGAGAGCAAAACCCAGAGGTTTTCTCTGCACCTAGTGTGCCTAGATTGTGGGTACCCTCTGCTTCGCAATAAATATTGTACAGTGTTATCCAGCAAATGTGCAATCCCTTATCTCTTATTTTATATATATATTTATATCTCCATAGGAGAAGCATTGAGTTTTTAGGAGCTACCAATGATTGGGGGGGTATAGGATATTACAATAGGAAAGGTGTATATGTTGTGTGTACAACATTCCCACTATTACCATTAAATGACCATCAGCAAATGTTATAAAGTATAGCATTGACTTATATTAGGTACAACACAAAATATACAAATACATAAACTTACTTACAGAGCTGAGATCCCTACATGATTTGGTCAAATGGGAGGTTAAACCACACCCCTGTGTCTACTCCATGTAATCCAAAAAATTATTCTGACTGCTACACAGGATGTGATGTGTATTTTAATGGACATATACACCAAGGCTCCTCATATACCATCTCCAGCCTGCAGGTGGTGTCAGTGAGTAATAAAAGACAAGACATCCCTCTATGGCTAGGAGGAAGAAAGTGAAAGTAGATTGTGGTGGGTGCTTTGGAGAGATATTGACTGCAACACAAGATCCTGTGTACAAGACCTTGTGTATAAGATCCTGTGTATAAGACCCTGTGTTAAGACCCTGTGTATAAGATCCTGTGTATAGATCCTGTTACCACCTGTTGGGAGGACAGTTATTGGACAGACAATTTACATTTTTGGATACAAACTCTGAGACAACATATAGTCTACACCAACTTACAAGGACACGCAATATACAGCCTGGTCAATATTCAAAGTGGTGCACCATAGACAGGGACACCCCTGATTACTGCATATGTATGTGAGGAACGGTTTATTTGCACGTCTGCTTTGTGCCAGACCACCAGAGTAACCCACTGTGTGCCATACTTACCCATAATCCTTCCATAAAGCATGACCCAGTACAAATTGGTGGCAGCGGTGCTGGTAATACAATTGATTCTACCTGTTTTCTATGTATTTTTGTTCTCTGTATTAAGCTATGGAGGCTGCTACTGATAGTATTGATTTAAATCCTCCTTGTACCTGCAATGAAATGCCCCAACTAGTCTCAGTAGCTCTACCAGGCCCAATTGCCAAACCTATTTTTAAACCTGATCCATTTGATGGGGAACTAGGGAGTGGACTGATTGAGTGCCCTGGCTCAAACCGGGCGCTCTAGTTCTATGCATAAAAACATCCCTGCGGCGCGAGGCGTGCTCAGGGAGGTTTGTGCACAGCAGGGTTTTGGTTTAATGCTTATCTGCATTTCTCCACAATGTCCTCTTACCCCTGTTTTCTTCGTCCTGGTTCCTGTCACAGCCAATGACTGGATAATAATTCCCTAGCTGCCTCCTCTTAGCAGATCCCTAGCTGCCTCCTCTCAAGATCATAACCAGCTAACTAAATTGCTGAAGGTAGCGCAAGCAAAATTAACATATATACACACTACCCCTTTTTCCATGAGGCATCTAGAGCATACAGGCATATGCTATTACCCTGAGAACAATATAGGACATATCAATATTTTTAAGGGGGCCATCCTTTGTAAAAGATCTCAGTATGAGGGTGTAGTTGTCGTTTAAAATAGTTTGCACTATTTGAATAATATATTTTTGTGGTTTGTATTATATGACGTTGTTGCAAACAAACATTTATTTATTTGTAACTAGTTTAAGAATAAGATTTGTGATCACACTGTGTCTGCACTGGACAATGATTAATGTTCTATTTACTGTGCCACTTGATTCATTGCTTCATTTTAAAATTCTCATTTTGAGTATACGTCAGAGTGAGATTGCAAGATGATCGAAATGCCCAGTGTTGCACAAAAGTCGTTGAGAAGAATAAGCACTGGCTATATCTTTCGTCATGAGTAACACATACAGCGAATGCACAGAGAGAAATGTGGCCTCCAATGCCATTTTAGCTGCTAAATGAGACTCTTTGTGCAGGAATGGGGTATTGTGTTAGAGGTGATGGGTGGGGGTGCTGGGCAGAGGCACCCAACCCACACACACCCCTTAACCATTCCTTCACCAACACAGCTCTGTCTTGTGTTGCTGAAGTAATTATTTGACCCTTGTAGCTTTGAGCATTTTTTTTGCTATTTTATTAGACAGCAGAGAGAGTGGGAAACGTATTTTTTTTTTATTACACTGGATGACAGATGGGTAAATATGTATTGACTATAATCTAATATAAATTCAGTGATGTTGTGGATGTTAATAATTTTGTACTTTTAGTGCAAAATCTCCATTTAAAAATAGAAACAAGTGCCAGCTTGTGATGGAGACAGTGGCTTAACTATAGGGCCTGCAATGGTGGGGGGACCAGGAGGTAAGAGGGCCCACAATTCCCTTCCCAGTGCATTTTTGAATAACTGATCGCACGTATGCAGTAAAGATATGCGCGATCATCTGTTTTAAAGTTCTGCCAGTTCGGTGCCGGTCTTTAAACGCTGATTGCCCATATTTTTTACTGCATAAGCCGATGCTCTGGGGAGGGGGGCTTCAGGGGCCCGGCCTCCAATTGTACCGGGGGGAGGGGGGGCAGACCCCTGTGTGGAGATTAAAGATTTATGTATCATACAACAATTTCTGTAAAAAGGCACAGTAACGCAATATATACTGCAAAAAAACTTAATCCTACATGTTTTGTGCAGACAATAACGCCCTTTATCAAGCTTGACAAAGGACATTATGTCAGTATGTAGTTTTTCTACATAACAAAAAAAGACATTTTTTTGCTGTTAATCTTCATTACCATATTGCTGTATAGTGATCGGATGAACGGAGCGATCGAAGAACAATTGGTGTACTAAGTGACTGTTTGGACATAACTTGTATTTGATTAAAGATTTAACAATTATTAGTTAAAACTGGATATGTGTGTCATGTGTGTTAAACCCAAACTGACCAGAAGGCTTGCATTTTTTTTTTGAGTCTCATGTTACATCCTCAAGACTGTCTATGGACTCCAAGTTCCCTCTGCTGGTAGCAATTCACATTTGCTCATTGTATGTTAAGTCTTGTTTAAGACTAACTATAATAAAAACTGATGTGCCAAACAATAGAACGTGCTAGTATTCTTCTATGCAATGAACCAGGGCTCCATTTCTGGGTTTAGCAGGAGCACGTTAAACTGACAGTAATTTTCCCTCAGAAATGACCAATCCTGTGGTCAACAGAAATACTTCATTAGAGTTGGATCATTTGTTTTGTAAGCACCCACATGCCAAATATCACAACTCCAATGTATCAAGCATGTGTATTTCTCTTCAGCCTTGCTTATACACATGTAAGATTACTCTCTGCGTAACTAGGGATCACTGGGACCCCATCAAAACTATGATGGGGCCCAATCCATGCTTCATCCACAGGCTTTATCTGTCATAGGAAAAACCTGTGGTTGCTCCCCTGGTGTCACACCTTGATTCTTGGTCAGGAGTGACCGACTTACAAATACTTTGCCTGACAATCCTACGCCTAGATGATTGGTGTTGTTCATTGACCCAGCAGGACGGATCTGAATGACACTGACTGGAGTGGGTGCACTATAGTTTGTAGGCAGATCAACGAATAACATCTGACCAAATGCATAAACTGTGAGATTATCGTCCGCAATGGCGTTTCATCACGTGTGTGCACACACTCTGGGGTTGTGCATCGGTGGTAAAATCAGGCGTGTGTACGAAGCTTAAGGTTTGAATCCTTATTCCCTATCTAATTTCTAATTTCTCTTTTCTTTGACTTGTATGCTCTTCCTTTCTTTCTTTCCATCACTGTTTTCATCTCTCTAATTATCCCCCCTTTATTTCAGCTCCTTTATTTTTTGATCCTCATTCTATGATCCAGTAGTCTAAGGGCGTAATGTAAAAAACCGGTCTGACAGTATCAGAAAGTTCTAATACCATGAGTTATTGTAAATGTTTGTCTTGTTCATACATTTTCGTCTGTGACGAACCTCACCTTTATAAATAAATTTCCATCTCTGTGCCTCTGTTTGGCAGCAGCACATAAAGTCCATCGTTTCCATTAATTTTAGGGTATGCTGCTGAATCCCACTGTATTGGGTTTAAATTAAAGGAATAGTTCACACAAAAAGTGAACTATTCCTTTAAAGCAGTGATTGAAGACCGGGAGGTAACGACCTTTCCTTACCTTCCGTTCTTCATCATCACTTCATCAGGATCCAGGACTGAAGGTAAGTTTAATTACCTCGCGCACGATCCACCGCTCCATTGATAACTGCCGACTGCTTCCTGGTTTAGTTTACTATACGCTCAATATCGCGCATGCGCGCTATAGTGCAACTAAACCAGGAAGCGTGGGCTTTAAAGAAACCTTTCCTAACCTAAAGATGAAACTTCTTTTCTCCAATCTTAAAGGATGTCCATGTGTCCTCAGATATGACCTATTAATGAACAATGCACCAGAGAATTTATTGTAGCTTTTTTTTTCTAACAAACAGGATTCATAATATAGGTAGTGTTAAAACTCAGTCACTCTTGGATCAATGGGAGATCTGGGTGTTCAAACCCCAATCTATCGCTGCTTCCCTGTTATTCTAATATGCTGATTGGCGTTAATATACAGTATAAGCTAATAAATCTCCAGTAAACAGTTTTTCCCCAGATTTGGACTCACGTGCCTGTTGTGGTGGTCCAGGTGCAGGACCGCCCAGGACCCTTTGCTGGTCCGAATATAAGGTAAGTATTCAATGTGTCTGCTCGGAACTTGTGGTCTGCACTCCTTGATGCTCGGATTAAAGACTCGAGTTTTAAAGATCAGAGTTTTAAAAAGCCAGATGCCCGAGTCTGTAATCCCGAGGATCAAGAAGTGCGGACCACAATTCCGAGCGGACACATTTGAATACCGCTGTTAAACAGCCCTAACTTGTCTAATCAGCCTGCATAGTGAAGTCCCCCATTCCTGTTATTATTTTAGTTGCCCTTCTCTGAACTGCTTCCATTTCCAAGACGTCCTTTTGTATATGGGATTCCAAAACTGCACTGCATATTCCAAATGAGGCCTTACCAGTGCCTTGTAAAAGAGGGAGAATAATATTTTTCTCTCTTGAATCTATTCCCCTCTTTATACAAGACAATATCTTGCTAGCTTTAGCCGTTGCTGTCTGGAATTGTTTGCTAGAGATAAGTCTGTTATTTACCAGGACCCCCAAATCTTTTTGCAGTACAGATTCCTTAACACAGAGTTATTTATGGTGTAGGTGGCACAAGGATTGTTAAACCCCAAGGATTGTCATCTGCTACTCTGCGGCCCATTTTGATAATCTATCTAGGTCTGCTTGCAGCAATTGCACATCATTTGAAGTTTCCAAAGCTCTGCATAGTTCACTGTCATCAGCAACACAGAGACCTTGCTCTTAATGCCCACTTCTAAGTCATTTATAAACAGATTTAAAAAGAAGTGGCCCCATTACAAGACCCTGAGGCACTCCACTTAGAACTTTATCCCATCTAGATGTAGCCCTATTGACCACTACTCTCTGTTTGCGATCAAATAACCAATTCTATATCCATGTACAAATGTTTTTTTCTAGGCCAACAGCCCTCAGTTTATACATTAGTCGCCTATGTGGCACGTACCAAAATCCAAGTATACCACATCTACTGCTATGCCTGAATCTAAATTCTTACTCACTTCTTTATAAAACCAAGTAAATTTGTCTGGCACAATCTATTTCTCATAATCCATGCTGACTACTACTAATAATATCAGTTCTGGAAACAAAGTCAAGGATATGATCCCGTAACAAAGTTTCCAGCACCTTCCCTACCACTGATGTAAGGCTTACAGGTCTATAGTTACCAGGTTGGGAACGACTACCTTTTTTTAAAATTTTGGTACTACATTGGCTTTTTTCCAATCCATTAGCACATAACCAGACAAAAGAATCTGAAAAATAAGAACAGTGGTTATATAGTTACAATATTTATATGATTCTTATTGGTATTTGCTGTATTTAATTACATTACATTGATTTGGTTCAATAATACAGTTATCTTTCCTAGACAGGGTTTTCAGACCACAGTTGTTACTTCTTGTAACCATATATCCAATTTTCTCAGAGAATTAAGATAAGAATCATTCAATAAGCTATATTTTCTTCATAGCTTTTATTAGTATATTTTTTTAATCTGTGTGTTTTTTCTGATTAAGCGGTTTGAAGCAAACATCATGTTGCTGAGAGCACTGAAATAAAGTTTGTTTTCAGTGTAATACTGCGTGGAGTCTCCTTCCAACATTGTTTGATTGCTGTAATTGCTGCCGGGATTGGCGGAGAGGGGAGTAGCAACCCCTAGATACCCCAAGAGATACCGTGAGTGTCTGTTTTAGCAGTTTTGGTGGCTTTTTTATATGTTGTATTATGGTATTAGCATTTTATCATATCTAATGAACGTTGAGCAAAGCCAGTTGAGGGGATACTATTAGAGGGTAACCAATAGTTTGTTTTTTTTATTAACAAATTTAATTTTGTAAAGTATTTGCAGTTTCATTATATATACTTGTTTGGTATTGGAGGTTTAAGCACCAGGCATTTGTGGTGAGTGTGGTGTGTTGTGAGTGCGGGCGCAAACAGGATTGTGTGTGTGTGTATATATATTACATATATATAGTGAACAGTTCAATCGCATACCATTCCCTATGCACTGCCCGGGTGCCATTCACTTGAAGGTAGATAGAGCAGATAAACAAAGGCACTCACGGACTTGGATTAATGGCCGTCCTCAGATATCATCCTGAGGACAGCCATAGGCTGAAATGCGTCGATAGATACGGGGTGCTCAATAGATGTTTCCCTGGACCTCGTGGTACTGGTTATAGCGGAAGTGGCAAGACCTACAGGAGGTACGTAATAAAGTTACACCATTGGAAACTGAACATGCATCTATACTTACCTCAGAAATTAATAATGCACATTTCAAAAACTAAATACTCAATTGGAATGTTATAAGGCTGATTTATTGCAGAAATTGCGCAAAGATTATAAACATTGCGAGTGTACCGCTGGCTGACTGGGACTGAAGAGAGAAAATCAGGTGCTGGCCGTAGTTGCTCGAGATCACTTGTCCGGTTTAAGAGATCCCGCAAGACCAATGAGGTGAGCTCCAGATGATCGGACAGTGATGACGTCACAGGAGCGCTGGAGGTTGTAGCGCACTTGGCGGACGGCACACAAAACAGTAGGTGAAGCGGTATCAACGTAATGGATCCGGATATCCAAGCCGCTCTTCTTTTTTAGACCAGTGCCCAAAGCGGAAAGCACCAGACAAACAATGGACAAAGGAAGAAGAGATTCCCCACACCAGGAGGGGTAAGCGGCCGGCTCAAACGTTGGAATCAATACCTATATTCAACCTGTCTAAGAGAATATTAACACCACCAAATGTCTTTATTGCAAAAGGCTTAACATTTGTGCCTTCTACCACTTTAGTAAATTTGAATGGGACATTGATTATATAAATTAAAAAGACTAATTTCCTACGTGAATATTTTGGGCCATCTCTTATAACACATGTGAATGATCCTAAACTTAAATTAAGGAGCAAGTTTGAACCACAGACCAACATTCACTATCAAATGATCTTTTAATGTACAAGCGATATATCTCCCAAGCCACAGAAAAATGTAAGAGAACCATTCTAATCTTACTAAGCAGAAAGACAAGCTATTCTATCTGTTAAAATCTGATACATCAATTGATTCGCCAGATGACAAAGTGGGTGGGATTGTGGTTATTGACTATGCTGAATACAGAAATGAATTGCTTACTCAATTAAGGATAATGAAACTTATAAAAAGACTGTGATAAATTTCAGAAACGTCTAACGTCTAATTAATGATGCCATGATGAAGGCATTATCCTAAAGAACTTGGTGATTTTCTTGCAGCTAAGAACCCTGTCTGTTCTATATTATATGGATTACCATAATCCATATAACTAGTACACCAAACACAGCCGATTATTGATTCAGTTCTACAACCTGTGATTCAAAAATTACCATTTAACATTAAGATGCTATCATTTGATATCTATTATAAATAATGTCAAGCTTCCATCTAACACTGAACTGGTTAGTAACTATGGATGTAACTGGTTTAACACAAACATACTGCACAAAGAAGGATTGAGGCAGTATGTACTTTGCTTACAGAATTGAATGTGGAATACCGGCCTATAGAAATTTTTTATGGAACTCTTACTATTACTTGAATTACAACTACTTTCGCTTTGAGAACACCTATTATATACAAGTGGCAGGTACAGCCATGGGCGGCCATGGCACCTACATATGCAATGCTACATTATTGTTATGACACGAAAGCATATATTGTCTAATTTGCTAATAACCTTTTGTTATACTATAGGTTTATAGATGACTATTCTTATATGGTGCAGCTCGATTGATCTTTGGAAAATATGATATCTTTGAACAAATTGAACTCTAAAATCAGATTTACAGCAAAAAAGAGTCAAGTACAAATTGAATTTTTGGACATTTTATTTACGCCCGCAGGACTCTAAATTACATTATACACTGTTTCGCAAGAGACAGACAGAAACACCTTGCTGCACTTTAGTAATCATCATCCACCCACATTGAAAAAATCACTTCCAGTTTCTTAATTTTGCAGCTTACATTTTTTTTATCGAGGATATCCTAAAGAAGTGGAGGGAAAGCATTACAAAGTGCCTTCTATGCACACAAAGAGAATGGGAGCAAAATAATGCTAACCTGACACTAATGTTAATAACTTGTGTTGTGTATTAAATTTAGTACATTAGGCATGTATGCCCAGCAAAGTATTGTAAAGAACTGGAGAATTCTCACTTCAGATGACAGATTAAAACAAGTTCTACCAGAATCTCAGAGATTCATTGGTTAAAACAGACCCAATGGCTTGTTACCAAGGGGGTCCATAATTTAAGTTTATCACACATGCACAACAACACATGTTGTGTATATTCACATGTGCCTGCACTCTTGTATACATAGGAAAACAGATTTGACTTTACGTATTAGGATTGACGGTCACCGTTCTGCCATACATACGCTTATAGAGATGGTTACAGTAATAAGCCGGTAGCTAAACCTTTTTTGGAGAAAAGACTGAATTATCATCTCTGAGGTATTTACAATTGAGCATGTTCCCATACATAAACGGGGAGGTATAGATCAAAGCGTCTATTACAACGTGAGATTATTTGGATTAAAACATTAAATATGGTGAGTCCTAATGGTCTCAACGATATATTGCTCATTTAAATGCATCCTTAAAGGGTAACTGTGGCTCTCCAATTCTTCCAACTAGTAGAATTATATAAAAAGCCTTCTCTTCACCTTCAAAATAAAACCAAAATTACATCTCTAATAAATTTGTGAGAAGTTATTGCTGGAAGGTTCAGCAATATTACTTCCTGCTTGAACACTTCCTGTTTTCAGCCGTATGCCAGCTTGAAGTCATGTGACCAGCCTGTCTGCATAATAGGCTCCCCTTCTCAACTGTCAATTTTTCCCCCCAGGTACTTCCTGAATTCCCCAGCATTAAGTCTTTACTGAGCATGCTTCTCCCCCGGGGCAGAGGGTCTAGCAGGGGTAGGTATGTCACTCAACCTACTAAGCAGGAAGTTTGAACATTCATCTCAATATCATTTCTCACAGGGTGAAGCCAGAGATGTGATTGTCGACTCATTATAAAGCAAATACTACGGCTTTCATTTAACCCTAACTTGTTTGGAGACCACATATTTGCTTTTGTACACTGTAAATTATTCACGTTTTAGGAGCCTAAAATATAATGTACATTGTCTAGTCATCTTTGATATTTAATCTTTTAGATATATTGATATCCTATAGTGGTTAATATCTTATATTGATAGCTAAACAGTTGACAATTACCTTAATTATGCAACCTTAATTATGCACTTTATATTAGACACATTAAAGGGACCCTATACTGAAAAAATCTTTGCCTCATCTTAATCTATATTGAAACATGTAAGTACCACTTACTCTGATTTGCGTGTTGCTGCATGCCTGCAATCCAGCACACATTATGTTTAGGAGCTATCCCACCTCCATCTTTTAACCACTCCCACTTCCATCCGACCTGACATTTTCCCACAACCAACTGACAACCTGCCACAGCATACATCATTCCAACTGTCAAACTCTGTCACCTTTCATCAGCTACGTAAAACTACTCACAGAAGAATAGTTTTTGAGAGCAAGGAACTTGATTGAACGCTGAAATATAAACGTTTTGATTGGATATCTAAGAAATAGGGGGCAGATCAACAAAAAAATGATACAGTGTGGTTGAAGAATTATAGTTTCCATTTATGGTCAATTTAAAATAACCTATTTTTCGGTATAGATGCCCTTTCACATTGGAAATTTTTATGATATTTTTATGATTTTTTAATGTTGGACACTTTAATCAAACGCACTTTAATCTAATGCACTTATATATATATGAATGAGTTTATATAGACACATGTCTCTGTTTTAAAATGTTTGCAATATCTGTTACTATGTAAAAAAAAATTGTCTTGCGCTGACGATGTCACATAGAGGGTGTGGCATATGGGTATAAAAGGCACTTAGTATGTGTTGTTATAGGCTTATAAGGGCTCTAGGATATGAGCCGAAATGTTGCTTGATCACTATATGAATAAAGTTTTGGAAAAGACCCTTTGAGTGCACCATCTTGCTTCTTTTATTCTACTTTGGAATTATCAGTGTGAGAGCCTACATTGTGTGTATCTACCTATATATTTTTGTGATGTGTTACACCTGCGTATGTACCTATATATGTTTGTGATGTTAGATTAGTATAGCACACATTATCGTGCATGCGTGCTATAGTTAAACTAAACCTGGAAGCGGTTGGGACTTTTCATGGAGCGGGGGTGGATTGTGCGCAGTAAATAACTCACCTTGATTCCTGGATCCTGGTCGATTGATTGAAACAGAAGGTAAGACATAGGTCCTGATTCACAGATACAAACTGATGCACAGATACAGAAACACCTTTAGAGGGTCTGGGTATGTTCGCTAGGCATGCAGTTAGGTAAATAGGGACAGTTGGTGGAGGCTGTTTTGTTTTCTACAATAAAAACGATTTCAATGAAAGTAGAAAAAAAATCCAATATTTGTATTAAGTGTAGGGATTCCTCTAGTGCAGATTATTGACTAAGTAGCTTTAAGATATCTTAGCATCAAAAGCAAAGAAATAGCAACTCTGACTCCAATGTTCTCTCCATTACTTAACAGTTGTTTGCACAGATATATGCTCTTAGCCAGAAGCAAAATTATATTTTATTCACTAAATTCTCCATTACCTGCCGGGGGCCCCATCTTTTTACTTCCCCTATGAGAGATTCAGTCCCCCCCCCCAAAAAAAATAAAATACACTGTAGATGAAGCAGGGAGGAATGAATCATAGTTTTAGTGGGGGACCCATTGATTATTAGTTACACTACTGTATCTGTATTCTGCCATTATGATTTGTATGCTAAACCTGAAGTGTGTTTGTGTGCATAAAAGGAACATCATAGAACGAACAGTCATTTGCAAACGTCCTCGGCTGTACAGCATTTCTTGTCATTTAAAGGGACATTTCAGTGGAAATTATCATATTTTTTAGTTTGTTTGTAATCCTTCTTAATTATTCTACATATTCTCTCCCATTTTGAAAAATCAGTTGATTTCTACCCTTTCCTATTCCCGGCTGTTGACATTAGTGAGCTGACATTTTAGTTTCTAACGGTCCTTCTTCTTCCCAGAATCACCACTTCCTTGGAATGTTCCTAACAGTAATTTCTACTGATTGGCTGTTGGATGGGTCAAAGATGCTCATCTCTACTGAGCAACTAAATCAACCCAGGCGCTGGGTCAAGGGCAAGACCATAACGGTCTCTACTAGGGGTCCTGCAAACAGGAAGTCAGTATTTTGGTTGCATTTATTAATACACAGACACAATGCTGAATGGGCAGATAGGTCATTGGGATGGGAAAATACTGCTCTTTTTTCTGAAAAGCATATGTATTTGCAGTGAACTTCCCCTTAAACTTGGGATTAAATATATAAAGCACAGTATTTGCAAATACTGATACAATGCCCATAAACACACATCTGTATTTTATTATGATATTGTAAAATATAGTGAGGTTATAAAACAGTTGAAATAGGTTAAATATACAACCATGGCCAATAAGCGAGTTTTAGGGTGACGTCGACATGACATGCAGATATTTACATTTGTTGTATCAGCTTTGGCCATCTGTGTGCTGATGCAATGCAACAGAACCTACACACTGACAAAACTGCGTGTGCACACACACCTTAAAATAGCTGAAGTGAAGTAACACCTTTTTTATATATTAGTGCTGGGCTTGAGGCACACTTACCCTAAAATAACCAACTGAAATAAGGTTATACTTTTGTGTCCAACAAATACAGAGGATCACCTGTGTGCTGTAAGTTAAATGTTTGTTTAGGTTGTCCTCAGGTGTGTACATTCATAAACCTTGTGCATAGAACGTGAGTTATGCATAGGGTAAGCTAAGAGATCATGTCCCAATATATTCCAGTTTAAAGTCCTTTACTGGATATGAATACTGTTATATTTTTTGTCTGCTATAGAATTATTAGATAGGATGATAATGTGATATCCTTTTGTCAAAATACGTGTACATTGGTCCAAGCTACCCCTTTACATATGAAGACTGCTATGCTATGCCCAGGTATCCCACCCATCCCGCGACTCCCGGACCACCCCAGACTCCTGCAACCGAGAGGAGACTCTAATCTCCCCCCGGCCTTGCCCCTTCTTGCTCGCCACGTCCCCTAAATGCCCCCAGAATACCATTAACCCCACTCACTCCACCCCCTAAGCCACTAACTCTGCCTCCCTCCACCCCTAAGTGATGTCACTTTGCCATGCCCACTTCCCCCTGCCTGGAGCCTCAAATGGCAGGGTTGGGGTGTCTTATGCTTATTTAGGAGTCTAAGAAGTTTAGTGCGTTTTAACCTCTTTTGACAAAACATACGAGAAAGATACAGTATGTCCCTTTAAGATGAAATAAAATATCCTTTAAGATAGAAAATATACAAAAGGTTTAAAAACTTTAAGTTTTTAAATAACCAATCAATTGGAGTCTGTTTTTGAATAGGTGGAGGGATTTGATTGTTCTCTGAGTCTATGAGTAAGGGCATTGCGCCCGAAACACGTAAGAAGATGTAAATTTTTGTATATGAATTTCTACCTTGTCACTGGTGTACCAAAATCATAGAATAAAGAAGTTTTTAATATAAAAATTTCACTGGAATTCTTGACTTGTGATAGGTGGTGCAGTAGATCCACATTGTTTTAAAATACTGCCGGTCCGGTACTGGTGTTTTAACCTGCTGATCGTGCGCACCTTACAGTAATACCAGCAATTGCTGTTTAAAAAATGCATGGTTCCTGGTCTGCAGCTAGGGAGACGAGAGGTTGTGTTCAGGGGCTACCCCGAAGCTTCAGGAGGATCTGGGTCTATGCAGTTTCGGTACTAAATTGAATGTCAAATTGCGGAACGTTGAGGAAGTGTATGACTAGCTTGTTTCTCCTTCATTTTCTTTGTGTATTTTTAGGAACAGAGTATGCACAGCATGGATTATATATCAGTTTTGTTTTTCAACACATGCTGTGCTTTCTTTCCTTTGAAACAGTTTTCTTTTTGTGTCCTGACAAAATGGATTCCCTTCCCCTCTCTCCCCAGGAGCTCAAAGGGGCAGTTGCAGAGACGAATGAGAAGAGACACCCCAAATACTTCCACAGCTCTGGGTACATATGCATACGTCATCCTTGACCCTGCTACCTCATTTAACCAAAGCATGAGGCTATAACAAATGATTGTACATAATGGGAACCATTATATAAAGAAAGGATTTCTACCTTTCTAAAACTACACCAGGTTTTTTTTCCTGAAGATTTCACCCATTCTAAAATTATGACGGAAAAGAAATGGCTGAAATGGCATCCTTTAATTAAAGAAAACAACAATTTCTGTAGTATTTTATAATGGAAGTGGAAGTCTGTTGTTATCTTAAATTTGTTAACTTTTCTATTCAGTTTTAGATTTTAATAATAAAACATATTCCTATACAATTAAAGCTGACACTGACACTGTGCAGGTACTGTGATGCGTTGTACCATATGAATGAATAAGGAACATTCATCCCCAACTATTTGACCCACTGCTGGCCCCACTGTGTAGTGTTTAAAAATTCTTATCTTTCTCCCTCGCTCCTTATGGTTCTCCTGCATTGTCTACTCAAAGTCCAGGAAACTGAAGTATTTGCCTCTTCCTGTCCTACAGGAACTCTAGCATGCGCATGGGAGCCTCCCCCCCTCCCACCCCTCTGGATCCCTCTCTCTGCAGTGTAGGGTCCTCCCCCCAACCCTAACCACAAGGTTTATATGTTAAAAAAAGAGCAGAGAAACAGACTAACCCACTCGTTTCCTCGGCTCTCAATAGCCGGCATCTGCTCAGTGATAGGCTGAGTATCAGAGTCACAGAAGTGGCTGCCGGTCCAGCCCCTATTGCTACTCTGTTCACAGAAGTAGGAATACAGGCAGAGGCCCAGGGATCTAAGGTTGGTAAGTCGTTTTCTCTGCACTTTATTATTTATAAACCTGGCACTCAGGGCCATATTTATAAGTTGCAGTATCGCCTTTTAGCGATACCGCAACTTTAATGATCGGTATCGTAAACTTATGATTGTTAAACCGATCAGAGATTAAATTTACAATACCGATTGTAAATCTACCTTAAAGAAATTGTAGATTTACGATCCCCATAGAATACCATTGCGGTACATATGTACCAACATATGTTGTGATGTGTTTCACCTGTGTATGTACCTACATGTTGTGTAATGTGTTCTCCTACATATTACAACTATTGTTGTGTATGTGTTTTCACCTGCGTAGTTACCTACATATGTTTGTGATGTGTTACTGCTACGTATATACAAATCGAGCAGGACGCACTTCCTAACAACAAATCATCTTTATTTCGGCATATCGCCATCAGTGAGCACGCAGGACACGTCTGATATAAAGAGGGGAATGGAATCAAGAGAGAAAAATATTATTCTCCCTCTTTCAAGGCACTGTAAGGCCACATTTGGAATATGCGGTGCAGTTTTGGAATCCCATATACAAAGGGACATCTTGAAATTGAGGCAGTTCAGAGAAGGGCAACTAAATTAATAAGGGGAATGGAGGGGCTGAATATGCAGGCAGATTAGACAAGTTAGGGCTGTTTACATTGGAGAAGCGGCGGTTGCGTGGGACATGATAACCTTATACAAATATATTAATGGCCCATACAGTGAACTCTCTGGTGCATTGTTCACTAATAGGTCATATCAGAGGACTCGTGGACATCCTTAAGGTTGGAAGAAAAGAAGTTTCATCTTCAAGTTAGAGAGGTTTTCTTACTCAGTGAGAACGGTGAAACTGTGGAACTGTCTTCCAGCAGAGGTGGTAATGGCAAGTTCATGAATAACTTTAAAAAGGCCTGGATATGTTCTAAAACTAAAAATATTGAGAATTACTGGTATTAATGCATTATATCTGGTTGATCCAGGGATACGATTGCCGTTTGGAGTCAGGAAAGATTTTTCCCCCCCTTTTTTAGCTGGGGTTTTTTGCCTTCCTCTGGATCAACTGTTAGGTAGGGTAAAAAAAAAAAAATAAATAAAAAAAAAAAAAAAAAGTGAATAGGTTGGACTTGATGGACGAATGTCTTTATTCAACCTTAATTACTATGTTACTATGTTACTATGTTGATGCGTGTCCTGGACCATTGTCATTGTCCATGATCATTGTCTGTGATTAAGGGGGCGTGTTCCCCCGAACCACGTCAGATGTGTCTTGCGTGCTCACGGATGGTGGATAAGATGCTTTGTTTAAGGAAGGGCGGCCTGTTCTGATTTGTTGATCTGTTTTCTTACGAGGAGTGGAGACCCGCGCAAAGCTTCACGCACTCTGAGTGAAGGGTCTTACCTGCATGTGAGCGGACAATATGTATGCTTACTGCTGCGTATGTACCTACATATGTTTGTTATGTGTACTCCTACATATTTACTTACATATGTTTGTAATGTGTTACTCCTGCGTATGTTCCTACATATGTTTGTTATGTTGTTACTCATACATATCTACCTACTATATGTTGTGATGTATTTCACCTGCATATGTACCTTCATATGTTTGTGATATGTTACGTTGCGTATGTACCTGCATATGTTTGTGATGTGTTACACCTGCGTATGTACCTACATATGTTTGTAATGTGTTACTCCTGTGTATGTTCCTACATATGTTTGTTATGTGTTACTCCTACATATTTACCTACATGTTTGTGATGTGTTTCACCTGCGTTTGTACCTACATATGTTTGTGATGTGTTACACCTGCGTATGTACCTACATATGTTTGTAATGTGTTACTCTTGCGTATGTACCTACATATGTTTGTGATGTGTTTCACCTGCGTATATACCTACATATGTTTGTGATGTGTTATACCTGTGTATGTTCCTACATATGTTTGTGATGTGTTACACCTGCGTATGTGCCTTTATATGTTTGTGATGTGTTACACCTGCGTATGTACCTATATATGTTTGTGATGTGTTATACCTGTGTATGTACCTATATATATTTGTGATCTGTTCACCTGTTATGTTCCTATATATGTTTGTGATGTGTTCGCCTGCATTTTACCTATATATGTTTGTGATGTGTTACACCTGTGTATCTACCTATATTTTTGTGATGTGTTCCACCTGCGTATGTACCTATATATGTTTGTGATGTGCACACCTTCATATGTACTTACATATGTTAGGGGGATGTATATTTTATGCTAATGTTGTTATTTTAAATTATCGGGAGTTATTTTACACAACAATACTATTTAACCATATTGGTCTATAATGCACATGGTTATTTAGATACCCTAGCCAAAGGCAGCAATCAATATACCTTTATTTTTCTCCACCTGTGAGAAGAAGAACGTGAGAAGAAGAACCGGCAGAAAGATTCTGAACTGAAAAAAGAGGAATTGGCAGGATGATGATTACGGGGTGAGCAGTAAAGGAAAATAAGGCTTAAACTATAAAAAAAAATCCAGTAGGGGAAAATGAGATCAGTGGTAGAGTGGAACTGAGGCCCTAACAATCTTACCTAGCAGTAAGCAGTGTTCATTGGTGAAATTACATCCCTGAGCACACTCTATACAATGCTATGGGAAACCTGGTGCCAACAGAGGACGCCCCTGCAATTCTAAATTTTTATTTTTCCATAATTTTATTCCTGGCAATCTCTGTATCCTTGGGACTACCTGCTTTTTGGGCCACAAAAAAACCTGAGACATTATGTTCTATAGCACTGCAAGCAGAGGACAGCAACAGCTATGTAACAGGCATTTCAAGCAGAGGACTCCCTTGTCTGCCTTATAAGATCAGCCCAAAACTGAGAGCAAAACCCAAAGGTTTTCTCTGCACCTAGTGTGCCTAGATTGTGGGTACCCTCTGCTTCGCAATAAATTTGTACAGTGTTATCCAGCAAATGTGCAATCCCTTATCTCTTATTATTATATAAATATATTATATCTCCATAGGAGAATGCATTGAGTTTTTAGGAGCTCCAATGATGTGGGGGGTATAGGATATTACTAATAGGAAAGGTGTATAGTTGTGTTTACTAACATATCCCACTATTACCATTTAAATGACCATCAGCAAATGTATATAAAGTATAGCATGACTTTAATTAGGTACAACACAAAATATACAAAATACATAAACTTACTTACAGACTGAGATTCCTACATGATTTGGTCAAATGGGAGGTTAAACCACACCCCGGTGTCTACTCCAGTAATCCAAAAAATTATTCTGACTGCTACACAGGATGTGATGTGTATTTTAATGGACATATACACCAAGGTTCCTCATATACCATCTCCAGCCTGCAGGTGGTGTCAGTGAGTAATAAAAGCAAGACATCCCTCTATGGCTAGGAGGAGAGAAGTGAAAGTAGATTGTGGTGGGTGCTTTGGAGAGATATTGACTGCAACACAAGATCCTGTGTACAAGACCCAACCCTAACCACAAGGCTATATGTTAAAAAGAGCAGAGAAACAGACTTACCCACCTCTGTTTCCTCGGCTCTCTCATAGCCGGCATCTGCGTCAGTGATAGGCTGAGTATCAGTCACAGAAGTGGCTGCCGGTCCAGCCCCTATTGCTACTCTGTTCACAGAAGTAGGAATACAGCAGAGGCCCAGGGATCTAAGGTTGGTAAGTCTGTTTCTCTGCACTTTATTAATTTATAAACCTGGCACTCAGGGCCATATTTAAAGTTGCAGTATCGCCTTTTAGCGATACCGCAACTTTATGATCGGTATCGTAAACTTATGATTGTTAAACCGTCGGAGATTAAATTTACAATACTGATTGTAATCTACCTTAAGAAATTGTAGATTTACGATCCCCATAGAATACCATTGCGGTAGTTTACTACCGCAATGGTATTCTAAGATTGAACGGTTGTTAATTAACGAATGTTCGGTCATAAATCTACGATGGCGATCGTAAATTGTGTTACTCCTACATATGTACCAACATATGTTTGTGATGTGTTTCACCTGTGTATGTACCTACATGTTTGTAATGTGTTACTCCTACATATGTACCAACATATGTTTGTGATGTGTTTCACCTGCGTATGTACCTACATATGTTTGTGATGTGTTACTGCTACGTATATACAAATCGAGAACAGGACGCACTTCCTTAACAACAAATCATCTTTATTTCGGCATATCCGCCATCAGTGAGCACGCAGGACACGTCTGATGCGTGTCCTGGACCATTGTCATTGTCCATTGATCATTGTCTGTGATTAAGGGGGCGTGTTCCCCCCGAAACACGTCAGATGTGTCCTGCGTGCTCACGGATGGTGGATAAGATGCTTGTTGTTAAGGAAGGGCGGCCTGTTCTTGATTTGTTGATCTGTTTCTTATGAGGAGTGGGACCCGCGCAAAGCTTCACACTCTGAGTGAAGGGGTCTTACCTGCATGTGAGCGGACAATTATGTATGCTTACTGCTGCGTATTTACCTACATATGTTGTTTATGTGTTACTCCTACATATTTACCTACAGGTTTGTAATATGTTTGTAATGTGTTACTCCTGCGTATGTTCCTACATATGTTTGTTATGTGTTACTCATACATATTTACCTACATATGTTTGTGATGTGTTACACCTGCGTATGTACCTACATATGTTTGTAATGTGTTTACTCTGTGTATGTACCTGCATATGTTTGTTATGTGTTACTCCTACATATTTACCTACATGTTTGTGATGTGTTTCACCTGCATTTGTACCTACATATGTTTGTGATGTGTTACACTGCGTATGTACCTACATATGTTTGTAATGTGTTACTCTCTGCGTATGTACCTACATATGTTTGTGATGTGTTTCACCTCGTATATACCTACATATGTTTGGATGTGTTATACCTGTGTATGTTCCTACATATGTTTGTGATGTGTTACCTGCGTATGTGCCTTTATATGTTTTGTGATGTTTACACCTGCGTATGTACCTATATATGTTTGTGATGTGTTATACCTGTGTATGTACCTATATATATTTGTGATCTGTTTACACCTGTGTATGTTCCTATATGGTTTGTGATGTGTTCGCCTGTGTTTGTACCTATATATGTTTGATGTGTTACACCTGTGTATCTACCTATATTTTTTTGTGATTGTTACACCTGCGTATGTACCTATATATGTTGTGTATGTGTTATACCTGTGTATGTACCTATATATATTTGTGATCTGTTACACCTGTGTATGTTCCTATATATGTTTGTGATGTGTTCGCCTGTGTTGTACCTATATATGTTTGTGAGGTGTTACACCTGTGTATCTACCATATATTTTTGTGATGTGTTACACCTGCGTATGTACCTATATATGTTTGTGATTTGTTAAACCTGTGTATGTACCTAATATATTTGTGATCTGTTACACCTGTGTATTGTTCCTATATATGTTTGTGATGTGTTCGCCTGTGTTTGTACCTATATATGTTTTGTGATTGTGTTACCCCAGGTTTTCTCTGCACCTAGTGTGCCTAGATTGTGGGTACCCTCTGCTTCGCAATAAATATTGTACAGTGTTATCCAGCAAATGTGCAATCCCTTATCTCTTATTATTATATAAATATATTTATATCTCCATAGGAGAATGCATTGAGTTTTTAGGAGCTACCAATGATGTGGGGGGTATAGGATATTACATATAGGAAAGGTGTATATGTATGTGTGTACTAACATATCCCACTATTACCATTTAAATGACCATCAGCAAATGTATATAAAGTATAGCATTGACTTATATTAGGTACAACACAAAATATACAAAATACATAAACTTACTTACAGAGCTGAGATTCCTACATGATTTGGTCAAATGGGAGGTTAAACCACACCCCTGTGTCTACTCCATGTAATCCAAAAAATTATTCTGACTGCTACACAGGATGTGATGTGTATTTTAATGGACATATACACCAAGGTTCCTCATATACCATCTCCAGCCTGCAGGTGGTGTCAGTGAGTAATAAAAGACAAGACATCCCTCTATGGCTAGGAGGAGAGAAAGTGAAAGTAGATTGTGGTGGGTGCTTTGGAGAGATATTGACTGCAACACAAGATCCTGTGTACAAGACCTGTTTCACTCGTATGTACCACTACATATGTTTGTATGTGTTACTGCTACGTATATACAAATCGAGAACAGGACGCACTTCCTTAACAACAATCATCTTTATTTCGGCATATCCGCCATCAGTGAGCACGCAGGACACGTCTGATATAAAGAGGGGAATGGAATCAAGAGAGAAAAAATATATTCTCCCTCTTTACAAGGCACTGGTAAGGCCACATTTGGAATATGCGGTGCAGTTTTGGAATCCCATATACAAAAGGGACTCTTGGAAATTGAGGCAGTTCAGAGAAGGCAACTAAATTAATAAGGGGAATGGAGGGGCTTGAATATGCAGCAGATTAGACAAGTTAGGGCTGTTTACATTGGAGAAGCGGCGGTTGCGTGGGGACATGATAACCTTATACAAATATATTATGGCCCTACAGTGAACTCTCTGGTGCATTGTTCACTAATAGGTCATATCAGAGGACTCGTGGACATCCTTTAAGGTGGAAGAAAAGAAGTTTCATCTTCAAGTTAGAGAGGTTTCTTTCAGTGAGAACGGTGAAACTTGGAACTGTCTTCCAAGCAGAGTGGTAATGGCAAGTTCATTGATAACTTTAAAAAAGGCCTGGAAAGTTTCTAAAACTAAAAAATATTGAGAATTACTGGTATTAATGCATATAGATCTGGTTATCCGGATACGATTGCCGTTTGGAGTCAGAAGGAATTTTTCCCCCCCTTTTTTAGCTGGGGTTTTTTGCCTTCCTCTGGATCAACTGTTAGGTAGGGTTAAAAAAAAAAAAAAAATAACCCCAACCCTAACCACAAGGTCTATATGTTAAAAAAGAGCAGAGAAACAGACTTACCCACCTCTGTTTCCTCGGCTCTCTCAATAGCCGGCATCTGCGTCAGTGATAGGCTGAGTATCAGTCACAGAAGTGGCTGCCGGTCCAGCCCCTATTGCTACTCTGTTCACAGAAGTAGGAATACAGGCAGAGGCCCAGGGATCTAAGGTTGGTAAGTCTGTTTCTCTGCACTTTATTAATTTATAAACCTGGCACTCAGGGCCATATTTATAAAGTTGCAGTATCGCCTTTTAGCGATACCGCAACTTTAATGATCGGTATCGTAAACTTATGATTGTTAAACCGATCGGAGATTAAATTTACAATACTGATTGTAAATCTACCTTAAAGAAATTGTAGATTTACGATCCCCATAGAATACCATTGCGGTAGTTTACTACCGCAATGGTATTCTAAGATTGAACGGTTGTTAATTAACGAATGTTCGGTCATAAATCTACGATGGCGATCGTAAATTGTGTTACTCCTACATATGTACCAACATATGTTTGGCATATGTTTGTGAGATGTTACGGGTTGCGTAGGTACCTCATATGTTTGTGATGTGTGATGCGTGTCCTGGACCATTGTCATTGTCCATTGATCATTGTCTGTGATTAAGGGGGCGTGTTCCCCCCGAAACACGTCAGATGTGTCCTGCGTGCTCACGGATGGTGGATAAGATGCTTTGTTGTTAAGGAAGGGCGGCCTGTTCTTGATTTGTTGATCTGTTTCTTATGAGGAGTGGAGACCCGCGCAAAGCTTCACGCACTCTGAGTGAAGGGGTCTTACCTGCATGTGAGCGGACAATTATGTATGCTTACTGCTGCGTATGTACCTACATATGTTTGTTATGTGTTACTCCTACATATTTACCTACATATGTTTGTAATATGTTTGTAATGTGTTACTCCTGCGTATGTTCCTACATATGTTTGTTATGTGTTACTCATACATATTTACCTACATATGTTTGTGATGTGTTACACCTGCGTATGTACCTACATCCTCATATGTTTTGTAATGTGTTACTCCTGTGTATGTACCTGCATATGTTTGTTATGTGTTACCTACATATTTACCTCATGTTGTGAGTGTTTCACCTGCATTTGTACCTACATATGTTTGTGATGTGTTCAACTGCGTATGTACCTACATATGTTTGTAATGTGTTACTCCTGCGTATGTACCTACATATGTTTGTGATGTGTTTCACCTGCGTATATCCTACATATGTTTGTGTGTTATACCTGTTATGTTCCTACATTGTTTGTGTGTTACACCTGCGTATGTGCCTTTTATGTTTTTTGATGTGTTACACCTGCGTATGTACCTATATATGTTTGTGATGTGTTATACCTGTGTATGTACCTATATATATTTGTGATCTGTTACACCTGTGTATGTTCCATATATGTTTGTGATGTGTTCGCCTGTGTTTGTACCTAATTATGTTTTGATGTGTTACACCTGTGTATCTCCATATATTTTTTGTGATGTGTTACACCTGCGTATGTACCTATATATGTTTGTGATGTGTTATACCTGTGTAGGTACCTATATATATTTGTGATCTGTTACACCTGTATGTTTCCTATATATGTTTGTGATGTGTTCGCCTGTGTTTGTACCTATATATGTTTGTGATGTGTTACACCTGTGTATCTACCTATATATTTTTGTGATGTGTTACACCTGCGTATGTACCTATATAGTTTGTGATGTGTTATACCTGTGTATGTACCTATATATATTTGTGATCTGTTACACCGTGTATGTTCCTATATATGTTTGTGATGTGTTCGCCTGTTGTACCTATATATGTTTGTGAGTGTTACACCTGTGTATCTACCTATATTTTTTGTGATGTGTTACACCGGCGTATGTGCCTTTATATGTTTGTGATTTGTTACAACTGCGTATGTACCTATATATGTTGTGATGTGCTACACCTTCATATGTACTTACATATGTTAGGGATGTGTTATATTTTATGCTAATGTTGTTATTTTAAATTATCGGGAGTTATTTTACACTAACAGATACTATTTAACCATATTGGTCTATAATGCACATGGTTATTTAGATACCCTAGCCAAAGGCAGCAATCAATATACCTTTATTTTTCTCCACCTGTGAGAAGAAGAACTGTGAGAAGAAGAACAGGCAGAAAGATTCTGAACTGAAAAAAGAGGAAGCAGAGGACTCCTTGTCTGCCTTATAAGATCAGCCCAAAACTGAGAGCAAAACCCAGAGGTTTTCTCTGCACCTAGTGTGCCTAATTGTGGGTACCCTCTGCTTCGCAATAAATATTGTACAGTGTTATCCAGCAAATGTGCAATCCCTTATCTCTTATTATTATATAAATATATTTATATCTCCATAGGAGAATGCTTGAGTTTTTAGGAGCTACCAATGATGTGGGGGGTATAGGATATTACATATAGGAAAGGTGTATATGTATGTGTGTACTAACATATCCCACTATTACCATTTAAATGACCATCAGCAAATGTATTAAGTATAGCATGACTTATATTAGGTACAAACACAAAATATACAAAATACATAAACTTACTTACAGAGCTGAGATCCCTACATGATTTGGTCAAATGGGAGGTTAAACCACACCCCTGTGTCTACTCCATGTATCCAAAAAATTATCTGACTGCTACACAGGATGTGATGTGTATTTTAATGGACATATCCACCAAGGCTCCTCATATACCATCTCCAGCCTGCAGGTGGTGTCAGTGAGTAATAAAAGACAAGACATCCCTCTATGGCTAGAGGAGAGAAAGTGAAAGTAGATTGTGTTGGGTGCTTTGGAGAGATATTGACTGCAACACAAGATCCTGTGTACAAGACCTTGTGTATAAGATCCTGTGTATAAGACCCTGTGTATAAACCCTGTGTATAAGATCCTGTGTATAAGATCCTGTTACCACCTGTTGGGAGGACAGATTATTGGACAGACAATTTACATTTTTGGATACAAACTCTGAGACAACAGATAAGTCTACACCAACTTACAGGACACCAATATACAGGCCTGGTCAATATTCAAAGTGGTGCACCATAGACAGGGACACCCCTGATTACTGCATATGTTATGTGAGGAACCTGTTTATGTGCACTGTCTGCTTTGTGCCAGACCACCAGAGTAACCCACTGTGTGCCATACTACCCATAATCCTTCCATAAAGCAGTGACCCAGTACAAATTGGTGGCAGCGGTGCTGGTAATACAATTGATTCTACCTGTTTTCTATGTATTTTTTTTCTCGTATTAAGCTATGGAGGCTGCACTGATAGTATTGATTTAAATCCTCCTTGTACCTGCAGATGAAATGGCCCCAACTAGTCTCAGTAGCTCTACCAGGCCCAATTGCCAAACCTATTTTTAAACCTGATCCTTTGATGGGGTAACTAGGGAGTGGACTGATTGAGTGCCCTGGCTCAACACGGGCGCTCTAGTTCTATGCATAAAAACATCCCTGCGCGCGAGGCGTGCTCAGGAGGTTTGTGCACAGCAGGGTTTACTGGTTTAATGCTTATCTGCATTCTCCACAATGTCCTCTTACCCCTGTTTCTGCTTCCTGGTTCCTGGATCACAGCCAATGACTGGATAATAATTCCTAGCGGCCTCCTCTTAGCAGATCCCTAGCTGCCTCCTCCAAGATCATAACCAGCTAACTAAATTGCTGAAGGTAGCGCAAGCAAATATAACATATATACACACACTACCCCTTTTTCCATAGGCATCTAGGACATAGCAGGCATATGCTATTAACCCTGAGGACAATATAGGACATATCAATTATTTTAAGGGGGCCATCCTTTGTAAAAGATCTCATTATGAGGGGTAGTTGTCGTTTAAAATAGTTTCACTATTGAATAATTATATATTTGTGGTTTGTATTATATGACGTTGTTGCAACAAAACATTTATTTATTTGTAAACTAGTTTAATAAAGATTTGTGATCACACTGTGTCTGCACTGGACAATGATTAATGTTCTATTTACTTGCCACTTGATTCATTGCTTCATTTTAAAATTCTCATTTTGAGTATACGTCAGTGAGAATTGCAAGATGGGATCGAAATGCCCAGTGTTGCACAAAATCGTTGTGAGAGAATAAGCACTGGCTATATCTTTCGTCATGATAACACATACAGCGAATGCACAGAGAGAAATGTGGCCTCCAATGCCATTTTAGCTGCTAAATGAGACTCTTTGTGTCAAGAATGGGGTATTGTGTTAGAGGTGATGGGTGGGGGTGCTGGGCAGAGGCACCCAACCCACACACCCCTTAACCATTCCTTCACCAGACACAGCTCTGTCTGTGTTTGCTGAAGTAATTATTGGACCCTTGTAGCTTTGAGCATTTTTTTTGCTATTTTTTAGACGCAGAGAGAGTGGGAAACGTAATATTTTTTTATTACACTGGATGACAGATGGGTAAATATGTATTGACTATAATCTAATATAAATTCAGTGATGTTGTGAGATGTTAATAATTTATTGTACTTTAGTGCAAAATCTGCCATTTGAAAAATAGAAACAAGTGCCAGCTTGTATGGAGACAGTGGCTTAACTATAGGCCTGCAATTGGTGGGGGACCAGGAGGTAAGAGGGCCCACAATTCCCTTCCCAGTGCATTTTTGAATAACTGATCGCACGTATGCATAAAGATATGCGCGATCATCTGTTTTAAAGTTCTGCCAGTTCGGTGCCGGTCTTTTAAACGGCTGATTGCCCATATTTTTTACTGCATAAGCCGATGCTCTGGGGAGGGGGGGCTCAGGGGCCCGGCCTCCAATTGTACCGGGGGGAGGGGGGGCAGACCCCTGTGTGGAATTAAAGATTTATGTATCATACACAATTTCTGTAAAAGAGGCACAGTAACGCAAATTAACTGCAAAAAAACTTAATCCTACATGTTTTGTGCAGACAATAACGCCCTTTATCAAGCTTGACAAAGGACATTATGTCAGTATGTAGTTTTCTACATAACAAAAAAAGACATTTTTTGCTGTATAATCTTCATTACCATATTGCTGTATAGTGATCGGATGAACGGAGCGATCAGAGAACAATTGGTGTACTAAGTGACTGTTTGGACATAACTTGTATTTGATTAAAGATTTAACAATTATTAGTTAAACTGGATATGTGGTCATGTGTGTTAAACCCAAACTGACCAGAAGGCTTGCATTTTTTTTTTGAGTCTCATGTTACATCCTCAAGACTGTCTATGGACTCCAAGTTCCCTCTGCTGGTAGCAATTCACATTTGCTCATTGTATGTTAAGTCTTGTTTAAGACTAACTATATAAAAAACTGATGTGCCAAACATAGAACGTGCTAGTATTCTTCTATGCAATGAACACAGGGCTCCATTTCTGGGTTTAGCAGGAGCACGTTGACTGACAGTAATTTTCCCTCAGAAATGAACCAATCCTGTGGTCACACAGAAATACTTCATTAGAGTTGGATCAGTTGTTTTGTAAGCACCCACATGCCAAATAATCAGCAACTCCAATGTATCAAGCATGTGTATGTTCTTCAGCCTTGCTTATCACATGTAAGATTACTCTCTGCGTAACTAGGGATCACTGGAACCCCCATCAAAACTATGATGGGGCCCAATCCATGCTTCATCCACAGCTGTATCTGTCATAGGAAAAACCTGTGTTTGCTCCCCTGGTAGTCACACCTCTGATTCTTGGTCAGGAGTGACCGACTTACAAATACTTTGCCTGACAATCCTACGCCTGATGATTGGTGTTGTTCATTGACCCAGCAGGACGGATCTGAAATGACACTGACTGGAGTGGGTGCACTATAGTTTGTAGGCAGATCAACGAATAACATCTGACCAAATGCATAAACATGTGAGATTATCGTCCGCAATGGCGGTTCATCACGTGTGTGCACACACTCTGGGTTTGTGCATCGGTGGTAAAATCAGGCGTGTGTACGAAGCTTAAGGTTTGAATCCTTATCCCTATCTAATTTCTAATTTCTCTTTTCTTTGACTTGTATGCTCTTCCTTTCTTTCTTTCCATCACTGTTTTCATCTCTCTAATTATCCCCCCTTTATTTCAGCTCCTTATTTTTTGATCCTCATTCTATGATCCAGTAGTCTAAGGGCGTAATGTAAACCGGTCTGACAGTATCAGAAAGTTCTAATACCATGAGTTATTGTAAATGTTTGTCTTGTCATATACATTTTCGTCTGTGACAACCTCACCTTTATAAATAAATTTCCATCTCTGTGCCTCTGTTTGGCAGCAGCACATAAAGTCCATCGTTTTTCATTAATTTTAGGGTATGCTGCTGAAATCCCACTGTATTGGTTTTAAATTAAAGGAATAGTTCACACAAAAGTGAACTATTCCTTTAAAGCAGTGATTGAAGACCGGGAGGTAAACGACCTATTCCTTACCTTCCGTTCTTCAATCACTTCATCAGGATCCGGACTGAAGGTAGTTTAATTACCTCGCGCACGATCCACCGCTCCATTGATAACTGCCGACTGCTTCCTGGTTTAGTTTACTATAGCGCTCAATATCGCGCATGCGCGCTATAGTGCAACTAAACCAGGAAGCAGTGGGCTTTAAAGAAACCTTTCCTAACCTAAAGATGAAACTTCTTTTCTTCCAATCTTAAAGGATGTCCATGTGTCCTCAGATATGACCATTAATGAACAATGCACCAGAGAATTTATTGTAGCTTTTTTTTTCTAACAAACAGGATTCATAATATAGGTAGTGTTAAAACTCAGTACTCACTTGGATCAATGGGGAGATCTGGGTGTTCAAACCCCAGATCTATCGCTGCTTCCCTGTTATTCTTAATGCTGATATGGCGTATAATATACAGTATAGCTAATAAATCTCCAGTAAACAGTTTTTCCCAGATTTGGACTCACGTGCCTGTTGTGGTGGTCCAGTGCAGGACCGCCCAGGACCCTTTGCTGGTCCGAATATAAGGTAAGTATTCAATGTGTCTGCTCGGAACTTGTGGTCTGCACTCCTTGATGCTCGGATTAAAGACTCGAGTTTTAAAGATCAGAGTTTTTAAAGCCAATGACCGAGTCTGTAATCCCGAGGATCAAGAAGTGCGGACCACAAGTTCCGAGCGGACACATTTGAATACCGCTGTTAAACAGCCCTAACTTGTCTAATCAGCCTGCATAGTGAATGTCCTCCATTCCTGTTATTATTTTAGTTGCCCTTCTCTGAACTGCTTCCATTTCCAAGACGTCCTTTTTGTATATGGGATTCCAAAACTGCACTGCTATTCCAAATGAGGCCTTACCAGTGCCTTGTAAAAGAGGGAGAATAATATTTTTCTCTCTTGAATCTATTCCCCTCTTTATACAAGACAATATCTTGCTAGCTTTAGCCGTTGCTGTCTGGAATTGTTTGCTAGAGATAAGTCTGTTATTTACCAGGACCCCCCAAATCTTTTTGCAGTACAGACATTCACTTAACACAGAGTTATTTATGGTGTAGGTGGCCCAAGGATTGTTAACCCCCAAAGGATTGTCATCTGCTACTCTGCTGCCCATTTTGATAATCTATCTAGGTCTGCTTGCAGCAATTGCACATCATTTGAAGTTTCCAAAGCTCTGCATAGTTCACTGTCATCAGCAAACACAGAGACCTTGCTCTTAATGCCCACTTCTAAGTCATTTATAACAGATTTAAAAGAAGTGGCCCCAGTACAGAACCCTGAGGCACTCCACTTAGAACTTTATCCCATCTAGATGTAGCCCTATTGACCACTACCTCTGTTTGCGATCCAATAACCAATTCTATATCCATGTACAAATTTTTTTTCTAGGCCAACAGCCCTCAGTTTAACATTAGTCGCCTATGTGGCACAGTACCAAAATCCAAGTATACCACATCTACTGCTATGCCTGAATCTAAATTCTTACTCACTTCTTTATAAAACCAAGTAAATTTGTCTGGCACAATCTATTTCTCATAAATCCATGCTGACTACTACTAATAATATCAGTTCTGGAAACAAAGTCAAGGATATGATCCCGTAACAAAGTTTCCAGCACCTTCCCTACCACTGATGTAAGGCTTACAGGTCTATAGTTACCAGGTTGGGGAACGACTACCTTTTTTTAAAATTTTGGTACTACATTGGCTTTTTTCCAATCCATTAGCACATAACCAGACAAAAGAGAATCGGAAAAATAAGAAACAGTGGTTATATAGTTACAATATTTATATGATTCTTAATTGGTATTTGCTGTATTTAATTACATTACATTGATTTGGTTCAATAATACAGTTATCTTTCCTAGACGGGTTTTCAGACACAAGTTTGTTACTTCTTTGTAACCATATATCCATTTTCTCAGAGAATTAAGATAAGAATCATTCAATAAGCTATATTTTCTTCATAGCTTTTATTAGTATATTTTTTAATCTGTGTGTTTTTTCTGATTAAGCGGTTTGAAGCAAACATCATGTTGCTGAGAGCACTGAATAAAGTTTGTTTTCAGTGTAATACTGCGTGGAGTCTCCTTCCAACATTGTTTGATTGCTGTAATTGCTGCCGGGATTGGCGAGAGGGAGTAGCAACCCCTAGATACCCCAAGAGATACCGTGAGTGTCTGTTTTAGCAGTTTTGGTGGCTTTTATTATATGTTGTATTATGGTATTAGCAGTTTTATCATATCTAAATGAACGTTGAGCAAAGCCAGTTGAGGGGATACTATTAGAGGGTAACCAATAGTTTGTTTTTTTATTAACAAATTTTATTTGTAAGGTATATTGCAGTTTCATTAATATACTTGTTTGGTATGGAGGTTTAAGCACCAAGGCATTTGTGGTGAGTTTGGTGTGTTTGTGAGTGCGGGCGCAAACGGATTGTGTGTGTGTGTATATATATCATATATATAGTGAACAGTTCAATCAGCATACCATTCCCTATGCACTGCCCGGGTGCCATTCACTTGAAGTAATAGAGCAGATAAACAAAGGCACTCACGGGACTTGGATTAATGGCCGTCCTCAGGATATCATCCTGGGACAGCCATAGGGCTGAAATGCGTCGATAGATACGGGGTGCTCAATAGATGTTCCCTGGACCTCGTGGTACTGGTTATAGCGGAAGTGGCAAAGAACTACAGGAGGTACGTAATAAAGTTACACCATTGGAAACTGAACATGCATCTATACTTACCTCAGAAATTAATAATGCACATTTCAAAAACTAAATACTCAATTGGAATGTTTAAAGGCTGATTTATTGCAGAAATTGCGCAAAGATTATAACATGTGCGAGTGTACCGCTGGCTGACTGGGACGGAGAGAGAAAATCAGGTGCTGGCCGTAGTTTGCTCGAGATCACTTGTCCGGTTTAGAGATCCCGCAAGACCAATGAGGTGAGCTCCAGATGATCGGACAGTGATGACGTCACAGGAGCGCTGGAGGTTGTACGCACGTGGCGGACGGCAACACAAACAGTAGGTGAAGCGGTATCAACAGTAATGGATCCGGATATACCAAGCCGCTCTTCTTTTTTAGACCAGTGCCCAAAGCGGAAAGCACCAGACAAACAATGGACAAGAGGAAGAAGAGATTCCCCACACGCAGAGGGGGTAAGCGGCCGGCTCAAACGTTGGAATCAATACCTATATTCAACCTGTCTAAGAGAATATTAACACCACCATAATGTCTTTATTGCAAAAGGCTTAACATTTGTGCCTTCTACCAACTTTAGTAATTTGAATGGGACATTGATTTATATAATTAAAAAGACTAATTTCCTTACGTGAATATTTTGGGCCATCTCTTATAACACATGTAATATCCTAACTTAAATTAAGGAGCAGTTTGAACCACAGACAACAAATTCAGCTATCAAATGATCTTTTAATAATGTACAAGCGATATCTCCTCCAAGCCACAGAAAAATGTAAGAGATACCATTCTAATCTTACTAAGCAAGAAAGACAACCCCCTATGTGTATCTACCTATATATTTTTGTGATGTGTTACACCTGCGTATGTGCCTTTATATGTTTGTGATTTGTTACAACTGCGTATGTACCTATATATGTTTGTGATGTGCTACACCTTCATATGTACTTACATATGTTAGGGATGTGTTATATTTTATGCTAATGTTGTTATTTTAAATTATCGGGAGTTATTTTACACTAACAGATACTATTTAACCATATTGGTCTATAATGCACATGGTTATTTAGATACCCTAGCCAAAGGCAGCAATCAATATACCTTTATTTTTCTCCACCTGTGAGAAGAAGAACTGTGAGAAGAAGAACAGGCAGAAAGATTCTGAACTGAAAAAAGAGGAAGCAGAGGACTCCCTTGTCTGCCTTATAAGATCAGCCCAAAACTGAGAGCAAAACCCAGAGGTTTTCTCTGCACCTAGTGTGCCTAGATTGTGGGTACCCTCTGCTTCGCAATAAATATTGTACAGTGTTATCCAGCAAATGTGCAATCCCTTATCTCTTATTATTATATAAATATATTTATATCTCCATAGGAGAATGCTTGAGTTTTTAGGAGCTACCAATGATGTGGGGGGTATAGGATATTACTATAGGAAAGGTGTATATGTATGTGTGTACTAACATATCCCACTATTACCATTTAAATGACCATCAGCAAATGTTATAAAGTATAGCATTGACTATATTAGGTACAACACAAAATATACAAAATACATAAACTTACTTACAGAGCTGAGATCCCTACATGATTTGGTCAATGGGAGGTTAACCACACCCTGTGTCTACTCCATGTATCCAAAAATTATTCTGACTGCTACACAGGATGTGATGTGTATTTTAATGGACATATACACCAAGGCTCCTCATATACCATCTCCAGCCTGCAGGTGGTGTCAGTGAGTAATAAAAGACAAGACATCCCTCTATGGCTAGGAGGAGAGAAAGTGAAAGTAGATTGTGGTGGGTGCTTTGGAGAGATATTGACTGCAACACAAGATCCTGTGTACAAGACCTTGTGTATAAGATCCTGTGTATAAGACCCTGTGTATAAGACCCTGTGTATAAGATCCTGTGTATAAGATCCTGTTACCACCTGTTGGGAGGACAGATTATTGGACAGACAATTTACATTTTTGGATACAAACTCTGAGACAACAGATAAGTCTACACCAACTTACAAGGACACGCAATATACAGGCCTGGTCAATATTCAAAGTGGTGCACCATAGACAGGGACACCCCTGATTACTGCATATGTTATGTGAGGAACCTGTTTATGTGCACTGTCTGCTTTGTGCCAGACCACCAGAGTAACCCACTGTGTGCCATACTACCCATAATCCTTCCATAAAGCAGTGACCCAGTACAAATTGGTGGCAGCGGTGCTGGTAATACAATTGATTCTACCTGTTTTCTATGTATTTTTGTTCTCTGTATTAAGCTATGGAGGCTGCTACTGATAGTATTGATTTAAATCCTCCTTGTACCTGCAGATGAAATGCCCCAACTAGTCTCAGTAGCTCTACCAGGCCCAATTGCCAAACCTATTTTTAAACCTGATCCATTTGATGGGGTAACTAGGGAGTGGACTGATTGAGTGCCCTGGCTCAACACGGGCGCTCTAGTTCTATGCATAAAAACATCCCTGCGCGCGAGGGCGTGCTCAGGGAGGTTTGTGCACAGCAGGGTTTACTGGTTTAATGCTTATCTGCAATTCTCCACAATGTCCTCTTACCCCTGTTTCTGCTTCCTGGTTCCTGGATCACAGCCAATGACTGGATAATAATTCCCTAGCTGCCTCCTCTTAGCAGATCCCTAGCTGCCTCCTCTCAAGATCATAACCAGCTAACTAAATTGCTGAAGGTAGCGCAAGCAAATATAACATATATACACACTACCCCTTTTTCCATGAGGCATCTAGGAGCATAGCAGGCATATGCTATTGAACCCTGAGGACAATATAGGACATATCAATATATTTTAAGGGGGCCATCCTTTGTAAAAGATCTCAGTATGAGGGTGTAGTTGTCGTTTAAAATAGTTTGCACTATTTGAATAATTATATATTTTGTGGTTTGTATTATATGACGTTGTTGCAACAAAACATTTATTTATTTGTAAACTAGTTTAAGTAAAGATTTGTGATCACACTGTGTCTGCACTGGACAATGATTAATGTTCTATTTACTGTGCCACTTGATTCATTGCTTCATTTTAAAATTCTCATTTTGAGTATACGTCAGAGTGAGAATTGCAAGATGGGATCGAAATGCCCAGTGTTGCACAAAAGTCGTTGAGAAGAATAAGCACTGGCTATATCTTTCGTCATGAGTAACACATACAGCGAATGCACAGAGAGAAATGTGGCCTCCAATGCCATTTTAGCTGCTAAATGAGACTCTTTGTGCAGAGAATGGGGTAATTGTGTTAGAGGTGATGGGTGGGGGTGCTGGGCAGAGGCACCCAACCCACACACACCCCTTAACCATTCCTTCACCAGACACAGCTCTGTCTTGTGTTGCTGAAGTAATTATTTGACCCTTGTAGCTTTGAGCATTTTTTTTGCTATTTTATTAGACAGCAGAGAGAGTGGGAAACGTAATATTTTTTTATTACACTGGATGACAGATGGGTAAATATGTATTGACTATAATCTAATATAAATTCAGTGATGTTGTGAGATGTTAATAATTTATTGTACTTTTAGTGCAAAATCTGCCATTTGAAAAATAGAAACAAGTGCCAGCTTGTATGGAGACAGTGGCTTAACTATAGGGCCTGCAATGGTGGGGGGACCAGGAGGTAAGAGGGCCCACAATTCCCTTCCCAGTGCATTTTTGAATAACTGATCGCACGTATGCAGTAAAGATATGCGCGATCATCTGTTTTAAAGTTCTGCCAGTTCGGTGCCGGTCTTTTAAACGGCTGATTGCCCATATTTTTTACTGCATAAGCCGATGCTCTGGGGAGGGGGGGCTTCAGGGGCCCGGCCTCCAATTGTACCGGGGGGAGGGGGGGCAGACCCCTGTGTGGAGATTAAAGATTTATGTATCATACAACAATTTCTGTAAAAGAGGCACAGTAACGCAAATTATACTGCAAAAAAACTTAATCCTACATGTTTTGTGCAGACAATAACGCCCTTTATCAAGCTTGACAAAGGACATTATGTCAGTATGTAGTTTTCTACATAACAAAAAAAGACATTTTTTGCTGTATAATCTTCATTACCATATTGCTGTATAGTGATCGGATGAACGGAGCGATCAGAGGAACAATTGGTGTACTAAGTGACTGTTTGGACATAACTTGTATTTGATTAAAGATTTAACAATTATTAGTTAAAACTGGATTATGTGGTCATGTGTGTTAAACCCAAACTGACCAGAAGGCTTGCATTTTTTTTTTGAGTCTCATGTTACATCCTCAAGACTGTCTATGGACTCCAAGTTCCCTCTGCTGGTAGCAATTCACATTTGCTCATTGTATGTTAAGTCTTGTTTAAGACTAACTATAATAAAAAACTGATGTGCCAAACATAGAACGTGCTAGTATTCTTCTATGCAATGAACACAGGGCTCCATTTCTGGGTTTAGCAGGAGCACGTTAGACTGACAGTAATTTTCCCTCAGAAATGACCAATCCTGTGGTCAACAGAAATACTTCATTAGAGTTGGATCAGTTGTTTTGTAAGCACCCACATGCCAAATAATCAGCAACTCCAATGTATCAAGCATGTGTATGTTCTTCAGCCTTGCTTATACACATGTAAGATTACTCTCTGCGTAACTAGGGATCACTGGGACCCCCATCAAAACTATGATGGGGCCCAATCCATGCTTCATCCACAGGCTGTATCTGTCATAGGAAAAACCTGTGGTTGCTCCCCTGGTAGTCACACCTCTGATTCTTGGTCAGGAGTGACCGACTTACAAATACTTTGCCTGACAATCCTACGCCTGAGATGATTGGTGTTGTTCATTGACCCAGCAGGACGGATCTGAAATGACACTGACTGGAGTGGGTGCACTATAGTTTGTAGGCAGATCAACGAATAACATCTGACCAAATGCATAAACATGTGAGATTATCGTCCGCAATGGCGGTTCATCACGTGTGTGCACACACTCTGGGGTTGTGCATCGGTGGTAAAATCAGGCGTGTGTACGAAGCTTAAGGTTTGAATCCTTATCCCTATCTAATTTCTAATTTCTCTTTTCTTTGACTTGTATGCTCTTCCTTTCTTTCTTTCCATCACTGTTTTCATCTCTCTAATTATCCCCCCTTTATTTCAGCTCCTTTATTTTTTGATCCTCATTCTATGATCCAGTAGTCTAAGGGCGTAATGTAAAAACCGGTCTGACAGTATCAGAAAGTTCTAATACCATGAGTTATTGTAAATGTTTGTCTTGTTCATACATTTTCGTCTGTGACGAACCTCACCTTTATAAATAAATTTCCATCTCTGTGCCTCTGTTTGGCAGCAGCACATAAAGTCCATCGTTTTTCATTAATTTTAGGGTATGCTGCTGAAATCCCACTGTATTGGGTTTAAATTAAAGGAATAGTTCACACAAAAAGTGAACTATTCCTTTAAAGCAGTGATTGAAGACCGGGAGGTAAACGACCTATTCCTTACCTTCCGTTCTTCAATCACTTCATCAGGATCCAGGACTGAAGGTAAGTTTAATTACCTCGCGCACGATCCACCGCTCCATTGATAACTGCCGACTGCTTCCTGGTTTAGTTTACTATAGCGCTCAATATCGCGCATGCGCGCTATAGTGCAACTAAACCAGGAAGCAGTGGGCTTTAAAGAAACCTTTCCTAACCTAAAGATGAAACTTCTTTTCTTCCAATCTTAAAGGATGTCCATGTGTCCTCAGATATGACCTATTAATGAACAATGCACCAGAGAATTTATTGTAGCTTTTTTTTTCTAACAAACAGGATTCATAATATAGGTAGTGTTAAAACTCAGTACTCACTTGGATCAATGGGGAGATCTGGGTGTTCAAACCCCAGATCTATCGCTGCTTCCCTGTTATTCTTAATATGCTGATATGGCGTATAATATACAGTATAAGCTAATAAATCTCCAGTAAACAGTTTTTCCCAGATTTGGACTCACGTGCCTGTTGTGGTGGTCCAGGTGCAGGACCGCCCAGGACCCTTTGCCTGGTCCGAATATAAGGTAAGTATTCAAATGTGTCTGCTCGGAACTTGTGGTCTGCACTCCTTGATGCTCGGATTAAAGACTCGAGTTTTAAAGATCAGAGTTTTAAAGCCAGATGACCGAGTCTGTAATCCCGAGGATCAAGAAGTGCGGACCACAAGTTCCGAGCGGACACATTTGAATACCGCTGTTAAACAGCCCTAACTTGTCTAATCAGCCTGCATAGTGAAGTCCCTCCATTCCTGTTATTATTTTAGTTGCCCTTCTCTGAACTGCTTCCATTTCCAAGACGTCCTTTTTGTATATGGGATTCCAAAACTGCACTGCATATTCCAAATGAGGCCTTACCAGTGCCTTGTAAAAGAGGGAGAATAATATTTTTCTCTCTTGAATCTATTCCCCTCTTTATACAAGACAATATCTTGCTAGCTTTAGCCGTTGCTGTCTGGAATTGTTTGCTAGAGATAAGTCTGTTATTTACCAGGACCCCCAAATCTTTTTGCAGTACAGATTCACTTAACACAGAGTTATTTATGGTGTAGGTGGCACAAGGATTGTTAAACCCCAAAGGATTGTCATCTGCTACTCTGCTGCCCATTTTGATAATCTATCTAGGTCTGCTTGCAGCAATTGCACATCATTTGAAGTTTCCAAAGCTCTGCATAGTTCACTGTCATCAGCAAACACAGAGACCTTGCTCTTAATGCCCACTTCTAAGTCATTTATAAACAGATTTAAAAGAAGTGGCCCCAGTACAGAACCCTGAGGCACTCCACTTAGAACTTTATCCCATCTAGATGTAGCCCTATTGACCACTACTCTCTGTTTGCGATCCAATAACCAATTCTATATCCATGTACAAATGTTTTTTTCTAGGCCAACAGCCCTCAGTTTATACATTAGTCGCCTATGTGGCACAGTACCAAAATCCAAGTATACCACATCTACTGCTATGCCTGAATCTAAATTCTTACTCACTTCTTTATAAAAACCAAGTAAATTTGTCTGGCACAATCTATTTCTCATAAATCCATGCTGACTACTACTAATAATATCAGTTCTGGAAACAAAGTCAAGGATATGATCCCGTAACAAAGTTTCCAGCACCTTCCCTACCACTGATGTAAGGCTTACAGGTCTATAGTTACCAGGTTGGGAACGACTACCTTTTTTTAAAATTTTGGTACTACATTGGCTTTTTTCCAATCCATTAGCACATAACCAGACAAAAGAGAATCTGAAAAAATAAGAAACAGTGGTTATATAGTTACAATATTTATATGATTCTTAATTGGTATTTGCTGTATTTAATTACATTACATTGATTTGGTTCAATAATACAGTTATCTTTCCTAGACAGGGTTTTCAGACACAAGTTTGTTACTTCTTTGTAACCATATATCCAATTTTCTCAGAGAATTAAGATAAGAATCATTCAATAAGCTATATATTTCTTCATAGCTTTTATTAGTATATTTTTTTAATCTGTGTGTTTTTCTGATTAAGCGGTTTGAAGCAAACATCATGTTGCTGAGAGCACTGAAATAAAGTTTGTTTTCAGTGTAATACTGCGTGGAGTCTCCTTCCAACATTGTTTGATTGCTGTAATTGCTGCCGGGATTGGCGGAGAGGGGAGTAGCAACCCCTAGATACCCCAAGAGATACCGTGAGTGTCTGTTTTAGCAGTTTTGGTGGCTTTTATTATATGTTGTATTATGGTATTAGCAGTTTTATCATATCTAAATGAACGTTGAGCAAAGCCAGTTGAGGGGATACTATTAGAGGGTAACCAATAGTTTGTTTTTTTTATTAACAAATTTTAATTTTGTAAAGGTATATTGCAGTTTCATTATATATACTTGTTTGGTATTGGAGGTTTAAGCACCAAGGCATTTGTGGTGAGTGTGGTGTGTTGTGAGTGCGGGCGCAAACAGGATTGTGTGTGTGTGTATATATATACATATATATAGTGAACAGTTCAATCAGCATACCATTCCCTATGCACTGCCCGGGTGCCATTCACTTGAAGGTAGATAGAGCAGATAAACAAAGGCACTCACGGGACTTGGATTAATGGCCGTCCTCAGGATATCATCCTGAGGACAGCCATAGGGCTGAAATGCGTCGATAGATACGGGGTGCTCAATAGATGTTCCCTGGACCTCGTGGTACTGGTTATAGCGGAAGTGGCAAAAGAACTACAGGAGGTACGTAATAAAGTTACACCATTGGAAACTGAACATGCATCTATACTTACCTCAGAAATTAATAATGCACATTTTCAAAAACTAAATACTCAATTGGAATGTTATAAGGCTGATTTATTGCAGAAATTGCGCAAAGATTATAAACATGTGCGAGTGTACCGCTGGCTGACTGGGACTGAAGAGAGAAAATCAGGTGCTGGCCGTAGTTGCTCGAGATCACTTGTCCGGTTTAAGAGATCCCGCAAGACCAATGAGGTGAGCTCCAGATGATCGGACAGTGATGACGTCACAGGAGCGCTGGAGGTTGTAGCGCACGTGGCGGACGGCACACAAACAGTAGGTGAAGCGGTATCAACAGTAATGGATCCGGATATACCAAGCCGCTCTTCTTTTTTAGACCAGTGCCCAAAGCGGAAAGCACCAGACAAACAATGGACAAGAGGAAGAAGAGATTCCCCACACGCAGAGGGGGTAAGCGGCCGGCTCAAACGTTGGAATCAATACCTATATTCAACCTGTCTAAGAGAATATTAACACCACCAGAAATGTCTTTATTGCAAAAAGGCTTAACATTTGTGCCTTCTACCAACTTTAGTAAATTTGAATGGGACATTGATTTATATAAATTAAAAAGACTAATTTCCTTACGTGAATATTTTGGGCCATCTCTTATAACACATGTGAATGATCCTAAACTTAAATTAAGGAGCAAGTTTGAACCACAGACCAACAATTCAGCTATCAAATGATCTTTTAATAATGTACAAGCGGATATCTCCCAAGCCACAGAAAAATGTAAGAGATACCATTCTAATCTTACTAAGCAAGAAAGACAAGCTATTCTATCGTTAAAATCTGATACATCAATTGTGATTCGCCCAGATGACAAAGTGGGTGGGATTGTGGTTATTGACTATGCTGAATACAGAAATGAATTGCTTACTCAATTAAAGGATAATGAAACTTATAAAAAGACTGTGATAAATTTTCAGAAACGTCTAACGTCTAATTAATGATGCCATGATGAAAGGCATTATCCATAAAGAACTTGGTGATTTCTTGCAGCTAAGAAACCCTGTCTGTTCTATATTATATGGATTACCATAATCCATATAACTAGTACACCAACACAGCCGATTATTGATTCAGTTCTACAACCTGTGATTCAAAAATTACCATTTAACATTAAAGATGCATATCATTTGATATCTATTATAAATAATGTCAAGCTTCCATCTAACACTGAACTGGTTAGTAACTATGGATGTAACTGGTTTATACACAAACATACTGCACAAAGAAGGATTGGAGGCAGTATGTACTTTGCTTACAGAATTTGAATGTGGAATACCGGCCTATAGAGAATTTTTTATGGAACTCTTACATATTACTTGAATTACAACTACTTTCGCTTTGAGAACACCTATTATATACAAGTGGCAGGTACAGCCATGGGGGCGGCCATGGCACCTACATATGCTAATGCCTACATGTATTGTTATGAACGAAAGCATATATTGTCTGAATTTGCTAATAACCTTTTGTTATACTATAGGTTTATAGATGACTTATTCTTTATATGGTGCAGCTCGATTGAATCTTTGGAAAATATGATATCTTTGAACAAATTGAACTCTAAAATCAGATTTACAGCAAAAAAGAGTCAAGTACAAATTGAATTTTTGGACATTTTATTTACGCCGCAGGACTCTAAATTACATTATACACTGTTTCGCAAAGAGACAGACAGAAACACCTTGCTGCACTTTAGTAATCATCATCCACCCACATTGAAAAAATCACTTCCAGTTTCTTAATTTTGCAGCTTACATTTTTTTTATCGAGGATATCCTAAAGAAGTGGAGGAGAAAGCATTACAAAGTGCCTTCATATGCACACAAAGAGAATGGGAGCAAAATAATGCTAACACTGACACTAATGTTAATAACTTGTGTTGTAGTATTAAATTTAGTACATTAGGCATGTATGCCCAGCAAAGTATTGTAAAGAACTGGAGAATTCTCACTTCAGATGACAGATTAAAACAAGTTCTACCAGAATCTCAGAGATTCATTGGTTAAAACAGACCCAATGGCTTGTTACCAAGGGGGGTCCAATAGTAATTTAAGTTATCACATGCACAACAACACATGTTGTGTATATGATCACATGTGCCTGCACTCTTGTATACATAGGAAAAACAGATTTGACTTTACGTATTAGGATTGACGGTCACCGTTCTGCCATACATACGCTTATAGAGATGGTTACAGTAATAAGCCGGTAGCTAAACCTTTTTTGGAGAAAAGACATGAATTATCATCTCTGAGGTATTTAGCAATTGAGCATGTTCCAATACATAAACGGGGAGGTGATAGATCAAAGCGTCTATTACAACGTGAGATATTTTGGATTAAAACATTAAATATGGTGAGTCCTAATGGTCTCAACGAATATTGCTCATTTAAATGCATCCTTAAAGGGTAACTGTGCTCTCCAATTCTTCCAAACTAGTAAGAATTATATAAAAAGCCTTCCATCTTACCTTCAAAATAAAACCAAAATTACATCTCTAGATAAAATTTGTGAGAAGTTATTGCTGGAAAGGTTCAGCAATATTACTTCCTGCTTGAACACTTCCTGTTTTCAGCCGTATAGCCAGCTTGAAGTCATGTGACCAGCCTGTCTGCATTAATAGGCTCCCCTTCTCAACTGTCAATTTTTCCCCCAGGTACTTCCTGAATTCCCCAGCATTAAGTCTTTACTGAGCATGCTTCTCCCCCGGGGCAGAGGGTCTAGCAGGGGTAAGGTGATGTCACTCAACCTACTGTAAGCAGGAAGTTTGAACATTCATCTCAATATCATTTCTCACAGGGTGAAGCCAGAGATGTGATTGTCGACTCATTATAAAGCAAATACTACAGGCTTTCATTTAACCCTAACTTGTTTGGAGACCACATATTTGCTTTTGTACACTGTAAATTATTCACGTTTTAGGAGCCTAAAATATAATGTACATTGTCTAGTCATCTTTGATATTTAATCTTTTAGATATATTGATAATCTTATAGTGGTTAATATCTTATATTGATAGCTAAACAGTTGACAATTACCTTAATTATGCAACCTTAATTATGCACTTTTATATTAGACACATTAAAGGGACACTATACTGAAAAAATTACTTTGCCTCATCTTAATCTATAATTGAAAACATGTAAGTACCACTTACTCTGATTTGCGTGTGTTGCTGCATGCCTGCAATCCAGCACACATTATGTTTAGGAGCAGTATCCCACCTCCATCTTTTAACCACTCCCACTTCCATCCGACCTGACATTTTCCCACAAACCAACTGACAAGCCTGCACACAGCATACAGCATTCCAACTGTCAAAACTCTGTCACCATTTCAGCTACAGTAAAACTACTCACAGAAGAATAGTTTTTGAGAGCAAGGAACTTGATTGACAGCTGAAATATAAAACGTTTTAGATTGGATATCTAAAGAAATAGGGGGCAGATCAACAAAAAAATGATACAGTGGTGGTTGGGAAGAATTATAGTTTCCATTTATGGTCAATTTAAAATAACCTATTTTTCGGACATTGGAAATTTTTATGATATTTTTATGATGTTTTTATGTGGGATCACTTAATCAAACGCATTTAATTATATATGAATGAAGTTTATATAGACACATGTCTCTGTTTAAATAGTTTGCAATATCTGTTTACATATGTAAAAAAAAATTGTCTTGCGCTGACGATGTCACATAGAGGGTGTGGCATATGGGTATAAAAGGCACTTAGTATGTGTTGTGTATAGGCTTGATAAGGGCTCTAGGATATGAGCCGAAATGTTGCTTGATCACTATATGAATAAAGTTTTGGAAAAGACCCTTTGAGTGCACCATCTTGCTTCTTTTTATTCTACTTTGGAATTATCAAGTGTGAGAGCCTACATTGATCTCTCTCTATATATATATATAGAGAGAGAGAGAAAGAGAGAGAGAATGATGGACCTGCTTTCAAACTTGAAAAAGGGACATTATGTCCTGAAACACTGATGCGTTTTGTTAGCATAAATACATTTATATGACCATTGCAAATGGTATTAAAGGTTATGTCCACCCTAAAATGAAATTTTTAACATAAGTCCCCCCTGGCTCCCAGCCCCAACCGCTATATTTTTTTTTTAGAAAGCCCCCAAACTCTACTTACCTCCCTCTTTCCTCCGCCGCGCTCCCGGCCCTCTGCTTGCAAGGAAATGCAAGCAGAGGGGGCGGGACCGGCAGCCGCGTCTGTGATTGGCTGAGCGGCAGCCAATCACAGACGCGGCTGCCGGCAGCTCACTTCGCCGGAGGAGGAAGTGGAAAGAGGAGAGGTAAGTAAGAGTTTGGGGAGCTTTCTAAAAATAAAAATATGCGGTTGGGCTGGGAGACCTGGGGGGGAATATAGTACTGAAGGGGTTTTATGCTAGGGGGAGGGAGTGAGAACGGGAGGGAGAGGGAGGGAGAGGGGGGGGGAGGGAGGGGGGAGAAGGGCTGCAGTACGCATGGCAAAAATATACCTGAGGCCAGTAGCGGCAGTGTCCTATATGGACTTGCTAGCCTCCTGGTGGGCAGTTTTGGGACTTTGGGGGGGGACTACAGGAGAACCCTATGGAGCTGGAATGTGAGGTAAGGATAAACTACACTACATGGTGGGGCCAGTAGTTGGGGGGATTATAGTTTTGGGGGTGGACATGCCCTTTAAGTGCGGCTCCTTTGTTGAGGTTCTATACTGATGGGGGAGATTCGGGCCCCTTGGAGATGCACACCTAATTTATCTATTATAGTGTGCCGCTGCACCTTTTGGAAATAGTATATATAGAGATAATAGCAAAAGTGTAGCCGTTGGTGCACAGTGGAAATTATGTGTGTATGTTTTGCCATGTGTAGATGCAGTGCTCACAGGAACCATCAGGAAACATCCAGGGGGCAATAATAAAATTAGTCTGAAGGTCCTAAAAAAAACCAAATAATCGCATCATATTAAATGAACAAACACACACTTATATCCTCCCTTACCTATACTACCTGCCAGACTAGAATATAGAGGGTCTATGTGGAATAAACCTGCAGGTCTGAGAACTGACCCAGGCAATCTAACAAGCACCTTTGGGCAATCAAAAGCAGCCCATACATATATCCGATTTTACTTTCCCGACCAAGTGCTCCCGCCGACATAGACTGATCCTGCAAGAACCGCCTGTCTGTGGCATAGAAGATTGGGAAAGGTGGTTCTGGCAAGATTAAACTAATATTGCATGAGTGCTTGGTTGGAGAAGTAAAATCGGAAATATGTATAGCCACCTTAAATCCTATACAGTATCCTGATTAAATGCAAGGTTCATATTTATTGTATTTACCACACACAAGTTTAACCTATGGGGTTAGGACTTGGAAGCACAGGATACTGATTGAATACATGTTAGGGAGAGGTGTGGATAGAGGAGCTAAAACTCCGACAGATTATAAAATGATGTTACCTCATAGAATCATGTATTATAATAGCATTGCCTTAATAATTTAACATATAACACATATTCTCACTTAAAGAAATGGGTGGGGACATGCAAAGTATCTATTTATTGCCTGTGGCAAAGGCATGTGTCTAGATATAATACAGCCTAATGGTATAGAGGCAGGCGTGTTTACTTGTGACCTTTTTTACGTGTTTGAAAACCATAATTCCCAGCATTCTCGTTTGCAGTAAGTTTTTTCTTAATATCCTGTTAGCTAAGGCATCTGTCTAGATCTAAACAGCCTAAGATTGTGACCTTTCACATGTTTGAAAACTACAAATCCCAGCATTCTCTGTTTTGCAGTTAGTGTCTTCTTAATGAACTTTTACATGTTTAAAACTACAACTCCCAGCATTCCCTAACTACACAGAATTCTAGAAAACTTACAGGGTATTCAATAAAAGTTCTTATCATTTAAAATGGTGCTAATTTTGCCCCAACCAATCAGATGTAAGCTTTCAAATGCTAAATAAGATCTGATTGGTTGGGGCAACATTAGGACCATTTTAAACGATAAGAACTTTTATTGAATCTCCCTGTTATTTTTCATACATCCTGGAATAAAGACATTTTCCTGACTTACAGACATTAAAAGCCCACGGTCATGCTTTAGCGCTTCCTACCCAAGGGTTTGAACATGCAAGTGATTCATCTGCCCTTCCCTTACATCCATAGCTATTAGAATATTGGATTAGGGAAGCATTATATGGGTCGATTGGTTGGCGCAATGTTAATGCCCGCTTTGCGGAGAACCAGAAGAGGCCGTAATTTACCAGAGGTTGTGTGCCTCTTTACACGTATTAAGTATTAAACACCAACTAATAGCTGGCGGTAAATACTTATTTGCGGGTGAGATTCACCCAAAATCGCACAGCTTCTGGTTAATCCCGTATGGGAGATTTGCCCAGAGAGCTTGTGCCTCTGGCTGAATCTCCCTGTTAGAGTCATAAACTTTACCATATTTGCACTCACTTCCAAAAACCACCTACCTGGCAGTTATAATCTATAAAGTCTAAAGGTTCGTGCACACATGCGATTGCCGGTGCCAACGCATGATGTGTGCGAACGGCCGTTGCGGATTATATTTGTGCCGTATATCGACAGAACTGCCATTTAAGCCGATAAAGTGCCCATACATGACACGATTATCGGCCGTTCGTACACATCATGCGTCACGGGTTGGCACCCGCTATCGCATGTGTGTACGAACCTTAAGGCTGGGTGCACACCAGTAACGAACCAATAGTGCCATGGATTAGTTGGCTGGAAATATGTGATGGTGTGGGGAGGCCAGCCGCAACCTAGTTCGTCGTCCGTATCAGACAAATGGGTCAGTTAGTAAATCACGGCCAATCATGCAGTTCCGTATGGGACCACATGATCAGTCTGTCACATGCGCTGATGGCTGCAGCCACTGTTACTGTGACCAACAGTCATCTGTCCTGGCAGGGCTCTCACACAAAGCAGATGCTCAGTTGGGACACATGTATTATATGTATCCAGACAAAATGGTATTAACCTGCAGATCTGAACACAGATCCAGGCAATCCTGCCACAATGTGCAATTCAATCTAAACAGCTCCATTAGACACCCTGAGACCCTATACAGGATCCAGAATAACATGCTAGGTTCATAGTTATTGGTAATTACCACAGCAAGTTCCAGATTTACAGTCACTATGGGGTTAGGAAACACGGGATTCTGATTAGCTTGACAAATTATGGAGAGGTTTGGATAAAGGAGCTAAAAGCTCCCCACAGGTTATAAAATGAAGTAGAGCCTTCTTATAACTGAAGGTACCTGACAGCCTCATGTTTAAAGGGCAAGTCCAGCCCTAAAATAAAAACTTACATACAGGTAAATCACCCCCCAAAACCCTAAACAGTAATAGTTTGAAATGTGAAATATATAAGTCTAACCTGAAATCCTGCACAATGTCCTGTTTCCCCCGTTTCTGCTTCCAGGTTCTTCCAGTTAGCAACTGTCAGTTATGGATTTGACAGTTGACATCACAGCCAATGAATGCATGTTAATCCCCTATCTGCCTCTTCTGAGCATGCCCAGGCTCGTACCTGCTCAGCACAGGTTTCTAAATTGCTCAGTTTCCATGAGGCATCCAGAAGCATAGCAGGCATACAGTAATGAATTCATAGGACTAAGTATGATAAATCAACATATTTTTAAAGGAGCGCGTTCTGTCTAAACAGATGTTCTTATGAGGGTTGGAGTGTCCTTAATATATTTAATATTGGGGTAAAAACTGCCCATTTCTCTAAGAATGCTGGGTAGTTTCAGAGACATGCAAAGTCATTTAATCTAAACAGCAAACTTAGCCAGGAAACTGGATTGTCTCTTACTTTCTATGGAGAGGGGAGGGGGAGTAAATGTGAGAGTCTGAAGAATTCTAATTGCTAAGACTGTCACATGTTTTACAAACAGCACATAACTGGGTTGTAATACAGGACTTCCTTACACTTTCTGTTTTCATGGACAGTGCCTAAGAGAATTTTTTTTTAATTGGTCTAACAGTGAGAAGATCAGAACCTCTCATTGGATGTTAGTAAAATTCCCCTTCCTTTTAGTGTCTACATGGAGACCCTGCAGAAATCTTGGAGGTGTGTCTTAACCTATCATTTTGAGTTTTCCATTCAAACTTAGGGGTGTCCAGTAAAGTAAGTTTAGTTTATTAATTGTATATAAATTGTTTTGTAATTCAGTAGTAGGTAGTAGTACTATACTTTGTATGGTGTTATTTCTTATGGTGATTTTAATTAAATAGTGCTAATTACACACATACATATGGACCTTTCCTATGTGTAATAATGCTATATACCCCCACCTAGTTAGTTGCTCCTAAAAACTCAATGCAATCTCCGTAAAAATATAAATTTATTTATATAATATATATAAGGGATAAGGGATGGCTTATGTAATACAGGTACAAACATTTGTACTAATAATCTGCAGCATCCAACCAGATGCTGCTTTTTAACTAGTCTAGTAAAGTTGGTTGCTTGCCATTGGTTACTGCAAATTAATAGCACAGACAAAATGTTGCACCTTTTATTAAATAAGCCCCTTGTATTTTTGCTGTTTGTTTCTATGGTATGTCTGATATCAAAGAGCATGGCTATGTTCTTATCATGAAATGATGCACTGTAAAAATATTTTTACATTTTCATTTATTTTACAGATTCCTGGTCATTTAATAATCCGTCTGGAGAAATGCTGGGCTACTCCCACAAATGACCCTACTCATCCAGTGCAGTATACATTTATACAAGATAGGTAAGATAAAGGAACTATTGACCCCTGGATTCAGATTCACTACATGCAATATCTAAATATAGAGGATTTATGTAAGGTTTGACCAGATGCAATAAACGTGTTTAATGTTGTTAGAAACTAAAGAAAAAACATATTCAGAAGCAGAACAAAGCTTCTGAGTGGTAAGAAGTGCCCGGATATAGGAGGTTAAAGTTTTGTGGTAAACAGTAGCACAATATTTATTGCAAATGATATTGAATGGGAATTCAAGTGTCATGCTGTGTCCACTGTACAGGCTTCATAAAACCATAGCAGAAGCAATAGCGGTTGATATTATATTATCATGGTTTTTGTTGTGTGATGTCAGAGAACTAATTTAACTCCCATAATACATGTTTGATATGAACTCCATCAAAATAATATACTTAAAGATATGTATTTATCACCTAAGGCCAACATGAAAATGTAAACAAATGTGTGATTGACTGCGCCACCTTAAATACTAACGTATGTGAAAACATTTAGGTAGACAATGGATACTGCACTACTGTATTTAAATTACTGACTTATTATTAAGCCCTAAATTCTTACATCAATACAGAATATGATCCATGTCCTCTAAGCTTATTTAAAATGGACACTTTCCCTTTTGTTTCTACTAAACCCATCAACCACAGAATTGTGTAGTTTTTTTTTATTATTTAATGTCTTTTCTACTAATGAAAAAAATGTTGATTCTGTACCATGAGCACAAATTTGTGACCTTAATAAATAAGTAATTAAAATTTTCATTTACGCCCTGTGCATTTTAGATTTCCATCGCAACCCAATGAAAAGTAACATTTGACTGGATTTGAATTATTTCTTACAGCTGTTCACGTGTGTTTCTGGACGAAACCATGGCAATAATAATGAACGGAGTTGGAGCAGAAGCAAAATTTAGGATTCAGATGTTTAAGTTTGTGGGTCTTGCCTACAATGATGTATTTCTGCATTGCAATGTCCAGATATGCCACAATACAGAAACAATTTGCAAACCGGTAAGTTTTAATATTATTAGAGGAAAATGTAGCTGTCTTAATAATATGCTGCAATAACATATTGCATTTTTATTATATTGCATTAGGGGGTCTGTGTTCTGTGCAGCCTTTTAGGTGCATTATTGGGTGGGGTAGTCCTATTTGTGGAAGGTATTTGAAAGTTGCATGCTTGTAAAGGTTAAAACTATTTATTGTGAAAACCACATAGCTAACATTTCAGGGAGTTTACAACAATCTTCCTCAGGCATCTAAATGTTCAAAGCAAGACTGGGAATTGATAAATTGGTGTAAAACATATGGTATATCTTTCTAACCTGAAGAAAATGTAAATAGCTTAGAACTGCATCAGCAAATGGGGGAAGACACATATGCCCCAATAACCATTACGGCAAATTTTAACGTGTATTTAAAAGGGAAGTTTAGTGCAAATACATATGCTTTTCAGAAAAAAGAGCAGTATTTTTCCATCCAAATGACCTTAATTTGCCAATTGAGAATTTTGTCTGTGTATAAATAACTGCAACCAAAATACTGACTTCCTGTTTGCAGGACCCCTAGTAGAGACTGTTATGGTCTTGCCCTTGACCCAGCGCCTGGGTTGATTCAGTTGCTCAGTAGAGATCTGAGCATGTTTGACCCATCCAACAGCCAATCAATAGAAATTACTGTTAGGAACATTCCAAGGAAGTGGTGCATCCTGGGAAGAAGAAGGACCGTTAGAACCTGAAATGTCAGCTCACTAATGTCAACAGCAGGGAATAGCAAAGGGTATGAAATCAACTGATTTTTCAAAATGGGAGAGAATATGTAGAATAACTAAGAAGGCATTACACAAACTAACAATTTAACACATATTGCCAATTTCCACTGAACTGTCCCTTTAAATTAATTTTAATTTAAATGAAAAAAAAATTAATTTAAATTAATTTTAATCTAACATGTATGCATGTGTATACAGATATTTTTTATATATTCTAACTTTGATACACAGTACTTTGATGTACATGATATCTGAAGGTGCTAATTAGCACCAAAATGTCACATGTGTTATAATAAACTACACAATACGCTGGTGTGCGCTGTAGATTCTCTATTATTTTAGATACATAGTACTGTACATTTTATTATTGTAAGGCTGGGTACAGCAAATTTCTTGTTGACAGATTACCAACTGCTACTGTATATCAGTTACAAACAGTCAGGGAGATTTAATAAAAGTATTTTTAAGATGGTGCTAATTCTGCTTCAACCAATCAGATGTTAAAGATGCTTTCAAATGTTAAATAAGATCTGATTGGTTGGGGCAAAATTAGCACCATTTAAACGATAAGAACTTTAATTAAATCTCCCAGAGAATGTTCTAATATGCTGCCAAAAAGCTAGTTCATTGAACCTAGAAACCAGCATAAATGATTGCAATTTAGCAGAACATCCAATTGCCACAACTAAAAGATAATTATAAAAGTTGAATTGAAATAATATGCCAGTTGCTAATTTTACTTTAGATTCCCTAGTAATCTGATCAAATTATCAGATTGGTTATTATTCAGATTCATAATAATTTGTATGTACCCATATGTGCAAGGAATCAAACATATAATATGTTTGATATAATACATAATTGCATATGTATAAAACCTTAATGTCTTGAAATATGATGACGTCCATGCCCCAAGGCATCATCTATACAGAGTTTCCATTCTTGTAAAACTAATTGAATTGAACTAAGCACACATCAGGTATTAAAACAAATCAAGGGGAAAATAAACATAAAAAGACAACAGAATATTTATACAATATGCAGAGTACTTGCATATCTAATGTCCAATTGCAGATGTATTCAGGTTCAGCACTAGAGATGTACGAACTTCGCAAAATCCGGTCTGCTCGAGGATCCGCAAATTTTTGGGAAAATTCGAAAAATAGCCTTGAAATTACGAGATTTTTCGTATTTTTGAAAATTTTCGAAATTACGCGTTTTCACGTATTTTCGAAAATTTTCAAAAATACGAGAAAACTCGGAATTTTGAAAATTTTCGAAAATACGAAAAATCCGCGAATCGGAAGTTCGGAAGGCGGAAAATCCGGAAAAATCCGCCGTTCGCGAACGGGATAAATCCACGGCGGATCCGGGTTCGGATCCGCGAACCGGCCATCCCTATTCAGCACATGTATAATATTTATATATTGTTCCAACAGAATTGTACAAGTCACAGAAGATTAGCTAGAAACAGGAGAGATTTGCCTTCTGCACATACTGTTACCTATGGGCCAATTAAACTCAAAGTATCAGAGGATGATGGATTTGCTGCCACAAGTAAGATGTTTTTTTTAATGTAGAGAATAATGCAACATGTTTAGTAAATGCAAAATATTAAATTTTTCTATCAAATGCTGATACTGAAAAAAACAGGCTATTCAGTGCAGAAAGTACCCTGCAATAATAGTCAGGTCAAAAATGACTGAACAGGGTTTTTGGAAAATCAGTCATCCTTACAACAGTAACTAAGGTGCACTTTTTTAATGCAATATAGATCCTTATACTGACAAAGGCAGTGTTGTATTCAAGCTTATGATAGGCAAATTGAAAAAAATACCAGGGAGACAGATTACACCAATATAGGTATAAAGGCCAGTACTGTATCTTTACAACAAGCCAAACCATCCAGGAAAACTTGAGATCCTTCCTTTTTGTTATCATAGTTTTGCAGAGCAGGAGAATCTCTGTGTAAATCCAAGCCAGTATACGTCACCTTTTCCATTCCTGAGCAGCCTGGATCCTCGCTGTCAGCTTCTACTTGGACATGCGCAGGTGAGCCCTTCCCCCCCATAGCTATCTTTGCTGCTGTGTTCCCTACCTTTAAAAGCTTTCAACATATGGTAGGGCACCCTAGCGCACCCCAAACCGCTAAGTCAATATCTACAAAAACTAAACAAAACTCTACTTACAGTCCTTCGTTCCCCCAACGTTTTGTATTGCCGGCAGCCGCGTCTGTGATTGGCTGCCTCTCAGCCAATCACAGATGTGGCTGTGATCCGGCCCCCTGCTTACAGTCCCGGCAAGCAGAGGGCCTGGTTTACAACACTGGGGGATCAAAGGATTGAAAATAGAGTTCTTTAGACTTTTTTTTATCAAACAGACACAGCGGTTGGGGGTGGGCTAGGTTTCCCTAGCATATGTTAAAAGATTTCTTTAAGGGTGGACATACCATTACCATACCACATACCATACCATGTGCCCAGAAAGAAAATTTTTGGCCTGAAACATGTTGTGTGTTATGAAATAAAGCAGCAATTAGCAGCTAGATCTGCACTTTTGTGCAATACCTACCACATTTTTTATTTTGATATTACAATGCATAGAACGGATACACAGTGATGGAAACTTTTTTTTGTGTAATTCCAATGGTAGATGTGGAGAAACCATTATTAGGCACAGACTAGGCTGCGAATTCAACATTCAACAAATACATGCTTTACACAACATGTGTGTTTATTGTCCAAATATACCTAAAATTAAGCTTGTTTCGACAGACCATCCCCTCTACTTGCCTTTAGGTTTACGTTAGGTTAAAGGTCAATTAATCGCTTTTGTGCGATGTACAATGTCCATAAAGTGCAGATATTGGGGATCCACAATGTAGATAACTTGTGCAAAATTGCAATCTTATATGATGTACACAGTATAGATAATTATCTCAAGTTTATGAGTGTATCCGAAAAGATGCACTATGAATAGATAGAAACATTTATCTACAACAGGAGGTTGTAGGATGAACTATTGCTTTACGAAGTCTATCCAATGTTAGTCTCAATGGCATGTTCGGAAGACATGCTCCTTGATAGGTAGATGGGTCTCTAGGGGACAATTCTATGTGTTAGCTACTTAGTAGCGTTAACATTTCTAGTTTGATATCCATAAATATATAAATGTTTGTAATTTCGTTTGTTATAGGTTTATATTTATTACTGTAATTTGTATCATATACAGCACGGGACACTTTAACTTTGGACTATTTAAACACCAGGTAATTTTACTTAAATTTTGTTAGCACGTGACACTTTACCAATAGATTCATTTTTTAGCCACCGGTACTGGACCTGTTTTTTTTTTTTTATCTTAAAAGGATATCTGCAACATTGGACACATGTAATTTTATATGTTAATAGTAATTTTTCTTTGGGCACTATTTTGCTTGTGGGGCTTTTGCAATATGAACAACCACAATTTTTAATTATAATAACTAGGTCACCTTTAAGTATGTATAACTGGTCATTTTTAAAAGTGTAAGCATGGTCCCTTTTATATTTGGATACTGGGCAGCTCACAAACCTGAGATAATCATCTCTACTGTGTACATCATATGTAATTGCAATTTTGCAAGTTATCTACATTGTGGATCACCAATATGTGCATTTTATGGACATTGTACGTCACACAAAAGGGTTGCAGCACTTTTGGATATAAAGAAGGACACATCAAAGATTATTTTAATACATTTTTAAAATTTGTCTTTTTAATAAATTTGTATACCTGGACTACTTGACCTTTTAACCTAACTCAAGCCTAAAGGGAAGTTAGGCTTGGTCTGTTGAACCAAGCTTCCTGTTACGTCACTGTATTTGGACACTGAACTCACTTTGGTTTGCACTTGATAAAGGATGCTTGTCACCCGAAACATGTTGTGTAAAGCATGTACTGTATATTCTCGAGTGTAAGCTGAGGTTTTCAGGTTATAAAATAAACCTGAAATCCTAACCTTGGCTTATACTCGGGTCAAGTCCTTACTGGCATCAATGTTGCTCACAGACTCTGTATTCAATCCGCTTCCGCAAGAACTGTTGATTTGCCGGCTGACCTCACTTCTAGAGATAGGATCTGGGTCCAACAATAACCAGGATCCCACACAGAACCCCTCGGTTCCGAAATCCTAAATATCCTCCAGATTTCAGGACTTCGGGAACATATTTTCGAAGATTTTCGAATATAAGGAGGTATTTTTGATAATTTTCAAAAAAATATCTTCAAAAGCTCGACAATCTTTGAAAATACGATTGGAGACCACTTTCGAGTTTCCGATTGTTTTTCCGAAAATCGAACGTGCCTTGACCATTCAAAAATACGATCGGATACTCGAAAGTGGTCTCCGATTGTATTTTCGAACGTTCAAAGATATTTTCGAAAAAATAGCTCCATACATTCGAAAACCTTCGAAAATTCGTTCCATTTTCAGATCTTTGGGATTTTGCCGAGATCCGGGAATCCGAAAATGGAACGAAACTATGTAGTTTCGGCCATCTCTGCTCACTGCACGATGCTAGGCAGTGAGACTGGCAGCAAGTAGTGACGTAAGCTGGAATATCAACAGTACTTACGCAGCGTGCAGCATCCTGATTGAATTGAGAGTTTGAGAGCTACATTGATTCCGGTAAGGACTCTTACCATTAAGTCCTCTCCTTCCCACTGAACTGGAAGGGCTCTCGGGGGGGGGGTCGTCTCTCCACTACAAGCTTAAGTTGCCTTTTAAATTAACAGCAGAATTCCCATACAGATGTTGGGAAACTACAACTCCCAGCAACTAAAGCGAGTTGTAGCTTCCAAACATCTGTATGGGAATTCTGCTGTCCACTGTAACAATACAGAATCTCAAAACAATTCAGAATCAGAAGGGGGATGGTATCTATTGTTGAAAAGATTGACTTCTGATTCAGTATTGTTTTGAGGCTTAAGTTGCCCTTTAAATGAACAGCAGAATTCTGATGCATGCTTTAGTTGCTGGGAGTTGTAGTTTTCAAACATATGTATGGGAATTCTGCTGTCCATTTCAAAGTCAACTTAAGTCTCAAAACTATACTGAATCATAAGCCAGTAGTGGTCATAATTTCTACCTTCGGCTTATACTCCAGTCAATCAGTTTTTCCTAATTTTTTAGGTAAAAATAGGTGTACATATCCTTTATTTGCAGCAACCATTCAGATGTTATTAAATGGTTTCTAACTGTTGTAAACATCTGATTGGTTACTGCGAATTAAAAGCATGGACAAATTTTTGTTCCTCTTAAAAAATTAAAATTTAAGTGTGTACTGTATAAAAAAAAAAAGAAAGAAACGAAAAAGCCATGAAATTGAATATATGAACCAATCTTCTGTATAAACTCATGTTCATAATATTTTTGCTTTGCCATTACACATGAACATGCTTGAAAATGATTGGTCTAATTAAGCAAGTTGTTTTCTCATTTCAGATACAGGAATTTACTTCCCCGTCGAAACAACCATTCTTGCTTGTGTCCTGACCGTGGCATTAGTAGTAACAGCTGTACTTGTAAAATATTTCTATAATTCTCGAAGATCCTACCCAGCAATGCAAGCCCAGTTAACGCTAGCCAACATCCACCACTCTGAGGTGGCATCATGATGGAATAAAGCTACGTTCAGTTGCAATTTATGGGATACACGGGATCTACGCCAGAATTGTTTATGACACAGTCAAGCAAAGAAGCCAAAAATAAATGCTCTGACTCCTGAATTATATATTTTTGATATTTTTGAAACATTCTGGAGAAGCCTATTTTTACAGTTTGCCCTAAATGAAGCTGAATGTTTTTCAAAGAATATAAAACTGCTAAATACATTTTTACACATTCTTTATGGTTAAATATAAAATGGACAATAAGCTGTGTTATTACAAAATATAATATATAATTGTAATCCTGACATTGGCATCTTTCGTACAATTATAATGTACTAAATCAAGAATCACTAAAATTTATACTTCGTTTCTATGTGTGTATATTTTTGTTTCAGATGTTTCTACTTTTCTAAAGTTTTTAAGGGCTAGGCCCTTACTAGCATGTTGGGATTGTGATTTGCGATCCAATTGTGCTAGAGGAAGCGCAGGCATGTAGTAGTCTATGGGACCGACCCCACTACATGCGCTGCCCTTCCTTGTGCTATCGAACCACATGCTCTCCGATAAAGTCCAATTGTGGAAGCACCCAAGCACGGAAGTGCACGATCGCACATCATTGCGATTGTGTGTTTTCTTGGGCGCTAAAGTGTGGTCATGCCCTTATAATCTTTCAGCTATATCTGGTGCCTGCCATTGGTCACTTTCCCCTTTCTTTCTATATGACATATGCATAGAAGAACTTTATGAGTTGAGTGATGGGAAGAGCTGTAAACCAAAAGACCAAACTCTAGAAGGTAGCAGGGCAGTTTGATGACATCCTGTGCAGAGCTATAGCTTAAAATGTGCTAAATAGGTCTTCCAGTTCCTTCATAATATTAAAGGTAACAAAATGGATACAATATTACAAAAAGTCAAAGCATTTGTTTTGTTGATCTCTCAGCTGAATAAAACAAAAAAAGTCTGTGTTTTTGCTAAGATGCTTTTAAAAAAAAAACAAGAACCTTAGTCAGAACCCAGTCAGGTCTGCACCTGTATGTTAGCGAATTCCTGAATTGTTTTACAAAATCAGCATTTTATTTAAACGGCAACTATGATCTCCATACAAGTGTCCTTTATTAAAAAGATCACATTCCTATCTTTAGAATCACTTCAGGATCATCCTTCTAGCTGCAATCTACAGCAGTATAAAGGGTGGTGTTTCTAACTAGCACTGTGAGCTGTGACATCACCACCACCATTGCTCTGTCCCCATGCCTTAGGCGCTAGCATGCCCACTTGTACAGTATCCTACTGCTGGGACAGAGCATCATCTGCTGCATCATAAACCCTTCCTAATTTTTAAAGCTAGCCATAAGTCTGAAAAGAAAATCTTTTTCTCTAAATAAATGTCCATAGGTAGAGGAAAGTAAAGAGAATGGTTGCAAGCTTGTAACTAGCTTCAAAGATTGATTTTTTGGGGGGGGGGGGGGGCTTTTTACACAGCTCATGACATGACTGTCACAGAGACTCAGACAGACCAGGAACGGTAACTTTTCAAGACTGTAACTTAAAGGGTATGTCCACCCCAAAAATACAATTTTTATATATTGCTTAATAGTCCCCAATTACCTGATCGTCATATTAAAACTTTAAAATTCTGAATAATTTGTGCAGTAGGCCTCCTGATGCCTGTACTTCTGTTTTAGCAGCACATAGATGCACCTAAACTAGAAAACAAAGGATTATGGATTACAAAAAAAATGCAGTAAAACATGGATATCTCCTGAATGCCACAACGGATAAAGACGCAGTATGATTCATTTTAAAGTGTATTTAAAGGCAGATAACAAATTTGCCCCACTGTCTTTCTCTATCTTTCTTTCCTGTTCTTTATGGTTGTCTTGCAGGGCATGCTGTCTGTGTGTAATCTGTACCTGCCACTTCCTGCTCCTCTAACAGTAGAGCTCTTCCCCCCTCCCTCTGGATCCCTGGATTCACTGTACGTTATTTTGGATACATGTTATAAGGTGCACACTAGTGTTAGCCAATTGATGTGGCCACACTAGGTATTCTGCCGCAATTCGCTAACAGGAGTGCAATTTTTTCACGCAATTGCTTGCAAGGAAACTTTAGGTAAGTAAATCTAGTGTTAGAAAGTGAACCCAGGGGTGAGGGCTGTGTGGTTTAGATCCTCATACTGCGTACTACAAATGGCAGGTGCACCGATGTCCTTTAAAATTATCTCCTAAAACTATCCATCATTATTCTACAAATAAAAAAAGCAAAGGGTAGAGAAAGGACTACTTGAGTTTAGACGTTTTTATGGAGTCATAAAGATAGCAACATAAACTAAGAATAATTAAGAACTCTAACCAGTATCTGGACGACATTGCCTGCTAGGATCAATGCATTTCGCTAGAATTAATTTTCTCAGAATCAAGAACTGATGTTATGCTTATATCTTGAATATAAAGTAATACTTTTATTGGATAACTAAAATGAATGGAAATGCAAGCTTTTCAAACACTTAAGCTTCTTCAGGCATGATACAATACTAACAGGGAGATTCAATAAAAGTTCTTATTGTTAAAAAAAAGTGGTACTAATTTTGCCCCAACCAATCAGATGTTAGCTTTCAAATGTAAAATAATATCTGATTTGTTGGGGCAAAATTGGCACCATTTTTACCAATAAGAACTTGACTCTCCCGGACTATTTTAAACATACAAGAACAGTCAGTTTTACTAAAGCTCGTTTTCAAGCATTTTCAGTGGCTGCTGGTGCCATCTAGTGGGCACATATCAAATATTTAATGGACTTTACAGAAAAAACAAATGGTAATATATTGGGTTCTTCTAGTGCAAATCATGTAAAAACAGTTATCACTTTAGAGAAAAAATGCAAACAGAAAAATCACAACAAAATCAGAACTCTCACCAGTAAAGATTTCCATTCTGTTTAACTTAAAGGGCATGGCCACCTACAAAACAAATTTTTAAAGGGTATGTTTACTCTAAAAAATCGAATTTTCAAAAATAGTACCCTTAGATACAGCAAGATCCGACTCCTCCAAAACTTTTTTTAAATCTGAGCTGTAGATTCTTAGAAATAATCATTTGAAATCATAGCATTCACAGGAAAATACCTGTCACTCCAGAAGCAGAAATTGTAATATGTGATGTGACCCATGCTTGACCTCTTTGCCTGCCTGCCAGCACACTTTCTGCAACATTTACGAGAACCAGCAGAGAAAAGAAGGCAGGGGGAGATGTGTAAGCAGAGCAGTGTCTATGATGAGGCTGTGCAGAACTTATAAGTGTCACAGACATTACAAGAAGACAGTGAGTAAGTGAGGATGGGAGGAGTACTCACTAAACATTAATAATTTAACGACAAAGCAAGCACAGATAAATATGTGGGTACCACCATTTTACTTGTCTAAACTAAATTGTTTTTTGGATACATAATTTGCTCCCTATACTTCCAACTTCCAACTAACTACCATTTTACTTGTCTCAAATTGTAGTTTCAGATAATGTAAAGTTGTTTCAGTGAGTATAGTGACCCTTAAACATATGGTAGAGCACCCTAGCCCACCTCCAACCGCTAAGTCTGTTTGTTTAAAACAGAAAGCAGCTGGAAACCCTAAGCATTGCATATTAAGAAATAGGTACATTGTCCGTAATGTTATATAATTGAATAAATACATAAATAGATAAATGAATCGGTAGTTTCAGGTAGATATGTAAAATTAACTTCAGTTAATTTTACATATCTACCTGAAACTACCGATTCATGGGCTAGGGTGCTCTACCATATGTTTAAGGGTCACTATACTCACTGAAACAACTTTACATTATCAGAAACTACAATTTGAGACAAGTAAAATGGTAGTTAGTTGGAAGTTGGAAGTATAGGGAGCAAATTATGTATCCAAAAAACAATTTAGTTCCCATTCTCTATTTAGCCCATCAGGGTGTACTGTATGAAGCATGAACATCCATTGTGCCTCCAATCTTAGAAGGCCCTTATTCTTATCCCCACCTCTACATTTCAAAGTGATTTTATCTATAATACTGAAGCTAAATTTGAAGATTCCATTATGGGCCTCCAAAGCATGTTTAGATATTGCAGAGGATTTGTCCTCTCTATTAAAGGCATATATATGCTCTGATATTCGCTTATGTGCCGGTCTGATGGCCTTTCCTACATATTGAAGACCACATACACATGTTGCCAAATACACTACACCAGAAGTCGGCAATTGGCAAATATTTTAATGTTATATGTTTTTCTTCGTACAGAAACTGGTAATGGTTTTGGTGGGTATCACATATTTACATACACTGCATCTCGGTTTTTTGCAGGGATAGCTACCAATAATACTAAGCCACATACTTAGATTCTTATTTTGGCCTTTTGTTTCTTTATTTTTAAACAAGCTAGGTGAAACCCTAGCTGCAATTGTTTTACCCCTTCTAAATGAGAACTTCGGACTGTTACTCAGATGACACTTTAAAATGGGGTCCAGACTCAGTAGATGCCAATGTTTTTTTTATCACACGACAAATACTCTCTATATTATCGTCTCAGGATACAAAAGACTGACAGGGAGACGATACAATACGAGACAATGAATAACAACTTAGGAGCTTTAACAACAGACTCCACAAATATTCCCCATTCTCCCATCCACGAACAAGAAAAAAACTTTCAGATCATTAATTTGTCCACAACTGAACTTACAGAACTCCAGTGGTCAGTTCTGAGTAAGGGTCTCTCCTTTAGTCCTACTCACAGTGTAGATAAATTCGATCTTACTAAGGATCTCTTCCTTTTTTGCAGACGTCTGGCTCTGAAAGCCTTTTTTCATAAAGATCAGACTGAGGTTACGGCAGTACCAATTACAGAGAGAGGTAATTTTAGAGCTAAGTCTACCTTTACCCCCTCGTTTTCAGACTTCCCAAATTTAGATGTCTTTTACAGATGCGTTTCACAGGACATAATGAGAAAAGAAAATACTCATAAATCGTTAAGCAATTTTCTAAAAATGAGCACAAAGCTCTTGCTAAATTAGGGACATGAAGGACATTGAAATTAAGAGGTCTGACAATGGGGGAAATGTGGTCATCTGGCCCACATCAATGTACCTCAGTGAAGCTAACAGACAACTTAACAATCACAATAACTATTCTCTACTCCCTACAGACCCTACTTTAATATATGTACAAAAATTGGAGAGATTGTTATCCTTTGCTTGTGAAGGTTCTCATTCATCCAGGTCATGGTATATCTGTTGTATTCAATTAGATCAACTGGACTTGAAATGTAGTTCTTGAAGACGTTTCGCTAGTCATCCGACTGGCTTTCTCAATTCATAATGACTTGTACAGAATCTGTGGCAATTATTACCCTGGAAAATCCCAATTAGCATATCACAGCCAGGTGTTAAGGGTGTGATTAGATAGTGGCTAGAGTGTTTATGGAACGCCCAGAGTAAGGTGTTAAAACAGCATTGTACATGGCAGACAGTTGGTGTCGAACCCCCCCACCTCTATTTAGGCTTGGTTTCTTTATTTTCACATAAATGGCCTCCTTAACACCTCTCTTGAACCAGTCACGTTCCTTCGCCAGTATGTTAACATTACAATCTTCAAGGTATGTCCTTTATCCTTAAGATGCAGATACACGGCTGAGTCCTGACCCGAGGAATGGGCTCTTCTGTGCTGGGCCATATTGATGCAGTTGCTGTTTGGTCTCCCCCCATACAACAGAGCATTCTTCACTGCACTGCACTGCATATATGATGTCGCTTTTCTTGTGTTTTGGTATGGGGTCTTTCGGATTACCAATTGCTGCCTCAGTGTGTTGTTTGGTTTAAAGCAAGACAGGGATACGATGTTTTTTGAAAATTCTTCTTAATTTCTCGGAGACCCCTGCTACATATGGGATGACCATGTTCTTCCTCCTGTCTTGCTTTTCCCCTTCACTGTTGGTATTCGTGTTCTTTTTCTTTCCTTCTACTTCTTTTGACAAAGGCCCAGTCTGTTGTTATCCTTTGCACAGACAGAAGGGTTCTAACTGATAAAGAGGTTAAGTTACCTTCTAGTTCGAAAACCGATCATTCCTACGTTCTCACTGTTTCCCAAGATTCATAAAACAAAGAGATACCTCTAGGAAGACCGATTATCGCAGGTATAGGTAGCCTTATAGAACCCTCTTGTCATTTTTGACATACATTTGCAATCTTTTGTCCTAGGTTTAAAATCATACTTAAAGATACCTCACATTTATTTCGACTCTAAAAACAGTCAGGGGATATACTAGCTACATGCGATTTGAATCCTTATACTCCAATATAGAGCACACGGATGGCCTGAAAGCAGTGGAATATTTTTCTCATACAAAAAGCTTTGCTAATTCCCTACTAGCACTTCTTGACTTCTGCCTAAGGCATAATTACTTTGTATTCACAGTAAGATATATTTACAAACAAGGGGACGGCTATGGGCGCTCGTTGCGTGCCGTCCTATGCTAACTGTTCCAGGATGCTGGAAGAAAACAGATAGTAGAATCTATGTTAATGTACAAAACACATGTAACCACTGGTCTAGGTATATAGACGATATATTTATCATATGGAAGGGAGATAACACATCTTTGAACGACTTCCTTGATCGTCTTAATGACACAACTTAAATATTTATCTGACAGAGAAATTTCTGAAATGCAGGTTAATTTCCTTGTTAACATTAAAAAAAAAGTGGACCTAATATAGTTACCACGTTATATAGGAAAGATACTGCTACTAACTCTCTCACCCTCAGGAGCTGCTCATGGTTATACCTAGGGGGCAGTTCTTGAGGGTGAGAAGAAATTGTACCACTGAGGAGGACTGTAAAAGAAATCATTGGAACTAGAGAACAGATTTAAAGCAAGGGTATCCCAGTAATCTACTCTCTAGAACTAGGAGAGAAACTATGAGACTGACACCGAACGAATTGTTGAAACCACGTCCACGCACCACTGACGGTAACATACGCTTCATTACTCATTATAATACAGAGTGGTTCTTGATAAAAGGTACTTGGAAAAAAACTGGCATATCTTAACCAATGACCCAGTCTTTTTACATTATATTACAGATAAGCCAGCAATGACAGCAAAGATAGCTCGTACCTAGCAGACCATCTTACGCATAGTCACTTTAAGAACCGGACAAAAGTCTAGGCAGAGGCTATCATTTATTGGGTAGTTATCCCTGTGGAGAATGTAGTTTTTGTGTGTTTTTTGATCGGAAGACAGGAAAGATAAAATTTGGAATGCCACAGGAACAGATACTTTAAGATAAAAAATACTTTAACTGCAAATCCAGAAATGTCATCTATGGTTTATGTTGCCCATGCAACAAGTTATATGTAAGGCAAGACTGAACAGATGAATGAAATCAAGGTTGAGTAAGCATTTATCAGATATCAGACTCACAGAGCGGCATTGGAGAGAAGGCAGGGTGATCTCTAGTGTGACAGCACACTTTGTCAAATTTCACAATAGCTCCGAAAGGACTTAAATTTTTGGCATTGACTCTGTACAAAAATCATAGGTGGAGACCTCACTAATACGGGCAGAAACGAATGGATTTATCTACTAGATAGCAGAGTTCCTAAAGGGCTTAATGAAGAATTGATCTTACAACCATTCTTTAAACTATATCATCTCCTTCTTCCTTTCATAGATAACTTTGAATAACTACCAGATTTTGGAATCTGTTTAAACTGGTTTTCCACCACGGTTTGGAACGTTGGATCACCATGTGAACCTATCAACTACTTCAGATCCTTAAATGTACTCGAATAAACCTTTCTCCTTCACCCATGCTGTACCTGCAAATTCAGGAATAACGGATGTCTGAGAACATTTTACAACCGGAACAGTAAAATTTGGGTAACTGGATACATTTTGGATAACTTTCAGACCTTAGGGACCTTTCAACTGGCTTTCCACACACATTGGAACCTGTATCTGCGAATTTAGGAACATGGAGTTCCGGGAACATTCAGTATTGGTATAGTAAACTTTGGCGAGTGGTAAGAGAAGTCCTTATAAAGAACTGTAGCTTGAATGTTATATTGATGTAAATGTTTCTCTTTCCATGTGTATTGCAAGATTTAATGACTTCGTAGAGCTATAGACAGAATGGAGTGAATCCGTAGACTTATAAATTTTTATCGCTTTAATATGACAGCTCCCCCATAGCCTTTACCGATCACAGAATGAAGGTTGTTTATTACGCATGCGCGGCGGTGCTATCAATGGATGAAAGCCGACGTGATTTGCGGAGTGACGTCAGTTGCATACCAGGAAATACAAGCCTTGTGTATTTAAAGAGCGGTGAGGGGTGCACACGCGGTAGCACGATTGAAAAAGCTCTGACAATGGCGATATAGAGCGAACCGCGTCCCACTGCTGTGTTAGTTCTTAGATCCTGTCTTCTCTCCCGATGCCCTGACTTGACTTGACTTCTAGACTGGTAGATATGATTTAAATGAGTGTTAGGCATCGCATTGCCACAAACAGTAAAACCTATCATTATGCTTGTATACCTTATATAATCTGTACCTTCCGCTTGTATTTATTGCCTATTATATATATATTTTGTATTATACGCTTTCTGATCAGACATTTGGTGATTAGATACATTTGAGTAGGAGGTTTAGGCACGTTCATTGCCACATACTGTAAAACCTACCTTATTTTTTGCATTTTGTACCTCCTTTTTGTATTTACCGTGTCCATCTGAATGTACTTATACTATATATGTGAAGAAGTACTTAAGGGGTCTAGACAGAGAGTTTTAAACATGTTTTTTATTGTGTAAGTCCCCGGTTCATTAAAGGTTTTTAGCCTTGATATAGAGTGCTGCATTCTGCTCTTTTTTCTTTTGCTATAGAAAAAAAGACACACAGATACTGGTGCACACAATTAATCACACATGATTACCAATTACTGTTTCCATGGTAATCATACCAAAATCATCAAAACTATTTTATAGTTAAATGAAAAAAACACCACTCAACCCAGCAAAGAAGCAGGTAAGTACAACCCATAGGGCACCCTTTACACTCACTCTAACCCTCCATTTCCAACTATAGAATTGATAGGGAATACCTGTGTGATTTTGTCAATTGTATCAGTTCTTGAATTTCATTCTATAAGCCTTATAGTAGGAGATCCAAGTGCTGATATGAATAAGTCATGTCGGCATACCCATAGATTTCTAGGGTATCCTGCCATAGACTCCTATAAAATTCTATGGATGCTAGTGCTAGTTTTACATCATCTCATATGAACACTCAGATTTACTACTAGGGTTTATTAAAGGACCCAATAGGGAATGACCTTATAGAAAACTAAATTAGACTAACACATTTTGTCACTCAATCTTTTTTATTAAAAGTAATAAGAAATCTATAGTTCTGTATCAATCAACCTAGTTTGATACATTCAGTAGCTAGACAAAACTTCTGACAAAAAAATAGTTCTGTAGCTGTTTGTTTGTGTCAGAGTGAACAGTGTGGAGATATAGGCCCACAAATAGAAAGAATACAAGAAAAGAAATAGAAACAGTAATTTAGCTCTTGCAACCAAATTAATAACCGACAGGTTATTCAATAAAAGTTCTTAACGTTATAAAATGTGCTAATTTTGCCCCAACCAATCAGATGTAGCTTTCAAATGTAAATAAGATCTGATTGGTTGGGGAAAAATTAGCACCGTTTTTTAACGATAAGACTTTTATTGAATCTCCCTAAAAGTGCGCCTTTACACATTGCAAGACAAGGAAGTTTATGCCCTGTCACATATTATAGGGCTATAAAACTGCTTTTATAGGCTGATTGGTTAGGAGTTTAGATGTTTAAGGCACTGTGTGCCGATATATAATAGGATACAAGCAAGATTGCTTGTGAAGGTTTCATTCATCCAGGTCATGGTATATCTGTTAAAAGATGGAATAGATGGGGGAGTAATAAAAGGCAGAAACAATATGGTGGAACTGTGTCAGGAAGCAAGAAGGTAGGTAAATTAATTGTTGGAGTATGTATAAGCCACCAAATGCCGGGGAGGGGTGAAATTAATCTCCATATGCAGTGGGGGAAGGCTGCTGTTATGGGGCTGTTCTGGTTGGGGGATTTTAACTATCCTGACATAGATTGGAGTAAGGGAACTGCCAGCACCTCAAAAGGTATAACGTTCTTAAATTTCCTATATGAGGCATTTCTTTCACAGATGGTAGAAGTTTCCTACTAAACAAGAATGCGGTGTGGGATCTGGTGATATCTAATAAATAACCCTGAGCTCATTTTGGAGATAGGTAATGGGAAGCTTAGAATAGTTGACCATGATATGATTCATTTAATATAGGTTGCAAAAAACTAAAGTGCACTGCGTTAACAAACTTTTAACTTTAGGAAAGCAATTTTATGCTGTTAAATTAATCACTCTGCTCATAGACTGGGTGGAATTTGTTTCTAGGTAAAGATAACAGAGCAGATGTGGACCACTTTTAAAGGGATATTAAACATTACATTTCTAAATCTGTACCTTTAGGTAACAAGTGTAAAAATTGAGGTCCCCTCCTGCATGGCTTAATGCCGGTAAAAGGGGAAAATGTAAAAAAAAAAAAAGGCTTTTAAAATTTTGAAAACAGAGGAACAGAACAGACTTACAGGAGTAACAAAAGCTGTAATAAAGAGTTGCAAGAAAGCAATTAAACTAGCTAAATAAAAATGAAATACGATTGCTGAACAAAGCAAGTCCAACCCCAAAATGTTTTTTAAGTATATAAATGGTAAAAAGATGAGGACTGAGAATGTGGGACCATTAAAAAAATGGGACTGGGTGGTTGTAAGGATGCCGAAAAGGCTAATCTGCTAAACCTTTTATCCGTAAATCCTTGTCCTTAAAGCAGGATTGCAATAATATGCAGGTAAGAAATGAAGAGTATTCACACTTGGCTAACAGTGATGGTACGGGAACAATTAGACAAAGTTAATATCAATAAAACCCCAGGACCAGATGGATTACATCCTCGGATTTTAAAAGAGCTTAGTTCAGTTCTATCTAGGCCAATGTATACAATATTCAAAAAAAGTGTCTTTCACAGCCCTGGTAACTATAGACTGTTAAGCTAACATCAGTGGTAGGGAAGGTGCTGGAAACTTTGTTACGGATCATTACTTGACTTTGTCTCCAGAATCTCTTATTAGTAGTAGTCAGCATGTGATTTATGAGAAATAGATCATGCCAGACCAAATTACTTGGTTTTTATGAAGAAGTGAGTAAGAAGTTATTCAGCACAGCAGTAGATGTGTGTATATTTGGATTTTGCAAAGCTTTTATCTGTGCCACATAGGCGACTATGTATAAACTGAGACTGTTTGGCCTTGAAGAAAACATTTGTCACATGGATAGAGAACTGGTTATTGGATCGCAACAGAGAGTGGTGTTAATGGAGCTACATCTCTGTGGGCTAAAGTTCTAAGTGGAGTGCCTCAGGGTTCTGTTGTACTGGGCCGCTTCTGTTTAAATCTGTTTATAAATAACTTAGAAGGGAGCATTAAGAGCAGGTCTCAGTGTTTGCTGATGACACTAACTATGCAGAGCTTGGAAACTTCAAATGATGTGCAAGTGCTTGCAAGCAGTCCTAGATAGATTATCAAAATGGGCAGCAGAATGGCAGATGATATTCAATGTTATAAATGTAAGGTGATACATTTGGGATTTAATGTAAGGGAGACCCGGTGATGTCACTGAATTTCCTCCTTCACCAGGGTCTTCCCTAAAAGTGGTAGATGCTGCCCCTGGTGTCAGTGAAAGTACTGCACTGCGATCTCCATCAGATCACAGTGCCGTACCTGTGTAGTAAAGCTGTCATGGTGACAGCTTTACTACAGTTTTTGTGAATGAACTCAAAGTTCCATTCACAAAAAGGATTTTTTCGAAGTCTTTGCTACTTAGCAAATACGTATGAAAAAATGAGGACAAGATCAAAATTGGTGTGATCACTTCTGATCACCAAATTATTGAATCTCTGCCAATGAATGAAAAAGACTCATCCTGGAAAATGGTTTTCTGGGAAAGTGATTTTTTCCGATCGGATTTCGAATTGGCGCCCGTATTCCAAGTCCCTATCTTCGCCTAAGATGATTTGATCATCTTTGGAATGATCCCAAAAAAAGGAAAATGCACACAAAAAAAGTGATACACACACCTTTTTTTTTTTTAATACCCCAAAACTTTAAATTAGCAAAAAACGTTGCGTTCATCCAAGCTTCCCAATGCCCCCGGTGATATCGGTAAAAGAAACGGTAGATCCTTATTTGTCTATTGTCAAGGGAAACTAAGCCTAATATTTAAATTTTGCAGAGGTACCAAAAAAAGAACCGGATTGAAATTTTTTAGGATCAGTAAAGTGTGCAAAAACTTGTGTGACTCTACGTACAACCTGGTTTTCACTAAATACCACTAAAAGGAGGAGTGGGGGTGGGTTGTGATGATTTTGTTTTTTTCATGTAATTGCAATGGGCGCATGGGTCCCATTCACTATTGTGGCCATGTTTCTGTTTGCACCACCCTATGGCATACTTTGTTCAGACATGTGGAGATTGACATTTAGGGGAGAGATGGGGTTTTTTTTACTTGCCAGTGGGTTAGTAGGATTTCAACCTTTCAGTCCTGTTATTTTATTTTTTCACACAAATCCTCCTAAAAGCACGAGTTCTATAAATAAACAGCGCCTGGAATTCTTCATGTATATACGAAGCATGACACTGTTACGTAGCTGAAGGTGTGTAGATTCCAAAATATATAGTTTGTGGGAGGTATTTCCATTGAATAGGCTGTTCAAATTACAGAACACTTTGATTTTATCTTGTAATAGACTTTTATTGAATCTCCCTAACAGTGCGCCTTTACCACATTGCAAGACAAAGGAAGTTTTATGCCCTGTCACATATTACAGGGCATAAAATCTGCTTTTAATCAGGCTGATTGGTTAGGAGTTTAGATGTTAAGGCACTGTGTGCCGATATATAATAGGATACAAGCAAAGATGCTTGTGAAGTTTTTTCATTCATCCCGTTCATGGTATATCTGTTAGATGGATAGATGGGGGAGTAAATGATACGGCAAGAACCTATGGGTGGAACTGTGTACAGGAAGCAAAGGTAGGTAAATTGGTTGTTGGAGTATGTTATAAGCCCAAATGCCGGGGAGAGGTGGAAATTAATCTCCATATGCAGTGGGGGAAGGCTGCTGTTATGGGGCATTTCTGGTTATGGGGGATTTTTAACTATCCTGACATAGATTTGAGTAAGGGAACTGGCCCAGCACTTGTAATTGCACTTGTGCAGTGTTCCAATTTGATCTAGTTAGTGGCGACGCCTTCTGTGTGCACCCACACATATGCATACCATTTGATTCAAGACATGTGGGAGATTGACATTAGTGGGTTTTTTTTGCTTGTCAAGTGGGTTTAGGTAGGATTTCAACCTTGATCACCTTATTTTTTTTACAAAATTTACTAAAAGCACCGAGTTCTATGGAGTACTATGTCTGGAATTCCTAATGTTGTAATGAAGCATTACAACGTTACGTAGGTGATGGTGTGGTAGATTCCAAAAAATGGATAGTTTTTGGTGTAGGGTAATTTCCAAGTTTCCGGGCCTGTTTTCCTTTGAAAAGCGTAGCTGTTCAATTACGAGCACTTTGATTTTTTTTCTTGTAATTGCACTTGGGCATGCGTCCCATTTCAGTTAGTTGGTGGCCACGTCTCTGTGGTGCCCCATGCATATGCATACCGTTTGATTCAGGACATGTGTGGAGATTGACATATAGTGGTTTTTTTTGCTTGTCAATGGGTTTGGTGGATTCAACCTTTGAATCATCTTTTATTTTTCACAAATCTCTCCTAAAACAAGTTCTAAGGATTACTAACGTCTGGAATTCTTTATGTATGTATTCAAAGCTTGGTACCATAACATGCTGAAGGTGTGTAATTTCTAAAATATATAGTTTGTGGGGAGTATTTCCCAAGTTTGGGAACTGTTTCCTTTGAAGAAGTGTAGGATGTTTCAAATTACAGAGCACTTTCGATTTTTTTCTTGATTTCACTTTGTACATGGGTCCCCCATTGAGCTACTTGTGGCCACGTCTGTGTGTGCACCCATGCATAGGCATACTGTTTTGATTCAGGACATGTGGGGAGATTGACATTTAGAGGGTTTTTTTTACTTGTTGAAGTGGGTTTAGGTAGATATCCAACCTTTGAATCATCTTTTATTTTTCACAAAATCTCCTAAACCACAGAGTTCTATGGATTACTGTGTCCTGGAATTCTTTATGTATGTAATGAAAGCTTGGCACTGAACATAGTTTGAAGTTATGTAGATTCCAAAATGTATAGTTTGTGGGGGGGGTATTTCCAAGTTTTTGGGGACTGTTTCCTTTGAAAAAGTGTAGGCTGTTCAAATTACAGAGCACTTATTATTGCACTTGGGCCTGCTTTCCATTTGAGTTAGTCATTGGCCATGTGTCTGTGGCACCCTTACATATGGCATACAGTTTTGAATTCAGGACATGTGGGAAATTGATATTAGTGTGGGGGTTTTATTTGTGGGGGTCATTTCCAATTTCAGGGCATTTTCACTATGAATAAGAGAAAGCTTGAAATTACAGAGCACTTGATTTTTCTTGTAATTGCACTTGTGCATGCTTCCCATTTGAGTTTTTAGTGGCCAGTCTTCTGTTGTGCACCTACGCATATACTGTTTGATTCAGGACATGTGGGAGATTGATATTTAGTAACTTTTTCTTTTCATTACTGGGGGTTTGATACGATTTTTTAACTTTGAAACTTTTTTTTTTCCCGAAATCTGTAAAAGTGAATTCTACTAAGATCTGCGCACACCCCAATGATAGTATGAATTACACAATTGCACCCATTGATTAGATGAGGTGTGTAGATTCTGAGAATATATAGTTTTTGGGGGTATTTTTTGAGTTTGAGGGTGTTTGTGGATTGAAAAATCTGGGAAGTTGCTGTTATTGGGCACACTGCACATTGGCTCACTTTGTAGTAGTGGCTTACACGTGTGTGTAACCATGCATATGGCAATACCCTTTGATTCAGGGCATTTGGGAGATTGATACTTGACAAGTTTTTTTTTTACATTACAATTAGAATTTTGCCATGATTTTTAACTTTGAAATGTTAATTTTTGTAAATTTTTCCAGAATATCTGGTATAAAATGCATATTCTACACAGAACTGCGCCCACAGCACGACCATTGGTGTATGCATAAGGAATTACAACACGTTGCGTAGCTGAAGGTGTTTAGATTCCAAAAATATATATTGTTGGGGAGAAATTCAATATAGAGGGGTGTTTGTCTGACAAATCTGAAAGGTTTGCTGTAATTTGGGCCACTGTGAATAGGCTCACTTGTGGCTAGTCGATTCCACGTCCGTGTGTGTAACCATGCATATGGCATACCATTTGATTATGGCATTTTAGGGATTGATATTTGTTAACTTTTTTTTTTACATTCCATAGGATTTGGCATGATTATTCCTCCGAAAGGTTGATTTATGTTAAATTTTTCACAGAAAATTTGTGAAAAGTGCAAACTTCTATGAAGAACTGCACCCACACCATTGATGGTATGAATGAACAAACTACAGCGTTGAGCACCTGAAAGTGTGTAGATTCGAGGAATAAATCGTTTGTGGCGGGTATTTAGTGGGGAAAAGCTGCAGACTGTCAAATATTTTTGCTGTTTTTACGCAATCATAGCATTGTCTCACTTCGTGGCTTTTCGCTTCCACATCCGCGTGTTGTAACCACACATATGGCATAGGGACCGTTTGATTCAGGACATTTGGGAGGATTGATATTTGGTAACTTTTTTTTTACATTCCATGAGGTTTTTGGCATGATGTTCTACCTTTTGAAGTTGTTTTTTTGTTAATTTTTTTCAGAAAAGTGCACACTTCTTACTACAAAGAACTGTGCCCACACCATTGAATGGTATGAATGAACAACTACAGCGTTACATAGCTGAAGGTGTGTAGATTTCAGAAATATATAGTTTGTGTGGGGGTATTTCTGAGTTATGGGGTTGTTTTGTGGAAAAACTGAAGAACTGTTCAAATTCGGAGTTGGCTAAATATTTTAGCTTTTTCTGAGCCATCGTGTCATTGTCTCACTTTGTGGCTTTTCGCTTCCACGTCTTGTGCGTTGTACCATGCATACGCATACTGTTTTGATTCAGGACTTTGGAAGATTGATATTTGTAACTTTTTTACATTCTATAGGTTTTTGGCATGATTTGTACCTTGTGAAGTTGTTTTTTGTTCATTTTTTCAGAAAAGTTCACACTTCTACGAAGAACTCTGCGCCCACACCATTGAATGTATGAATAACGAACTACCAGCGTTACATAGCTGAAGGTGTGTAGATTTCAGGAATATATAGTTTGTGTTGGGTATTTTCTGAGTTACGGGGGTTGTTTTTGTGGAAAAACTGGAGAAAATAGTATATATAGAGATAATAGCAAAAGTGTAGCCGTTGGTGCACAGTGGAAATTGTGTGTATGTTTTGCCATGTGTAGATGCAGTGCTCACAGGAAACCATCAGGAAAAATCCAGGGCAGGCAATAATAAAATTAGTCTGAAGGTCCTAAAAAAACCAAATAATCGAACATATTAAATGAACAAACACACACTTATATCCTCCCTTACCTATACTACCTGCCAGTAGAATATAGAGGGTCTATGTGGAATAAACCTGCAGGTCTGGAGAACTGACCCAGGCAATCTAAACAGCACCTTTGGGCAATCAAAAGCAGCCCATACATATATCCGATTTTACTTTCCCGACCAAGTGCTCCCGCGACATTAGACTGATCGCAAGAACCGCCTGTCTGTGGCATAGAAGATGGGAAAGGTGGTTCTGGCAAGATAAACTAATATTGCATGAGTGCTTGTTGGAGAAGTAAAATCGGAAATATGTATAGCCACCTTAAACCTATACAGTATCCTGATTAACATGCAAGGTTCATATTTATTAGTATTTACCACAACAAGTTTAACCTATGGGGTTAGGACTTGGAAGCACAGGATACTGATTGAATATACATGTTAGGGAGAGGTGTGGATAGAGGAGCTAAAAGCTCCGCACAGATTATAAAATGAATGTTACCTCATAGAATCATGTTATTATAATAGCATTGCCTTAATAATTTAACATATAAACACATATTTCTCACTTAAAGAAATGGGTGGGGACATGCAAAGTATCTTATTTATTGCCTGTGGCAAAGGCATGTGTCTAGATATAAACAGCCTAATGGTATAGAGCAGGCGTGTTTAACTTGTGACCTTTTACGTGTTTGAAAACCATAATTCCAGCATTCTCTGTTTGCAGTAAGTTTTTCTTAATATCCGTAGCTAAGGATTGTCTAGATCTAATACAGCCTAAGTTGTGACCTTCACAATGTTGAAAACTACAAATCCCAGCATTCTCTGTTTGCAGTTAGTGTCTTCTTAATGAACTTTACATGTTTAAAACTACAACTCCCAGCATTCCCTAACTACACAGAATTCTAGAAACTTACAGGGTATTCAATAAAAGTTCTTATCATTAAAATGTGCTAATTTTGCCCCAACCAATAGAGTAAGCTTTCAAATGCTAAAATAGATCTGATGGTTGGGGCAACATTAGGACCATTTTAAACGATAAGAACTTTTATTGAATCTCCCTGTTATTTTCATACATCCTGGAATAAAGACATTTTCCTGACTACAGACATTAAAAGCCCACGGTCATGCTTTAGAGCTTCCTACCCAAGGGTTTGAACAGCAAGTGATTCATCTGCCCTTCCTTACATCCATAGCTATTAGAAATTGGATTAGGGAAGCATTATATGGGTCGATTGGTTGGCGCAATGTAATGCCCGCTTTGCGGAGAACCAGAAAGAGGCCGTAATTTACCAGAGGTTGTGTGGCTCTTTACACGTATAAGTATTAAACACCAACTAATAGCTGGCGGTAAATACTTTTGCGGGTGAGATTCACCCAAAATCGCACAGCTTCTGGTTAATCCCGTATGGGAGATTTGCCCAGAGAGCTTGTGCCTCTGGCTGAATCCTCCTGTTAGAGTCATAAACTTTACCATATTTGCACTCACTTCCAAAAACCACCTACCTGGCAGTTATAATCTATAAAGTCTAAAGGTTCGTGCAACACTGCGATTGCCGGTGCCAACGCATGATGTGTGCGCGGCCGTTTGCGGATTATATTTGTGCCGGATATCGACAGAACTGCCATTTAAGCCGATAAAGTGCCCATACATGACACGATTATCGGCCGTTCGTACACATCATGCGTCACGGGTTGGCACCCGCTATCGCATGTGTGTACGAACCTTAAGGCTGGGTGCACACCAGTAACGAACCAATAGTGGCATGGATTAGTTGGCTGGAAATATGTGATGGTGTGGGGAGGCCAGCCGCAACCTAGTTCGTCGTCCGATCAGACAAATGGGTCAGTTAGTAAATACGGCCAATCATGCAGTTCCGCTAGGGACCACATGATCAGTCTGTCACATGCGCTGATGGCTGCAGCCACTGTTACTGTGACCAACAGTTCATCTGTCCTGGCAGGGCTCTCACACAAAGCAGATGCTCAGTTGGGACACATGTATTATATGTATCCAGACAAAATGGTATTAACTGCAGATCTGAACACAGATCCAGGCAATCCTGCCACATGTGCAATTCAATCTAAACAGCTCCATTAGACACCCTGAGACCCTATCAGGATCCAGAATAACATGCTAGGTTCCTAGTTATTGGTAATTACCACAGCAAGTTCCAGATTTACAGTCACTATGGGGTTAGGAAACACGGGATTCTGATTAGCTTGACAAATTATGGAGAGGTTGGATAAAGGAGCTAAAAGCTCCCCACAGGTATAAAATGAAGTAGAGCCTTCTTATAACTGAAGGTACCTGACAGCCTCATGTTTAAAGGCAAGTCCAGCCCTAAAATAAAACTTACATACAGGGAAATCACCCCCAAAACCCTAAACAGGAATAGTTTGAAATGGAAAATAAAGTCTAACCTGAAATCCTGCACAATGTCCTGTTTCCCCCGTTTCTGCTTCCAGGTTTTCCAGTTAGCAACTGTCAGTTATGGATTTGACAGTTGAAATCAAAGCCAATGAATGCATGTTAATCCCTATCTGCCTCTTCTGAGCATGCCCAGGCTCGTACCTGCTCAGCACAGGTTTCTAAATGCTCAGTTTCCATGAGGCATCCAGAAGCATAGCAGGCATACAGGAATGAATTCATAGGACTAGTATGATAAATCAACATATTTTAAGGAGCCGTTCTTTCTAAAAGATGTTCTTATGAGGGTGGAGTTGTCCTTTAATATATTAATATTGGGGTAAAAACTGCCCATTTCTCTAAGAATGCGGGTAGTTTCAGAGACATGCAAAGTCATTTAATCATAAACAGCAAACAGAAACTGGATTGTCTCATACTTCTATGGAGAGGGGAGGGGGGAGTAAATGTGAGAGTTGAAGAATGTTCTAATTGGCTAAGACTGTCACATGTTTTACACAACAGCACTAACTGGGTGTAATACAGGACCTTCCTTACACTTCCTGTGTTGTCATGGACAGTGCCTAAGAGAATTTTTTAATTGGCTAACAGTGGAAGATCAGAAACTCTCATGGATGTTAGTAAAATTCCACTTCCTTTGGAGGTGTGTCTTAACCTATCATTTTGAGTTTTCCATCAAACTTAGGGGGGTCCGTAAAGTAAGTTTAGTTTTATTAATTGTATATAAATTGTTTTGTAATTCAGTAGTAGGTAGTAGTACTATACTTTGTATGGTGTTATTCCTATGGTGATTTAATTAAATAGTGCTAATTCACACATACATATGGACCTTTCTATGTGTAATAATGCTATATACCCCACCTAGTTAGTTGCTCCTAAAAGTCAGTGGCATCTCCGTAAAATATACATTTATTGTTATATAATATAAGGGATAAGGGATATACATATATTCATTTTTTGTAATAACATTAAATGATTAGTATAAACATATTTAATGAGTAGTTATATAAACGTTGTATTTTCTTAGATAGTGGTATCAATTTTGGTTTAGAGATCTATTATCGATATACCAGAGTTACCATTGTCTGTAAAATTTCTCAAATCTGTTTTGCGAAATAGCGTATGTATTCTCATAGAGCATATTATTGGATAAAGCTGTCATCATTTCTTTTATGGATGGGAGTTTGGTTGTCAGCCAATATTTAACAATTTAACAATACTATTGTGAATGTGTGGAACATAATTGTTTTTTGATTAATTGGGAAAATGTTTAAGTTTATATTGTTTATATTTAAGAGATTTAAGGTGGCCATGCATACGAACAATACATATGAACAATAATGGTACGGGATTTACCTTTCATGTGTATGGGCTTTTCCCGACCGACCGGAGTCTCGAAGAACAATCATAGTCGCCACTACAGTCATTCGGGAAAGATGGAAAATTTCTCTAAAGTAAAGGGAGCCGATACGATCATACCATGTATGGCCGCAAGACCGACCAATCCCTATACCGCAGATGGGGATCGGTTGGGTATGTGTATTCGGTTCCCACAGCATGTGTGCCGACAGATACCAAAGTGATCTGTTGGTACACATGCTGTACAAATCGCATGTGTATGGCCACCTTTATTTGTGGGGTGTTTATCATTTTAGTGTCAAAGATTGAGTTTAGGAATTATAATGTTTTTAACCATATTTTTTTATTTTAGGGCCATTCCACCATATATGAAGTAAAGTACCAATGGCAGAGCAATTTCTCCAGCATCTATTGGATTTTTTTGGAAACCATTTGGTGATGAGTTCTGGTGTTCTGTAATATTTGTATAGTATTTTTTTGTTGATTTCCCAGTGGGATATACATCTCGATAATTTCTAGGGGTAACCAATAGTTTTTGATATAAATTGGAAGATTGTTTTCCACTGTTTTTTTATTTTGGGCAGTCCCATGGTATATGTAGCAAGGTCAACAAAAGGGGTTGACAAATTCTCCAACAATTGTTGTTTTGGTCATTGTATATTTTTGCCAGACGGTCTGGTGTGAGGTATATTCAATATTTTTTTTGTTTGTTTTCCCAGTGGTTGGCACATTTAGTATAAATATACGGTGCTAAAAAGGCAGACTCCCATTGTTCTATAGTAAATATGTTTGCCATTTCTTCATGAAGTTTGTTATATTAATACAGCGTTTTTATTTAAGGGTCTCTATATATGAGAAATTACTTTTTTGGTATGTGTGTAATGTTTGATGAAGTAGTTGCTTAAATCATCTTTTTTTTAGTTGTTGGTAGACTGTGGTCTCCATACACATGTCTTTTATTTAAAAGAGCTCTATTAAACCTTTTAAACAAGCCTCAGATGATGTTTCTAGCTTCTCTGGTTCTTGATTTATAGGCTTGTAAACTAACACTCAGTCCGGATAAACAAGGAAGTGTGTGGCTGTGTAAGAAGCGCTTAAAAAACCCCCCAATCTTTTCTTAAGCTATTTAAAGACAGTTACAGCAGCAGGATACCACTGGGCATGCTGTGCACAGGCAAGGGGGGGGGGGGGTCAAAGTAATGCTGTTGGTGAGTCACAGCTCACAGTGCTAGCTGGAAACACCACCCTTTTTATCCTGGAGTCGTTTTAAAGATAGGAATGTGCTCTTTTTAACAAAAAGAACTTGTATGGAGAACACCGTTACCAAATTGAATTCTAGATTGCGTGGCTTGTTTTTTTAATTGGTTAGCAATTTTGAAGGATTGTTCCCTTTGGTTGTTTGATGTGGCTTTTAATCAATGGAGGTGTTTGTGGTAATAGTATAAATTTAGATTACGGAGATTGTTTTGTATTTCTGTTATTTGATGTTGTTTTGTCAGATTAGGGCTTCTTTTGTTTTCTTGTTGTTTTTCTCTTTTGTTTTTTTCCCTTGCCACTATTTGTATCAATATACCTCTCATGAACGCCTTATGCGTTCCACAAGATAGTTAGATTTACATCATTTACATTGTTAAGGGAAAAAAATTCCAACAGTTTCTTTTGGATTTCTTGTTTTAAATTATAATTATATATCAGATAAGTGTTTAAAGGACATCTATACTGAACAATAGGTTATTTTAAATTGACCATTACTGGAAATTATAATTCTTCCCAACCACCACTGTATCATTATTTTGTTGATCTGCCCCCTATTTCTTTAGATATCCAATCTAAAACTTCTTATATTTCAGCTGTCAATCTGTCTCCAAACTATTCTTCTGTGAGTAGTTTTACTGTAGCTGGAATGGTGACAGAGTTTTGAAAGTTGGAATGCTGTATGCAGTGTGCAGGCTTGACAGTTGGTTTGTGGGGAAATTGGATAGAAGTGGGAGTGGTTAAAAGAGGGAGGGGGGATACTGCTCCTAAACAAAATGTGTGGCTGGATTGAAGGCATGCAGCAACGCACGCAAATCAGAGTAGGTGCTACTTACATGTATTCAATTATAGATTAAGATGAGGCACCATTTTTTCAGTATAGTGTCCCTTTAATCTCTTTTGATGGAGTTTGTTGTTGTGACTCATTAAATTCAAAGTATATATGCGTGGTCTGGCCATGTGGTTATCTGCATAGCCATAATCTATTATGGAATGTGACTGATGGACTTTAGAATGTGTATCTTATTCTTTAATGTAGTGCCCTCCACACCTCGTGCAGATCTCTTCTATTAAAAAAGGGTTCAGTTGAAATTGTTGTCTGTTTTTGTTTGTGGTATCCATTTTGGGGTCTGCTATTTGGTTAAAGTCACCACATGTGAAGATAGAACCATATGGGGTTTTATTTTATTTTTTCACAATTTTTTTAAAGAAAGCCGTGCTTTTTGTTTGTGGGGAATAAACATTGACAATTGTGTATTTATCATTGTTGGTTTCACATTTCAACATCAAATATCTTCCACCCTTATCTTGAATATTTTCTTGTATTTTTATTGCCTAGATGTTTCTGAAAGCTATTAGTACACACAATTTTTTTTACTTGGTCCATGGTTATATTGTCTGTTCTGGAGAGGTGGATGGTTGTTTTACTTGAAGTGTGCACATATGATGTCTGGTTTTGATTTATTTTTTTCTCTACAGAACAGAGATCTTTTATATTTACTGTTCAGTCTGTAACATTATAAGAAACAATCTTAATTACTGTATATACTCGAGTATAAACCGTCCCGAGTATAAACCTAGGTAACTAGTTTTAGATAAAAAAAGGAGGAAAACCACACTGACTTGAGTATAAACCGAGGGGGTAGTATTTGCCACTAAAGATGTTTGTAAACTACAACTCCCAGCATGCTTTATTGCTGGGAGTTGTAGTTTTCAAACATCTTAAGTTGCAAATACTTACAATAAGAGTAAAACCTTCTTATTTGTGCATACGGTATGCACAAATATAGGAGGATTTACCCCTATTTGCAAGTATTTGCCACTTAAGATGTTTGAAAACTACAACTCCCACCAATAAAGCATGCTGGGAGTTGTAGTTTTCAAACATCTTAAGTGGCAAATACTTCAAATAGGGGTAAATCCTCCTATATTTGTGCATACGTATGCACAAATAAAGAAGGTTTACTCCTATTTGTATGTATTTGCCGCCACTTAAGTCCCTGTGCAAGTACCGCTAAATGTTTCTCCTACCTTGTCCGGCGGCCGCGCGATCCGCATCCTCGCTGCACAGCGATGTGGAGCGAGGATGCGGATCGTGCGGCTGCCGGACAAGGTAGGGGAACATGACTCGAGTATAAACCGAGGTAAGATTTTTAGGCTTTTTTTAAAGCCTAAAAAACATCGGTTTATACACGAGTATATACGGTACCATTATTTTCAGAGTAAATATGCTTAATCAACTCTTTCTAAACTAAAGGGCATGTCCACCCCCAAACTAAAATTTAACCCCTTACTGGCCACATAAGTAGTTATAAAACAATCCTACCTTACATTCCTGCTCAAAATAGTTACCCTGCTGTGCCCCTCCAAAGTCCGGAAACTGCTGTGTAGGAGCAGTGTGTGACTCATGCTGTGCCTGAGACTTCCTCAAGCTCATCAAGGTTGAGGCTGCTCAGTGCAGCCCTCCCTGCCTCTCAGCCAATCACGGATGCGGCTGCCGGTCCTGCCCCCTGCTTTCAATTCCATGCAAGCAGAGGGCCTGAACACTGCAGCGGAGGAGAGAGGGCAGGTAAGTTAGAATCGGGGGACTTTCTAACAATTATATTAATGCGGTTGAGGCTGGGGGAGCATGCCCTACCACATATCAAAAGTTAAATTTCGGGGTGGACATGCCCTTTACGTTGGTCTGAAATTACCTTTGACAATTTTTTTATTTGTTTCACCTTCCTACAACATTTTGTTGTGGTATCTTTCCCTTTAGTTCGATCATCATTACATTTTTTAAATGAAAATACATTATAATAAAGAGCATCGATAATAATATTAACATTTAGATAACTAGGCTAATGCAATAGTGGCAAATCCCTTTGTGGAGGAGATAGTTGCCTATTTTGGGGGTAACCAGTAGGCCTTTTGTTGTTTATTTTTACATCTATATCCAAGTAGAGGCAGGTATGGAGAATATGATAATTTCAGAGAGGTGAGAAGATATTCCATAACATGAGGTAATAACGTTGTTTTTGTTGTTATTGTGTCTCCCAAATTTGGTCCAAATTGGAGGGAGACAGTTTCTTTTTGTAGGATGGTGAGTTGGTTGGGCTAAGGAGATTCCATTTTTCCCGCTTCTTTTAAGTTGTTTATTGTGTAGATTTATCCCTGAGGAAGAGTGGAAACGTCCCCCTTAAACTTTGTATTGCTTTATGTCTGAATAAACTATAGTGGTTCTCCCCTTTTGCACCTGCTCATCCGTGTAGCGTTCTGATTCCTCTTTCAGTTCTCGCAGTGACGATCGGCCCTTTGGAATAGGGTTTGAATGGAGCAGCAACGAAGATTATTATAATATCTGTAGTTAATTCCTTGTTGTTGCAAGATAGTTGTGATAGGCTGTAACTCTTTTCTTTGTTGTAGTATTAATAGGGATATGTCTGCAAATACAGTATATATGTACTGTATATATATATATATATATATACACTCAAACATAATTATATCTTTGAGTAAGTTATAGGTAGGTTTGGATTTCTCCTCATTTCAGTCATAATGATATCCTTTATTTTTCTGTTGTTTAGTTGGACCATTACATTGTGTGGTGCTTGTTAAGGATCTTGGTAGTCTGAAGAGTGTTGTTATAAATATGTTGTCAAACTCCTGGGTTAGGGTTCAGAAGAAGTTTACTATATATTATTTCATGCATTTCTGTTTAAGAGGTATTTTAGATCGTAGTCTACTGTTTTATATGAGTCCGCTAGGCTGTGATGCGCTAAGATCATATCATCATTTTTTGCTTCATTTTGTGACACTCTATTTCCAATAGATTCTATGGTGTCTTTTAAATAAGTCATAGCTGTGGTAATGTCTTTACTTATTGGAATGATTGAAACAATTGAATCATAGTATATTATGGGTGGGTCTTGCAAGGAGATGGATTCTAGATTTTTCATTTCCCCTTTGATTAATTATTTCCAATTCCTGTGACAGATAATCAGTACAGGAAATTTCTTTAGGGGGGCTTGTTGGTGTTGTTACACTGGTGTTACTTTCCGTAGCACCTTGTACTAGGTGTTCAGTGTTGGGGTTTTCCTTGGGGGAGTTTGGTGGAGTTGAAAAGTTAAGTTTCTCTTTTGGTGGAAGTGGATTTCTCAATTATGTCTGGATATTTAGGTGCTGTATAGTCTAGCGAGCAGTCAGCCATGATGAATCACTGTCACTAATTATCCACGTCTGATCGAGCTATCCATCAGGGACCGCACGATTGGCCATGATTTACCTCCATACCCGAAAAAAACGCAGCTACCCGCAATCACACCATGCTATTTTTCAGCCAAACTGACCAATACATTGAAATATCAGCCGCTCGGCCCGAAATATTGCATGGTGTGTACCCAGCCTAAGGATAAGCATTGTCTCCTCTGGCAGAGAATGCTGTGATGGCAGCACAGCCAATGATTGACTTCACTTTCCCCTGATGCCTTCTCTGAGCATGCTCAAACTTATAAAAAGCTCAACGAGCAGGGAAGCAGGGGGTAACCATACATTAACCATACATTAACATACATACATGAACAGAAACCAGGGTTAGTAAGAAACCAATTTACATACGGTGAGCTAAACTTCTTGCAGATGTAGCCAAAGATGAACTTGATCCCAGAACTGCAAGGCATCAGTGCTAAACTGTGCTGCATTATTATATGGGGCTGCATTGTAGTTGTCACCACCCCTGTTGGTATTATATTGTGCTCATAAAATACACATAACCATTGGTAATTTACAACCATATTGGTAAATACCAAAAAGGTCAGTACCAAACAGTTGTATTATAATGTCAACACTATTTAACAGCATCAGAGGCGGTGTATACTAGTTGGTGAGGAATCAGGCTGTGTAACAAATGATAGAAGCATTTTGGTAAAGGTAAGTATTGCACAAACTGTATTTGTGGAGCCTTAAGCTGCTTCTAAAATTAAGTGCTAAGGGTTGAAATGTCGTTTAGCCAACAAGCCCTGTATTGCACTGTTGCTTGGCAGATGATTCTGACCCAAATTTTCTCCCACAAATCTATTCCGGTAAAAAAAAAAAACTGATTTGTATATTACTTGATGTTGAAATCTCTAAAAAGAAAATGCTCTAACTCCATTTCACTAGGCTATCCAGATATGTACCACCTGCTGTAAATACAGCAATTTCATAAATGTATTCAAAAGGAGTTCGAGTCACGGTGCCTCAAGAGGCGCAATGCACAATTTCGTAGCATGACTTTAAGAAGGGAACTGTGACAACTGCACTGCTTTCATAACAGGCACCCACAGACCTGCACACACAATTTGATGTCACAATTGCAGCTCTTTTAGTATGACTTTTAAAGCCTGAAAATCTATTCTTCATAGCTTAATATAATGGAACATTTCTACTCTACTCAAGAACTCTATTACATAATGTTCAATCCAAATTTTATTTGGACGGTACTTAAAAAACGGCGATAACCTGCAAAATAGTGATACCGCGCTTTTATAAACGTGGCATATTGATGTCAATAGGCCACAGGCCTAATTTTCACAGCAGGCAAAATTAACACTGTGGTTAAAAATAATACTGGTAACAGCAGTATTTTATAGACCACAATAAAGGGTCACAGCAGACCTTTATTTTATAGACCCTTTATTGTGGTCTATAAAATACTGCTGTTACCAGTATTACAACAGTATACACAGGGTCCTTATGCACACACTGACATGGGTGCTGACTTCCAAAAGTTCTTTCCACTTCCTAGGGAAGCAAAGTATCAAGAATAAGGCATAATGTTTTGGGGGAATGTGCCCCCTTCTTCAGGTAATGTGAAAGCAACATACAGTGAGTATAAAATACCCTAGCCTCTGGATAGAGCCCACCCATGTCCATAGTAAGTGATTGGGTACAATTAGGTGAAAGACATTGAAAAGTGATCCATTATTCACCAACCCACCTCATTTCTAATACAAACGAGCTAGGAATTTAGGTGAAGAGCTGATTTACTCACTCCCAGAACGAGCACCCAATCATTTATAGGTGCACCACAAACTGGCACATTTCCTTGTAGAAACTGTCAGGCATGTAATGCCGTAATACCAGGCAATTCCTTCCCTCACACTCTTAAAGGAAAAGAAATCAAACTAAGAGATTTTGCTACAAGTAGGACAACTGGCGCTATTTACCTCCTGAAATGCCCATGCGGATGGGCCTACGTAGGAAAAATGAACAGGGAAGTGAGAATTAGATTTGGGGAAAATAAGAGGGATATCTTCAACTATGATGGTAGAATTAATAAGAAACGTTAGGAAATTCCAATAGAGTACAACAAAGAACAGAGAAGTGGTAATTTTGAAAGACTTTTGCTACAAAGAGAAAGCTTTTGGATAGATAAATTTGAAACCCTCGCTCCTCAAGATTAAAATGAGGAAATTAATTGGTCTTGCTTTTTATAATCATTTAATATGACGATCTTTCTGTACTGATAATAATTCAGTCTTGTATACACATGGTATACAGATGGTAGAAGTCCTGTTTTATGGAAGTGTAGACTGCTAAAAGTATTTGCAAATCAAAATTGTAGTCAAGCATTTGAAGTCGAATTGCAAAATTTTTATTACATTTTGGTATTACGTATTTTATCGATAGCTGAAGAGAGCAATGTACTCCCTGTAGAGGATTTGCATTGAATAAGGATTAGTCTGTTTTTAACTACACTGAAATTTTTATGCACTTTATCTGCACTGAAGCACTGGAGCACTTAATGCATCTAAAATTATTCAGAAAAGATTTTATATGTTTTATTTTTATTTATTGTAATTGTTGTTAACTATGTTTTTTTTACTTGTTGTAGTTAGTGGATCACTTTTCAATGTCTTTCATCTAATTGTATCCAATCACTTACACTGGACACTCCCACATGGGTGGGCTCTATCCAGAGGCTAGGGTATTTCAAACAAACTGTATGTTGCTTTCTCAATCACCTGAAGAAGGGCGCACATTCCCCCGAACCGCTGTGTCTTTGAAGTGTGGTTTATAATACATTTTTGAATCTTACCATGGAGTGCGACTTGTTGCCAGTATTATTTTTAACCACAGTGTTAATTTTGCTTGCTGTAAAAATTATTGTTAATCTTCATAAGTGATCTTTTATAAATACCATACTATTTTACATATCTTACTCATGTCTTGCTGGGTCATCCCATTTTATCTTAGTCTTATATGGCTGTTGCTGGTTCCTATTTGGGAAGGGCTCAGGTGGTCAGGGCATATATGAGCAGAGCTTACTTAAGCTCCATCCACCCATGTCCTAATCAGCTCGCACCAAACATTGGGAGATTTGAAAATTTTCTTTGTTTTCATGGGTAAATGGGACAAACTGGGGGTTTTCCTGTTATTCTGGTTGGCCAGTGAGTCCCTGCTACTGGCATAGCAGCCCCTGCCATGAAGAATGGAGAGGAAGGATTCGCAGGTGCTGGCAGGAGGGGGGAAGGCTGACATTCATGGCCAAACAGGACCAATGTTGTCAGGTATCTTGCCCCTTGTTTGTTCTGGCAGTTTATTCAGAACATAAATATTATAGGGTTCGTCTGTGTTCATTGTTCGTTTGTGGTCATTGACACCAATCTAAATAATGAAAGCAACATACTTGTTTACAGCCAAAGAAGCTTTAATTTTAAATAAAGTAGGTTTCTACCACTAGATGGTGCCATGATATTATTTTTTTATTCAGGTTATTATTCTGGTTATTGGGTGATAAATTGTTAGTTTTAGTTTAGAGACAAATTCCATAATGTGGTGTTGCAAAGTGTTTTTTTCTATTAACATTTTATTTCTATATAAGAGTATATATATGGTTTAATGTAAATATTATTACGACTGGAAGTATCATTTATTTTATTCCAGGCTGCTTTGATTACGACATCAATTTATTAAAGGAATAGTTTATATATATCGCGCATGCACGCTATAGCTGTACAGAACAAGGAAGCTGCCGGAGAAAAGGTAAGTTTCTTCTACCTTCGTTCCCAGATCCTGAGCTATTGATTGAAGGACGGGAGGTAAGGCATAGCTCCTTAAACAACCGGGCTTCAATCAATACATTAAAGGAATAGTTTACTTTGGGAGTGAACTATTCCTTTAATAGATACCAGAGTGATGCCAAAATGCCCACACATTTCCAAAAAGTTATAATCACAGGAATTCAATTAAAAACAGAATTTCCTTTTTATTTGTATACCTAAAGATCTGACACAGTAGTTGAGGTTAAATAAAGATATGCCTGTCCAAGTCCTTAGTCGAGCCTTTGAAACCTTTTCCCAAAATCAGGGCTGCATAGATCTCAGTCATGGGTATATACTGTATACTGTAAATATGGCCATACATACATTCCAGTGACATTTTAAAATCCTGGGATAATTATTTAACAATCGATATTACATTCTTAATATGGATCGCTGCCCATTATACAGCAGGAAAAAGTTGCAGGAACATCAGCAGGTAAAACTGCTCTCACGTCTAGTTGAAGATTGATATAGCCCCAAGCCAGGGCATGGCCAGCATTATTCTGCCTTCATTTAGATATATACAAATTATTTATTTCTCCGTTTCTGCCTCTGTTTTTCAGCTTTCCGTTGTCTTTGTTTGTCTCCCTGTTTCTGCTTTTGTTTCTGTTTTTCAGCACTTCTCTGCCTCTCTTTTTGCCTTCGCCTTTCCTTTTCCCTTTCGGCATTTTTGTCTCTTTCTCTCGATCTTTCAGTCTCTCTTCTTCTCTCCAGTTCCCTTTTGTGTCTCTCCTGTTCACGTTTGTTGTGTATATGAGCTGCTCCTGCCACGGTTGCTGCAGAAAGTGCCACATGTCCATCCACTTCGCTTTTCACAGGTTCTCTCTGGCCCTCCTTGGCAGAACTTTCACTGTCCTGGTAATGGAGAAAAGACAGTTATAGTTAACCCAGATTCCTGTATCAACAATATTTAATAGCTGCACAGGAAGACAAAGAGCTAGACATCCACCATCCATAATCTTTTAAATCAACCAATGTATTTTAGATGGGTGGTAGCAGATGGGTTTTTTTTTTTCTCAAATAAAGCAAAAGTAGAGGTACCAATATAATTTTCCTCTATTGTTACTTTAACATTCACTAGGTGAGAATATTAAATGAATTGAGACACATTCCCAATCACCTAGCTGCAGACCAGTACTGATCCTTGGATCATTTGGTACTAGGCCAGGCCACACAGATTATCTGTATAATATAGTATTTTAAGTATTATGTTGTATTTAATGCAATGGCCGGTCCATGGAAACCTCTGTGACCCTGAACAACCAGGGACAGCCCATGTATTGCATTATGATGCTTAAAAAGGACTGTATTCCTCTGTATGTATGTGGATTGTATGGATGTATGGAACAACAAATGTGTATCTGCCTTTTTAATTTAGATGCTCTTAATATTAATCCCTGCACACACAATTGTCAGCTGACAAAGTTTGCTAAACTATTTGTTATACTCGGTGCAATACTACATAGAAGTATTCCTTTACTGTTGTATCCCAGTTGACTGTTAGATTATCATTTTTAGATTTACATCTCCTTCAATGGCTTGTATTTTTTTCATTATGCAGTGAACTAAAGTCAAACTGAGAGGGCAGTAAAGGACCGCAGGAAGGGGAAGTTATAAACGCAGAACGAGCAAACAGTATGTAGCCCTCTGGTTACACAAAACCGAAGTTTGTTATTTATAGTCTGGATTGGCGCTACAGGAGTATCAGATATCAACTTTGTACCAGTACTTACAATCTGCCAGCCAGTAGTGAGTGTTGTAGAACCAGGAACTGATACATTGTATGCTGGAGGGTATTACTGGAGAGAAAACCCTTTTTGACAAGGGTTTTCTTTCTTCTGTTTACACCTTTATCATAGTCAAGGGTATGTACACTGGAAAATTTGTTTTTTTGAATTGCCCGTTAATGGGAACTATAATTCATCCCAACTATAACTGTATCATCTCTTTGTTAAGCTGCCCTATCTATTTCATTAGATATCCAATCTGAAACATCTTACGTTTTAGCATTTCTTTAAGCAGTTTTGCTGTAAATGGAATGGTTTGACAGTTGGTGTGCTGTATACTGTATGCAGTATTGACAGTTGGTATGGGGGAAAATAGTAAGCGACGGGCTGTAAATTACAGCAGGAGGAGAGCATGACGGGGCTAAAACGAGGGAATAAGGAAGTTCAAAGGGGGGGAAGGGTTATATATTAAAATGGGGGGTAGTTAGCAAGGAAGGAAAAGAAAAAGCGGGAAAAGGAATAGGAGGAGCAAAGATAGGAGGAGAGAACACTGAAGAGAAGAAAACAGGTCGGCAACACAGTAAAAATTCCCTCCCGCCCACCCTTGTGGTTAAGAAATTTGGGGGAACATTGGCGGTCACTGGCAATGCGGTTAGGCCCAAAAGGGCTATGGAAATAGAGAAAATGCAGAGACATGGGTGGATTGGATGGTAACCTCGCTGGGGGAGGGGCTAAGGAGCACGGAGCCCCCGGGAGGTAGGTTTTAAAAGCAACCAAGCATACACACCAAGCTGGCGAGGTCGGCGGCTGGCGGTCAGTATGGTTAAATAAGGGGTTGCAAGGCATTGCCAGCTAGACTTGGGGACAGTTTAAAAACAATGTTAGTAAAAATTTTACAGAAGTTGTTAATTGATTATTAATGTTTGAACAGTAAAAATTTTGTTTGTCACAATAAAGCTGTGGCCTAATTTCATTCCAAAGCGGAACCTCTGGTGTTATGGCCAGCCATTACATGCCTGAATGGCGGCCTCCTCTGTTTTTAACTTGCTGGATAATTGGATAAGATATTCAGTGAGGCCAGTACAGTGAAAAGGGAGAAGTAAAGGGATCGAAAAGGAGCAAAAGCAATTCAGAGAGAGACTACAAGCAAGGTTACCTGGTAATCGGCAAAGTTTAAAGTTTGACAGACTAAATATGGAGTTGCAAGAGCCAGAAGTTAGATCTGTAACCAGCCATGCATCCAGAGCCTCCTCATCCAGGTCTTCCTCATCCAGGTCTTCTGTTACTGTGGCTGCAGCTAAAGCACGTGCTAAAGCAGAAGCTGCCCAAGCTAGGGCTGCATTCTCAAAAAGGGAGACTGAGATAAGAATGGAGAAAGCACGATTAGAAGCTGCACTTGATGCATTAGAAAGAGAGAGAGAGAGGCAGAGGCCGCAAGAGTTGAAGCAGTCGCAATGGAGGCTGTAGCTGAGAATCTAGAAGCAGCAGAAATAAGAAGTGAGACTTCTTAGTTACCTGTACAGAGCCCAAAACAGCGCACTGAAGAATATGTAAACAAACACAAGCAGTTCCATGGTGTAAAGCATTCTCTTGGGAGAGAAGTAATAAACAACCCTGTGTCAGGTTCACACTACCCAAAGCCGACAGCTGTGATGTTCAACCAGGTATACAGTTATCCTGCAGATTCCACGGCACCAAATCAAGACCCTTCTCCAAGGCGACAATTAAACTATACTCCAAGTCCACCAGTTCAAAATGCCTTACCACAGCCACTATACCAGCAATACAGGACCAGCTGTCCGACACCCGAGTGATAATTTATCAGATATTGCAAAATACCTGGCATGAAATCAACTCATTTCATCAGGACTGACCAGATTTGATGACCGACCAGAGAATTATTTGGCCTGGAAATATTCATTTCTTAATGCCACAGAGACTTTGGGACTTTCACCAGTTGAAAAGGTAGATTCACTGATTAAATGGCTTGGAACTGACTCTGCAGAACATGCACGTCGCATCAAGTCAGCAAATATAATGGACCTGAACACTGGACTCGTACGTATTTGGGAAAAGTTAGAGGAGATTTATGGATCGCCAGAAGCGATAGAAAGTGCTTTGTTTGCAAAACTCAATAACTTTCCTAGGATATCACCAAAAGAGTATGGAAAACTTAGGGAATTAAGTGATTTACTTACTGAGATCGAGTCCTCAAAGCAAAGTTGCCATTTACCAGGGCTTGCCTACTTAGACACCGCGAGAGGTGTAGGCCCTATTGTTGAGAAGCTTCCACATGCTCTTCAAGAGAGATGGATGATGCAAGGTTCCCATTATAAACAAGAACACATGGTTGCCTTTCCACCCTTTTCTTTCTTTTCAGAGTTTAGCCGATCATGGTTCACGTTCTGTTCCTGCTTCAAAGCTTACTACTACAACATGGTTTACAGGACCTCCATTCCTTTACCATTCAAGCGAACAACCCTCAGAGGAACAAACCAGGTTTCAACTTATAGAGCCAGAATGTGATGCTGATATTCGACCTGAAGTGAAAACCCTATTTACCCGTATCGATGACAATAGTTTAGGCTTAAAGCGTTGGAATCGTTTTTCAAAATCGAAGTCTCTAGTAAAGGCGGTGACCCAACTTCGTCACATTGCTTACTGTTTTGCACATCCAGGGGAAATCGAAGGATGTGTCGGTTGGCATATTTGTAAAAAGAGCATCTCAAATGATTTACTGAATGCAGCTGAGAAATTTATTATTAAAAATATGCAGTATGAAGAATATCCGGATGAAATAAGATGTATCAGAGAAAATCGCAATCTCCCATCTCAGAGCCCACTTATCAAGCTAAACCCTGTTCTAAATGCAACTGGTCTTCTCTTAGTCGGTGGGCGCATTAAACATTCTGGGTTTGAAGCATATGAAACTAACCCTGTAGTTATTCCTGGTACACACTATATTGCAACTCTTCTTGTGAGGCATCACCATGAAATGGTAAAACATCAAGGAAGGCACTTTACGGAGGGTGCTGTTAGAGCTAGTGGTTTATGGTTAGTAGGTGCTAAACGGAGCATAGCTAAAGTGCTGAATCAATGCGTGACCTGTAAGAAACTCAGAGGCAAAGTTCAAGAACAGATGATGTGTGATCTGTCAAAGGAGCGTCTCCAAATGGATCCTCCTTTTTCATATGTGGGCATGGATATATTTGGCCCATGGGAAGTATCTGCAAGACGTACAAGAGGAGGTTATGCTCGTAGTAAACGATGGGCTGTCCTGTTTTCATGTTTGTGTACTAGAGCAGTTCATTTAGAAGTTGTTGAAGACATGAGCTCTTCCAGTTTTATTAATGCTTTAAGACGTTTCTTTGCATTGCATGGTCCAGCCAAGATCTCTTCCCCAAGAGACTTCAGTACGAGTGAAGTGTTGAAACAGCAGTGGAAATGTGTTCAACATCTCGCCGATGAATTTTGGAATAGATGGAGAAAAGAGTACATTAACACTCTGCAAACTTGGCAGAAATGGCAACATAAAATGCCTGACGTCAAGGAGGGTGATGTAGTGCTTCTCAAAGACAAGCAAGCCAAGAGAAATGAATGGCCAATGGGAGTTATCATAAAAACTGTTCCTAGCAAAGATGGGCTAGTAAGAAAGGCTGAGATAAAGGTGGTCCAACAAGGAAAAGCAAAAAGTTTTCTTAGACCCATCACAGAGATAGTATTTTTGCTGTCCCCAATATAGGTTTAGTCCAATAGTGGTATCTAGGGATACCAGGCAGGGAGTGTTATGGCCAGCCATTACATGCCTGAATGGCGGCCTCCTCTGTTCATAAAGTAGACTTGCCGTGATAAATTCAGGATAACCGGGACTAGGAAACCCTGTTTATGTGAACTGTTGGGTAACAGGAAGTAGTTTCAGCAGTACTAGCAAGAGGTCTGTCTGTGTGTTGTTAGATTGTCTATTTCTACCCTTGAAGGCATTCCTGTAAGTAATCTTATTTATTTATATAACAGCTATCTGTAATTGTGTCAGTTCTATCTGTATAGGCACTTATTATTGTTTGTATTTCTTTGCATTACAGTTTCACACCATTTGTGTAGTAAACAGTTTCAACATCATTCCGTGATTCCGAAAGTTATTATGCAGAGGTGTTTAACTTGCTGGATAATTGGATAAGATATTCAGTGAGGCCAGTACATCTGGTGTGGTGTCAGTTATTTAAGGTAGAATATGAAGGGTAATAGTAAGGAGGGATAAAGGGTGAGTACCATCCTTACCCTTCGGGTTTAGCGTTACCGTCAAGTTAGGTCAGTGGTCAGTGGTCAGAGCCTGAGCAAAAAAAGTATTGTATTGAAGGCATGCAGCAACACACACACCTCAGAGTAAGTGCTACTTACATGTATTTATTTATAGATTAAGATGGCACCAAGTCATTTTTTCAGTATACATACACTTATACATAAAATCTCTATGATACTGGACGAGTAGCAGAGAAGCATCCCGGCTTCCCTACAAGTAGAATGTAATATCTTTCATACAGAAATAGTGTGGGTATCACTAGTAAGTAAATAGTTTAATCATTTCTGCTAGCTGCAGGGGTTATTTGTATGTGATAATTATACAGATGTGCACTTGTTTTAATGAGACACATTTGCACAATGGCTGTTCTGCCCCCTCTGGATAGAAAACTAAAGGCCATCATTGCCCAACCTTGCATGTAGAGGTCCAGATCCACTGTGCAGCAGCCAAAATCTAAAAAGAAAACTCCCCTTGGTTTCTACACACTACTCTTTTATTGTTGCTGGTCTTAAGAGGAATCTATAGAAAAGCAAAGGGGGGTTGCAGGTGTTCTTGGGGTTGGTGGTGGTCCAATTTGAAAGAACCAGGTGAAGGTTATAATTTATAAGACGTGTGTGTTTGTTTGTGTGTGTATGGGGGGTTGAATTAGGGAATCTGTAAAAGGTGTGTGGGGAAATAGTGGGGGTTTCAGGCATTGTTTCTGAGGCCAGGAAAGTCTTAAAAAATGGGGGAAAGAGGGGGGGGGAGTTATAGAAGTCAAGGGTATTAGAAGTCACTTTGGAGTTTTGTGACCAGCCTGCAGCCATGTGGTTTTATATGGTTATGGAACTCCTCTGTGACTTCTAATTTCTCTATAATTTACAGTAGGGGTACATCACCCGCTAAATTGCTTACAACAGCATGTTTCTTCAGATGGAAACATGAAATAAACAGTGAAGATATAAAACTACATTGTGTGCTCTCTTTTAACCTATAATCAAAGGCCAACTGAGTTGCGTGCACAGCTTAGAAGGACCAGTAAAGGTACTGTAGCACAATTTGCTGTACTTTGGAAAAATATAATGTTGTTGAGGCCATATAGTGTGTTGGTTAATAATGTGATATCAGCATTATAGTATGTACAAGTGGTCTCACTCACCTCCTCATACTCTGAGTCAGTTTCTGGACGGAGACACGCACAGCTTCTCATTTTTGCTTTTTCTGTTAAAATGAAAAATTGCTTAGTGAAAGCTTAAACAAGAAAAACATTTTGTGTAGCTACAACCTTCACTATGAGTAAGTCTATAGGAACCGGCTAATCCCGTTTCTCAAGACCTATAGAACATTTCATGCACATTGATCTCTTTAAGGGGGGAAGTGAGTCACCCTGAAACAAAAAACAAAGATATAACATCCACCTGTTCTACACACATGTCTCAATATGTCTGTCTGTGCCTTCTGGGCCCCCCCCCCCCCCGCAGGAAATCTCCCTCGGCAACCTCATTGGTGCCCAATTAAAACCACCAAAAACTATTATTTTCTGCAATATTATGGCTTTTAACATACCCACCCCAGTAGTTCCCATGAGTTTGGGTAATCTTGGTTTTGCAGCAGAAGAAAGTTCGTTTAATAAGCTAAGCACAATGGTGGATAGAGGGGTTCATACAAGCATTAATTGTGCCCCTTCCAGACAGTTACCCTTTATAGAATTTTCCGGTTAAATTTTTTTGAAAATAGGTTTCTAAATAGTTTATTATGAACAATAAGGACATTTTAACCAATGCCATGTGAACCAAAGGAGGCATTTAATTAGACATAATCAAAAGCAAATTTAAAATTTTCGATAGTAATTTTAAAATGTTAAATTATTTAATTCTCAAATTCTTCTATGAAAATTTCAGATTTGAAAATTTTGAAAAAATCAATTGGAAAATCAGCAGTTCTAAAACTAAACCAGGTTGTTTTTAAAATCGAGATTCACCATTAGTATTGAGTCCTGACACAGAAAACTGTTCTGGCATATTTGTGACACCTGTCAATCACTGTCTAGTTTAGTGACTTTCCCAATATTAGACATAGAGTAGTGCTGGAGTTCAACCCTCCTCAGCAAACATTCCTATGAGGAGTCAGTCTTGTATAACCACAAGTAATAAAAGGGATGTTACAGTAGTTTGAAAAGGAGAAGCAAAGTTTTAAAAAAATTAAGTCACAGGTCAACAACTAGATGTCTACAGCTTATTAACAGGAATGCCTTAAAATAGTGATGTTCTGACATTTTGAAAACAATTCAATTTTAAAATACCTAGAGGAATTTTTTTTAGTATTAACAAAAAGCCACAATAACAAAATGACGTCAACATGCGTTGAACAATGGTGAGAATTATCAGGGCGGAGGGCGCCCTACTATCCTCTCTTAAAACCAAATGTGTGAGTACCTGGATGGTTATTTTTTAAAGGGTATCTCCACTGGTAAAACCCCTTTTTCTATTCAGTTTTATTAAAGGACAGGAGGTAATGGAGCTGTGTCTTACACCCCGTTCTTCAATAAAACCTTCAGGGAAGGGAAGGAACTTACCGATCACTCCTTTGACAGGTCCCGACGGACTTAGTAGTCTATGCACATGCGCAAATGTGATGCGCACGCACATAGAGTACGGAGTCTTTTGGGACCTGTCAGTCTACATGGCGGAGGAGCGATCGGTAAGTTCCTTCTCTTTGTTCCTGGCTCCTGAAGGTTTTATTGAAGAACTGGAGGTAAAACACAGCTTCTTTACCTCCCATTCTTCAATAAAACTGAATAAAAAAAGGGGGGGTTTACTAGTGGAGATACCCGTTAATTATTTTAATCAGCATTGATTAAATACCCTTACTAGTCTATTATGCCCATTAAATTAATGGGGACTAGAAGTGTCCCAAGCCCAGTATACTCACTTCCACCCCATTCCAACGGACCTGGTAGTCTGTACTACCCAGGGTGAGGACCTAAACTGCCATGTTATCACCACTGGATTTGTTTTCTATGATTTGGTATACTTCCTCTGACTCTACTTCCTCCTTCGTGTTCACAGACAATGAGAAGACATGCTTTTACAAAGCAAACTTTCAGTAAGTATCCCAAATCTTAAAAGATGAACCATGCAGTGAGGACCTGGCAGTTTAGCTCCTCACGCTGGGTACTAACCATTGGTGGACAGTGGGTAAGGTAAGTATAGTTCCTGTGGGTGTGTCTCCCTCTAGTGTGGAATCCATAGAGACTGCAGAGACACGTGAGGAGTCTTCGTACGCCTTAGGAAGGTGTTGCACGGACACCGAAACATGTTTAATAAATTGATTTGATTTGAAGAAAGTAGTAAAAAAATTTAATTTTTGGAGGCTGCGTAACCTATCCTTATATGGGAAGGTCTTGATCATTAGGGCCGTGATTCTCCCTTTATTGTTATTTGTGGCCTTGGCGTTTCCACCTTCGCCAGGCTGCGTAGTGAAATTAGACCGGATTTTGTTCCTATTTTTTGGGGGGGTTAAATATGAAAAATTGAAGAGAGAGGTAGCTAAGAAAGATTGTTTGAAAGGGGGAGTTAATTTCCCTTGTATTGAAAGATTTTTGTTTGTACATTATTCCTCTTTCTGTGTGATAATTTTAGCAAAAGAAAGTCTGACATCATGTATGATGTTCTATTTATCGGGATTTATGTTTAGGAGGGTAAGTTTGGTAGAGTGGGATAATAAAAGACCTTGTGTCTTTACGGTGCTGCAGTTTTATTTGTGTATTTTGAAGAAGATCAGACAGTTGGGACTAGAGCAACTGGATGTAATAGCATGGAGACAGCCTAAATTGGTGCTGAAAAATATGAAGGTTGGAGATGAAATGTGTAGTATTGACTTAAGCTTGGTGCAAGCAGGTCAAGTATGGAAGGATCTTCATATGCAGAAGATTACGGGGAAACAGAGGGAGCTAGTATGGCTCCAGCTACATAGGGCCTTGCCTACTAGGGCATATCAGAAGAAGAGGGATTTGACTAATATGGAAGTCTCTCTGAGGGAAGCATGTAATAAACTAGAGGATGTCAACCATTTATTTTGGAATTGTGCGTTTGCACAGAAAGTTTGGAAGAGATGTGGCCCATTGGTAAAAGAGGTGGGAGGGTTACAAAGTTTAAATTTTCAAATTATTATGTATGGGTTATTTGGTTTATCTAGGCAGAAAGCTAGAGTACCATGGATTTTAGTTATGTGTATCAAAAATTTTTGTGGTAGGGAAGAAATATTTTAATTTTCAAGAGGGATGAGATCTCTGTAGAGAATGCAGTGTCTATTATTTTGGGGAAGGTTTTTGTTTTTTATAAACAAGAGGTCAGGATGAAGGGGGGGGAAGATGCGGAGGGAGTGTGGAAGACTAAGAAGTGGAGGGATTTGGTTAGTTAGTCAGGAAATGTTTTAGGTCCCTTTGTCAGGATGTTGTTATTGCATGTTTGCTAGGGTACATGTGTTTTTGTCATGAGTTTGCTGATCTTGATGATGAATTTGGCATTTTATATGTATGAACCATTGGGTTTTGTTTGCATATTCCTTTTGCCAATATCTGAGAGATATAAAAAAAAAATCTGTTCTTATCAGAGAGGGGGGGGAGAACCCCTTACGGGGGGATCCTCTCCGTATTCTCTGGTTTGAATGGATCTGCACACTACACGCTATGATCGAAGCCTAAAGCTGGAAGCATCACTTCCCTGTCTTTTGGAATAAGACTGTGTGAAGTATCCACTCTGGCCTGCATGGTTGAGAGGGGGGTTGGCAGGCGGCCCTCCTAGCTCCTGCCTGGTTTAGGGTGGATATGCCGCCTGGTCGAAGCACCGGGAGCACGTGTTTATAGCACTCCTTTCACTTTCCTGCCATGGCTGCGGCTATGGCAGAATTTTTTTTTTACCTCGAGACGAAATTTTGTGTTTTGTTGTGTTTACGTATTGTGGCGGGATTGCCTGGGTCCTTTTTAGGACCTTCAGGTTTTTCCCATTCGAACCCCCCCTGGAAGCTTCCTGGTGGCAGCTGGGAGCAGAAAGGAAGGGCAAGTATGGTGGTTCCTGACGCCTACCGGCCGAAGGGACCAATGTAGCCTCCCCCTAGCGCTACAGTTTAACAGCTATGGGCATAAGGGGGAAGCAGATGGATCCCGATCCACTTGCACGTTTGCTTTCTTAAAAGAAAAATAAAGCTGTGTCTTTAAGATTAAATATGTGCTGGCTTCTTTTTCTTGGGTATGTCTGCTGGAGCTCCGCCCCCATGAGATCTTCCAGGTATCCTTCTACAGGCGGTCGGTGCAGGTAAGGCTTTTGTGTAGTGTGCACGCGATGTGACGTTATTGCGTGTGCGTCCCGGCGCTGTTCCCGGGAGCATGTGTGAGCATGATGTCATCACGCTGCCACGGCGCATGTCACACGCATTCCGGGAAGTGCCGCTGGGACGCCCCAAAACCACAAAACCCAAATAATAATAAAGACAGATAAATTACATTGAGAAAATGTTTATAGGTAGAAATTATGGAATTAGGTTTGATTTATTTATTGTTATGTCTAATCCCAAGTCCCAATGATTTTGTACATGGCTGTTAGATCTGTTATTGCTGTGATATTCCTCTCTTAGATATCTGGTAAAATTATTATGTTTTTTACCATTGCTAGTCAACGCTGGACTTGAATTTATTGATTGGTTGGGGGATAATAATATTTATAGCACATTGGCCATAGAGCAGTGTTATAGCAAAATCTTGCCTGTGATTGGTAATTTGCTTTGCCAATTGTGTGTCAGTTTGAAAAAATATAAAATTATAAAAATTGTCTATTCCCATAATAAGGTATAGAAATGGCAGTTGGTGACATCATAGGGCTGAGTGATAAAAATCGCAGTTGGTGACATCATAAGGCTGAGTGATGAAAATCAGTTGGAATGTTCCACTATCACTTGCATGGGGAACACACCCACAATATTTTTAGCAGTGAAACAATTTATTCAGAAAACACTATTGGGTGTTTTCCCAATAGTGTCTGTCATCTTTCAGAAATCTGTACTGTGTGTACTTAGCTTAAATTCAGACAATCTTTAGGGAGAGCTGTGCTGGGGTTAGAGCTGTGCTGGGGTTAGAGCTGTACTGGGGTTAGAGCTGTACTGGGGTTAGAGCTGTGCTGGGGTTAGAGCTGTACTGGGGTTAGAGCTGTACTGGGGTTAGAGCTGTACTGGGGTTAGAGCTGTGCTGGGGTTAGAGCTGTACTGGGGTTAGAGCTGTACTGGGGTTAGAGCTGTGCTGGGGTTAGAGCTGTGCTGGTCAACTTGCTGTGCAGGACAGAATCATCCCAAGTCTAGATCATTCAAATTATAGATATCCTAAGTATATTGGAGTTTAACAAGGGAGTTTAACGTGGAGATCAACAACACAGAATTACAGAAGAAGCTGAGGATCCAATTTCAATTAAGTCTTAATATCTGCCTAATCTGATTGAATCATTATGTATATACTGTGGCTGGGTCTCACTTTTTTCTGCACCATGTTCCCTAAATTGTATTTGTATTCCACCCCTCCTCACCAATCTCCCAACTCGGTTTACATCCCTCCATCCCTTCTCTCTACTTCCTCTTACTGCTCCCATACGCTATATCAGCTCCTTGCTAGCACTGCTCTTCCTTCTTGTTCAAATGCAAAAAAGAAAAACACTTACAAATCCTCCTCCCACCTTCTCTGTTCACTCTTTTACTTCTGTCTGCTGGTGATGTGTCCCCAAATCCTGGGCCATGTAATATCTCTGTCTGCCACCGTCCACCCCCTGTCTTACCTTCTCTCGCCCCGTTGTGGTTCAATTCCCTCCAACCTTCTATCCCTCTGATTCCACCATCTTGTCTGCCTTTCTCCTGTGCTCTGCTTAATGTTCGCTCGCTGGTTAACAAATCTACTGTCATTCATGATCTCTTGTTCTCTAACAATTTTCACCTTCTCGCCCTTACTGAAACCTGGCTTTCCCAACATGACTCTGCTATCGAGGTCTCCCTTGCTTATGGTGGGCTCAGCTTTTCCCATTCGCCTCGCTCCTCCAGTCGTGGTGGGGGTGTTGGCCTTTTACTTTCATCCTGCTGTTGATTTACTAACATTACCTCCCCACCTGACCTTTCATTCACATCTTTTAAGGCTCATTCAATTCAGCCCTTGCCCCCCTTGTCCCTACAAGTAGTTGGGGTGTACAGACCTCTGTCTGCATTCCTCTCCGACTTTGTAACTTGGTAGGTATCCCATGGCTCCCGCAAATTGCAAATTGGGCTGGTCTCCCGCGTTCCCACGAGACCAGCCCAATCTCCCGCAACGGAGAGGAGTTCTAAATCTCCTCCCCATTACTCCCCCTTTTTTGCGGCCACCCCCGGATCGCCCACGCCACGCCCTGTAACACCCATAATTCTGCCTCCCCCACCCCCTTGCATGCATGCCCCACCCACTGTGTGATGTCAGTGACGTCACACCGCATCGACACACCCCCTCTCCCACCCTGCTCGGAAGCACAAATTGGCAGGGTGGGATGTCTGACTTGGCTTACATTCTTCCTCTCTGCTGACTGTCCTGTTCTTATTCTGGGGGACTTCAACTGTTACATTGATGACTCCTCTCTCTCCTGGCCCTCACGCTTCCTACAATTAACCTCCTCATTCAATCTTCAGCAATGGACTAATGCTAGTACTCACAAGGATGGCCACTTTATGGACCTAGTGTTCACTAAAAACCTCTCTGTCTTGTCTTTTCAATCTAATCCCTTACCGCTTTATGATCATCATCTTATTACTTTTCAGGCTCAACACCCTTTTCTTCCTCCTGTCCCTCCATCCTGTGCATCTGTCCGTAATACTAGATCCATAGATATCCTGACACTCGCCTCATCCCTGTCCTCTAGTCTCTCCTCCCTTCTGACAGTTGATGATCCTGACTCGCTTGCTAATTCCTATAATTCTATCCTGACTAACATGATAGACTCTTTCGCACCCATTCCCACAGTCGAGGAACCTCTAATCCTCGTCCATGGTTCATCCCCACTTCCGTTTTATATGCAGGTGCACGCGTGCTGCTGAACATGTGTGGAGAAAGTCCTGTACAAAGGCTTACTTTCTCCATTACAAGTTCATGCTGCAATGTCTCGGCTCTGGGCTCCTGCTAGCAAAACAGAACTATTACCGGAAACTTATAAATAACAACAAATCGAACCCACGTTGCCTGTTCTCCATCTTCAATTCCCTTCTGCACCCCTCTCCCGATGACCCTCTCCTTTCTCCGCACTCTCCCCAGGACTTTGCACATTACTTTCAGCATAAAGTTGAGTCCATCCATGTGCAGATATCTGGTCCTAGGGATGACTCTCAGATTATGTTGCTCTCTCCTCCCTCAGCTATTCTTGGATCTTTTGCACCTGTGACCCATTCAGAAGTCTCTCGCATACTTCTATCATGTCCGCTCACGATCTGTCTTCTTGATCCCATGCCCTCTGTATAACTGAAGCACTGTAATCATGTGCTTACCCCTATACTCTCCCACATTTTCAATGCCTCCCTTACATCTGGAATTTTCCCTTCCGTCTTTAAGCATGCCCTTGTTAAGCCCATACTAAAAAAGCCCTCGCTGTTTAGCCAATTACCACCCGGTCTCTCTCTTACCGATAACCTCTAAACTGCTAGATCGATTTGCCTTCTCCCGTATTGCTAACTATCTTAATGCTCATAACCTATTGGATCCTTTGCAATATGGATTCCGTCCTGCACATTCCACCAAGATGGCCCTGTGTAAGATTTGAATGATCTTCAGGTTGCAGAGGCCAATGGTCACCTTTCTATTCTTATCCTCCTTGACCTCTCCTCTGCTTTCAACACAGTCGATCATTCCCTCCTTATGCGTATACTTCACTCTTTGGGCTTTCGAAATGAAGTGGCATCCTGGTTTCTATCCTATCTCTCTGACAGAACTCTGTATCTTATGCTAGCAATACCTCTTCTCCGGTTCCTCTTGGTGTGGGGGTCCGGCAAGGGTCTGTGATTGGCTGAGAGGCAGCCAATCACGGACATGGCTGCCGGATGCACAGAACTCCGGGGGAGAGAGGGAAGGTAAGTAACTATCAGGGGACTTTTTAACAAATCTTTTATAGCGGTTGGGGCTGGGGGAAGGAGAGCTATTTTGTGACAAAGGGGTTTGTAGCTAGGGGGAGGGATCGCAAAATGGGAGGGAGAGGGAGGGGGGATATGGCTGCAGTGCGCATGCCAAACTTCTCCCGGAGGGGAGACAGGAGGCAGAGTCCTATATGCACTCTGCAGTACTCCTGGTGGGCATTTTTTTTTACTTTGGGGGGGATTACTGGAGAACCATTTGGAGCTTGGATGTAAGGTAAGGGTTTTTATTCACTACAGAGTGGGGCCAATAGTGGGGGAAATTATAGGTTTGGGGGTGGACATGCCCTTTAACATTAGGTCATTGTTCCTTTGTCAATATGTGCTAAAACAGGTAATAGTGCCACCCAGTGGGGATATAAAAAAGTAGCTAATATATAATCATATTGAGGGTATTTAAGCAATTGAGCGCATCAGAGAATGTGCTTAATTCAGTTTACATTCTCTCTGCTTCTGTCTTTGAGCCCTATCAGAGTGTATGCGATATGGACCAAAAATGTTGATCGAATGCGCTTTGAAAGCGCACGGAAGCACAGTGCATGAAGTGGAGCCAGTCCCTTAGGCTACTACATGCCTATGCTTCCACTAGAGCAATCGGATCACAAATCGCGGTCTAAACACGCTAGTGGGATCTAACCCTTAGAAGACAAGAGGACTTAAGCCCCCTATACACAGCATTGCTATTTTGGCAATTGACAATATTGAGCAGTTTATCAGAAAAACAAAGATTAGGCCAGGTGGAAAGTCTTCTGCAGATTTCTAAACTTCAACCAGACCTGGGATTTCCGATCATTGCGACTGGACAAACATCTGCCTGTGTATGGGTCGCTATAGTCTGTATTGCTGCTAAAACAGCATCCAAAACGCTGAAATTCATCTTTGATTGGAGACCCAGAGAATCAGCCACCAAATAAAAGAGATGGTATGTAATTGATTAGCAACAAGGCCCATAGATATTCTACCTGTTTAACTTTAAGGAGGAGTTTCTCTACCTTTTCTAGAACCCTGCATGACCAGGAGAATTAGCAGGGTGGATAACTTGTTATACAGAGGCCTTCTAATAGGAGAATTCCTTCATAATGTATATAGGCTGCGACTCATCCGGAGCCAGAATTAAATTCTGAACTACAAAAAAAAATAAAGCAAACAGTAACTAGAAAGGGAAAGTATAAGTATAAACTTTGAATTTGGCTTGAAAGGCCGCATTTTGGAAGGTAATGTGTGTGTTTGTGCTGACTATAGTTACCCTTTAAGTATGCCTGCCACAGAAATGGAAAAGTAGGTCAGTAGGTATGTGCACCTGTCTCAGGGGGGTTAAAAAAACAAACTTTTTTTAAAGATTGGTCAAAATTATTTTACTTTAGTTACCCTTTAAGTATGGCTGCCACAGTAATGGAAGGGTAGGTCAGTAGTGTGTACCTGGGTAAGGTTGGGGGTTTAAAAAAAAACAAACTTTGTTGATGATTAGTCAAAATTATTTTTTTATTTTAGTTACCCTTTAAATTTGTCTGCCATGAAAATGGAAGGGTTGGTGAGTAGGCGTGTGTACCTGGACAGGTTGGAAGTTAAAAAACAAACTTTTTTGATGATTGATCAAAAATTGTTTTTTGATCTTAGTTACCCTTTAAATATGGCTGCAACATTAATGGAGGGGTAGGTCAGTAGGTGTGTGTACCTGTGCCCCGTGGGGGTTAAAAAAACTAACTTTTTTGATGATTGATCAAAAAAAAATTGGACTTTAGTTAGTTAGTAAGTATGGCCGCCACAGTAATAGATAAGAAGATCAGTAGGTGTGTATACCTGTGTTGGGTTAGGGGTTAAAAAAAATTTTTTTTTTGATTATTGATCAAAATTAGTTTTTTTGACTTTAGTTACCCTTTAAGTATGGCTGCCACAGTAATCGATAAGTAGATCAGTAGGTGTGTCGGGTTGGGGATTAAAAAAATCAAACTTTTTTGATGATTGGTCCAAAAAATGTTTTGACTTTAGTTACCCTTTAGGCAGGGCTGCAACAGTAATGGAGGGGTAGGTCAGTAAGTGTATGTACCTGTGCCACGTGGGGTTTAAAAAAAAACACTTTTTTGATTATTGATCAAAATTTGTATTTTGACTTTAGTTACCCTTTAAAGGACAACTCCACCCTCATAAGAACATATTTTAGAAAGAATGGCCTCTTTAAAATATGTTGATATATCATAGTTTGTCCTATGAATTCATTACTGTATGCCTGCTATGCTTCTGGAGGCCTATACTGAGCCTGTACTGAGCCTGGGCATGCTCAGAAGAGGCAGACAGGCGATTAACATTCAGTCATTGGCTGTGATGTCAACTGTCAAATCCATAACTGACATTTGCTAACTGGAAGAACCAGGAAGCAGAAACAGGGGAAACAGGACATTGTGCAGGATTTCAAGTTAGACTTATATATTTCAGATTTCAAACTATTATCGTTTAGGGTTTAGGGGGGTGATTTACCTGTATGTAAGTTTTCATTTTGGGGCTGGACTTGTCCTTTAAGTATGGCTGCCACAGTAATGCATAAGTAGATCAGTAGGTGTGTGTACCTGGGTCTGGTTGAGGGGTATGTTCTTTTTTTTTGTTTACAACCATAAAACTATCTTTTATTGAGGATAAATCTAAATTAGTTTTTTTTGATGTTACCCTTTAAGTATGGCTTCCACAGTAATGGATATGTAGATCAGTAGGTGGGTGTACCTGTGTCTATATGGGGGGGTTGGGGGTATCACCATTTGTATTTATGACCATGAAAAAAACTGTTTTGAAATATCCACAGATTTTAATGTGTATTTGGGATTTTGCAAGGAATCTAGGATTGTAGGCAGTTCGCCTATATTGATTTAACCCCAAAAGGGTAATTATATGAGCAATACTTCTAAGCATTATACTTTCTTGTTTGGAATACAAACCTTCATTATCCAAATCGGGGGCCCCCATGGATATTATTACTGGATCATAATAATTTGCATTATTCATCACTATAGTACTTTACTCTTATTATTAACTTTTTAAGGTCTTCTTAACAATTATTTAACAGTCTTTTATAGTGTATGTGTAGTGTACCAGCTATTTTAGATACCCCTAACAGAGTGATCAGGGGCAGCAATAGAGGGGTATGTTTTTTAGATATTATAAATATTGAGTGGGGTTATATTTATTGGGGTTCTGTTGTTGTTTATATATGTATACTAATAAATGTATAAAAATGTTTACATTTATATAAGTAAATTTTATTACATTATATACAAGCACAGGATTTTTTACGTTTTGTTCCGGAAGCATAAACTGAACAACTGATACTTGCATACTTGCATTATTGGATATTTTCTGGAAATTACCCTATTAAAGATTAATAACATTACTAGTACAATGACTATATATTCTGCAAATGAAATCATGGCTTTTCACTGTACCTAGCCTTTCTTTGCACACACAGTCATATATCCTGAACATGTTTCTACAATTTCACGGTCTTGCACAATTGCTAAAAGTGTTTTACATTTCTTTTTTTACTTTCTTCATGTTTCCTTCTATTTCTCTCAGTCTCTACATTCTCTATCTCTATGCCACTGTTATTATCTGTTTTTCCTAACACTTATGGACTTACCTTTCTAAATGGTTGAAGACAATGATAAGTTCTCACCTGGGTAGTAATGCAGGATGCAGGGGATCTCACAGTAGATTGGGTTTGATCAGTGTTGCAAAACCAAGTGAAACTGGAGGGAGCAAGAGTCACACAGCTTGGAGGGAAGGCAGATCTGGGACAGAATGACACACAGTGAAGCAAAAAGAATATTATTCTACATGGGACAAGATCCAAGAAACTGAATAGAAGCAAAGAGAGAAATGAAAACCTGCTCTGCCAGAGATAGGGAGGGAGGAGAATAAAAGAGGAGCATAAAGAACTATTTGATTGTTTGGTAGAGGAGGAGAGAGACAGTGTACGGGTAGGTGGGGAGAAAGAGGGAAGTGTGCAAACTTTCCATAAACCTGCTAAAGTGATAAATTACAAGGAATAGGAGAGGAAGGCATAGAGAGAGAATAGAAAACAGGAGGTGACAGGGTTTGTGTGTTTGTTAGGAGATGTTTAAAAGGGCTTTTCATTTTTAAGAGCATTTCTCGCCTGAAGGTAGAACACATTATCTGGTTGGGCACACGTGGTTTTTGCAGGTTGGGTTTAGGTAAGTAGAATGGACAGTAGGTCAGTGAGTGAGGTAGAGCAGCAATCTGTGTAAAAATATTAATCATAATGTACAAATAGTACAACACAATCACAATAGTTATGCATGGGTTTCTGAAAACTTGCCCATGTAGCTGCTTAAATCAATGTAATGTAGCAATAGCACTAACTTTTGCAAGATTTTTTAATAGCAAAAGTTAAAGGGAATGTCCACCACCCACAGTCAATTTTACACATAGAACCAGGACCCCCCCCCCCAACCCTAACATGGCATTGCATACCTTGGTCGTCCACCAATCCCTTATGTAAAGGTTTCTGTTTCCTCTGATGTCTTTACGAGCTTGGGTAGTCAGATTACCCGGAGTTTCCCAGCAGTACTGCTTGAAAATGTCAGTGTATGATCACTGAGCATCATGTGAGCACTACTGGCCCATCAGCCTTTCTCTGTGAGCAATCATGGAATATCTGTACTGATGTCATAGGGGCCTCGTCCATCTGGCCCATCTCCTTCTTACTTGTCAACTGTTTCCTCAGAAAGACCCACATTTTTACCCACCCAACTAAAATTAAAAAGAAAGTACACTATTCTCTTACAACAGCTCACCATAATTTATATATTTGTTTACAAGGTGTCCATCTGCCACCACATGAAAAATAGACGGTGCTGAGAATTAACGTTATAAATAAATGAAACCCAAGTGCGGGGAAGGCTTCATGAGGTTCAAATAAAGAGAAAATTCTGGGGGGGAATAAAGCAGGTAAAGAAAAGACAAAGAAATCTATTTTAGAAGAGAAAATGCCAAGGGAAAGAGAAGGGCCCCATTATCCATCAAGGCTGGACCCTATGAACTTGCAGTTTCAGGTTAACAAAAGCTTAACAGATTAGCTTGTAAAAATTACATTATCCGACTTTGCATCCTGCCCTCCTCCCTCCTGTCAGCCATCACTTCCTCTAATCACAATGGAGGCTTCTCTCCAAGTTTCTGATAATGTCAGGAGATAATTCACCCCCGTGGGTGCAGGAAGCAGCAGGCCAAGCATGTTGGTGTTCATTAAATCTGCATTGCAGCCAACAATTGTCCATTGCACTACAAAATGTTATTGTTAAATCAAATGATTTGTAATTTAAAAATAAATCATTTTAGGTTGTATTGTTACAATTATTTGCCTAATAAACAATTTTGGGCATCTTTGCCATAGGGGATCAGTGATTACATGCATCACAAACATGTATGTATGTATGTACTGTATGTATAAGCGCCACATGGGTTTACAATACAATGGTGCTTTACAATAACATAATACAAAATATGTAAGTAGTTCAGAATATAAATATATAAATGATATGGCCATCCCCAGGCAGTATTCAAAGCATATGGGTAGCTTCTCCTGTGCCCATTGGCTAGAAGAAAAAAGATCCTCCTCTTTAAAATCTCATCCCCCCTCCTAACCTCAGTCTTAGTGGCTGCTCTCCCTTCCAGCTACAGTTCCAGACTCTCTAGCTGAAGACCTGCCTTATTGTGACAGCTGTATCTTCTGTATCTTCTGTGTCAGGAGAGCTGAGAGGGGGAAGGAGCTATGCAAGTACTGCATGGCTGAAGTCAGTGAATGGAGGAGGAGAGCAGTAAATTTGACTTCAAACAGATTCCATGTTGGATTAAAATGACCAAGCAGACCTTGGTCATTGAGGAACAGGAACAGCCCTTAACATCAGTGCTTTTTCACAGCAAAATAAAAAGCCCTATTTCCCTGTGCACGAGGAAATTAAAGGGATAGTATCAGGGAAATGGCAGAGAATAACCAGGAAGCTGCCTGTGGATCACAAGCACGAGAGGCTGTATCCTTTCCATCAGGAGGTTGCTGAGATGTGGGACAAAGCCCCTTTTGTAGACACCCCTGTGGCTAGACTATCTAAGAGGACAGCGCTTCCTATAGATGTGCCGACTCTCAAGCATCCTATGGATCACAAGATGAAGTCAGAGCCTATGTGGTTGCAGGAGCAAGATAGCGATAGCCATGGTTTTGGTAATGAAATCTATGCTGACCCTGGTGGATAGGTTGGAAGAGGACATACTCAATGGTATTGAGAGGAAGGTTCTCTTGGAGGCAATCCCATATTTATAACCAATCTCCACCTTTGGTTTGGAGTCTTGGGGATTTCTGTGGTGGCTAGAAGGGCGCTGTCGCTAAAAGTCAGGTATGCGGACACCCCATCAAAGAACAGACGGGAAGAGTAGCTTTCTTCTGCAAACATCCAGGAAATTCAGGGAATCTTCCAAAAAACAACAAGATTTCCCAACAGTAGAAGGGAGGACTAGAAGTATTATCGTTCGGGGAAGGAGTTCTTGCTCTAGCTGGGTCAGATGTTTTACCCCAATCCAGAAGGCTTTAGGCCGGCAGCCAGGAACTTGAGAGGGGAAGGTTGAGCCAGTTAGGCTGCTCTGCTCAAGTCATCGAAATACTTTTAAGTGAAACAGTCTACTTCCTGCAGATATGCTAACATCTGGGAGACGTTAAAGTTGTGGGAAACTCAGAAGCAACTTCCATTTCTGCAGCCTTTGATACCACAAGTTCTGGAATTCCTACAAGAGAGATTAGATAAAGGGCTAAGCCCTCAAAGTACAGGTTTCGGCCTTGGCTGTTGCTCTTGATGCAAAATTATTTGAAAACAATCTCATTGGGGGGGCGGGGCTTGGATCTTCATGGAGTAGGTCGCGTCTTTGAGCTGCTCCCGTGCCATTACTGAATCTAAAGTTGATATCCACACAATACTATAATCAAATTCTCACCAAACTGCCAGAACTTACCGGGAAGAACCAGATGACCAGAACAAAAGGAGCTAAATCGACCGGAGCCAGCAAAAAACTAGAACAATTCGAGTGGCAGGGCTCCCCTAAGCAGGCCGCCAAAATGACCTCCCAACACCAGGCCTCACCAACAAACCCGCGCCACAACGAACAGCCGCCAGACTCTGCCCCTGAACCCACATGTACCGAACTCACGCTACAGGAGTTGAGAACGCAACTATTAAGCGCTATACAGAGCAGCACCTGCTCACTAAAAACCAAAATGGAAGAAGTTAAGATGGACATATCGCTACTCCGTCACGACCTGCATAAAACCAACCACAGAGTGGGGGAGGCAGAAGTGCGGATAGCAGAAATAGAGGATACTGTCAGACCCATGTCGGCATCAATGTCGCAGCTACAGCAGGAACTACAAGTCACCAAGAGCAAACTGGACGACTTAGAGAATAGATCTAGACGACAAAATCTGCGCTTCGTTGGATTCGAAGAGAGATCCGAAGAGCAGCACCCGGCAAGATTCCTAGAGGAATGGATTACTACCCACCTTGGATCCGACGGTTTCTCCCCACAGTTCGCTATAGAAAGAGCTCACCGAGTCCCAGGCCGAGCCCCACTACCTGGAGGGCAACCAAGGCCAATGGTCGCACGTCTTCTCAACGCACGAGACCGAGACTGGATACTGCGCAAGGCCCGTACAACCGACGGATTAACCCACAACAACAATCAGATCAAAATATTTCCGGACTACTCCCTGGAGCTCCAGCGGAAAAGGGCCACTTTCTTGGAAATCAAGAGACGCCTGGCCACTGCTGGATACACATATTCAATGGCCTATCCAGCGAGGCTGAGAGTCGTTAAGGATGGGAAAACCCTATTTTTCAACACACCTGTTGAGGCCTGTACATGGCTCGACACACAGTAACAACCACAGCAAGTACCGGTAAGACCACATACAAACGCCAAACACCGGTAAGTGAACTTTACGCACTGCAACATACCCCAATACCCACGAATATATACTGAGCCACGTCCATATGCCAAGCCATTTATTCCACAATGGTAACTCATACATCCATACTTACCTCAGTGATGACCCCGGCACGTGGAGGACATCATAATAACTGGTATACAAATAAGACAAGACGCTAGCCCGAAACACCACTACCCTGTTAAGACTGGAACAATATGCTAACAGCCCTTAACTTTAATGACCACGATGCTGAACCCACTGAGCCAATATACGAACTGAACCAGTGGAGGACCACTAGCTGCCAATATAAATATGTGAAATGTTCTGTTATACTCTGATGCCATGTGTATATATATATATATAAATAATGCTATTGGTGGTGGTGATGTTGTGGGGGCGGGGGTGGGGACGCCCTGCGCCCTGGCTCTCTCCCGTGCTAACCCCCCATATTACCCACATGGTACTAACGGACGGGGGATGGCGTGGAAGACTGAACCAACAATGTCAGTGGGATGGGTATTGGGATTAATATGGTGATACCTCTGACCCAGATAACCAACTGACGGGCGACCCCGTCCCGCAGAGACCACACAATACATACTCAACATTGTGGACAGGGGCTGGATATACCTATGGCTGCCCATACTTGGACACCTGGCCAAAGCACACCCTAAATACCCCGAAAGGGACAATCCCCAAGCTAAAATATGTATGTTGCTCACTTGCGAATTTAACTTATATATGTAAGATGATATTAACTATCTTTCTATGCTTACTTACAATAACTAATGGTGCGGGAGTCAAAAGAAAAGAAGGTTCTATCTCCGCAGCATCTGCACTTAGTGCACCCCCATATTAACCCAGAATCTGGGAGTTCGAATGTATAGTTATTTGCACCATGTAAGGTGCTTTGTTAGGTTATGTTTTACGATGTTAGTAGTTAACCCTTCCCTTCCCTCCACCCTTCCAATTGGTATTCCTACCCAACAATACAAAACAACAATGGAACGCACCACACACCGGGGAACTACTGTCGCTCTGGGTCTGAATGAGCGCCACAATGTGGTGATAATAATGATTAGTATTTTGATAAGTAAATGGAGGAACCACACAGGCTAATACGCTCAGGTATTTTCTTAACAACGAATGTATACTGTTGTATTGAATGTTACAATAAATGTATGGAATATGTGGATTAATAGATGTGCCAACCAAGCCCTATTACGGACCATTAATGTTATACTCAGACTGATGAAATGGTACAGTTTGTCCCCCCCTTCATACACCAGTGAGGGAGACCCACACTTGAAACACACTAACAACAAATGGCCAAACCGATAACAATTTTGTCCTGGAATGTAAGAGGACTTAACAACCCCCAAAAACGCCTTGCTGTCACAGATTTAATCCGCACCACAAAAGCAGATATAGTGTGCCTACAGGAGACGCATCTATTACCTGATACCACACATTGGCTACAGAAACCCTGGGTTAGATGGGCAGCACACAGTACCCACTCAGTGTATTCAAGGGGAGTATCCATCCTGGTTAATAGTGATGTGAGATTCCAAATAAATGAGGTTCTGACAGACCCCAAAGGGAAATATGTATGTGTAGCACTGTGCTTGGAAACCAGTCAATATGTGATGGTGGGCATATATGATCCCCCCCCAGCGACCCAGGAACCACTCCGGAAATCCCTCTCATTCATAATTAAATACCCACAGGCCAAACTCATTTGTATGGGAGACTTCAATGCTGTAATGAATAACAACCTAGATAGGTTCCCCACTCCAACTACACCAAATCCAACAACTACACTATACGAATTAATATCTGAATTACAATGGGTAGACACATGGAGATACCGCAACCCGACAACTAAAAAATACACCTGTCACTCCCCCACACACAACACGCTATCACGTATTGATTATGTATTCACCAATAGAACAACCTACCCACAGGTAATTGAAATATCCCACCTAACAAGGGGAATCTCGGACCACTCTCCGATCTACTTTAAACTAGAGAGAAACATTGGGGCCTCGCAGCGTCGATCAGGAAGGATCCACCCTTTTTGGCTTAGCCTTTTCCCATCACCAGATCTTATTCTAACCCAAATTGAGATATATTTCTCCCTAGACCATGCCCCAGTATCCCCCCTAATCCAATGGGACGCCTTCAAAGCCTACCTTAGAGGTCATCTCAACGGCACAATCAAATATATCAAACACAAAGCGTCCCAACATGAAAAAGAAATCACCACCAAATTAATTGAAGCTGAAACTAGATACATTGCAAACCCAACAGAAGAATCCAAAACAGACTGGAATGCAGCACAGACAATATACAATACTATCATTACTGAAAAAATACATAGGAAGATGTTTTTCAACAAACAAAAATATTTTCAACATGGAAATCAGTCAGCTAAGCTACTGGCACAGCTGGCACACGGCCCAAGAGATGCCAACAACATATTGGAAATTAAAAAGACCAATGGACAAACAGTCACCAATACACCAGATATCTTAAACACATTTACAATATACTATCAGGAACTATACAAATCACAATTAGACACAACGCCAGTCCAACTTCAAAACTATCTAACTGATCTGATCTTCCCTACATTCACCCCACTCCAAAGAGCCCAATTAGATGAAGACATCAATGTAACAGAAATCATGGAGGCAATAGGAGATCTAACCAACAATAAATCCCCAGGCCCAGATGGCATTCCAGCTGAAATATACAAGAGATATAGCGAAATGCTACTGCCCCAACTACTACAACTTATGCAAACCATATTAGAAAACCGATCCCTCCCCCCCTCTATGTATGAAGCACATATCACGCTACTACTCAAACCTGGGAAAGATGCATTAGAGTGTGGCTCATATAGGCCCATCTCACTACTCAATACAGACTATAAAATCATCACCAAAATCCTAGCAAACAGACTTAAAAAAGTAATATCGACAATCATACACCCTGATCAGACTGGCTTCATGCCGGGGAAATCAGTGTCTATCAATATCAGGAAAACACTGATCCACTGTCAGGCAGATCACGATAACACAGGTAGTAGACTGATTTTGTCTCTGGACGCCCAAAAGGCATTTGATTCTGTAGAATGGCCCTATCTTTGGCAATGTATGACCCACTTTGGATTCGGACCCCAATATATAAACTGGATAAAAATCCTATATGATTGTCCACAAGCCTCAATTATGGTCAATGGAACATGCTCCAAACCATTCAACCTTTATAGGGGAACCAGGCAGGGATGCCCGCTCTCCCCATACCTATTCGCCCTGGCCATGGAACCCCTGGCCATACAATTACGAACCAGCCCTAATATAAAAGGCTTCGTACTGGGGGACAAAGAATCTAGACTAAGTATATACGCAGACGACCTACTCCTCTATTTGGCCGACCCACAACAATCTCTCCTAACAGCATACAACATAATATGTAAATTTGGCACAATGTCCGGATTATATATCAATTGGAAGAAATCATCCCTACTACCACTAGACTCAATGACTGAACCTCCACATGAGATGAGAGATTTGGTCCCCACTGTTGAGAGATTTAAATACCTTGGCATAGTTATCACTAAAACACCAGAGGAATTCATTAGTTGCAATATACACCCGCTGCTGGAGTGGGTACAAAATAAAGTCAAAGTATGGAAACACTTCCATATCAACCTCATCGGACGGATTAATCTAATCAAAATAATTATATTGCCCAAACTATTATATGTGTTCCAGCACTCAGCCACCACCATTCCTAAGAAATTTTTTGCTTCAATTCAAAGCGCACTTCTCCCACTGATATGGGGTACAGGCAGAGCACGAACCAAAATTAAAGTCTTACAAATGCCTAAGCGGCTGGCTGGCCTGGCGCTCCCAGATCTCTATTTATACTATTTATCGGGCCAACTCAAATATTTTATAGATTGGGTAATTCCCCCCCCCCCCAGACCCACAGGACACACCACCCCCACACAGTTATGACATGGAGTGTATGCTCCAAGCCTACTTACCAACACTACCTCTGGTGTTCCTAGAGAACCCTAAGCATGTACTCCCTGGAGGAGGAACGCCCTTACATAAGCAAATGCGATTCATCTGGCAAGAAACATCTAAACATTTGGATGTCTGGGGTGTGCTGGGGGAGGCCCCGATATGGCATAACAGTAAATATCAAATGCTGGCAAAATTCAATGCCTCGAAAATATGGGAAGACAAAGGCATTAAATACTTCTATCAGATAATCAATAACAATACACTAAGATCATTCCCAGACCTACAGCAACAATTCTCCCTACCAAATACCTTTCTATTTAGATATCTCCAACTACGCTACTGGCTTATATCTGAATTTCAAACCCTCAAAATAACACTCACCTCGCATCCGATACTGGAAACACTGAAAAATAAAAACGAGAGACACTTAATCTCTCGAATATACACCCAACTCCTATACAAAAACAGTTCAGATTACCAAACTACCCTCCTGCACAAATGGACGAGATACAGTGGTGTGAAAAACTATTTGCCCCCTTCCTGATTTCTTATTCTTTTGCATGTTTGTCACACTTAAATGTTTCTGCTCATCAAAAAACGTTAAATATTATTCAAAGATAACATAATTGAACACAAAATGCAGTTTTAAATGATGGTTTTTATTATTTAGTGAGAAAAAAAACTCTAAATCTACATGGCCCTGTGTGAAAAAGTGATTGCCCCCCTTATAAAATAAGTTAATAAATAACTTAATTGAGATCTATCAGTCTGGTAAAGGTTATAAAGCCATTTCTAAAGCTTTGGGACTCCAGCGAACCACAGTGAGAGCCATTATCCACAAATGGCAATAACATGGAACAGTGATGAACCTTCCCAGGAGTGGCCGGCCGACCAAAATTACCCCAAGATCACAGAGAAAACTCATCCGAGAGGCCACAAAAGACCCCAGAACAACATCTGAAGAACTGCAGGCCTCACTTGCCTCAATTAAGGTCAGTGTTCACGACTCCACCATAAGAAAGAGACTGGGCAAAAACGGCCTGCATGGCAGATATCCAAGGCGCAAACCACTTTTAAGCAAAAAGAACATTAAGGCTCGTCTCAATTTTGCTAAAAAACATCTCAATGATTGCCAAGACTTTTGGGAAAATACCTTGTGGACCGACGAGACAAAAGTTGAACTTTTTGGAAGGTGCGTGTCCCGTTACATCTGGCGTAGAAGTAACACAGCATTTCAGCAAAAGAACATCATACCAACAGTAAAATATGGTGGTGGTAGTGTGATGGACTGGGGTTGTTTTGCTGCTTCAGGACCTGGAAGGCTTGCTGTGATAGATGGAACCATGAATTCTACTGTCTACCAAAAAATCCTGAAGGAAAAATGTCCGGCCATCTGTTCATCATCTCAAGCTGAAGCGATCTTGGGTGCTGCAGCAGGACAATGACCCAAAACACACCAGCAAATCCACCTCTGAATGGCTGAACAAAAACAAAATGAAGACTTTGGAGTGGCCTAGTCAAAGTCCTGACCTGAATCCTATTGAGATGTTGTGGCATTACCTTAAAAAGGCGGTTCATGCTAGAAAACCCTCAAATAAAGCTGAATTACAACAATTCTGCAAAGATGAGTGGGCCAAAATTCCTCCAGAGCGCTGTAAAAGACTTGTCGCAAGTTATCGCAAACGCTTGATTGCAGTTATTGCTGCTAAGGGTGGCCCAACCAGTTATTAGGTTCAGGGGGCAATTTCTTTTTCACACAGGGCCATGTAGGTTTGGAGTTTTTTTTCTCACTAAATAATAAAAACCATCATTTAAAACTGCATTTTGTGTTCAATTATGTTATCTTTGACTAATATTTAACGGTTTTTGATGAGCAGAAACATTTAAGTGGGACAAACATGCAAAAGAATAAGAAATCAGGAGGGGGGCAAATAGTTTTTCACACCACTGTACATCCCAGAACTAACCGACTCAGACGAAACTGAAATCGCTGAATCTCACACTCAGGTACCCCCCTCTGCCAAATACAGAGTGATGCAGTATTATATACTGCATCAGGTGTACCTCTCTCCCCGTAGGCTGTCACATATGTCCCCAGCCAATACCTCAAAGTGTCCCAAGTGTGGTGAACTATCAGCGGACTTTTGGCACCTCATCTGGTCCTGCCCAAAGGTCCTCTTTTTCTGGAATAAAGTAATTAAAATGGTGTCACATATCTTCCAAGTACCAATACCTCTAAAGCCCGAACTATGTATACTAGGAGTGGAGGGAACGGGGGACATGGTGGCAGTACGCCTAAAACTTTTGCGCCATATATTGTTTTACGCCAGACGTACAATTGTGCTATCCTGGATGTCCCCAAGGGGCCACAAATATAGGAAATGTGAGGATATGATCAAAGCAGATCTCCCACTGATTAGAATTATTTACTTGGACAGAGGCAAACTGGATCAGTTCACTAGGCTTTGGGCTCCCTGGTATGAATACCTGGATATAGACCCGAATAGTCTATCAACAATCACTAGAAACATATAAGACAGCTATGGTACAGATTTAGATACCAGAGCCCAAGATGCGGGAAATTGACGCAACTGTAAACTAACGCAAGAACTGGAATACCTAGTTCCCCCCTTCCCCTCCCTCCACCCTAAGTTGAATAGCAAATAATTTATAATAAATGTAAAATAATGCACTGTGATACTGTTGACTCAATTGTATTTTAATATAATGAAGAAATGTAATGTATGGACAACCAGTGCAACAAAATAAAACATGTTTAAAAAAAAAGAAAACAATCTCATTAAGAGATTTTCAGGTAGTCCTGCACATCAGACCACCTAGACACCAGCTGCTTCCAGCATAGGACTTACCTGAGGTCCAGTGGACCAGTATTGACCCAATTGTCATTTGAGACTAAAGAGGAAGCATTATTGTGGGATTTGACACTGAAAACAAAGTTATTGGTAGCTCTGAATTGTCTGGGAGACATGTGAGCATGTGTGATTGCTGCCATGTCCATCAGTTCCACACATATGAATATCCTGCCAGAGTAAGTTATCTTTCATTTGTCACAAAGATTGTCTCAAGGTTTCATTTGGATAATCCAATTGAATGGCCTGCATTTGATCCACAGGGTCGCCAAGATTATGAGGATATGAGAAAACTGGATGTGACAGCATGTCTACTCAATTATCTGGACAGAACAAGAGCCTTCAGAGGTTCGGATAGACTGTTTGTGATCCCGTCAGGGGCAAAGAAAGGAGGAGCGGCTGCTATCTCTACTCTACTATCCACAAGGCTTAGGAGGTTCAAAATTTTCCACCTCCCAAAGTAGTGACAGTGCACTCCTCTATAGGGATTGCAACTTCTTGGGCAGCAGAAGAGGGAGCGAGTAGAGAGGCAGTCTGTCAGGCAGCATCATGGGCAACACCCAAAACCTTGTTAAACATTATAAAATGTTTTTTTTTAAACAAAACTTTATTCATACCCGACACTGTCAGGCAGTAGTTCTCGAGGAGCCCAGCACACAGTGTTCCCTGTAAGGTGTGCGCTTGCACACAACTCCAGATGTGCGCACAGAAGCAGAGCAGTATCGCACAGAGATTTTAGAGGCCCGATTTTGCTGGAGGTAAAAAAAAAAAAAATTACAGCAGAGCTGCAACACGCTTACAAGGAGAGGGGGAGGAGCCTAAAAGGTCACATGACCAAAGACAGATTTCCACTCTCAATTTTAAAGACTCCTGGTGCTGAAAACTTTGTAATAGCTCTTTTGATTGATGAAAAACAGCAAGAAGGCCATGGGAAGCTTTCCTCCAGCTTCCTCCCATTTCTCTGTTCAGCATGTGCAGCAGTGCTTGATAACATCCATTCCTACAGGTATATTGGGCCATATTTATAAACCTGCGGTATCGTTTTTTAGCGATACCGTGGGTTAGTTCATGTACGATCGCAGTTGTAAACTATGATCGCGACCGTACATTTACGCCCGAACGTTCTTTAATTACCGAATGTTCGGTCGTAGAATACCATGCGGTAGTAAACTACCGCAATGGTAATTTATGATCCCTATATATCTAGGATTTCGTTATCGTAGATTTACGATCGATATCTGTAATTTACGATCATATTGTAATTTTATGATAACTATCGAAAATTAACGATTGTTAAACCGATCGGAAATTAACGATCGGTTTAGCATTCGTTTTACCGATCGTTAAAGGCGTGTTATTGCTAAAAAGCGATACCGCGCCTTTATAAATACGGCCCCTTGTGTCTTCTTGTTCTGTCCTCTACTGAAATGTGTGTGTTATGAGGGGTTATTTCAGCCATACCTGAAAGGTTTTAATGTATCTCCTTTTGTTTGTGCTAACAGTATTTTTGCTGCAGGGTTAAAAGGTCACTGGCAGTGACTGCTGTAAAATGAGATCCCTTATACTATTATATATATAACATTTTAGGATAGATAGTAAGGAAGTGGCCAGGAATGAAAGAGTTAAAGGGCATCTATACCGAAAAATAGGTTATTTTAAATTGACCATAGCTGGAAACTTAATTCTTCCCAACCACCACTGTACCATTTTTTTTGTTAATCTGCCCCCTATTTCTTTAGAAATCCATCGAAAACTTCGTATATATATTAGCTGTCAATCAAGTTTCCTGCTCTCAAAAACTATTCTTCTGTGAATAGTTTTACTGTAACTGGAATGGTGACAGAGTTTTGACAGTTGGAATGCTGTATGCTGTGTGCAAGCTTGGCAGTTGGTTTGTGGGTGAAAAAGTCAGGTCAGATGGAAGTGGGAGTGGTTAAAAGAGGGAGGGGGAATACAGCTCCTAAACAAAATGTGTTCTGGATTGAAGGCATGCAGCAAAACACACAAATCAGAGTAAGTGATTACATGTACATATACATATAGATTAAGGTGGGGCAAAGTAATTTTTTCAGTAAAGTGTCCCTTTAAATATAGAGCTTATATTTAACTCCTTCATTCCTGCTTATACCAAACTACACAACAAATATTTAAAATATAAATGTGCCAGTTTGCAATATCAGTCTTAAGAAATTCCCAATTTGCTATATCAGTGTCATTAGACAGCACTCCGGTTCATTAGGCAGTGTTAGTCAGCCCTCCCGCTTATTACAGTGTTAAACAGCCCTCCAGTTCATTACCCAGTACCCAGCCCTCCAGGTCACTAGCTGGTGTTAGTCAGCCCTCACGTTCATTAGCCAGTATCGTCAGCTCAACAATCTAAAATGGAGTAGTGATCTTTAAAATTGGCGTTACCTCAAAAAGTGGGCATGGTGTTAAAAATGGGTGTGGTGCTGGGGAAATGGGCGTGGTCTAAAAACGCGCCCGTACACTTTACATTTGTCCCTTATTGGACTTTTTAAATGTTGGGAATTATGCGATTTAGTAAATTACTTTGCAAGCATTTGTCTGACTTTATTTTCCCATCCTTTGATTGCTAGGGTATGTCCCATATATTCATACTCCCAATTCCTTGTTACGCCAGATGTTTGGAAACTACAACTCCCAGAATGCTTTAATTGCTAGGAGTTCTAGTTTTCAAACATCTGCAGTGGCAAGGAATTGGGGGTTACTGTATGGGATTACTGCGCCTTCCTCTTTTAGCCCCCCAGTTCAGTGTTACGGTACCTTGACTGGGCAGTCTTCAATCCAGGTAAGGTACTTCAGTGTGCAATCCGGACGTTCAGTGTGAAATCCGGTGGCCGCTTGCTCTGCATCTGCCCACCTGACGTCACTATTTGGCGCCGGTAAGTGAGACAGGCGCCGAGTAGTGACACCAGCCTGCAGATGCGGAGCAAGTAGCAGCCGGATTTCACACTGAGGTAAGTGACCCAAGTATAAGCTGAGATTCGGTTTTCAGGCTATTTTTAAAGCCTGAAAACCTTGGCTTATACTCGAGTAAATATGGTAAATAAGCCTCTTTGAGAATAGGACTAGTTGATTCCTTCAATAAATACAGATTCTTTATAAGAGATTATTATTATTTGCCCTTATTCAGAAAATGTTTTGAAGCTGAAATGCTCTATGTATTTTTACGGACCATACAGAGAATGGCCAGTCCCTTTGGTGTTATAAAGTCAAACAAATCACATTTTACTGTGGGGAGAGGAAGGAAAAGATTTTTTTTTCCCCTGCAACACGAATTAACAGTAACAGTCATTCCTTCCACAAAACTGCAACAGTGTCTGGACAGTACCATAGCATGGTTTCTCTCAGAAATATACCCCAGAGATTGATATTCTTCTGATTTAAAGTGAAATAAATTGAAAATAAGGTCTATTTTTTTTTTCTTTTCTTATTTCTGATCTTGGCACCGACCCACATCCCCTGACCACGACACACACCCGTCACTAACAGCTGTTCCAGCTGATAATCGCACATGTGTATGCGTTTAGTCGGGAGTCGTATGGCGGATCAATGAACGACCCCAGACCGAACGCATACACATGTGTGATTATTGGGCAAAATGTTTGGGGGGTCAGTGCCAAGATCGGACGCGTTTATGAGGCGTAAGGTTTGCAAGAGAAGGTTCTCATTCATCCTGGTCATAGTATATCTGTGGTGCTGATTAACTGGACTTTAACAGATGCTATTCATAATCATAAAATGATCGTGATCGTAATCGATTGTAATTGTACGATCACCAATACAAAAGTATTGTATGGGCAAATGGTCGTAAATGTATGGCTGTACCTTAGCGCTTACCTGCGATAACGAAAGTTTTCAATACCGCGGGCCAATACATTTCCCCCTTAGTTCTTGGATGACTAGTGAAATGTCTTTACTGAATATAACAGATATTTCTTAGGTTTGTTGGTTAAAACCTAACACTAATGTTTCTTCCCCTCACATTGGGCCATATTCATAAAGGTGCGGTATCGATTTTCATCACTACTGCGCCTTTTCTGATTTTTAATTTCCGATTGTTATCGTAAATTAATGTTAACGATCGTAAATTACCAATACTGATCGGAAATCTAAGATAATTTACTACCGCATGGTATTCTACAACTTAAAGTTTGTTAATTAACAAATGTTCGGCGTAAATGTACGACTGCGGCTGTACATTTACGGCCATTGTCATACATAAGCGCGCGTTTATGAATATGGTCTATTGCCTCTCTAACCCTAGGCATCCTACCACCATCTAAAATTCAAGGAGTCTGCCTGATAAAAGGGCAATTATTCTCACCTCCACTTGCTCCTCTTCTTTCATCCATTAATAGTACTTTGGGTTAGGTCCTTTGTCCACCCCCTGGGTATTTTACAGGTCAGCTGCAATACTTGCTTCAGTCCTCTTCCTGATCCTGTCTGCAGTCTGCTATGTAGCCTCTGTTACTCTCAATGATATTCTGCAATCTCGCCAATAGGAAGACACGTTCAGCAAAGAAGAGTATCTTCCCATTGGTGAGGTTGCGGACTATAATTGACAGTAACAGGGGTGCTATTAAGGGGTTGTTCAGATCCCTGAGTCCTTATTAAATTATATCCAAGCTCCAAGAAATACATTTTTTGACTGAGGAGATTCCGGAGCTTTGGGCCATATTTATAAAGGCGCGGAATTGCTTTTTATCGACAGCGTCTTTAATGATCATTTTAAAGATCCCTAAGCAAATGTTAATTCATGGTAATTTTAACAATTGTTAAATTTTCTTTATAGGGTCCACAATCTCCAAGGAAGTCCACAATCTCCAAGGAAGTTACCTCTATTAGCTGTTTAAACAGCTAATCCGTTTAAAGCTGTTTAAAACTCAGCCGGTCTGGTACAGCTGATCGCGCACACCTTTAGTTAAAAACAGCTGATAGCGTTTCAGACTACATTGGCTGTGAGTTTTAATGGCACCATGTGTATGTGTGTGTATGAATGTATAGTTTATTTATAAAGCACCACTAACAAAATACAAAAAAGTCATACAAGGGGAATAAATACATAGATAGTTCAGTAACATAGTAATCACATAGTAATTGAGGTTAATTAAAGACATGCGTCCATCAAGTCAATCCCTTTCACCCTCCTTTTTAACCCTACCTAACAGTTGATCCACAGGAAGGCAAAAAAACAGCTAAAAAAGGTGAAAATATATAAATTATATAAATAGAAGAGCTAGAGCTTTGCCACAAGAAGTAAGGAGGTCCCTGCCCCACAGAGCTTACAATCTAGTTAGGTAGGTAACATACAGATACAATGGAATGGGTAGAAGTGCTGGAGTGAGACGTATGCAGTGCAAATAAAACAATCATATACTGTGCTGGTTACCAGATAGGTAGGATGTAAGGCTAGATTTAAACCTGCTAATTGAGGTTTCTTGACGTAGAGAGAGGGAATAGAATTCCAGAGGATGGGAGCCACAAGAGAAACAGATTTAAGGGCGAGAGGAGGCTTTCTTATACCTCCCAACTTATACAATAGGCGAATCGGGGATGTGGGCAGAGCCACAAATAGGTCCACCCCTGAACATCACATTCACACTCAAGTCACAACCATGTCCCCGAATGTCCTAGACATTCCCTGGTTAGGGTCCCCAAACCCCAGGACTCTTCAAACCATGACAGTCCCGGGGAAAAACCGGACAGTTGTGGGGTACAGAATCTACTACTTACATGTAAGTAAATGTAACTTACTAGAGAAGTATCTTACAATGTATAGGGATTCTGGGTAGAGATGGACTAGGACTCGAACTCAAACCCAAGTTTGAATCAGATTTTATGAGTTTTAACAAACAAGCTTTTTCTGATTTTCAAAATGTATAGATTTTGTGAAAACGATCTAGCCACATGTCCCAAACTCACGACAGCTATTTTTTGCCTCATGATTTCAATAGTTTGATTATTAGAAAAATGTAGCCAATGATATTACGCACTTTATATAAGAATCTGACTAAACGGGATAATTTTACAATGAGGTCCCCTTGTAATAGTTTATGAGGGAACTATTTACAACTATTGCCATCTTCTGGACAATAGTGGGAAGTGCCACTTTAATTACACTAACTGCACAGTTTGGGCCAAGTTTAAATAACATGTAAAAATCATAATTAAGATGATTAACTTAAAGGGACAGTTCAGTGAAAATTATCAATATGTGTTAAATTGTTAGTTTGTGTAATGCCTTCTTAGTTATTCTACATATTCTCTCCCATTTTGAAAAATCAGTTAATTTCATACCTTTTGCTGTTCCCTGCTGTTGACATTAGTGAGACATTTCAGGCTCTAACGGTCCTTCTTCCCAGGATGCACCACATCCTTGGAATGTTCCTAACAGTAATTTCTACTGATTGGCTGTTGGATGGGGCAAAGATGCTCAGATCTTTACTGAGCAACTGAATCAACCCAGGCGCTGGGTCAAGGGCAAGACCATAACAGACTCTACTAGGGGTCCTGCAAACATGAAGTCAGTATTTCGGTTGCATTTATTTATACACAGACTTAATGCTGAATTGGCAGATTAAGGTCATTGGGATGAAAAAATACTGCTCTTTTTCTGAAAAGTACATGTATTTGCCCTGAACTTCCGCTTTAATGAAAATTGTTGTCTATAAGGATGATCCTTTTCTTCAACTGGTTCTTGCAATAATGTTGTGCTTATTTATAAAGGTGCAGTATTGGCAAAAAACTTTATTTTACCACATCCATTAAATGCCCTTTGCCATGAAACGGCAAGTGCAATCGCATGTAAATTGCATCAGAAATGCATGCACAATCGAGTGCGATTGCGTAACGTGTTAAGTGTGGCCAAGCCCTTGCTGCCCATATTATTAAAGGGACAACTATACTTACTAACCCACTAGCCATCAATGTTTAGTATCCAGGGTGAGGACTTAAACTGCCAGGTCTCACTACTTGGCTTGCCTTCTATCAACTGCAATTATTACTGAAAGTTTCCTTCTTGGCTTAATTCTCCATTCAGTCGGCGACTCTGGCGAACCAGAAGACACACTTTGTCGAAGCGTGTCTTCTCATTGGCCAGGATTGCGAAGGCAGAAGCCGCAAAGGAAACTTTAAGTAGGTATTGCAAAAGATATAAGGCAAACTCATCTGTGAGACCTGATGGTTTAGGTCCTTTAGGACCCTGGATACTAAAGGACCATTACCCACTGGTCACCATCGGTGACCAGTGGGTAAGGTATAGTTGCCCTTTAATAATTGGTTTCACTAGAATCATGTTTGCACCTGTAGCAAAGGATAGCGAAGGTTTAGATTTTCCAGATACTATATACATACCTATACCTTATTCTGTTATATGGTCATAGGACACCAACTGTGGGTGATTTCTGATCCTTTTATTGTTGAATAAATTGGAGCATTATTCAAGCAGCAAATTCTAAGGGCAAAGAAAATGACAAGGAAAATATAACAAATGTATTAATGGGAGTGGCCTTTAAAGATGGTGTGGCTAAATGTTGGTAGTGTGCTGAACTCATGCTCATGGTAAGTAACCCTTTCAGAAATCCCTCTATAGCGCGCATTAATGTGCATGCGCGCTAAAGAGAACTAGAACCAGGAAGGGGTCGGGGATTTGGAGCTCTGCAGCGGAGGATCACACGAAATGTAAATATACTTACCTTTGTCCCTTGCTCCTCGGTTATTGATTGAAGAACAGGAGGTAAGGCATCAGTGGCATATCTAGGTATCACAGGGCCCCATAGCAAGATTTTAAATCGGGGCCCCCCCAGATAAAAAACAGTTTGGTGCAGTTCAATCTAACCTGGCCAAACTGCAGCAAGGTTATTTTAAGGACCTGTCCACCCCACTAAGAGCAATTTTACCTCATTTACCTGGGGGCATCTTTGAAAAGTTTAAGTAAAACGAAAATGGGGTTTCTGGGGCTGAACTTCGTGAGGTAAAATTTTTCTTAGGAGGTTGGACATGCCTGCAGGGAACCTGGACGGGGCCCCCTTTGGCTCTGGGCCCCATAGCAACTGCTATGGTTGCTATAGTGATTCCTACGCCCTGTAAGGCATAGCTGATGCACTGTATTTGAGAAGAATAGGAGTGGTTGAGTGTGCGGCAGTTTATTTAATTTGGACTACTGAGGTATAAAATTTTAACAAAGCGGCTCAATTCCACCAGGCATTAGTGAGCATAGCTTGCAGGATGCCATTTCTGCTTCTAATCAATCACTATAGTTGATATTTTGGGCCGCACCACTCGATACACTGGAGTCCAAAAGCTTAATCTTTAAAAGAAACCTTTTATTCATGCATTTAAAAAACGAATATGGTGAAGGTTCAGGGTCAGCAAGCATGACGTGTTTTGGGAACAAGTTCCCTTAATCATTGACTAAGTTTTAAACCCGCCAGTACCATATTTAAATACAACATAGCCAATCAACTTTCAATCTCTGAGGCCCAACCCCAATTATCATTTAAAGGGCATGTCCACCCCTTTTGAAAACTTTTGATATGCGGTAGGGCATGCTCCCACAGCCCCAACCGCATTAATATTATTGTTAGAAAGTCCCCCACCTTCCCTCTGCTGCACTGTTCCGGCCCTCTGCTTGCATGGAATTGCAAGCAGGGGGTGGGACCGGCAGCCGCGTCCGTGATTGGCTGAGAGGCAGCCAATCACGGTCGCGGCTGCCAGGAGTTCTTGACAGTGGAGGAGAGAGGTTGACAGTTGATTTCATACCATTTGCCGTTCCCAGCTGTTGACATTAGTGAGCTGACATTTCAGGTTCTAACGGTCCTTACAGGGGCGTACCTGAAGGGAGTTTGGGGGCCGGGCCCGACTCCCTCCTCCGACTGCAAGATCTGTGCGGCGACGTGCAGGTTTTAATCAGTTGATTGTGCATATTAATGAAACATACGCGCAATCGGCTATTTAAAGCTGGACCCCAACTGAACCGGAAGTTCGGGTCCGCTCTTTTAAACAGCTGATTGTGCGTATGTTTCATTCATATGCATGATCAACTGATTAAAACCTGCATCACCGCACAGATTTGGGGCTTGTGGCGGGCCCTACTACCATCCAGGTCCCCCCGCAGTCGCGGGGGTGGTAGTTATGCCACTGGGTCCTTCTTCCCAGAATGCACCACATCCTTGGAATGTTCCTAACAGTAATTTCTACTGATTGGCTGTTTGATGGGTCAAAGATGCTCAGATCTCTACTGAGCAACTGAATCAACCCAGGCACTGGGTCAAGGGCAAGACCATAATGGTCTTACTAGGGGTCCTGCAAACAGGAAGTCAGTATTTCGGTTGCAGTTATTTATGCACAGACAAAATGCTGAATTGGCAGATTAAGGTCATTAGGATGGAAAAATACTGCTCTTTTTTCTGAAAAGTATATGTATTTGCACTGAACTTCCCCTTTAATATATATTCAGTAGATATAGTTTCAATCCGGTTTCTAGTTTTGATATTCTAGTATCCATTTCTAACATCCAATATGCCTCACGTTTATTTAATTGTTATGTCACCCCGTTGTTTTTTTCTCTTTTTCTGACAATTTTAATTCCTTGTATAGAACATTCTTTAACGTCCCCTCCATTACATTGCAAAAAAGGTCTAGAAATGGGAGATTTTTGATCTCTAGTGAAACCTGGGAGTATCTTTGAAAGGTTAAAGTAAAATGAAAATGGGGCTTGTGAGGCTAAACTATGTGAGTTAAAATTATTCTTAGGCAGGTGGACATGCCTGCAGGGGACCTGAACGGGCCCCATAGCAACTGCTATGGTTTCTATAGTGATCCCTACGCCTGTTTTCTAGTAATGTCGATTAGAAAGTTTTTACATGTTTCACATGATTTTAGCCAACAATCTTTTTTTCTTTTGTAAAGTTTTCCCATCTCCCCTCATGCCGGGTGATATTTTGGAACCGGACGCTCGTTTCAAAGTTTCATGATTTCATTCCATTCCGGATCATTTTAATATGTGTAAATTCCTGTGTGTTTTTTTTATGTCATTAAATTCTATGCTAAACAAAAAAATATCGAATTCTCACAAACCGTCCCATTGGTATTCCGTCCAATGTATGCCCCGCATGACAACTAGAGGCTTACAGAAGTGTGTTTCCAGCAAATATTAAATAGATTCACCGTTCAATAATTGAATTAATCCAATGTCTTTTTCGGGCTGTTTCTTCAGAGGGATTCTTACCTTCCAACATTTCTGCCTGCCCCATATATTTTGTATAAAAAAGATCAGGTGAGGTGGTTCTGTAAGAAGAACCCAGGGGAATATCAGAAATAGAGTACATAGTGTCTGAATACCATGTCCAACAACGAAGAATTGAAATCACTTTTCAACCTTGAAACAATTTGATACCAGCTACATAGACTAATGGAGATGACATCACCAGAATATTGGCCATGTGTCATTTCAGGTTCTGTAACAGTCCTTTTCCCACCCCAAAATGCCTTGGAATGTTCCTAACAGTAATTTCTACTGATTCGCTGTTGGATGGGTCAAACATGCTCAGATCTCTACTGAGCAACTGAATAAACCCAGGCACTGGGACAAGACCATAATGGTCTCTATTAGGGGTCCTGCAAACAGGAAGTATTTTGGAAGCATTTATTTATACAGACAAAATGCTGAATGGGAAGGTTAAGGTTATTAGGGTGGAAAAATACTGCCCTCCCCCTTATATGTATTTGCACTGAACTTCCCCTTTAATATTCCATTATTGAAGCACGTGATCCACACAAAATGGTGATTGCACACGCTACAAAAACAGATTGCAGTGCTGCACATATAGTACATTGTGGCCACCCATATTGTAATGCACTAGCATGCCATTTTTGCGTGCTCACAAATTGCAAAGCACAATCTGTAGCGTGTGGGCTAGCCCTTAATGTATTGTGTGTATAAGTCTTTATAATATTAGAAATAAATCTTTATGTTCCCCATAAAATATAAATGAGCCAGAATGGATTCTATTTGTTTTGTCTCTCACTTATTTGCACTGCATATGACTCACTCCAGCACTTTTTTTTTACCCATTCAATTTACCCATTCCATTGTATCTGAATGTTACCCACCTAACTAGATTTTAAACTCTATGGAGCAGAGACCTCCTTTCCTCTTGTGGCAAAGCTCTAGCACTTATATTTATATAATTTATTTATGTACTGAACTATGTATTTAGCCCTCTTGTATGACTATATTTTATTTTGTTACTGTACAGCACTGCATCCCCTAGTGGCGCTTTATAAATAAACTATACATACCTCTGAAATGTAAAGCAAGATTCTGCAATTCCATTGGTTTATTGCTTTGCCACCTTTACCCCCAACCATTGAAAACTTATAGGATAGTGTTTACTGAACATTTGCATAATTATATCTTGGCCGTGAAAGATTTGTAATCATAATGAATGGTCAAACAATTTTGGTAAAATATAACAAGTATGAGTGGACCCGTGTGCAATTATCGTAGGATCGTTCAGCCACAACAAAAATATTTTTAACAGTTCCTATACTTTAGAATAGGGAGCAGATAATAGCTCACTAGTCATCTGACTAGCTTTCTTAATTCAGAATGGAATTGAGAAAGCCGATCGAATGACCAGCAAAACATCTTCAAGAAATGTAAAAAAAATGTATTAATACCAGTAATTTGCAATATTTCTAAATTTTAGAAACTTATCCAGCGCACTCTTGAAACTATCCAATGAACTTGCCATTACCACATCTGATGGAAGACAGTTCCACAGTTTTACCATTCTCACGGTTAAGGCTAGGCCACACTGCTGCGATTTTTCTGCATTTGCGCTAGAGTTTTCTTCAAATCATTGGAATCGCGGCAACGCACAGAAAACGTGCATTTTCAGGTGCGATTGCGATTTGCGTTCCGCATTTTTAATCACAATCGCATGCGGTTTCCAATACTTAATGAAAAAAACGCATGCGCAAACGCAACAAAATCGCACATGAAATCACAATCGTTGCAGTGTGGCCGTGCCCTTAAGAAACATTTCCTAACTTGAAAATTTTAATTTTTTTCTAATCTTACGATGCAGGCATGTTTCCTGAAATTATGCTTTTCTGAGAATGCACCAGAGTTAATTCTTTGGCCCATTGATATTTTTTTCATAAAGTGAACGTAAGCCCTGATTCTCCAGAGTAAAAAGCACTAATTTGAATAATCTTTCTGCATAGTTAAGATCTCAAACATACAGCTCCTCAATCCACCTCTGCGGCTCTCTGGCTTTTTGGGGTAAGGCAGTTAGTCATGGCTGTGACAGTGACATCATGGCCAATGGCTGACTGATATTCCCGGATAAGCCTCCACTGCTGCTGCTCGGGAACGGAAATAGAATGGTGCAACAGCAGTGGGGACGGAGAAAGTGGCAATGGATCATGAACTTATAAGTATGATATCTCTGTCTGGGAGCATATTTAATAACATTAACTAATTTGGAACTTAAATTTTAAGGGGTCCTGATTATCATATTAAAAGTTTTTCTAAGGATTTCCCTTGTAGGAGTGACATCTTGTTAAAATATTAAACTATTCACTGAGAATACATCTTCTAATAAAGTTTTATCTACATTTCTAGCTAAACTTATTTTTTGACTGGACATGCCCTTTAATAATTGACATAATAAAGACACATGATAATATGTCAATTTTCATATAAGCTACCAAAACGCATAGCGACAGCAGTCTTCAAAGTAAGTAAATTATCAGAGTGTTGATGTTATAGAACATTTTATTTTTCAGTGTCAGGAAAAAAAATAAAACTAACAAAGAAAAATAAGAGCAAAACGAATCCTACGCAGGGAGCCCATATCTGATACATCCAGCCTACAAAATATCCCAGCTGATGTGGAGAATGTCTAAAATACAATTCTTTTCCGTCCCTAACTAATGCATTCAAAGCTGCATCTACTTGTAAAGTAAAAGGTGTCCTTTTTAAACTTGATTTTGCTAGACCTAGAGCAGTGTTCGGTCTAACATATTATTTAGGTTAAAAAACAATTTACATTAAGCATCAGGATGAAAGAGAAAGGGTATTTAGAGCAATAGGAAAAGTAGAAAAAAAAAGTTAGAGGACCCTTTTAGAAATGTGGGATTACAGGATGAGGGGGGGGGAGAAACACAGCTAAATAGAATGATACTCTAGATTAGGTATGTATATGTAAAGGCTATGTATGTTCATTGTATGGCAAGCATTACAGGGCATATATATATAAAGGGATGGTAAAAAGAATTAAAGAGAGCCACTGTATAAATTAACAGCAGTTATTGGCAAAGTGTTCTGGAAAAGCAGCATTGGCAGATTATAAGCAGCAAAAATACAAGCAACAGCTAATATAATGCAGCAATGGGAGCTCTTAGGAGGAATTAAGCAGAATAACAAAATTACAGATTTAAATGTCCAGTTATCAGTATCATACTTTGGGAGGATTTAAAGTAAAACAGCCCAAAATGAATCATCAGCCTCTAAAAAGCATGAAGTGCAAGGCTTGGAAACGCAGCTTTGAGGCGAAGAGCAGAACGTTTGGTCTTGCCCAATGTTCTGTGCTTCAATTAAATTTTCTTCCACCCCTTGTAATAAAACTGGCAGAAATCACTTGTTTTGACAGTTGTGTGGCATTCATTTTAGAAGTGTGGAAATAATATAAAATGTTCTCATTTTCCCGTACCCTCAAAAAATCTTGTGCTTTAGTTACAATTTTTTCTAGTAAAAAGCAGATAGTAGATTTTTAACCCTCCCTCTAAGACTTATATATGCAACCCTGAGCAAGTGACAGCAGGAAATGTTACTGTAAGTTATGTAGCCAATGAAAGCAAGCCTATGGATGTAAGAACTATTTAAGCAAACAGCTAAAAGCTGTTCATAATTTCCTAACTAAAAAAATCTATTTTTTAGATCTGAGAACTGAACTGTACTAATACAGTAACCTCAAATAACAAGAGCTGTCCTACAAGTGTTCCAGTGGTTGTACCTACAAGATTTCTTTCCTCCACCCAAAACAGACATCCCCTCCCCCACCCAATAACGTTCTTAGGTGCAGGCATTTATCAGCCAGATATTATGTAATCCCCAAGTTAAAACCTATAGTTATATATGTATATGATACTGAGAATGATTTAGTGGCAGTAAGTGGTCACATGCGAGGCATTCTGTCCAATAGACTGCCAGCTAGAGATGGAATTAACTGGAAACAAAAGTAAAGAGAAAGGATAGGTAATTAGAAAGAACATTGGGAGTAAAAGGAGACCAAAATAAATTGAAGATAAGAACATGTAAAAAGACAGATAAAGACATTTAGTTATCTCGCATGTGACATTTGGATTTGTTTTTAGTTTTCTAATTAGCATCATTAGCTCCACCCCCAATGGGACAGATAAATGCTCTTTTGCCCTCAAGCAGAGGTCAGACGGGGTGGGATGGGGGATCACTAGTTGCACATTTCACGGCCCTTCAACAGGTCACTTCTGCGAGGGGAGCTGGAGGTCCTCCCCCTGACTCGCTGCTCTGGGACAGAGTACGAGAGCGCGAGCGGTTCCCCTCGCTGGATAGAGAGGCGGTGCGAGAGCGAGACAGACGAGTCATGCACGAGGAAGCCACTGTAATAAAACAAAAAGGGTATAAGAAAATATACACTAAAATAATAAATTTTTTTTTTTTTACCAAACCAGAAATAAACCAAAATGTCATATTTATAATTCTCAAAACAGTTAAACCACCTGTAAACAAATATTTGAATATAACAGAAATTGTTTTAACACATTTTTTCCAATATAATAATCTGTACTGTGAGTAGCTAGAGTAGATATGTTTGCAGTTGACAATGCATGTCATACTGGTGTAAACATTATAAACATCATTATGTACAAACACACACGCATATATATATATATTTATAGATTTGTTGGCACAGTGGAAACTTGCATTCAGGCTAGGAGTAAATCAGCAGACTAAATTAGGTGAGAGCCATGCTGCCAGGTGGTAGGTGAAAGGTCACAAGGGTTGCTATATAAAACTTAATCACATTGGTGCCAGTGGGCTCACAAAGCGTATTCTTTTAGCTTTCACTGAAAATGTACACAAAACCACCAACTCCAAGTATTGAAAAAATAATATCTAATAATAACATCATAGTGACACAGAGGGTGAGGTGGGTGTTTCATGCCCAGGGGTTTAGTTAACAAAGGATGAGTAAAGGAAGCAGAGAGAAAGCATCAAGGTTGGTTGAAAACTCTTCAAAAATACTTCACCCCATACTGCGCTTCTTATCCAAGACGTGGGGGACTGGAGAGAAGAGACAGCAAGTAAAATAAAAGCTGCACCAACCAGTGACAAATGAGATACTGTGATATTCAATTATCAACAGGAACCAGAGAAGGGAAAGAAGAACCCTACAGCCAGTCCTCCAGCTCTGCAAAATTGCCCAGAGATAATCAAGTTGAGATTCTCTACCTTTTGTTGAACTAAAGACCAGAAATCTCAGACCTATATTGTTCCAGTAAAGCCAAGAATTAAAAGCCATCATTAAAAGGTCAGTCAATTTCTGTGTTAGTCCTACAAAGTTTTGGATTATATTGCAGTAGGAACATACAGTACATTTTGCCACATACACGTTAAATGTTGTTTATAACATTAATTTAACAGAATCTGCCGTCATTTTACATGTGCATATGTACAGTGTTTTCCTGTGAGAGCAGCTGAAAATGCTCCTAATGTCTATGGCAATAAATATGTCAGGTGAACCTGTTTAAATCTAGATATACTGTATTTATAGAAGTGTGATCAGTACACTTCCTGTTAGTATCTTTTTAGGAACCTTTAGAAACCTCCTGGTTGAGAAACACTGCCCTAAAGTTGAGGAAAAGGCATCAGTTCACTTTCTGTCTGTACCTCCCTTTCCTGTGGTACTCTATATTGCATCCAGTCAGACACCAGCCTGCAAGGCTATATGTGCTTGAAGAAAAGGATCTTGAAGGATAGAAGACAATAATCCAAACCAAGAGGGGAGTGATAATTAGAATAATTGGTGTAGTGCTATGTCCTTTAGGAAGCAATATAAATTAACATTCTTTTACCCACATGTATAAACAATTAATCTTCAAGGGAAGCCCAAAACTACAGAGCAGGAATATAGCTGCTCATTAGCCTAATTACATCCTGTTGGACTATCTGTTCTTGTAGCAGCACATCTAAATCTGTGCTACAAATAAGTTCATTAGAAATGCACTGTGACGGCAACCTAATTTATGGATATGTTAGTATATGTAATGTAAAACACATTGGTTTAACCTAGAAATAGCCCCCCCCCCCCCAACTTTGCATATATTATATCTGTCTGTACCTCAATATCCTGAAACCTGGCTGATACACAGCAGATGCCCTGATCACGGTACACAGCTTTGAACAACCCATTTTTATTTATTCATTTTTTATAACCATATCCAGATATTCATCCACTGAAGGCTCCTCCCACTGCTGTCTGTCACTGCTCTGCTCTGTCTGTAAGAGGATCGGAAGGCACGCTTTGGACAAGGGGCCGCACAAATATATGGAAAAGGATAGATAGCAAGAAATTAAAACATCACCTACCGTGATTTCAGTTTTCCAGTCACTGTATATGGCAGCATTCACTAAAGGGTTAACTCCTCCCCGACTGCTTGGACGGGAAGTTGTTATAAGTCCTAAGTTCAGTTACCCATCATCCTTTTTGTAAAGCTGAAAGGAAAACACAGGACGGGTACTAGTGAATGCTGCCATGTTCAGTGACTGGGAAACTAAAATCACAGTAAATTATGTTTTGATTTCTTGTTTTCCTTAGTCACAATGGCAGCAATCAATAAATGTACATACCTAAGCTAGAGTAATAGGATGGGAGACAAATTGCTTGCTATATATAACACACCAATTTTTAGAAGATACAAGAAGTACACAACTGATTACAATACCAATAGGGTATGGGAGGGTGTTAGAACAAAAAAATACACCCACTTAATGTTGTTCTCTAATTGGCCATGGTTCTGGACAGAAGGAAGGTAAAGAAAACTTTAAATCCATATGGAACTCCAGACTACTTTGGGGGAAAAAATGTAACCTTATCTTCCTAATCTACTGTTTCTGGCGGACTTGCAGCGAGAGCACTTTACAGGGAGATTCAATAAAAGTTCTTATCGTTAAAAATCGTGCTAAATGGTGATATAATTTAACATTTGAAAGTTAACACCTTATTGATTGTGGCAAAATTAGCCCCATATTCAACGATAAGAACTTTTATAAAATAACCCTGTTTAAGTGTTATCCACAACAATTCTGCTCTGCAAACTCTTTAAATTGTTTCCATGTTCTGTAGTAATTCTAAGATGTGGAAGATTTTCTGGACCTTAGACAAATTAGGTTTCCAGCATAAATGTTATAATTTAGCCCACTCAAGCATCAGGCCATTAGGGACAGGTGTTCCAAATGACTATTCTGAAAGGATCCCTGTATCAACCAATCTAAGTGCGTGAAAATCTCACTGGCTTGGCTACAGCTAGTAATTGCAGGAGAATAAACCATGGCCTCCTTAGCCATGCCAGAATGATCGCTATCACCTCAACTTCAATACTAAAAATTCTCTGAACTAAGTCCTGAAAAATGAATGGACAAAAGGCCCATATACATGTGCAATCACAGGGCGCCCATAAACTTACCGATAATCATCCGAAACAGCAGTTCGTATGCATCGTGCGTCGCAGTTCGGGCCCATGATCGCATATGTGTACGAAACTTTACACTGCACTCTCCTGTGTTAAATCTTGACAGCTTAGAACATTGGCCTTTTGGTTTTGTCTTCCAGAGATATGGATTGCTGATAGGGATCTTAGACATCTCTGGGCCCATAAGAGGGGGGGGCTACCTCGTAAAGTTGAGATATACTACAGGTGCCTCCTTGATTTACAATGTACCTCACTGCTGTAGTTTTATTCTTACTTTATGACATCTTACCCTACTAGATCTGTTTTGAAGAACACTAAGGATAACTTTGTTCTAAAAGGTTGGAGCTTTCCCCCGATCATAAGCCAGTGACCCTGGGCTGTTTTTTCTTGCATAAAGGCTCTCCGACCAGTCTCCGATGCATCGGTTGTCAGGTAAACCTGAGGACCCAAAACAAGCAAAACACCCTGTTGCAAGTTTCATTTGTAAACCACAATCTTAGATCGTTTCTTATACGGTTTGGCAGCTTTAGTATTTTTTTCATCCTTCTCTTGAGAAAAGAAAATGTTGCAAACTTCTTATGTGCCATGGTTCCCTTTACCATTGGAGTGGCCACCGACATTAGGCCTAATATCTTTAACAAGGAACTATTACAGAGGACTTTGGTAGCTTCCTGATTCGTTGAGTATCTGCTATCATCTTTTCTACTGGAAGAGACACCAGGTTTTTTTGTTGTCTGGAAACAGGCTCTGAGATTTTTTACGATGGATTTAACTTGTTTTTTTTCTACGTTGACCCCTTAGCCATGTTTCTAGATGAATAGGAAAATTTCTCCTGTGTGCCAATGCGATTGTTCTTCCGAATCTACTACCACCAACACATTGTATAGGTTATAATTGACTGCTAATACCTTGTTCTTAGATATCAGCATTACAATTAATTTGGTGAAAACCCTTGGAGACTGTGTGAATGGAAGGCTAGTAAATGATGACCTCCTGTTTCGAAACAGACATTTTCTTGAATGAGAATGTATAGGCACATGAGAATACGCATCTTTTAAATTTATGCTTGTTAACCAATTTCTCTTAATTACTTGGATGGCAGTTGGCAGAGTCTTCAACCTGAATTTTTCTTTTAAAACATGTATTTTTGATGGCGCAGATCTAATATTGTCTGAGGGCACCTGATGCTTTTCTCACCAAAAATAGTATTAAGTAAAAACCTCTGACTTTTTTTTTTGGAGGGACCAGTTCAATTACCTTTGAGGCATATTGGCATAACCACGGCAGAGAAATTCCCTTCCAATAAGAACCAAACACTCTTGCCATAAGTCAGCCTGCTCTAGGAGATGCCAGAAGAAAAAGGGCGGATTTTATGCATTGAAATCGGAAATATAGCATAGGCTTCTGAATAACAGATGCTTAAAACAGACAAACCAATTGCAGCAGCAGGGAAACAGGCCAATCCACACCCAGGATTTTCTCTCCACAGGCAAAACCAAAGGCTGCAACATGTTGGAGTCTCAGGAAGGCAGAGGGCGAGAACACCCGTGGACAAGGCCCCAGTGGCCAAGTAAGCCCTTGCAGTGGACAGGAAAAAGACCAGGGATGATTGGTAAATGGGGACTTATAACAGCTTTTCTTGTCCAAGCAATCGAGGGAGTTAACCCTTTAGTTAATGCTGCAATTGTGACTGGGGAAAAATAAACATTAGCCACCTTTCTGCACATATAAGGGTAAAAAAACACAACTATCAACGGCTTAAGAACAAACATCACAGGATATTTTTCAATAAGCTTCACTTTAACCCTGCTTTAGCATATGATATGTAAGTTCAGAAAGTATCCGTGATATAATATATTGTATTAAGTTTCAGCCACACTTAATTTTCCTGACAATCCATACAGGTAAAACAAAAAATACTATGAATCAGGACTAAAGAAATATCAGATAATTTTATCTAGTACATGGACCCTGACTGCTTTTTATATATTCTCTTGTGTACCACTGAACACATTCTGGGTAGAGCCCTTATCCTTTTTTGTTATATAAATTACAGCATTTCTGTTTCATGCAACGGGAGACACCTGCACAAATGTTAACTTTAGGATTAAGCTCATTTAGGTCTAGATATTGGAGATTTAAAGAATATAAATAAATGTATCTAAATCTTTTATATAAATGTTACACAAAACCCTAATGGAAGGGGGTAAATAATTCTAAAAATACAAACAACAAATGTGTATATATCTTTTATAGATACTTTGAAACCTATTTAAGAATAAGACAGCAATATAGGTTTGTGAAGTGATTTCCTTTGGTTGCGGTTTCATACAAGCCATTTTTATAATCTTATACATAAACCCAAAGCGTCTGATCAGTTAAGCAAATTACTGCACTAGTGGCATTGCTCACTAAGAACCATCCCGAAACCGTCCAGAATCCTTCCTTGCCCCAAGTTCCGCCATTTTTACGCAAATTTATGGTGGGTTTTGGTAATTTTAACAATACGTTTTGTTGTTGATACAGACGGGAATAAACAGATCAGAGAATTATTAGTAAAATAAGCAATAACACAGATCTGTTCAGAAAAATTGGGAGTCAGGTTTAAAGTATTTGTGTCTATATACATCGGTTTGCAAAAGTATTCAGCCCCCTTGAAGTTTTCCACATTTTGTCACATTACTGCCACAAACATGAATCAATTTTATTGGAATTCCACGTGAAAGACCAATACAAAGTGGTGTACACGTGAAAAGTGAAACGAAAATCATACATGATTCCAAACATTTTTAACAAATCAATAACTGCAAAGTGGGGTGTGCGTAATTATTCAGACCCCTTTGGTCTGAGTGCAGTTAGTTGCCCATAGACATTGCCTGATGAGTGCTAATGACTAAATAGAGTGCACCTGTGTGTAATATAATGTCAGTACAAATACAGCTGCCCTGTGACAGCCTCAAAGGTTGAAGAGAATCTTGGGAGCAACAACACCATGAAGTCCAAAGAAAACACCAGACAGGTCAGGGATAAAGTTATTGAGAAATTTAAAGCAGGCTTAGGCTACAAAAAGATTTCCAAAGCCTTGAACATCCCACGGAGCACTGTTCAAGCGATCATTCAGAAATGGAAGGAGTATGGCACAACTGTATACCTACCAAGACAAGGCCGTCCACCTAAACGCACAGGCCGAACAAGAAGAGCGCTGATCAGAAATGCAGCCAAGAGGCCCATGGTGACTCTGAACGAGCTGCAGAGATCTACAGCTCAGGTAGGGGAATCTGTCCATAGGACAACTATTAGTCGTGCACTGCAAAAAGTTGCCCTTTATGGAAGAGTGGCAAGAAGAAAGCCATTGTTAATAGAAAAGCATAAGAAGTCCCGTTTGCAGTTTGCCACAAGCCATGTGGGGGACACAGCAAACACGTGGAAGAAGGTGCTCTGGTCAAATGAGACCAAAATGGAACTTTTTGGCTAAAATGCAAAATGCTATGTGTGGCGAAAAACTAACACTGCACATCACTCAGAACACACCATCCCCACTGTCAAATATGGTGGTGGCAGCATCATGCTCTGGGGGTGCTTCTCTTCAGCAGGGACATGGAAGCTGGTCAGAGTTGATGGGAAGATGGATGGAGCCAAATACAGGGCAATTTTGGAAGAAAACCTCTTGGAGTCAGCAAAAGACTTGAGACTGAGGAAGAGGTTCACCTTTCAGCAGGACAATGACCCTAAACATAAAGCCAGGGCAAAAATGGAATGGTTTAAAACAAAACATATCCATGTGTTAGAGTGGCCCAGTCAAAGTCCAAATCTAAATCCAATCGAGAATCTGTGGCAAGATCTAAAAACTGCTGTTCACAAACGCTGTCCATCTAATCTGACTGAGCTAGAGCTGTTTTGCAAAGAAGAATGGGCAAGGATTTCAGTCTCTAGATGTGCAAAGCTGGTAGAGACATACCCTAAAAGACTGGCAGCTGTAATTGCAGCAAAAGGTGGTTCTACAAAGTATTGACTCAGGGGGCTGAATAATTACACACACCCCACTTTGCAGTTATTGATTTGTTAAAAATGTTTGGAATCATGTATGATTTTCGTTCCAATTCTCACGTATACACCACTTTGTATTGGTCTTTCATGTGGGATTCCAATAAAATCATGTTTGTGGCAGTAATGTGACAAAATGTGGAAAACCACAGTAGTAAGTTGTGTTAAGCTGGCCATACACCACCTCAATTTGACGTGAACATTGAATATATCATAACAGCAAGTGAAGCAGTGGTTTTACCTTCTGACTTTCCCTGGCTGGATCACAGTTTGCGATATTATGATAATAATATCAAACCACAAAATGATCAGGCCAGGCTGTTGTTGGAACATAGCAGGAAAGAAAGGAGGTTAGTGTATGACCAGCATTACAGTTCAAAAACGCAATGTCTTGCAAAGCCAAGCACCTGACTACCAATAGTATATTAAAATGTTTTCACGGACACAAACTCACTTTGGTTCTAGTCAGATTAGTGCCCAATAAAAATATTACACTCAAATTTTCATCATTTTAATCTAAAACAAAAATGAAAAAAAATTAAATGAATGCACAGATTTAAATGAGTCCAATTCAGGAGATGCATGCAGGGAAAAGTTTCTGTTTATTAACAGGTTTCACACTCAGGTCTTTTTTGGGATGCAAGATAAGCCACTGCTCCTAATGCAGCTCTCGGACTGCCCTTTGAAGGACAAATATGGCAAAAAATAACAGCTGACAGCTCACTTCTCAGCCCCAGCAGGAAGAGCAGAACTTTTATAGCTCACCAAAAATGCTAGCAATCACCTAGGGAAATAGGTGTAGGGCATCATCTTGGTATACAAGCTATACATTTTTGGCTACAGGAACACAATGATTGTTCTAGGGAACAAAGTGCCTTCATTGTAGAATCACTCAAGTATTTGTTGGATTATAATTTTTTTATGTTCCAAGGTTCGTACTACCTTCAGACACGTGGGACCGCCATGGGGGCGAAATTTTCGCCCTCATACGCCAACCTATATATGGGTTGGTGGGAGCGGTTCCACGTGTATGGAGATAGTAACCCGTATAAAGACAATATTATGTTACTATCGATACATAGATGATTTAATCATCATCTGGAAAGGAGACAAGGCAGATATTGTTAATTTTGTTCAATATTTAAATTCTAATGTCTTGGGTTTAAATTTCACCTATTCAGTGAATTAGGTTGAAATACCATTTTTATATATATTGTTCAAATCAAAATCTGGTATAATCACTAGTGATGTATATAAGAAACCTCTATCCAGAAACACTTTGTTGAGATATGACAGTAGTCATCCTAAACCATTATTAAAAATCATACCAACTAGTCAGTTCATTCGCATTAGAAGAATTTGCTCTTCATGGGACTACTTTAATCAACAAGCTATGGTTCTATGGGATACATTTTTAGATCGGGGTTATAACACAGGAGTAATTAAAAAAGCTTATGATTATGCAATTGGTCTAAATCGTGACCAATTAATAAAATCTAAGAATGTGTAAGAAATATTCTTCTAAAGATCAAGAGATAGGGGATAAAGATTTCTCACTCAACTTTATTACAACTTATAGCAGAGAATCTAAATATATATATGATGTTATTAAAAAATTTTGGCCTATATTGATGGTTGATCCAGTCTTGGCTGGTATCACTTATCGTAGATCAAGAACAATATCTAACTATGTGACTCACGTGTGGGTGTGGGATACAATATGTAGGTAAAACGACACGTAAATTAAAACAACGTCTGTATGAACACTCCAACTCAATTACAAGTAAAGATAACCGCACAGCCCCAGGTACCCACAGCCTTACCTGTCAACAGACCAACAAATGTGTATACATGGGTATTGAGCAGGTTGTGGTAGGCTGTAGAGGAGGGGACAGAAATTCCGCTCTCTCAAAAAGAGAAGTTTGGTGGATCTTGGAGTTAAAAACTAGATTTCCTAAAGGCTTAAATAGAGATTGGGAGGTTTCCCTCTTTATATGAATTTTTAAATGAATTCTTAATAGTCTGTGTTACTATTAATAATTATCAATAAGAGCTCCTTTTATGTGTTCCTATTCTTTTATGTGTTCCTATTCTCTTATGCCTTTGTAGTTTTGGGGGGAAATAAATTATATATAGGGTTAAATCTGTAAATTTGTGTTCCTATGCCTTTATGCTTTTGCTTATTTGAAATTATATAGGGTTGAATCTTTGTTCCTATTTCTCTATATCTTTGTACCTTTGAAAATTATATAGGGTTAAATCTGTGACAATCTCTATATTTAAATAATTATTTGGACAGTATTATTCACCCCTTAATCAGTTCTATTGCACATTGTTATATAATATGCTATGAGCTACTTTACACCTGTATATTTATACTTGGTATCTATTTGAGATTGCTGCTATTTGTTATGTTATTATGTTTTAAGTTACAAGATTGTTTGTTTTTTTATTATATATATATATATATATATATATAAATATAAAAAATAAAAACAACCAACTTGTAACTAAAACATAATAACATAACAAATAGCAGCAATCTCAAATGATACCAAGTATATATATTATATATATATATATATATAATATATATTATATATATAATGAGGACACCTGTATTCCTCCAATGAATATAGAAAAGAACAAATCTGTGCAGCACTCGTAGAAATTTATTCTTGGTTAATTTTTATGCATGTAATTTAACAGCTCATTAGCTAACCTTATAAGGCCTGTGAGATTAAGAAGAGGTTGAAATCTTTTTTATCCACAGCCAGATTGAATAATGTCATTGATGTGAATATGGAAAAATATCTTTTTGTGGACTTTCCGTCCAACCCCCTGTTCTATGTTCTCCCTAAAATACATAAGGACCCGATCCACCCTCCAGGGCGCCCTATAGTGGCGGGCACTAATTCGATCTTTTGTCCTATAGCTACCCTGGTGGATCTGGTCTTTAATCTGATTGTGGCTTCTACTAGAACAATATCTAACTATGTGACTCCTAGTATGTTACCTATTAAAACCAACACTAATTGGCTTGCACAAACGGGTATGTACAAATGTGGAAGGGGCAGGTGCAGATGTTGCACTTTTGTGTTTTCTGCATCTGTTTTTTCGTCTAATGTTACTAAAAAAACATATAAGATCAAAAGATATATAAATTGTGAATCCCAATACGTGATCTATTTGTGGATCGGGTCTTTAATCTGATTGTGGCTTCTACTAGGTCCTATATAAAGGACACTAGTGATTTTTTGGCTAAATTGAGAACTTTGAATATTTCCGAACAAGTGCTATTGGTGACATTAGATTTCACTAGTCTGTACACACCCATCCCCCATGTAGAGGGAATGGAGGCTGTCAGACAATCGCTAATACACAACACCCAGTATGGTGATGACGTCATCTCATTTTTTATGGGACTCTTGAGATTTGTGCTATATGATAATTACTTTAAATTCTCAGGAAATTACTACCTACAACTAAGGGGGAGCGCTATGGGATCCAATGCCGCTCCTGCATATGCTAACACCTTTATGTGCTCCTTTGAGGAGAGACACGTCTATGTGCACCCCATGTTCAGAAATTTTTGTCTGGCTTGGTGGCGGTACATAGACGATGTCTTCCTCATATGGGGGGGCGACATTGGATCCCTACAAAGGTTCATTGGGGATTTGAATGGTGCGGACCCCAATATATCTTTTACTAGTACTCTCAGTTCCACTAAAATCGATGTTCTTGTGACTAGAGTGGGCTGTGCATTGACCACAGACATATACAGGAAGGAGATTGATAGGAATTCCTTACTTTCTTTTGACAGTTTCCATCCCCCTCATGTCAAAACTTCCATTATACGTAGTCAATTCACTAGGGTCCTACGTAAAACGAACGACCCTATATTACAGGATAGGAGACTTAATGAAATGCAGGCACGTCTTGCCCAGTGAGCGTATCCTAGATCATTGCTGACAAAAGAAAGATCTATTTTACAACAAGAAAAAAACAAACGAGATAAAGAAAACCGTTTGGTTTTCGCAACAAAATATAATGTTGCGAGTAAAGAGATTTCTCATATTATAAAGAAACATTGGCATATTCTGCGACAGTCCTATCCGGACATCACAGAATTTCAGGACATGCCCATTGTGGCCTATAAGAGAGCAACTACTATAGGCAACAAATTGGTTAAAGCAGATGTCCCAAAGAAAACACCTTTGACATTCTTGGGGACACCTAAAATAGGGATGTTCCCCTGTAGGTCGTGTGTACAATGTACCTTTGTTCAAAAATTCGATAGGTTCGTACATCCGACTACTCAACGGACTTATGAATTAAAAAATTGTTTCACATGTGATACCGATTTTTGCATTTATGTATTAAGGTGCCCTTGTGGGTTGCTCTATGTTGGGGAGACCACCCAAAAGGTGAAGGGTCGTATCTCCCAACATAGGTCTTCCATTAGGTGTGGGCATTCTCATTTACCTGTTCCTCAGCATTATGCTGTTGCTGGCCACAGCTGTGACCAGCTGACGTTTTTTTGTTATTGAACAGATCTGTAAACAGAGAAGGGGAGGTAATAGAGTTTTAAAACTAAAACAAAGGGAAGTCTTTTGGATTCATGAACTCAATAATCTGTGGCCTAATGGTCTTAACAGGGATTATGACCTTTATGTATATATCTGATAATTGAATCTTTTATATTTACTGTTGGAATATTTTTGTATATGGATGCTTTGTTGCTTAATTGATATTTGTCATGTGATTAGGTCAGGTGTTTTTGCACAGGCCTTATAAGGTTAGCTAATGAGCTGTTAAATTACATCATTCTAATATGGCTTGAGAAAGGTAATGGATGTTACCGAAACGTCACCTTTTATTTTTATACGATGATTAACCAAGAATAAATTTTCTACGAGTGCTGCACAGATTTGTTCTCTTATATATATATATATATATATATATATATATATATATTTTTTTTTTTTTTTTTTAAATGTTTCAAAAAAAATTTTGATACATGTTTTTATGCATCTTTACATCCAGTGTAGCTTTTACCCCTAGAAATCGATGGTTTCTCTTTATTCCAGCATTGTATTAACCCTTTTTCTTAATCTCTTTTGAGATCTGTGAGTATTTATCTTTACTGCTTAATTGTTAGCAGGTGTTATAGGTTCATTGTTGGTTATTTAAGATCACTATCGAGATGTAGGAGTTTCCCTCTGATGAAGTGACGATATTTACATCACGAAACGCGTCAGGGCACTATGATTGTCTCCCTCTGTGAAGCATGCTATATTCGGCAATAAAAGTTACGTTTAATTCGCAGTTGGTAGCAGTCCCTCATCTTTTTTCTATAGGGCATCCTGCATCCCTGGAAATAACTTTCATAATTCAAAATGTCATTTTTAAAAGTTTACTCAATTATTAAGTTTTTTTTTCTTTTAAAAGGAAATCAGAAAAATATCTGCAATACTCACTGTATCCCATTCCCTGCACAAAGTACTTGAATGCTTCAGTCAATTTTCCTGGCTATGTAGAGAAAAATAAGTAAATGAGTAAAGTTCTGAATTCTGCACACCTTTTATAATAAAATATGCTGGGTGCCATGTTATTAGAGATGAAGTTCAGGTCCGATTTGAACCTGAATCCGAATTGGATCTGACTTTTTTGAAGTTCGGATTGACCTTTTAGATCTCATGGAATTTTTGAAAAATCAAAACAAACTGGACATTTTAAAATTTTCAAAAAAGATCCAGCCACATGACCTGAAATCACCAACCACAGCAGTACCAACCTCCTGGTTATGAAAGTCAGCACTCAGGGCATGTTTTGTGTTACATAGAAAATAGTACATGGAATCGTGAATGGTGTTTTAATTTTTAAAAACTTCAACACACGTTTCAGGGTTACAATCCCCCTTCTTCAGGTGATGTGAAAGCAATGTGACTCAGGGTTAAAAACCCTCTTGTCCAGTGTAGAGGACACCCTTTTGTGGGAGTGTCATGTGCAAATGAACATATTATACATGTGAACACATAGCAGCATTTAGAATGTGAAATAATACATTAGGTGTATGCTTGTGAAGGTTCTCATTCATCCAGGTCATGGTATATCTGTTGTATTCAATTAGATCAACTGGACTTGAAGTTTAGTTCTTGAAGACGTTTCGCTAGTCATCCGACTGGCTTTCTCAATTCAGAATGACTTGTACAAGAATCTGTGGCAATTATGTACCCTGGAAAATCCCAATTAGCATATCACAGCCAGGTGTTAAGGGTGTGATTAGATAGAGGCTAAGAGGTGTTATAGGACCATACAGCAACTGCATCAACGTATGGGCCAGCACAGAAGAGCCAATTCCTCGGGTCAGGACTCAGCCGTGTATCTGCATCTTAAGGATAAAGGACATACCTTTGAAGATTGTAATGTTAACATACTGGCGAAGGAACGTGACTGGTTCAAGAGAGGTGTTAAGGAGGCCATTTATGTGAAAATAAAGAAACCAAGCCTAAATAGAGGTGGGGGGGTTCGACACCAACTGTCTGCCATGTACAATGCTGTTTTGACACCTACACTGGGCGTTCATAACACCTCTTAGCCACTATCTAATCACACCCTTAACACCTGGCTGTGATATGCTAATTGGGATTTTCCAGGGTACATAATTGCGAAACGTCTTCAAGAACTAAACTTCAAGTCCAGTTGATCTAATTGAATACAACAGATAATACATTAGGTGAAATATTATAAATTTAAAAATCTAGTTAAAAGGTGCTAAAAAGTACAATATAAAACACCAAATGTATTATTTCACATTCTAAATGCAGCTATGTGTTCTCATGTATGTTAATTTGCACATGACAGGCCCACAAAAGGGTGTCAATGTTTTTTGAAAATTAAAACACCATTCACTTTGGAGTGCCACTCCGTGTACTAATTTCTATGTTCATCGTTTTTTCCCTTGCAGGTGGGAAATTTTGGATGTCTGCACCAATGTAGGCAGTGAGCACTTGGACAATCACTTACTGCTGTTTTGTGTTACAATCCGTTTGTGCTAAGATTTTACATTATTGAAACAAATGCTAATCATATGCGCTCTGAAAATTGAGTGCTAAGAGATATGCTTCACCAGTATTTAAAGCTGTCTAGGAGATTGTGATTTGTGACAGGCAGTGAAAAATCCAATGCGAAACCTCGAAAATAGCTTGAACGTGATGGAAAATATTTTTTTTTTTAGTTTTGGTTATTTGTATGTGTTCCCCAGACACTACCAAACTATTACTAATTCTACCTAAAATTTAATTGGAACTTTCAGATCTTTTATCTCCCATTGACTTCTATGGGTCTGTTTTTGGATTTTCAAATTTTTTTGTAAAATCCAAAAAAGGAACAAAACTTGCTAGTTTCAGTGCAGTGGTGAATGTACATTAAGATTCAAATCTGTCATTTACATGATGAAACGTTTTGGTTTTCTATGAAAGGTGCATAATACAATTGCAGTAGTAAATGGCTTAAAAGTGATGTTAGTGATCTGGCATAACAGGGCATGTAGAGTTTTGTTAGTTGTATTCGACTATCGTTATTTATTAATTTATTATATCAGCAAGGAGCTGTACATGTGGCATTGGGCATTGCTTTTAATTCGATAGAGCAATATTTAATAATAAAGACATTTAATACATTTCTACATTGCATGTGGGATTTGTAGCATTTCTTTGAGACAATAGGTAAAGCTAAACTGCAGAACTATAAATCCTGTAAGCTCCCACCAACATGATTAAAGGGTCACAATACTCAAACAACTTTACATTATCTGAAACTACAATTTGAGAGAAATGGTGGTACTGCGGAATTTATCTGTGCTTGCTTTGTAATTAAATGATTCATGTCTAGTTAGTTTTCCTAATTGCCCCCACCCCCCTTACTAACTGCCTCCTTGTAGTGTCTGTGACACTTGTAAGTTCTTTATAGCCTTACCATAGACATTGCTTTGTATACACATCTCCCCCTCCCTTCTTTTCTCTGCTAATTCTCTTAATTGTTGCAGAGAGTGTGGTGGCAGGCAGCCAAAGATCATAGTAAGAGGTCAGGGATGGGGATAATATACTTTCTGCTTCTGGAGTGACACGACTTTCCCTCAAATTATGATTTCTCAGAATCTACAGCTTAGATTAAAGTAGTGAACTCTAATAATCTAAAGTTATATGTTTTTTACAGTATAAATACCCTTTAAATATTGATAAAGATTTATTGCTGTGGCAATGTGTGAATAGTGTTGTATACTGCAAGAAGAAATATGGTTATGTTGTATGGTCTATTACAATAAACACAGAGAGACCTGTCACTGGGATATAAAGAAGGTCTACAAATGTAGTTAAGACATTTAGACTGTTGGTATTGTGAAAGCATGATTTATACCTGGGTTATTTGTGGCTGTCCACCAGAATCTGCCATCTGAAATAGACATAAAAACAATGTGAGCAATACATATATACGGAATTATATATATAATATTCCCAGGGATATATGTTAGAAATACATATATATAAAATTATATATACATCACTTCTAGCTGCCTGGGTGCAAATGGCTAGGACTCAGGAAAAAATCCAGTGCAATCCCACCCTCAGTGGGCCTAGGCCCATTTGAAAATACAAGTTTTATTTCTATTTGTGCTGACTGGAGACAGGGCCATTGCTACTTTCAGTGTGTGTACAGTTATCTTTTGGCAATGGGCACAGCAATGAAAGGCAATCAGCAAACAAAAATTTAGCATTTCAATCCCTGGTTAGTTCTACTATTCTGATGGTTGGTCTGGTTTATATCTATGCATTATTGAATGTTTTATGGCTCAGACATTAAACTTTGTACCTTTACTATATTTCTCTTTCTACAAAAAGTCTCTTAGAAAGTGTAACCCTTATTACCTTCAGGAATGAGGTCTGTGTTGGATCCAGTTTTGAGTTACATTCCACCTGTAATTAGACAGAATAAGATGAACACGTTTTAACTTTGTAGGGGGGGGGGGGGGGGGGGTTTAGATTATTTATATATATATATATTTTACACATACCACAGCATCCTCATGAGGAGCTTGGTCACCAACAACTAGCATGACAGGACACCTGCAAAAAAAATGTAAGAAATTGAGAAATCAACTCAAAATTTGGAAGTTTTACTTTATTTAAAGCGTATCTCCGCTGGCAAAATTTTTCCCCCGCCATTACGTTTCTTTAATAAGACGAGCAGGAGCCAGAAGAGAAGGTAAGCTCCTTCCCCGCTCACTTGCTCCTCCGACACGTAGTCTGACAGGTCGTGACAGACTCTCAGGGTTATTCAATAAAAATTCTTATAGTTTAAAATGGTGCTAATTTTGCCCTAACCAATCAGATGTAAGCTTACAAATGTTAAATATGATTTCCCTGTCTGTATTCCATACGCATAGAAAATTACCTGAAATTTATTAGAGATTTTATCCCAACTTTCACTTTCACGGGGGGGGGGGGGGGGGAAACACCCTTTTACTACCAGTGACCAGAGATAAAATAAAATAAATAGTTTTTCTGGAAGGTGATTTAGCAGTGAAGGGTTATACAAATTGATAGAATCATAATAATGTTAATGGTTAACTATTGAGCCAAACAGTGTCCCATTTATTAAACCTAAAATGATATTTAGAAGGTAAGGCGCCCCCAACGGGGTTTTCAAAAACCTGCTTGTACCACCGCTGACAACCTAATAAGTAATTGTGGGGGAACACTGGCCACTATAGTTGCCCTTTGAGCATCTCTGGGAAATACAGGAGAATTGTGTAAAACCTTAGTTCTCACCATCACATTCTGTGTAAGGCACAATAGCAGAAATTGCTTAAAGTTTGGTGATGTCTAATAAAGTGTTGTGCCAAAACTCAAATATTTTTCCCTATGAAATTACAAAATCTAGTACATAAAGGAAGGAAATTGCAGTTTCATACAATTTCCACAACATTAATTAGTTTGTAGCTTTATTGCCATGAAAACAGCAGCGGTCAAAATTTAATTTGTGTAAGGGCTGTGATGCTACTTATAAAACAGGTTTCAGAAACGGATGGCATCTGTGTACACATCACATTTATATGACAACATATACGCCAATTCCCTGCAATAAATACTAGGACTTTTACATAGTTTACACATTTTCTTTGCTTTGTTTAAACACTATATTTATCTTCTGTTGCCTGTTAATACAAAGCTCTGTAGCCCTCTTGCAATGCAAATTACATCTGCCTTCGCATTCCTCTGGATAATTTTTTTGACCGTTGAACACACTGTAAACATACTGGATGTATGTGTCATTATATAACCTTCACATCTAAGTTACTATATTTTCTGCTCCATTTATTTTATGCTTGCACATTACCTGCAGCCACTAGTCAGCAAAAGGTTTTGCTCGATTCAGTGACAGAGCAAGAACACTGTATTACACAGTGCCTCTCAATGGCATACCATCTGGAGAGTGACAGCTGCAAAGGACTAGCTATGTAAGGGACACCATGGGGCTGCTAATCTCTCTAATCTATATTTCTGTAACACTGATTATATTAGAAAGGCTGACAGAACAGCTTCAAATTGAATTTGTTTTTATTTTCTCAAAACTGAGCCTTCTCATGGCTGTTGGACCTGTCCAACTCTTTAAAAGGCTTGGTTCTATACAAATTATATATATATATATATATATATATATATATATATATATATATATATATATATATATATATAATCAGTCTGAAAGGGAGGTCTTCAAACGCTGAGGGATGACGAAGATCTGGTCATCAGGTCACCAGATAAGGGGGGTGCAATTGTGCTTTTAAAGGGACTGTAAAATCCCCTATACTCCCAAAAATAATTCTGTGCCATTCGTTTCTATTATTCACAGGGAGGTGAGATTATTCTCACCTCCCTGTGAATAATAGGACGCTCGGAGGACCGCGGGCAGTGAAGGAGCGGTGCAAGTGGAGCGGCGTGGTAAGGTAAGTGCCAGGTCCCCCGAGCGTCCTATTATTCACAGGGAGGTGAGAATAAGCGTTCTCACCTCCCTGTGAATAATAGAAACGAATGGCACAGAGTTATTTTTGGGGGTTTAGTGTTCCTTTAAAAAGTGATTACTATATATCTAAATTACGCTCTCTACTGGACGGTTCGGTTGTTTATCAAAAATGTACTGGGGATCCTACCAATAAGCTAAAATTGGAACTAGATACCAAATTACAGTTTGCCAGAAATAATGGTTGGATAACGGAAAAATTATTTGCTTTTTTGGTCACCAGTTCCGAAATGCCACCTTATTTATACTTTGCCAAAAGTACATAAGAGCCTTAGTGCTCCCCCGGGGAGACCGATTGTTTCATCTCATGGTTCTTTGTTTAAGCCCATTGCTCAGTATTTGGACAGCTTCCTGCAGCCACTGGTTAGGACCATTCCCCTTATATTTAAGGGACAGTCAGCATCTCATTAAAATTCTAAAAGAAGAAATGTCCCCTATGAGTCAAATATGACATGTGATGTTAAAAATCTATATACTATTATTCCACAGGATAAGCGGCGCTTGTTGGGACCGGAACATCAAGGCCCGCCCATATTTTCCCATAGGTTCCTTATGGACCTATTACTTTTTATCCTAGAGAACAATAATTTCAAATTTGAAGAGTTTTTTATTCAACGCACAGGTATAGCCATGGGGTCCAATGTGGTCCCAGCTGTAGCAAATCTGTATATGAATTGGTTTGAACAACAGTATATTTATTCAGTGGCCCAAAAGTCTATTCTATTATATAAACGCTATATTGATGATATGATATTTTTATGGAAGGGCACTAGAGATGAAGCTGAATTGTTTGTCCAGGAACTCAATGATCTCCCTACTCCAGTTAAACTCACTTTAACATGCAGCTCAGTGAGTATTGATTTTCTGGACATTTGCATTTTTAAAAATGACAATGTTTTGGGAACCACCCTGTCCAGAAAAGACACGGATAAGAATTCTATATTATATGGCACTAGTTGCTACCCCATGAGCACAAAACAGGGTTTGATTTTTAGTCAGTTCCTCTGTGTACTAATTAATAATACTAATATCCAAAATGCAGAGGCACAACTTGGGGAGATGGTCACTAGGTTGTCTGCTAGAGGACATCATCCTGATTTAATACAAAAACCAATTACAGAGAGCTAAATCTTATCTTACCGATAACTCTGACTCGGAGTAAAACCAACAGTAAGACATGTGACACGATTAACTTTTGTACTACTTTTACTCCTTACAGTGACAACATTAAGGATAGCACCCTGAGACACTAGGATATTGTCAAGAGGGATAAACACCTGCCTTTTGAACGGACTAGAGTCCGCAACACTTATAGGAGAGCTCATAATCTAAGTAATCTCCTGGTATGGACTTATGTATCTAAGATGAAAACCGACAATGTTAGGGGGCCTTTGGGTCCTTTAAAAACGGGGTGCTATCGTTGTCCAAATTATGTGACATGCAATGCCATGTTGGTGGGCAAAAGCATTGCACTCCCACACAATGGTAGAATGATTTCTATAAAATAATGTTTTTCATGTAATAGTAAATATATTATTTACTTTTTGGTTTGCCCATGTGGCTTACATTATATTGGTAAAACCAAAACAGCGTTTAAGGAACGCATGGCTAACCATTGGGCTTCCATCCGACAGGCATTGACAGCACAGGATACAGCACCTGTAACGTCCAAGTATGGTAACCTGGCAGTGGCCATGCACTTAGAAAGGGCAGGACATCCGCTGGCTAGCTTAAAATGCATGATTATTGATGGCCTCAATGATAATGAGTTAAAATCTGGTATGGACAAAGATAGATTACTCCTACAAATGGAGGCTATATGGATACACTTGTTAGAAACACACAGGGAGATTTAATAAAAGTTCTTATCATTAAAAATGGTGCTAATTTTAACCCTGCTTTTTGTAGTTTCTCTTTATCGTTAAATGTCCCATTTTTAACTGGGGATGATATCTTATATACCATTCAATTTGGAAGATGTTAACCTAATATATCCTGTATACACAGTCAGTTCTAGAAATTAAATGCCTTTTTTCCTATGATGTTAGCTATAATTTCAAAAATGTTGCAAAGTATTGCTCTTTGATTGTTGCTAAATATTGCTCTTTGATTCTATTGTAACTATATATGTTTAATCACACATTGTATTTCATTGTCCTATTTGGCTACTGCTTGGCCTTTGATCATCTGTTTTTTATTGATGTTTTAATCTGGGCGTTTCTTACACAGACCTCTGGGTATAAAAGGAAGTTGTATAAGCTTATGTGACATCCTGATGACGGCAAACTGAGTGTTGAAACGCGTAGATCGTTTATATGGTAAAATAAAAATGTTTTTTTTACAGAGCTAGCGAGGGAGAATATATAAGGAAGTATCCTATAAATGATTATGGGTCACTATATAACATAACATGCTACAGTGTTAATACTTGTTATATGTACAAGGTTTTGTGGGTTTCTAACAGGGGAAGCACCGGCCTCATCCAGTGTCCATACAAGCAAACCACTATGAGTCATACAAGCAAACCACTATAAGTCATGAATATGATGAATTTAGGGTATATAGAGACAGATTAAATAGGTGTCCATATTTGAGGTACTTTGATCAAGTATACGGCAGCATTAGCCTAGATACAAAATTTCATCTATCCTGCTGGTTGCCTAGCAACATGTCAACAAAAGCAGGAAGAGATTGTGCGGAGTATGCCGTGACGCTCGTGATGTAGGCGACGCACCAGTGATGACTCATGCGCTCCACTGTGGAACGCATTTAGCGAGACAAGACAAGGAAAGATGCAGTAGGACCAGAATGAGGTAGGAGCTTCCCTACAAGTTGGGGATCATGGACATGGTTTTATCTTATGCACTGCAAGTGTTTTAAGGGGTGATTGGGCCGATCACTAGGTTTGGGGGGGCGGGTCTGCATGAGGGTTTATAAGGAAGTCAGTGACACAGTGTTTTATCCTGTAAAAGTCTGTTAGGAAATCTTACAACATATGCTTCTTTTATTAGATTGATAATTTTGCTAGGTATTAGTCCACTGATTTAATTCTTTTAGAACTTATTTAAGTATTTAATATTATTTACTATTACACTTAGCACTTTATATTGAAAAGATTTTTAACTTAACTGTTAAGTTACATTGCACTTTGATAACTTTGTGGCACGTTATGATGCACTACAATATGCACCTTATTTAATTGTGGAAAGTATATGATAAATTTGTTTGTTTTTTCTGTTTTTTTGTGCAACAGATAAGTGTACACCAACTTACAAGGAAACACAATATACAGGCCTGGTCAATATTCAAAGTGGTGCACCATAGACAGGGGCACCCCTGATTAATGCACATGTTATGCGGGGAACCTGTTTATGTGCACTGTCTGCTTTGTGTCAGACCACCAGAGTAACCCACTGTATGCCATGCTTCCCATAATCCTTCCATAAAGCAGTGATCTGCTACAAATTGGTGGCAGCAGTGCTGGTAATACCATTTATTCTCCCTGTTTTCTTTGTATATTTGTTCTCTGTATTAAGCTATGGAGGCTGCTGATAGTATTCAGTTAAATCCTCCTGTCCTTGTACCTGCAGATGAAATTCCCCAATTAGACTCAGTAGCTCTACCAGGCCCAATTGCCAAACCTATTTTTCAATCTGGTCCATTTGATGGGGTAACTAGGGAGTGGACCGATTGGCTAGAACAATTTGAATTGGCAGCCACTGTTAATGGTTGGGATAAAGGTGCTCGCTTGCAAGTCCTTAGCCTTTTGCTTAGTGGTAAAGCCAAGCAGGTATACCAAGGATTTACTGTAAAACTGAAATAAAAAGCAGTTATCAGTTATTAAAAATTGCTCTGAAGCAACTTTTTTTCAATTAGATCTGTATAACAGTATATAAAGCATAAATCCATTTCTTTAGGTAAACTGGGAATGAGAAATGTTTGTTTATATGTTAGATTATTAGGGCAATGCAATTATAATAACATGATGCTGTGAGGTACCTTCTGTTATAATGTAAGAGGTACCATCACCACTTGCTGTGGTGAATACTTATAACTATTAGCCTAGCATGTTTAGTTTTAACCACACACATTGTAACAGGATTGCCTGGGTCTACTCTCAGACCTGCAGGATTATCCTATTTAGTTCCTCTCGAAGCTGGTGACTGTCTGAGTAACAGTTTAAAATATACCTGTGTTAAGATTCTATATCCACACATAGCAAAACACATAATTTCCATTGTGCACATATATTATCGGGGCACTCCAGGGACTTGTAAAGTAATAGTTTATTGCAACATACAACACGCCATCAACGCGTTTCGGCCGTCATATTGGCCGTCATCAGGTATATATATCATATATATATAAAAATTTACAACTACATTTAGCGGAAGTGCTACTGTTCTGGTCAAACAAATATAGAAAAGATAATCAATGCACAATATATCAATATATATATATATATATATATATATATATATCAAAAAAAAAAAAAAATATATATATATATATATATGTAGGTAGGTAGGTAGGTAGATAGATACACACAGATTATTGCCATGTCCTTGGGGTCAGGTGTTTTTCCTTTCCTTTGGCCACTATTGTCCCCTTATACTTTGTTATAGGGAGTGGACAGCAGCTGATAATTTGTGTGGCAGCACAAATAATCTCCCTATAAAGAGTAATTAGAAAACCCATGAAGTTTTCAATTCAAATGAAGTCTCAAAGCACAAGATAAAAACTACTACTGGTCTCTGTTCTAACATTCTCAAGCAAAGTGGTGCCTGTAGAAAAAAAATATACATCTGGACACCCACTGTAGAAAAGGGTTTCTTCCAATGGCACTTTTTTTTTATAAAACTGTATCTATTTAAAACATATTTTATCAAGGCTTGGTACACCATAAGCCAAATCAATAGTGTTATATAATATTGGTTGAATCAAGTGACAGTTAAGCTGGGTACACACAGTACCAATAAAGCCCCAATATTGTCAGTTTCGGGGGTTTATCGGTACTGTGTGTACCTTGCTTTCCCGAACGAACGCTCATTCAGGAAAGAGGGAAAATTTCCTTCCCTCGGCCGCGGTAGACTACCTATAGGGGAGTCTGCCACGGACGAGGGAAACACAGTCCCGAGCATTCTCCCTATGCACAGCATAAGGAGCGCTCGGGACTGTGTGTAATCCGATCTTTAAAAAACGACAGACAGGATTGTGCAGATCCTGTGTCATTTTTTCAAAAATTTTTGCTGTGCGTACCCAGCGTTATACAAAAGTAACTTGTCTTACAATAACAATATTAAAACACAAAAGGGGAACAAAGCATGAGACGTGCTTGGACATTCCAATATGACAACGATCTAAAACATCTAAGGCAAAGTTAACCTGTCATTGGCTACAGCAACATTTTTCCAGTAGTAAGTAAGAGCTATGAGTTGCTTTGCTAGACATCAGAGATGAGTTGGATACTTTTCTCCTTTCACCTTGTTTTTTTTAGGAGGTGCATGATAAGGTGTTTGGGGAGTGAGATATCGCTACCCCCGAATAAATACAGTGCCAGGTATCTGAAGAAGTGACTACATGGAATATGCATTCTTGTCCGCAATTTTTCAAAGGTTATCTAAAATAATGGTCATCTAAAATTTGGGAGAAATAATTGACCCCTAACCCAATGCAGTAATCAGAGGAAGAAAAATTTGCTACTTCCGGGTGATTCTTCAACAAGGTTTTTGATGTTTAGAATTTTATTCACATACCCTATATACTCGAGTATAAACCGAGGTTTTCAGGCTTTAAAAAAAGCCTGAAAATCTTCCTCGGTTTTTACTCGAGTCAATCTTTCTCCTACCTTGTCCGGTGGCCGCGCGATCCACATCCTCAGTGCGCTTCCGGATGATGTCGCTACCCGGCGCCTCTCACTTTGCGGCGCCGAGGATGAAGCGCAGAGGATGTGGAGCGAGCGGCCGCCGGACAAGGTAGGAGAATGCAACAGGGACACCAGGGCAAACAATATTTACAAATAAGAATAAAACCTTCTTTATTTGTGCATACTGTATGCACAAATAAAGGAGGATTTACCCCTATTTGCAAGTATTGGCTTCTGCAGATGTTTGAAAACTACAACTCCCAGCAATTAAAGCATGCTGGGAGTTGTAGTTTCCAAACATCTTAAGTGGCAAATACTAGTAGGGGTTACACCCTCGGTTTATACTCGAGTCAATCTCTTTCCCCTCCTTTTTTAGGTATAACTAGGTACCTCGGTTTATACTCGGGGCGGTTTATACTTGAGTATATACGGTATTGCCATATTTTGTGTTGCTGGATGTTAACACCTCAATTTTGCTAAGCGGGGATTCAAGGAATGCTGGGGGGGGGGGGGGGGGGGAGAAAAGAGGGGCAGGAGGTGGGGGGGAATTCATATAACCATGAGGGTGGAGTATATAGTGGGTCAGGTAGAAGTGGAATCACCCAGTCTGCGAAATATTTGAGCTGTCATGCTAAATAATAAATATGGAAATCCGGAATTTAGATCTTTGTGATGTGCCCAATTTAGTCTTCTGGCAGGGCAAGAGTCAAAGAAAGAAAATAAGGAGGCTGTTTAGTCACTTAAAAAAGGATATTGGGACATAAACCATGCTATGCTGTAATACATACTGCAATTTGGGGAGTAGGATGATTTCAATTAGATTAAGTGTAAATTTAGTGATTTAGCCTCTGACAAGGTCCAGTAAGGGGAGTATATTCCTGTTCATAAAATGTTTGGGGAGATTTTGCAATTATGAAATCTAGATATTTGAACTCTGAGACTATGGGGGCAATGTTGCGTACAAAGGGGGGAAAGTTTATATTCTCGTCCATGATGAATAGACCAGAATAAGGGACGAATTCTGATATTACATTATGGGCCATTCTGAGGGATGTGTCAGGATCAGCTATGTACCATGTACAAGACCATGTCATCCGCACACATACTTAATAAAGCCTTGTGGGAACCAAGATGATGTTTTGATGGGCTCTGAGTTGAATTGCTAATAGTTCTATGGCCAGAGAAAATAAGTATGGAGAAAGAGGGAAGCCCTGTCTAGTCCCTCTAGCGAATGAGAAGGGGGAGTGCACAACCTATTGACTTGTAAGGCTGCTTTCACATGCTATCCACTATTTTTTGGTCAGCAAAGTCACTCTGCTTCGTTGACCACGATAGCTACCAATTCAAACATGTCCACCCCCATAAACTTCATAACGTCTGCATTTCCTTTGTGTTTAAAAAAAGATATGTTTAACATCAGTCTTAGGGAAGGTGCTGAAAACTTTGTTACAGGATTATTATAGATATGATCTACAATTTTTGGGTAAAGTTGCCATAGGTAAAAAAAAATTCTACAGTGGGTGTGCAGAACCTGTGAAGAGTTTTGCTGGTAACTGCTCATCAGGTAGGATAAGCCAATCTGCCATGCACTTACTTTAGAGTGACATCCCCTCCACGCTCTAGGTTCAGGTCTCGTCGGCTGCAAAAATGTACATATCACCATTAGACAAGAAGCTAAACAACAATATGTTTAAACTTATACAGAGGCAATTATATTATTTTCTACCAAGTATGGAAGCTAAAGAGAATCCTATGACAAGATGTTTTATCATGTATGTACCTGTTGTAACTGTTCCAGTACAGCTGGTAATTGCTAATTAGAGGGGAGTTTAAAATGCTTTGTCTGTATTGACGCACAACGTCTGAATTTCCAGAAATTTCTTCCTGTAGAAAGACAGTTTATTAACAGCCTCAAATTTATTTGGCAGAACATATTCCTGTCTTTGTATTTTGATTACTCACAGCACTGAAGAGATGAGCAAGCATCTTCTCAGAAATAGATGATGTTAGGCCTGATAGCTGCAAGAGACAAATAAAAAGTTATCAGGGAAACGGACAAGGCTTTTATAGGTATCTCTACCTATAAAAATGACTTAGCTTTTTACCCTTTAAGTAAAGGATGGGAGGTTAAGGAGATTTGTCTTACCTCTCATTCAGGAGCAGGGTAAGACAAAACTCCTCACTTTCTTCAATTAAAGGGAAAAAAGCCAAGTAATTTTTATCGGTTGAGATACCCTTTAAAAAAGGAACACTGCCAAGACAGAATATCATTATACGACACACACACACCTCCCCCTGTTCTTTTTCAATATACAAATGACAAAATATTAGACAAATTTGTATAAATTCCTTATTTTTGTCATATTTTACATGATGTGCAATGAGTTTCTTAGCGCCATTTTCAAAGAAAGACATACGGTATCTATTAAATCCTTTACCTTTCCATAAGGTAGAAGATGATAACACTTCCCCAATAAAAAAAAAACACACACTTTTTTTCCAGTGACTGAATGTTAAAGGGGAAGTTCAGTGCAAATACATATGCTTTTCAGAAAAAAGAGCAGTATTTTTGTATTTTTTCATCCCAATGACCATAATCTGCCACTTCAGCATTTTGTCTGTGTATAAATAAATGCAACTGAAATACTGACTTCCTTTTTGCAAGACCCCTAGAAAAGACCATTATGGTCTTGCCCTTGACCCTGCGTCTGGGTCTATTCAGTTGCTCAGTAGGGATCTGAGTATGTTTGACCCATCCAACAGCCAATCAGTAAAAATTGTTAGGAACATTCCAAGGAAGTGGTGCATCCTGGGAAGAAGAAGGACTGTTAGAACCTAAAATGTCAGCTCACTAATGTCAACAGCAGGGAACAGCAAAGGGTATGACATTACACAAACTAACAATTTAACAAATATTAATAATTTCCACTAAGCTGTCCCTTTAATGTATGGTGCACTTTGCATTGGTTTTATACAAGAATTTACAAAAAAACCCCATCAACTATTACATTTTATGAGAATATACAGCACTGAAAACTAACATTTTCTTTGTACTTTCATGGGGTATCTTTTAAATGTGAATAATAAACCCCTCCCCCCCATTAGTACCCAGGGAGAAGACCTAAATTGGTACACCTAGGTACTTTCTCAATCAGCTGTTTAGCTTACCTAATATCTCCCTCGTTGCACCATTCCACTGTGCCCTTTCCAATCTGTTGGACACAAGCAATTGGTCCACTTCTGTCTTCTTCCTTCAGCCCATGATGTGACCAGAGCAGCAAGGGAAACTTCAAGCAGGTAGAACAGCTGATCTGTAAAGTACCCAGGTATGAGGATGTAGCGGTTTAGGTCCTCTCCATTGGTACTACTAATTTGATAAGAGTGAAGGGGAGCGCAGGGGAGGTAAGTATAAATAAAAAGAGGGTTTGTTTGTTTTTTGCGCCAATAAACTGTTTCTGTAGCTTTTCAAGTGTGGTGTTAAAGCTGCATACTAACATTGATTAATGTTAATGTTTGTAATATTCCTGTGTGCAAAGTCATTAGAAAGTGGGGGTCATCTTTGTCAATTCGATTTCCCAATAACACAATAAATGGGCTCCATAACTTATTTGTGTTGGGTCACTGGCACTGTACTTATTCAGATCAGGTTTAAAGGAAATATTATTGCCCATAAAAAACTGGACCCTTTACTTATCCATTATAAAGTTTGATTTATATCATACACTTTTTCACTCTGTGTGCAGAAGAATTTTGCCAGTGGCATATGCCACAGGTTAGAAAATGTAATGTAATGCATTCAACAACTATCTGCTGCAAAATTCCAAGTAAATATTCCCTATGTGAGAGCGGTATACTGCACCAAGCAGTTAAAAGTAATCTGTAATAAGCTCCTGTCCCTTATATTATATTTTTGGTATAGCACCTTTAAGCCAGATCAGCTCATGTATATTTACACACAGAAATGCTGGCCGAATGAATACCATCTCACAAGAATAGGGCAATACTTAAGCTCTAAGTGTACCCCTAGACAGGTTAAAGGACAATTATACTCACCTTTTCCCCGATCCACTGCAGCATAGTACCCAGGGTGAGGACTTAAAATCGCTAAGTCCTAACCCTGGGTACTTTCCCTAACTCCTGCACTACTTACCGCAAATCTGCTTCGCCGATCCACACTGTTCCACCTCTCTTCTACTGTCAGTGACAGTCGCGAGGCAGCCAATTGGAAGACACGCCTCCTTGCAGAGCGTATCTTCCTATTGACTGCCTCGCGATCTCTCACTGAAGCAGGAAGAGCGGAGGAATGGAGCGATCGGCGAAGCAGATTTGCGGTAAGTAGTGCAGGAGTTAGGGAAAGTACCCAGGGTGAGGACTTAGCGATTTTAGGTCCTCACCCTGGGTACTATGCTGCTATGGAGGAAGAGGAGCGAGGGTGAGGTGAGTATAGTTGTCCTTTAACTGCCTGGCTTTGCAACACCAAAGCATGTACCTTGGCTGCAACTACTCACAGTCTCCTGGCTTTTCATCTTTTTGCAAATGTCAGGAGGCAAGAGTGACAGCTGTGAGTGCAGGAATACTAAATGCTGACTCCCATTTAGGAGTTTTGAAAGTATAAAAAATAAGTATAGTGTAATAGAGTGGACAAGGACATTGGAGGGTGGTAAAGTGCCATCCAGAACAGCAAGGTTGAAGTTCAAATACTAAATTATAAAAACACACATAAATATAAACCTAAAACAAAATGTACATTTTATGTACACATACACAGTTATGCAAAATCTCTAATTTACCTTTTGTGCAGCCCAATCCATCCATCCTTTGGCGTTTGGATCAATATTAATGAGGACTAAACCTTCCACTGTGTTAGGATGAGAAAGCTAAACAGAGGGGAAGCTGGGGATTAGCGATATATACTTACACAAGGTAATAAATACAGTAAAATATGAGAAAAGCAAAATTTTATACTTTTGTGAAATTTCTCAGCATACAGCAGGTATTGCCTAGGTCATTTTATGCTCAAGAAATACACAGAGCACATAATCATGTGTTGTGCAGTGGCATGAAAAACATCATAAAAGATAGTAAGGTCCAAAATTGTTGAGAGACACTGGCAAAGCTCCCAGCATCCTGAAAATATATGATGTACATGCAAAAACATATAATGTACAAATGACACAAACCTTAGCACACTACTTGCAGATATGTATTGCCTTCCTTATTCTGCTGCACTGCTTATGCCAACTGTAGGAGTTTCAACAAAATGGAGCGATTTAATGGGTTTGGCTCTGTACTCTTCAAATCCTATACTATTTATATCTCTGAATTTATTTTTTCACATCACAGTTTTTTGAATTTTTTTTTTACTATGGTCTATATAAGCCTTATCCCCAACCACTGAGCTGGATATACTTGCACAAATGTGTATCAGACTGCTCTTTCATTCCTATTAATTGATCCTCTAACAGCAGAGCTTTGAAAACGTCAAATGATGTGGAATTACTGCAAGCAGACCTAGATAGATTATCAAAATGGGAAGCACAGTGACAGATAAGATTCAATGTTGATAAATGTAAGGTGATACATTTGGGGTTTAACAATCCTTATGCCACCTATACTATAAATCGTTCTGTGCTAAGGAAATCCCTGTTGGAAAAAGATTTGGGGGCTTTAGTAAATAACAGACTTAGTACCTAGCAACAGATAGAGATAGTAAGATATTATCTTGTATAAGGAGGGGAATAGATTCAAGGGAGAAAAATATTATTCTCCCTCTTTACAAGGCACTGGTACGGCCTTTTTGAAATATCTGGGGCAGTTTTAGAATCCCATATACAAAAGGGAAATCTTGGAAATGTTTAGAGAATAGCACCTAAGTTCAGAGAATAGCAACTAAAATAATAAAGGAGAATGAAGGGGTTTGACTATGCAAGCAGATTATTATTGTGGATTGATATAGTGCCAATATCTTCGGTAGCGCTTTACAATTACATAGATACATACACATCAGTCCCTGTCCCGAAGAGATTACAATCTAACCACATTTATTTGACACATACAACCTATCAGTATGTCTTTATGATTGTGGAGGAAACCGGAGTGCCCGGAGGAAACCCACGCAAGCACAGGACATACAAACTCCTTGCAAGGGTGGATTTGAACTCAGAACTTCAGCGCTGCAAGGCATCAGTGATATCCACTGAGATTAGACAGGTTGCAGCTGTTTGCACAAAAGGATATGATCACTTTATACAAATATATTAATTGAAGATTTATCGATAAGAAAACAGGAACCTGACACGTTTTGCGTTTAAAGGGGAACTTTAGGTACATTGCTAGGAATTGCTCTCCTGAGAATTTTTGCAATTTCTTTTCATTGTTTATTTTGCCTAGTTTTGAAGATATTTACATTTTTGTGTGTGATATGGCAGCAGCATCACCAGATCCCCTGCACTTGCTGCTTCCTGCTCTGACACCATGTCAGTCAATCTGCCCTGTGTCTTCTCCTCCCCTTTGCAGCCCCCCTGGTCTCTCCCACTCATGGACCCCATGGTCCCTCCAGTTGCAGGCCCCCCTTGGCCCATTCTTACAGACCACGTGGCCCCGCCCACCCACAGGTGCCTAAGCCCTGCCCACTCCTGGGTGCCTAAGCCCTGCCCACTCCTGGGTGCCTAAGTCCCGCCCACTCACGGGTGACCCCCCCCCCCCCACAGAAAACTCTGTGGAAATAGCCTTTTCAGGCAGAGTGAGAACTCTGCCTGAAAAGGCTGTTTTCACATAGTGGGAGAGAAGGGCTGTAGATCCCCTTACCTTCTCTGTCAGGACAGCAGAGAGGAGAAGGGACTTCCTGTCTCCCTCACACACTGAGGGAGTCTGAGGCTGTGCTCGCCGGTGGCACTGTGCAGGAGAGGCCTTAGGAATGTCACATGTCAGCCTCCCACCCATTAACTTTCTGGTCAGTCATTTCTTTATATCTTGGGCTGTGGAGGAGCACATAGAGAGGGGGTTGATGGCTCATTTTAAAGGAAGGAAACTGGCCTTTCATTTAAACTCCAATTGTTTGGAGACCACAGTTCCCCTTTAAACAATACCTAACCATCATTATGTTGTTCAGACACAAAATCAGTTTAAGACCGAGCTTTTGAGAAGGAGGTAGATAGCATCTTTGATTACTGCCAGGTGTGTTGTACTGTGGGGAAGTTAACACTAACATCAGTGAAGAATCAAATACTTATTTTCTCCATTGAGCAATCTATAAGAACTCAACAGTATATAAAGCCAAACTATTCATTCTGGCATCAATTATCTTTGACTGGATTTGTCAGTGGTGGCATAAACACAATATCATACTCTGTGTTTTCAGGATTAGTGTCACCGTCACCTGTCATGAAAAGTAATAACCCTTAATTTGACAGCATTTGACTGCTGGGCGTTTATTTATGGTCAGTAGCCAGTCAACATGAATCAACATGGACAAGCCTCCTAAAACATCAAAATGGGCATCAGTATGAGATGGCATGACGATGGCACCAGTGCACATTAATAAATCTACAGTCTATAAGGGGCAGATATCTGCATCTTGACAAAAGAAGGAGAAATGTGTGCTGTCTCCCTCAATTCCAGTGTGAAAAATTACCCCTTTTAATATGAAATATGGTGTAATTGTCTATCCACCATCTCCCTTTTGTATACATTTGGTAAATGTTAAAGGGCACAGTTTCACTTTACAAATTGTTGTAACAAAAAAATTTGTATAAAGGTGCGGAATTGCACTTGTGTTTCTTCCATTATTTAAGATAAAAAACAGAGAGCAATCAAAATATGGGCTAACAGAGCTTTTACAATAATGCACCTCTCGTGCACATGCATTCACTCTGGGATGGAGTTTATACAAGCTTCCCTAGGGTTGAAATGCAAGGTGCTCATTGTGTGTAAAAGGAGGTTACATAACTTTTAATATACAGAAGCATCTTGTCAGCTTTTAATGTTTCTAAAGAACCCTGGGAAGTAAATTAAATAGAGACTAGCCAAATCCATATATTTTAAAATGTGCCCTGAAAAGGCAATTAAGAATGGGTCATGTTACTCAACTTTCAAAATTTTTTATATAGTACAGAGTACTGTATCTGTACAGTATCTGTACACATAGTACAGATCTTAAAAAAAAGGACAGAATATTTAAGCTGCTGTCTGTCATTTTTTAAAGATCCCCTTATACACAGTCCCGAGTGCTTTCCCTATATAAAGCAAAGGCAGAACGTTCGGGACTGCACATTTCCTTCAGGCGTGTCTGACTCCCTATACTTTAGTACAGAGAGACGACTGTGGACGAGGGACATTTTTGGGCAGTTCTAAGCAATCCCAATGCAGACTTTGAATGTTGGGTGGCCTTGGGAACGCTAGGAACCAAGGTAAACACATTATTGATAAAGGACCGATCCCATCTGTACCAACTAGATCGTCCTTTTATTGATAATGTGTGTGCCCAGTTTAACAGACAAGTTTTATCAAGGAGTGACACTGTTAATTACCACTCAAACCCAAAAACTTCAATAATTAGAAGCCAAACTAAACTGAAATGGTGCCCAATGCTCTGTTATTCCTCTTTCTGCTTCCAGTGATGTAACGGCCAATCACTGACTGCCATTCCTGGAGCAGTCTCCACTGCAGCTGCTCAGGAATAGAAAAATAACACAGAAGCCTGAGTAGCGGCGGTGGATTGCGAACTTGTAAGTATGAATTCTCATGCTGGGAGCAGAATTAAAAAGTGTAAGCTGAATGACCTCTAGGTTTTGGGGGGTGCTGCATATCATACCAATTTTTTTGCAGAGGGGTGGACAATCCCTTTAAAATAGTATATAAAGTCACAACAGCTCTTCTCAAAGACTAATGTTTTTTAGGCAGCCAAGTAGTTTAGGCTGGATACGTCGGCTGGGGGCATAGCTACTCCCCGCGGCCCGCTCACCATACTCAGTGCCACTAGTGGGGCCCCCCATTGTCGGCTGGGTTGGGCACCGCTGTGCTAGGTCCTCACTCCTGGGGTTTGCAATAGAGTACAAAAACAATCCTAGGTTAACAGGAGTCAGTTAATGTAACCAGTTTACAATTTAGCCCATATTGGGCAGAACTTAAAGGATAAGTATGCTGTAAAACCAAGTTAAGTTTATTTGGAAGCTGCAGCCTTTTTTCCCTATGAGATTTGCTGCTTCCACCTGCTTATTGGGCCTCAAAAGCGAATGTCTGTTCCGTGATGCCAGGGTGTGCACAGATGTGTGCGCGCGACGTCATCTCGCAGCGCACATGCGTGGCGAGATGACATCACACACATACACATCCGTGCACGCTCTGACATTATGTTGCATGTGCCGCAACGGTGCACGGAACCAACAGGCATTAGCGTTTGATGGCCCAAGAAGCAGGAAGAAGAAAATCTCAGAGGGGTGGAGCTTAACATTCAGCTAAGCAGAAACAAGATGTCAGCAAATTTCAAGCTGCAAAGGTAGGCTCTGGAGTGGCATAGGAAAAAGACAACAGTTTTTTTTTTTTTTTTTTTTAAAAGCTGCAGCTTCCAACTGAACATAACTTGATTTTACAGCAAACTTATCCACAGGATAGCAAAGGCATGTTAATATTTGTATATGTGTATGTGCCCACGATAATGTGTTCTCATTTTAGAACACAACCAAAATGATTCCGCGTAGCATTGTCAAAAATAAAGGACAATTCATTTTACAATTTCCTTCAAAACAGTGCTTTTTGGCGACTCTTAAATGTAACCGAACCTAAGGGATCATTTTTTTTTGCTTTGCAAACAAGCTGAAAAAGCCATAATTTACCTTTAAACTAGAGTTTCCCACAGAAGGTAATCAGCTTTTATATATCTTGGTATCAAATGGTAGGTAAACCTGTACGATAACCATTGCTTGGAGCGTTAGTGAGATAACAGTCTGCTTCGCAGTGTTTACAGAAATTGTCATAGGGACAGTTTTTATGGAGGGGGGGTGATCAGGAGATACCTATAGTGTAGGAGAACAAATGCCATGGTTTCCCAACATCTTTCAGCAATCAGGTAAGTTGCATCACTAAAACAAAGTCAGTGGGTGTCCGTATACATGCTAAACTCCTTACCACAAAATCTTTACTAAGATTCCCACGATTGGTTCTATTATAAAGGAGCATCCCTACAAAATTCCATTTCATAAAATTGTTATAATGTACTCTCCAGTCTATACTCTACCACTAAACTTACTAGAATAAATAGTGCCTGTTCACTTGAGATTACAAACAACATTTATTTGTTGTCCATTCCAGATTTTAAAATCATAATAAGTGCAAAAAGTTTAACATACAAAATGTTTTTACTACATTATGTTAGCTACTATACACTTAACATAGCAGGTCATTTCAGTTTCCTATATACTTATGACATTCCAACCCCTGCTTTAACTTGTAATTCTCATACTGTTTCAAATCCCAAATATATGCAACAAATTCTCCGTGCTAAATTTTAACATTTCCACACTTATCCCCTTCTATAGGCTGGGTACACACAGGGCTATTATTTGTCCCGATTGAGCGTCGACAGTGCGGCCGACCCCCATAGGGAACCACACGATCGGCCGTGATTTACCAATGGACCTGATTGCCCGTTTGTCCAAATCAGATGATACCATCAGATATTTCCACGGGACTATTGGTCAGTCGGCCCATCCTAACAGGTAGTCAATTTTTCCTATTATAAATGCATAAACATGATTACTAAAAGCAAAAGTCTACCCAATTCTAATATAATTAATTACTGTGCTTTCTATTTCTTCTTCTTGGACCATATTTTCTCCGGTTTTGAGCTAGAGAAACGCTGTACCATTATTCAGGACAAAACGCAAGTATGTTCTAGCTTAGGAATTTATGAATGAATTCATGTTATCTGTAAATTTTTTTATTTTTTTCAACCTTTCACTATAATGGGTGAACCTTCTTCAAACGTGAAATTTCTTCAAGGACATTTACCGTAATCAAAACTCAACTGCCACTTGCATAATAAAAGAAGCTGGGTCTGAGGTGGTCTCCAACTTCTCTCTCTCTGATAAAAACACACACAAATGAAACACTCACAATCTCAAAATAAAAGTCCTAGCACTGCTGGTGGATCTGCCCGGATGTGCAGCAACTATGAAGAAAACGCAATCAACTCCTCAGTGAAATATTACAATATCTTATTTAATTTACCATTAGAAGGTTTTAATGGCACTGCTTAAGCATTAATAAGGCATGTATGCGGAGCAGGAAGATGTTTAGTGGACAAATATTGGAAAGGAGGCTCTATGACAAGAAGAGAATTGATAAATAAGATACAAACATAGAGACATACTTATAGATTGTATGTGTCAAATAAATGGACTTGGACACAGACTGTCTAATATACATCTGGTTGGGAATGCAGCAGATGCGCCTCTGTGGAAAATTTAACCCATGCTTTCGTTACTATTGGAGAGATAAACCAGATAATAATAACAGTGATAGTTATGACAATAGAACAGTTTATTTACATTGTCACATATTGCTATGTATTGATTTAAACCTGTTAAAAATGTTCCTAATAAAAATATATTGAAAAGAAAAAAAAAAATAAAAGTCCTACATCTACAAAAAAAGCACAATAATTAAAATAAGTGACAAATAAGTCACTTATTACAGCTAACAAGCCAAATGACAGCATTTGACTATGCCCTGACATAAGCACTGGGCATTTAAAAGGTTTTGTGTTTGATTTCAAGAAAGTTTTAACTGTACAGCTGTTTGTGTTGCTGTGCAGCCTACTTATCCTATTAGGGATTGTAACTTCTGGGAAACTAAAAATCAGAACATATTCAGAAATTACGTTTGCTTTGGGTATCTTTGCTCTAAAAAAATGTAATTATCAAAGTTAGAGGAGGAGAGGTCCTTAAACATGATTTTCGAGAGCTAGGGGCCAAGTTAAAAGAAAGTATCTCCAAGGTAGTGTTTTCAGAAATACTACAGTAGGCACGTGCTACGCTAGGGAGACAGCGGGAGCTTAAAAGCTTTAATGCGTGGCTAAGAGGGTGGTGTAAGTTGAAAGGGTTTGGGTTTATAGAGAACTGGGAAGACTTTGCTGTCGGCTACAGGCTCTTTAGTAGGGAAGTGTTGCACCTCACTGATGGTGGTGCAGCTGTTTTGGAGGAGAAGATGGCTAGAGGGTTGGAGGAGTTTTTAAACTAGGTTGGGGGGGGAGGGTATTATCAGTTTCACTGGGATAGATAGCCCAGGGGGAAAGCAGGGTGTAGATTGGCCAGTGGTGGGTGGAAAGGGGGTGGGGCTAGCACAGGGGATAGGGAGGCACGTGTATTTAAGTATATAAATAAATTACAGGATCATAATCTAAAATGTAGGTTTGCAAATGCGATAAGCCTGGCTGACAAAATGGGTTCATGTAGAAAACAGCGTTGAATGAAAAGTATGATGTAATAGGTATAGCAGAAACGTGGTTGAACAGTTCACACGACTGGGCTGTAAATTTAGGAGAATACTTGTTTAGACAGGACAGAGAAAAAAGGAAAGGGAGAGGAGTATGTGTTTATGTTAAAAAAGAATTTAAGACAAATTTAAAAGAAGCGATAACTGGCAATAAAGATGTGGAGGAAGTAGAGGCAATTTGGGTGGAATTAGGCAACAGGAAAGAGGGTAATCTCATTGTTGGTGTCTGCTATAAGCCGTCAAATGCTAGCAGGGAGGAATTGAGTCAGCTTCATATGCAGTTGGCAAGTGCTGCAAGTTTGGGGAGTGTGCTCATTATGGGGGACTTTAATTACCCTGACATTGATTGGTGTAGTGGAACTGCCATCACAGAAAAAGGCGATGAGTTCCTGAATTTGCTGCAGGATAATATTCTCTCACAGGTGGTTAAAGAAAAGGAGCTATGTTGGATCTGGTAATATGTAACATCGTGGAGCGCATTATAAATATAAAGGTAACTGGAGGCTTAGGGAATAGTGACCATGAAATAGTGGCGTTTGGACTATGTTATCGAAATGAAAAGTACGCTGGGTTAACAAAGACTTTTCATTTTGGGAAAGCATATTTTCCCAGGTTAAAAGTAGCTCTTCGGCATGTCAACTGGGATAAGGTATTATAAGGTAAAGTTACTGAACAGAAGTGGACTGTGTTTAAGGGGATTTTAAGCCATTTCACATCTAAATTCATACCCTTGGGAAATAAATGTAAAAAAAAAATCTGCGCCTATGTGGCTGAATTCTGATGTAACAAGCGAAATGGAAAGGAAGAAAAGGGCATTTAAAACCTTTAAGTCAGAGGGAACGGAAATGGCATTTAGGGATTATAAAACTGTAACAAGAAAGCAATCAGGCTAGCTAAAATTAATAATAAGGTTAGGATAGCTGAACAAAGCATTACTAAGCCTACATTTTTTTAAAGTATATTACGGTAATAGCAAGAAGATGAAGACTGAAAATGCCGCACGATTAATTAATGGGGATAAGATAGTTATGGAGGATGGCGATAAAGCAAATGTCTTAAATATAAGACATATAAATCTCCTGGACCGGATAAAATACATCCTCGGGTCATTAGGAAGCTAAGTTCAGTTTTATCTAGGCCAATGTTTCTTATTTTTGCAGATTCCCTCATATCCGGATGTGTGCCTCTGGATTGGAAAAAAACTCATGTTATTCCAATATTCAAAAAGGGTAATAGTTTACACCTGGGTAATTACAGACCTGTAAGTTTAACTTCAGTGGTGGGGAAGATACTGGAAAGTTTAATAAGGGAACATATTCTAGAGTATGTTTCAAGGACTGACATTATAAGTAGTAAACAGCATGGATTTAGAAGGAATAGATCTTGTCAAACTAACTTGCTTGGCATTTATGAGGAAGTGAGTAGAAATTTAGACTCTGGCATAGCAGTAGATATAGCATACTTGGATTTTGCAAAGGCTTTTGATAGTCGCCCATAGGTAACTAATGTATAAGCTAAGGTCTGTTGGTCTAGGGAGGCACATTTGTACATGGATAGATTAATGAATAGGATGCAGAGAGTAGTCCATATTGATAATTTCCCATTAACAACTAAAGTGCTAAGTGGGCTGCCACAGGGCTCTGTGTTGGGGCCGCTTCTATTTAATCTGTTTATTAATTATTTGGAAGTGGGTATTGTCAGCAAGGTTTCTGTGTTTGCTTTGTCAACCATCAAAAACTTCAGAGGATGTGCAATTGTTGCAGGGGGATCTTGATAGATTGTCACATTGGGCTGCTAAGTGGCAGATGAGATTCAATGTTGACAAATGTAAGGTTGGACTTAAAAATCCTTGTGTTGCTTATACTATAATGTAAGTCACTATACAAATGATTGTCACTATACAAATGTAAGGTTGGACTTAAAAATCCTTGTGTTGCTTATACTATAAATGGCTCTGTGTTAAGTGAATCCCTGTTGGAAAGGGATCTTGGAGTTTTGGTGGAGAACAAACTTAAAGGAAGCAAGCAGTGCCAGGCGGCAACAGCCAGAGCCAGCATGGTATTGTCTTGTATAAAGATAGGTATGGATTCAAGGGAGGAAAATGTAATTCTCCCTCTTTACAAAGCATTGGTAAGGCCTCATTTGGAATATGCAGTGCAATTTTGGAATCCTGTATACAAAAAGGACATCTCTAAAATGGAAAGGATTCAGAGAAGGGCAACCAAATTAATAAGGGGATTCGGGGAGCTTGAATATGAAGAGAGACTGGATAAGTTACAATTATGTACGCTAGAGAAAAGGTTGCTTGTGTGGGCTATGATTACTGTGAATAAATGCATTAACGGGCCATACAATAAACTATCTGGGGCATTGTTCACCAATAGAACATGTCAGAGGACACATAGACATCCCTTAAGACTTGAAGAAAAAGGTTTAGGTTTCAAGTTCAGAAAGGGGTTTTTCACTTTGAGAACGTTAAAGCTATGGAATGGTCTTCCAGTGGACGTTGTTATAGCAGGTTCATTGGTCAGTTTTTAAACAAAGCTGGATGAGTTTCTGCAAACTCAGGGAATGTTGCAAGTTACTGGTATTGATTCATAAATTAGAGTTGATCCAAGGAAATTTCCAATTACCACTTGGAGTCAGGAAGGATTTTTGTCCCCCTTCATAAATTTGGTAGGTTTTTTTTTTTGTTTTGCCTTCCTCTGCATCAAAAGTTAGGCAGGAAATGAGGATATTGCTAGATGGGTTGGACTGTCAGCCTCAAATACTATAAACTATAAAAACAGTTCCTGTAGATTCTGGGAAATCATCATCTGAAATCGTTTACAAGGAAAGACCTGTCCCTCAAACAAATATAAAAAGAAAAAAGTGTGTCCCTCTCCTGACCTCTTACTAAGATCTTTAGCTGCCTGCCAGCACACTTTCTGCAACAATCCGAATCAGCAGAAAAAAGAAGGAAGGGAGAGATAGTGAGGCTGTGCAGAATATATTAGTGTCACAGACACTACAAGGATGCAGTGAATAATGGAAGGGGGGGGGTTCAATAAGGAGCACTCCATCATTTTACATAATTTACTAACAAACCAGGCACAGACAAATATGTGAGTAACACAATTTTACTTCTCTCAAGTTGTAGTTTCAGATAATAAAACGTTGCTTGACGTTAATGACATTGATGAAGAGCCACAACACTTAAGTTAAATAGTTTTGTAACAGATAGAAACACAATCTAGGATAAACAGAGTAACAAAGAAGAAATCAGACTGATTCATATGTAGGAGGGTAACTTACTGTGTATTTGGCAAAGACATAGGCTCCAGCACCAACTCCAATTCCAATAATACTAGGAAAACTAAAAAAATATAAAACTGTAGTTTGACTTCACCAGAAACAAAGAAACCTCAATGTGTGAATCATAGTTTAATACAAAGTGTTTACTAACTTTAGGTACTGCAACACACATGGGATGGTCTCAGCCAGCTGGTCAAGGGATGGGTATTGATACCTAAATAGAGAAGAAAAAAAAAAAAAGAGTAGCATGTAAAATACTAAACATTTATAGCTTAGGATACTATGATGAATAGTTCAGGAAGCAGGAGGAATTATACTAACCCAGGAGGGTAGACTGCAGAACCTTCCTCCTGTCCTGGGGCATCAATGTGGCATACAACAAAATTCTTCACAATCTCACACATATCTTCATACTTGAACAGTGTATCAAAGCACATTTTATCTGAGGAAGGATGAATTTAAAAGTGTATAAGATAAAAGGACAAAAACCTAAAAAAATATTAAGCAATGCAAGAGTTACTGTGGACAAAGCACAAAGACAATGCACTGACATAACTGACAGCAAGATGGTAAATGCGACATGAAAGAGAACCACATTTGAAAGAAAACAAACCAACAAACAAACAGAACAGAACTCAGATGCTTGTGTTAGCAGGAAACTTTCTCCTACAGTAAGTTTACCCTTTACAAAAGACCACATGATTAGGGGATTCCCCATATGCTGCATAAAACAAACTATTTTTCTTACTTTAAAAATAGTTAATCTTGATCACCGATGCTTCCTGTTTCCCACAGTCCTTTGTCCATTGATCTGCGATCAGATTTTCGGAGAGCGTGCAATCAATATTTTTCCGCGGCTCGTATTTGCTCCAATAGGGCAAAATTGCGCGGATCGTAGGGGAAGCGTACTGTAAAACACGTGATACTGTGACCTTACCCTAAAATCACGCTAACCAAATCAACATCAGTTAACCCCTTTATTGAGCTGGTTGCGTGGGTATCGCAAAAAACAGGAGGAAACAGGCCGCACTTCTGGATGTCTTCAAAAAGCTGTATTGGTCACCACACATATAAATCACGGCATACAGACTGGCATTATCTGACGCGTTTCAGGGGACACCCCTTAATTATAGATCGCAAAAGATATCCACAATGCTGGCGCATCAAATTCAATATCAGTTTTGTGCTAGATTCTGCAGGACTATTTAAAGTGGCAAAGTGGTTAAATTCCGCAAAACAAATTTTGCTGCGGGAGACTTACCCGACTGTGGCTCTAGGTTAATCTCCCTAATTGTATTTTCCACAGTATTTCCCCGGTAGCTCTATGAAAACCTTTTTAATCTTGATTTACTTTCTCATGGTGTAAAGCACTATGGGAGAGTAGTCATCTGATCTCAACTTTGGGCTAGGGGCACACATGGCCACTAAAAGAAAAAGCAATGTTTGACTCACTTCTAATTACAAATAAAAAGCACAAGGCATGTAAAAGCCAGTGTAAGCAATCTTTTTTTAAGAGTTAGTGGCACAGGCGAGTCAGATTAGCTAAAAATGCCTAAAATGTTTGTCCCTAAATGTAAACGCTTTCCTCCTCAGAAGATCTGGGCATTGATACTAATACAGTAAATTACATTGACATACATGTAAGAAGTTGATTCTGTAACTAAGAAGCCTTTTATGTTGTTTTAAGTAGATTTCTGTGTTCAAACAGCCTTGTGAGCATGTGCACACGCCGCAGTATTTACAGAGCATTTTCTAAATGTACCTATTCTCTGCGTGTAAGCTCTCGTGGGTTAGTGAACTAATGCTCTACTTTTAGAAAACGGAGTCTGTAAGGTTACAGATTTAAATCCCCAGAATGAAATGTAAACTTTCTTTCTGCCATTCATGCGGGCTGGGAAATAACTACATAGATAACTTTTTTGTATGGAAAGCAAACAAATCTGTAGGTGGGTAAAGGAGAAATTTGCAAACACACACTGTTATACACTTAAAAATTCCAGTATCTTAGAGAGATCACGTGTAAAGCTGGGTACACACAGTACAGATTTGGTCTGTTTTTATAACAGATCGGATCGTTTGCAGTCGCTTGCTTCAATCCGATCGTTTAACGATCACGTACACACTTTACGGATCAAAAACGTTCCCGATACGATAGTTAATGTTGCGTGCGCTGTTTAAAGGCGTGGTTTAGTGACGTATTAGCAGGAAATGATGCAAGAGGAAGTTGTGTACATTGAATTCAGGACGTACATAGGCGGCACAACGAAAATGTACTGTAAAAGTATACAGCACATACATAGATCCCCAGCAACACAGAGATGAACTGACCCCTAATACTGACTCATTAAATAAATTAACCAACAGCCAGTGCCAAGGGAGAGGTGAGACAGCTTGTTGCGTCATTGTGAAAGTGCTCTATGCTATCTTAAGACTTTAATTCCCCTTTATGTATTTTCAGACAAGAATTCCACCCTGAATCACTGAAAATGGGGTATGCAGGAGTATCTTGCTATCTGGGTCTTGCTATCAAAATTCATCTGCAACAAATCTAAGTTTATAGAAGTTCATAGATAGAAAAAAAAATAGAGAATATAGAGTAAAGCCCAGAAAGTGGATGAAAAGAGCAAGGAATTGAGGAAAGAATAAAGGAAAGCAGTTTATTATGCACCAGTGCAGAAGATTAACCAGACATTGAGGAACATCAGGGTATTTTAATATACAAGAAATAAAGCACTGTAAATTTGAATAAAAGAGAGTGCCTTTTTCCATTTTCTTATTTCAAATATACTTACTGTACCTGTAGTGATGCAGGTTCGAGTGCACCTCAAACTTTCCTGCCTACCTTATACAGCATTACAGAGAGAACTCACCATGAAAGACTAATAATGAAGGTACACATTACTGATTACAGACCAATCCCTTCGAGTCAGATGTGATTAGACTATTATCCGTGCATATGTCTTAAAGGGCATGTCCACCCCCAAAACTATAATCCCCCCAACTACTGGCCCCACCATGTATTGTAGTTTAATCCTTACCTCACATCCCAACTCCATCTGGTTCTCCTGTAGTCCCCCCCCAAAGTTCCAAAAACTGCCCCACCAGGAAGCTAGCAGGTCCATATAGGACACTGCCTGCTACCTGGCCTCCCGGAGATTCCTGCCATGCGTGCTGCAGCCTTCTCCCCCCTCCCTCCCCCTCCCTCTCCCTCCCGTTCTACTATCCCTCCCCTAGCGAAAAACCCCCTAAATATTCTGCCCCATGTCCCCCAGCCCCAACCGCATGTTTTTTTTTTTTTAAAAGCTCCCCAAACTCTTATTACCTCTCCTGCTTCCTCCGCTGCACTGAATGACCGGCAGCCGCGTCCGTGATTGGCTGCCGCTCAGCCAATCACAGACGCGACTGCCGGTCCCGCCCCTCTGCTTGCATTCTCGCAAGCAGAGGGCCGGCAGTGCGGCGGAGGATCGAGGGGAGGTAAGTAAGAGTTTGGGGGGCTTTTTAAAAAAACTAAACATGCGGTTGGGGCTGGGGGACATGGGGGAGCATGATATAAAATTTTTATTTTAGGGGTGGACATAGCCTTTAAGAAGATGGACGATCCTGCAGGCAACAAACTACAGCCAGTGGCCCCGATATAGGGAGCAGACAGCAAGCACTACATGTGCAGCCATCCAAATAATTGTCCCTATGATCAGTGTAGGCAGATTGGTAAGCACTGTGCCATAGCCATATCTGTAGCAGATCAAAGGCAGATTCCATTGGATTGCATGTGTAATCTGCCAAAAGTTGGTAAGGTGTGTACCAGCTTAAAGGCAAAAAATACAAGCACTTGATATTTGGAAATTGAGAAAAGGCATCAAAGAAAGTACAGAGGAACGAAAGCATGCAGCTTTAGTATCAATTTGAGGCTGCTCGTGATTAGATCTGCTTTTTCTTGGCTGCAGCCTAAACTTTCTATTGGCACCTATATTTTAGCATAGGTATATAACATCAGGAATGTGTGTAGAGGCGTATTTAGAAGATGACAGACAGCTGAAAGCTGAATTAGCAATAAGCACTAATGATAGCATGGAAGCAACAAAGGACATGATATTAAAAGGAGAATTATACTCATGCAGTAACCAACTGCTTTCAAGCTCCTCTCCCTCTTTCATTAACATATGTTCTCCAATGTCAGAGATGGTAAAAAAAAGTAAATGACAATGACTGTGGGAGGAGGCGAAAAGTGAGTTTCTGCACAAGTAAAAGTCTCATTTAATTATGTTCACAGGTAGAGGAATAAACAACCATGAAAAGAAGTGTAAACAAGTAAATAAATAATAGAGAAATAAAAGTGGTTGGGCACAAGAAAGATTCCAGTATAAAATAAATTCCTCTTGTTTAAGTTATGGTTAAAAGACATAGGGAAAACACAAGAAGACACATGGACTTTCACAAAAACAGCACAGAAACATAAATTTGAGGGGCAAATAGACACAATTTTAAATAAATGAGAAGGATTACACAACGTCAAAGGCACAGACAAATATCCACTAAACACAAAGCTTTAGGCACACAACTACAGATATTAAACAGACACAAGCAGCAGATAAAATGTCAGTCAAGCAAAGCTACATGGGACTTAAGACAAGTGTTAGGATGACAAAAACACATAGGAAAATCTGAGGAACGATAGCAGTCTGTTGGATAGACAGCCATCATACTCACGGTCCATCCCCACATCATGGAATGTTACAATCGCTGGCCTCTTGGGTTTAGGGGTGCCCTGAATCGTGACTGTCACCACCCCATAGGGAGTCTCAATAGAGTGCTTCTACACCACGAGACATACAAAGAATATGAATTGCACATATCCACACATTCAAAATTAAATCTTAACCTAATGTTTTGTATTTACATATTGAAGCAAACACCTTATTAGTAATTTAACACATGCAAGGAAACCAACACTAATATCAAACACATTTGTACAGCCTTGAGACTGCATAGGAAGCCTGGCTTTCAAATTGCCTTATGACTACCTCAAACAGAGTAATGTTTAAAAAAAATGCAAAAAAATTATAATGCACCAGTTGCATTTGGATTATTACTGCTGTGGAATTGACTAACTAAAATAATAAATTGGCCCAACAGTTGTTTGACAGACTCCAAACAGCCTTGATTTCATGTCCAGTACAATAGTGGATCTATATATCCTAAGCTAGTAACCACCTAGGTCAATAAGATCTACTAGACATGTGTAAGCTCACTAGTTTATGACAGTGGTTGTATCAAAAACTTATAAGATGGTTAACCCCAGAAGACAACCATAAATGGTAGCCCCCCGAAGACAACTTCAATATTAAAACACTGCTTTAGATTGAAGATGGTTTATAAACATTATGAATGTGGTACTGTGTATCTTTTATTACTAGTCTAAATGTTCTATTACAATCAGACATCAGACTTAAGTTTAAATAAATATACGGTATTCACTTGATTAAAACAGTGTCTAGAACATCACTCTTCTGAGTGCTCCAAACGGGCAACCACAACTTTACTTTTTGCTCAGCTAAAAATGCCATTCTTGTACTGACCTGGCACACATATATGTTGAAACCTAATGTCCTGCACAAAGTCTCAAAACAACACCACCTTTCACTGTAGTTAGCATGTTCAAAAAGGGTTACTCTGTATATGAAAGACAAGACTGGCGAACACCATTATCAGTTATATACTTTTTGTAGTGAAATATAGAGTGGAAGAGCACACTACACTACTTAGGTGAAAACTTTATTTATTGGTGCAAAAACATAACATACAACGTTTCGGGAAAGTGTCGCCAAACGTTGTATGTTATGTTTTTGCACCAATAAATGAAGTTTTCACCTAAGTAGTGTGCTCCTCTACTCTATATTGCACTCGAATTGTGTAGCCCTGGAAGTAGGGGGCTTAGGGGATAGCACCTACCAACTTGTCTGGCTAACCAGCCAACAGCAGTGTGCCATTGTACACCTGGAACTTTTGCTTATATACTTTTTGTACACTGGAAACCAATAACAGTATAAAATATTTTGTTTGTGTCATTACATCTACCAGCTCTTTATAACTTTTACATATTAAGAATTTTCCATAATTATATATTTGTTTTACATAAAGTGAGCACATACCTGCTCCTGCACTTGCAGTAATTTTGCAGCAAGCTCTGCTGCCTGAAAGAGATAAACATTGGCAATGAAAAGAATTAATAATGAGACTTGCATATGAATCACTAATTTCTGAAGTTTTATATCAGGGTCTGACCTTCAGAGGATCTTGCAGAAGAGGGTTGTCCTCTGTTATCTGAACCTCCTGCAGCTCAGACATCTTCAAACCTGCAAAATAAATGAAAAACATATTAGAAACACATATTCCATATTCTAATCTACTGATTAGGTAAGTGCAATTTGAAATATAAAACTAGAAAGGATATAAACTGAATTTGTCTTGAAAAGACACATTTTGGAAGGGAATGTGTTTGTTCGAGCTGCAGATTTTAGTCTGTAATGGCAATGTTGTCAATAATGGCAATGTTGAGGACATTGTTGTTTTTTTACTTACCCTTTAAATATAGCTGTCACAAGAATGAATGGGTATGTCAGTTGGTGTGTACTTGTGGCAGGTTGGGGGGTAAAAAAACGATCAGGGTTATTTAATAAAAGTTCCACTACGGTCGGTCAAGAAAGACGGAAAATTTCCGTTGTTCGTTATCGGCTCCCTTTACTTTAGCAAAGGGAGCCGATACGATAGTTTACGTGTATGGCCATACGGCCGACCGATCCCCATAGGTCGTTTACGTGTGGCGGTTCCCGACACAATGTGCCGATAGATACCAATGTGATCTGTCAGCACATTGCGATGGAAATTTCAAGTGTATGGCCACCTTTACCCTTTAAATATGGTTGCCACATGAATGAGTGGGTAGTTTATTTGGTGTGTTTACCTGTGTCAGGTTGGAAGTTAAAAAAACCAAACTGTTTTGATTGATCAAATTTTTTTTTGACTATAGTTAACCTTTAAATATGGCTTCCACAGAAATGGAAGGGTAGGTCAGTAGGTATGTGTACCCATGTCAGGGTGGGGGTTAAAAAAAACAAACTTTTTTGATGATTGGTCAAAATTAGTTTTTTTTACTTTAGTTACACTTTAAGTATGGCTGCCACAGTAATGGAGGGGTAGGTCAGTAGGTGTTTGTATCTGCGTAACATTGGGGGTTAAAAAAAAGCATGGCTGCAACAGGAATGGAAGGGTAGGTCAGTAGGTGTGCCTGTGTGAGGTTGGGTTTTTTTTTGCATGTATAACCATAAAACTAACTTTTATTGATGATTGATCAAAATTAGTTTGACTATAGTTACCCTTTAAGTGTGGCTTCCATGGGAATGGAAAGGTAGGTCAGTAGGTGCGTGTACCTGTGTCTGTGTGGGGGGTTGGGGGTATCAACGTTTGTATGTATGACCATGAAACAAACAGCTTTGAAATATTCACATTTGAGGATTGTTACCATTAGTCTATCGAAAAAAAGTCCCGTAATTCGCCAACACCATAACGCTTCCGCGGATTCCTTAGCTAGGTAATAGCACACTACTCTTAAATGCCCCGCACGTCTGTTCCAAATTTCAGGTCTCTAGCTCAAAAACTGTGAGAGGAGATACAGTCCAAAAAAGCAGAAGAATAAAATGGAAGAAAAAGAAATAGAAAGAACAGGAATTTGGTTCTTAAAGCCAAATTAACAAGGAGAAACACCCTGTGTTTCAAAGAATGTCTTATTGAATCCTAAAGTCCTACTGGAGATCTGTCAATCCAGCTACAATGCTATTTATTATAATAAACAAGGAGACTGTTTTATCTCTCACATGCAATAGCTGGTACATAAACTTCTGGTTTAATATAGGGTGAGATTTAGTGGGATAGAGAAAATAAGAGCATACTGAATAAGGTATAAAAAACACAATAGAGCAAATTTAAAACAATTTAAATGCAAGCTCATCATCAATCACAAGCTGTTACACCTTGTAAAATGCTGTAGTGACAGATCCAGGCTTTCATCACACCCTCCTCAACTAACCCTTACTGCACAGCCCAGTCCTATTTCTCAAAGACATTATACTTTCTTATTGCAAATGTGTAAGTGCTATACTTTCTTTTTAGCTTTTTTCTTTTGAATGGGCTTGTTTTCCTGCAAATTAACCATTATTTTAGATGGCCACTAGACTTACTCTAGTGGACTCTGAATACTCCCATTCTGTACTAGAACAGTAGCTTATGGAGAGGTTGATTGGTCTCCTGCTCCTCCCTCAGACTGTTTCCCTGACATTCCTCCTACTTCTTATCCTGGCCACACACTGGCCTGACATTACATCAATTCGCCGTTTGATCTACCACGAATGTCTAACGGAGAGAAATGTTCAGCCAGGTACTTACGGTACCTTGGAACAATGCCAGACGGATTATTCACATTGCAAGGTAAATTTCCAGTGTATGGGCCACCTAATAAAGGCAAGCATGCACCTAGTTTATTGAAGGAAGCAAGGCAGAATGCATTGTAAGCGGTCTGCTGCTGTACAAGCACTTCATTGACAACAAGGGTTGCCAGGTGCCCCTATTGGAGGGGATTGTCCCAACTGCAATTGTGAGCCAAACACAACTCACCCATCCATCTGGGTGGTCCAGGTGCAGCCTGCCCCGGACCCTTCGCTCCGTTCAGCTTATCAAACAAGAATCTCCACTCTCCGAACACAGGCACCGGCGCACACTGGTGTAAATGAATAAAAATCGCTACGGTGGTAGGATATAAAAATACTTTATCAAAGCCATAACAAACAGACAAGACTCCCGGCCTGACGCTTTCGGACCAACAGTCCTTAATCATAGGCACATGATTAAGGACTGTTGGTCTGAAACGCATCAGGCCGGGAGTCTTACCGTATGTATATGTATTTGTTATGGCTTCAATAAAGTAAAGTATTTTTATATCCTACCACTGTAGCGATTGTTATTTGTTTACACCAGTGTGCTCCAGTGCCTGTGTTCGGAGAGTGGAGATTCTTGTTTGGGAGGGGGTGCCCTGCATTTCAGAAAAAGTTTGGGTGTGGGGATACAAAAAATGTGTGACTTGTCTGTTATCTGCCTGCAATCCCAACATGTGCAGTGGACGCAGCAAGGGGAACAGCAGTAAATCATTGGTTGGGATGTCAGCAGTCACAGCCTTGATTGACTTCATGGAGGGAGGAGACAGATAATGATGGCCATAGACGCAGCATAGGATTAGCCGGTTATTACTCCATGTATGGTGCCGGGGGAAATCAGACCAACTGTATTGGCTACATTTTGTTATAGGGAACGGCCGATCGATATTATCGCCTGTGATCGGCAAATCGTATCACTGCAATCTATGGCCACCATTCCTCTGCCAGAATGGGGGCAATAATTATCTATAAATATCTGGTTAATAATAATACATCTAATAATGTTCTTAAACTTCTAAATATAAGAACAGAAGACGAAAAGAAGCAAAAGTAACTAATTGCAGTTTGTTGCTGAAAAAACATATCTACCTGAAAAAGAGTTGTGTGCCCCAAATTCTTTTTTCTGGCATTTTGTTACTAGAGATGAACCATTCCGCAGCTACATGATTGGGCTATTGTTTTAGCTTGGAAATTTTACAGGCGAAATCAAAATGACATGCCAAAACCAGGTTTGAGTCAGAACTTCCCCATCCCCAATTGCTGCATAGTTAAAAACTGACAAAACTGTATTCATGCTTTCGGTACACAAGTAGCCGGATGTGTAAATTTGTGTGGAAAATGGTGCAGATTAATGCTGGCCCTACACTTGCTTGGCATTACAATCAATTTGACAATCAAGTAGACAATGATGTCATTCTAAAATGGAGTACAGAATTGATCATTATAATTAGACATTAGTTGAGTGGACGAAGTGCACAGTAAAAGTAACGTAAGCTTACTATATCAATCTAAATAATGTGTGGACAGCATAAGATAACCAACAAATATCAAAATGGTGATTTTAGAAGAAAAGGTCAGTTTGGCATTTAGAATTTTTAGTTTTGACTGACAGCTGGGAGGGTGTTACTAATTTCAATATCCATAAAACAAGCAGGAGACAGTCAGAGACTGCAAATCCCAGCACTAAAATACACTTTGGTATTTTCCGGGTTACATTAACTTATGGACCACAGTCAGATCAGTTGTTTTCCTAATTACCACCAATCTAACAAATTGGTTATGACAAACTCCCAATGGCACATTACCTTTCCCCCCATATAGTACATTATGCAAAACTATTTGAAAATCAATTTATTAATGGCCTTTAAAATGCTTCATTAATCTACCGTAAGTTTTTTTTTTTGCAAATATGTTATTCTTTATCAATAAACAATAAGCTTTCCACTTTCCTTTCATTTGCTTTGCTATTTGCTTGTCGGTAGGGAAAAGCTCTTCTATTGTTTGGTATATTCCAGACTCAAATGAGCTATGGGCACAGCTTCCCTCTCTCCAAATGGTATATCCCTGCCAGCAGGAGGTGGGGCTGTGGCACATATCCCAGGAGTTACGCAGATTTTGCCCTTCAAATCCTGAATGTCATATGATCAACCCTCACAAGAGATGAACGCATTTATACACTGCAATATTTCTGTCCATAATCAATATATAAATCACTTGTTTCTGTATAAACAATATTTTAATAGTACTTACACACATACTGTATGTGTGTATGTGTGTTTTATACTGCTTTCTTAGTCTGATCTCTCTCTCTCAATATATAAATATTTCTTTGAACATATACTGCACACACTTGTAGATAATGCTCATTGCCTATATGCACACACAATCAATCAGACAAAAATAAGTAGGACACGAAAGTTTACATTAGAGGATTTCAGCTGTACTATGGTATGGACATATTCTGTAACATTTAAAATATGAGCATGTCTATAATTTGGAAGCATTTTTTTATGTCAGGGAACAAACAGCACTTTCAGAAACCAGTAAAAATACACTGATGTATTGATCGAAAAATGTAGGAATTTAAGTAATAAAGAGATGAAAAGATCTCTGCTTTTACTAAGCATTTGGGGACTCCTCCATGAAACCACATGCAAATAAACTTGTTTCCAATAATCACTTTAGTTTTCAATGTTATTTAGCAACATTATAATTTAACAATTTATCTTTTAAAATAGGGATTATATAACGCAAAAATCAGCACAAAAATCTACATACTGTACATACCAGCTGTTTAACCTTGACAGTCAAGCTGGCCATACACAAAGTAAAGCTGGCCATTATACCACTTTCTCAGCTTCCAACATTCTTCCAACAGTTAGATCATTTTATAAAAGACATTATGGCTGTAATGTCGATCGCAAACTATGATCTGGACGGGGCACATGGCAGAATGCTGGAAGGTTAAACTGTATGCTTGCACCCAACGCTGCAATCAGTTTTCCGCTGATTAGATTGAACGTCAAATTAGCATAATGTTGGGTCAGTGTATAGCCCATATAAGCAGCTGGAAAAAACAATGCGAGTTGCTCTAAAATCAAAATTTTTTTGCAATTAAAATCAGATTTGTCTACAGAACAAGGCAAAAATTACCATTTTAAGTTTTGGACATATACACAGTGTTCTCCCCAGAATTTTTTTCCAGACGGGTGGCATGAAAAAGTAGCCGGGTGGGGTGGGACGGGGACATTTGGTGGTGGGGAAAAATGTGCACTGCATCATGCTCATTATATAGGACAGGGATGTCTAACTTTCGTCCCACTAGATGTTTGAAAACTATGACTCCCAGCATTCTGTGGTTGTAGAATGCCGGGAGTTGTAGTAGATGTTTGTCAACATCTGCAGGGAGTTGTAGTTCCCTTTTGAAGGTAACCCATGTAACATGGCAGCACAAGCACATGTGCCACCCTTTTGTGGCCTTGGGGATCTTGGAAAAGCTAGTAAACATGTGCTAAAATAATCTTACAAGTGTAAAAAACAGGTCTGGACTGGGCAGTACTGGTGGGAATTTTTACTGACCTATTGGCACACCAATTAAACCTACATCTAAATTCTTTTATATCACTAGTGTTCTCTCAAGGAATTTTTTTCCAGCCGGGTGGCATGAAAAAGTAGCCGGGTGGGCCGCCCGGCTAAAAGACCCTAGGGAGAACACTGCATATACACTAGTGACTAGTCAGAAAGTTTGAGGATTTTACAAAAAAAATGGGTATATGAGCATCATAACTAACATGTATTTAATGGAGCAGTAATAAACAAATATCAGGAAAGAGTGTCAAAAAAACACACACAATGCAGCCCCTGGCAAATTGCTACATGCAGGGGCATAACAGGGGAGCATCTTCTTATTTTTCCTATCAGAAAACAACTGTAGATGAAGCACAGATCATAGTTTTGGGGGGGCCATGGGAACGAAGGTCTGGAATTTGAATCCACATTTTATATTCATACAATGTGCAGTTATATCAAGGGATATACAGCTAGCAGCCCCCCCCCCCCCCCCCACACAATTTTTAAAGAAAACAGTCTCTCTAGTCTTAAAAAGGCATGTCGACCCCAATTGTAATTTTTTTTGTAGTGTAGGGCTCCCTCCCCCAGCCCCAACCGCTATAGTTATTTTTGCAGAAACTTCCCCGATCATTACTTACATTACCTCTCTCCTTACGACGTTCAGTCCCGGCACTCTGCTTGCATGAAAGTGCAAGCAGGGGGCCGGACCGGCAGCCGCGTCAGTGATTGGCTGAGAGGCAGCCAATCACGGACGCGTCTTCCGGCTATCCAGAACGTTGGAGCAGAGAGATAATGTAAGTAGAGTTCGGGGAAGTTTCTGCAAAAAAAAAAACCTATAACGGTTGGGGCTGGGGGAAGGAGCCCTACACTACAGAAAATGGGTTTTGTGCTAGGGGGAGGAAGAGGAAAACAGGTGGGAGAGGGAGGGAGGCATGGAGGTCTGCAGTGCTCATGACATTTTTCTCCTGGAGGGGAGACAGGAGGCAGAGTCCTATATGGACTCTGCCAGGCTCCTGGTGGTCACTTTTTGGGACTTTACAGGGACATTACAGGAGAACCATTTGGAGCAGGGATGTAAGATAAGGATTTTTATACACTACACAGTGGGACCAGTAGTGGGTTAAATTCTAGTTTGGGGGGTGGACATGCCCTTTAAGATGTCCATACACCTAATATTGAGGTTGCAAACTCACTCTGATTCTGATGGGATCGTATCATACATTTGCTGATGTGGGCATAAACAGGAGCATTTATTCGTTCGGCCCATAAACTTGCACAATCGTTATCGGCGCCATATACTTAAGTACAGGGCGTCTGTAGACATCCAAAGGAAATTCACTGTTCTGTCAGACAGGTCACGATGCAGATGGCATTAGCTTGTCAGCTTTGTTACCTATCCATAGACATGGCAGGTATTCATAGTAACATAGTAACTGAGGTTGAATAAAGACAAACGTCTATCAAGTTCAACATTTTCACCCTCCTTTTTAACCCTACCTAACAGTTGATCCAGAGGAAGGGAAAAAAACAGGTTAAAAAAAAAAAGGGGCGGGGGGGTTGGTTTCCTTTCTGGCAATTGGCAAGTATCCCTGAATCAACCAGAACTGCAGTATATGTATAAATACCAGTAATTCTCTGTTTTTTAGTTTTAGAAACTTATCTAGCCCACTTTAAAGCTATTCAGTGAACTTGCTATTTCCACATCTGCTGGAAGTCAGTTCCACAGTTTCACCATTCTCACTGTAAGGAAACCTTTCCTAACCTAAAGATGAAACTTCTTTTCTTCCAATCCTAAAGCATATTTTAGTTGCCCTTCTCTGAACTGCTTCAATTTCCAAATGGTCCCTTGTGTTTCAGTAAATCTAAAGGATTAACTGAATATCATCAATGTGTGTTGCCTTCTTAAACTGAAGTCATTTAACACTGGGGAGGCAAACTGGCCATTACTGCCTCTGGTGTTTATACAGTTTATACAGATCTAAATAAAAGGTTTTCTCCTTTCTCACTTATTCCCAGCCCCCTCTCCTGGTTCATTGCCTGTGAACTCAGGGGAACCAATCAGCAGACTTTGCTCTTGTTGCTGTGTTCCATTAGAGGAAAACTCTTGGGGATATCTATTAAACATACATTCAGAAGATCAACACTGACCCTTACGACCTCTACCGGCTGATGTTACATTTTCCAAATACTACAGATTCCCTCTGTAGGGTAGTGTATTTTTGGTATACAATAAATAAGCGTTAAAATTTACAACATTTAAAAATGGTATGACCATATACTCTGTAAATTATATAAAATACTTTTAACTTAAAGGGCAAGTCCAGCCCTGAAATGAAAATTTACATACATGTAAATCACCCCCCCCAAAACCCTAAACGGTAATAGTTTGCAATGTGAAATATATAAGTCTAACCTGAAATCTTGGACATGTCCTTTTTACCCTGTTTCTGCTTCCTGGTTCTTCCAGTTAACAACTGTCAGTTATGGATTTGACAGTTGACATTAAAGCCAATGACTGAATGTTAATCCTCTATCTGCCTCTTCTGAGCATGCCCAGGCTCAGTTCAGATTTCTAAATTGCTCAGTTTGCATAAGACCTCCAGTAGCATAGCAGACATACAGTAATGAATTCTTAGGACAAAGAATGATATATCAACATATTTTAAAGAGGCCATTCTATCTAAAAGATGTTCTTCTGTGGGTGGAGTTGCCCTTTAAAAAAAATTTAGCATGAAAGGAAAATCAAACTTACCTTCTTTACTCCTCCTCTTCTGTCCATGTAAAGTACCCAGAGCGAAGACCTAAACCCCTGGGTACAGTCTATCACCTGCTATACTCACTAAACATTCCCTCACTGATTTCGTCTATTTCCACATCTCATGGAGGTCTGCAATCTGACCAATGGGAAGAGTCGCTTCTTGCAGAGCGTGTCTTCCCATTGGACTAGTCACCGCCAGTCCATGGGGCAGAGTTAGACCAGAACTGCAAAGGAAAATATATAAAGTATAGAAGGAGATAAGAGACTGTACCCAGGGGTGAGGACTTAAAGGTTTGGGTCTTCACCTAGATACTTTACATGGACAGAAGTGAGGGGAGTGAGGAAGGCAAGTATGATTGTCCTTTCATGCTAAATTTTTGTTTAATTACCTGTAAGTTAAAAGTACAATGTGGCTCACTTTTTATTGCTCATGTGAAATAAGAGGGAGATGCACAAGAAAGCCATATAGCAAGCAACTGCTGTTGTTATAAATAGGACGTAGTCAAAGCATTTTCCCTTTCAGTACACTAATTCCAGAAGTGAAGAAATCCCAAGTCACAAAATAAAGTCTTCATCATCAGTCTTAATATCATAGTTAGGTCTGTGATTTTTTGACTTAAAGGGGAACTAAAGTCTGCGGACAACATTGTCCCAATAGACAGAACACATTAACAATGATACAACAAGTTGAGTCTCACCTTTCCCTTTGCTGTGGCTGCAGGGTGATTTATAAAATTAACCAGTGGGTAATAGGGGTACGCTCCCATGAAGTTTTGAATCTGTAACCTCCCGAACAACATTATGAGATACACCTGGGCCAATCAACATTGCAGCTAAGAATTAGATTGACAGTCTGGTCTGAGCAAACATCAAATTGACCTAATATTGAGAGTGTAAAATCAGCATAAAATAATAATAAAATAATAAGTAATTCCTTACCAAAGAGGCGTGTAAAATGTAAACACTTAGGCCGAGGTAACACTGGGTAGTATCGGACCGGAAACACAGGGGAGCGCACTTAGTGTGGTCAGACCAATCGGCCAACACTAGTGATTCACTAGTGATTTCTAATGCACAATCAGATTATGCGTTAAAATGGTGCAGTGTGGCCTAGTCTGTACAATGGCCTAGTCTGTACAATGGTGACAGGCATGCATCTACCAAGGAGAGAAGGGAACGCTCAGCACGGTGGCTCAGTGGTTAGCACTGATGCCTTGCAGCGCTGAAGTCCTGAGTTTGATTCCACCCTTTGACACATCTGCAAGGAGTTTGTATGTTCTCCCTGTGCTTGCGTGAGTTTCCTACGGGCACTCCGATTTCCCCCACAATGATAAGACATGCTGATAGGCTGTATGTGTTGAATAGATTGTAAGCTCTACGGGGCAGGGAATGATGTGAATGTATATGTGTAATTGTAAAGCGCTACGGAAGATGTTAGCGCTATATAAATCCACAATAATAATAATAATAATTATTAACTATTGTTTTCCCTGAGCTTAATGGAGGGGGAGAGAAAGAAAGTCAGTAGAGAGCTTGGTGCAATAAAAAATTTAACGGATTTCACACATGTATATCTTTGGGTAGGGATTCCTAAAGCTGGGTACACACCATGCAATATTTCAGCCCGATCAACAGATAGTTCAGTGTATTGTTCAATTGGGCCAAAATAATTGCATGGTTTTTCAGACTCAATCGACCATTGGAATCGGAGGAACGCATGATCAGACACTAGTTTTACCGAGACCGACAGTCCTATATGCAATTATAAACTTAACAATCACTGTTTACTTCTCTGTACTTTAAGGCAGCGGTCACACTGAAACGCACAAGAAATGCATTGTGATTTTTGCACAGTTTCTGTGCATTTGTGCATGCATTCTAACCCTGTACCTGCATTTCCGACAATAGTCCAAAATAACAATGCATGTGGTATTCACCAAAATAATGATCGCCTGCGTTGCGATTTCAGTCAGAAATGCAGCGCAGGCAGTGGAGCCAGCTACATTTTACAATTTTGCATGCGGTGTGCAAATCTTGATCAGATCACAAAATGTGATCTGAATTGTGGCAGCGGGGCCTAGGCATTACGAATACTTATGTGCATACCACTTGTTTGCATGTTAGTATTCAAAATTAGATTTACTAATCGAGAATATCAAGTTTCCAAGGTATGCACGTTACACTTTTGTCACAGCTCCACTCTTCCCATTATTGTCTTTTTGACAGCTTAGAGGTCCCAATGAGAGCTAGAAGTAATGTACCCTACCTCCCTGCTAAATGTAATTTGCACTGCATAAAAGTGTGTGTGTAGAGGGGGGGCAACAATCTGGCACTATACTTTCCCATTAATCCTAATCCCTATGCCTAATAAACAGTATTTATATACGATTTCTCTTATCTCCATTTTTTTTAAAATTATTACTCCGTATCTCCTCTCTGCTGCAATGATGGATTTTCCCATCCATCTTTTTTCTTAGGCATTGGTGAAATAGCACTGTGAACAGCAATAATAGGGTGTCCTTTTCAGGGAAGTTTGAAACAAAAACTGTGCCCCAGCCACCATAGTTAACATGCAAGATTACATTTTGTTAAAACATTTGGGATCTAATGAAATGCACATTAAAAGTTACATTACACAAATATTTCAAATAAACTATGCCCATAGAATAGCAGGTATTGTCACAAATAATTGTAAAGGTGCCCATACATTAGAACTTAACTGCCGACCGACCCTGCGACATTCAAACAATGTTTCTGAGACTGCCTTTCCAGTTCTTCTTCGAGACTGACAGTAAGGAAGTTCTAATGTATGGGCACCTTTAGACCAGGGTTTTTGAGGGTATGTCAAGGGGCACAGTGGTGTGACTTCAAAAAAGAGACAGATGTGTATCAGAATTTTGGTTGTAAAAATATTTTCACCAGTATAAAATTTGTTATTTTGTACTTATTAGGATAAAATTTCAGCACAGTCCATGTCATGTAATACATATACTATAAAGTGTATAAAATATGGGTAATTATAACTAAGTCCAACATTAAGAACACAGGTGTGCCTCGAGAAAAATGTGCATTGTCAATTGCGCAACGGTTTTAAAACCACTGCCATCGCCCAGCTTCTTGCAAATACACTTACATAGTACTAGAGGATGAATAAATACATTTCAACCAGTCCAACTTTTATAGCCTACTCATTTACCCTACATAACAGTTGTTCCTGAGGCCAAAGGGCAGTAGAAAAGGATTTCTGGATCAACCAGAACTAGAAGTATTAATAACAGTAATTTTCGATATTTTTTAGTTTTACAAACTTATCCAGCCCACTTTTAAATATATTTAATGAAGTTACCTTTACCACATCTGCTGGAAGACAGTTCCACAGTTTCACCTGACTGTAAAGCTAGGTACACACCTACCGATTTTTCCTCCTGAACGACCGTTCGATACTTTTGACCGGTCGGCCAGGAGGAAGGACTGTCTGTGGCAACAAAAGCAGCCACGTCCGATAGTTACCGCGACCGATCGTGCGGTCCATAGAGGACCGCACGATCGGACGAGGTTTTCCACCATGTCGGATTCGGACTAACGGTCGATCGGACATGGGCACATTCGGATGCGATAATTTCGGTCCGATCGAGCGATACATTGAACTATCGGTCAATCGGACCAAAATATCTCCTCGTGTGTACCCAGCTTAAAGAAACCTTTCCTAATCTGAAGATGAAACTTATCTTATATAGTACCCTAGGGTTGTAAATATGCATGGATGCTGGACACATTTGCTCGAGCTCTGCATCATAATGTGGGAGGGATGGAGGAGGTGCTCTTCTAATCTTAAAGGAATTCCAAGAGTCACCTATTGGTGAATAATGCACCAGTTTTATACATAGTATTATATGGTCCATTAACATTTTTATAAAGAAATCATACAATCGTAAAAGGTGGCACAAAGGTTCTTAAACCCAAAATGCATCACCGTACATTTATCAACACTGAACTTCATCTGCCACTCTGCTGGTCATTAAAAGCTGTGCACACAACGATAGTAAAGTGTATTGGTCGATTGGGCTGAAAAAATTGCAGGTCTTTTCGGCAGCACGCGACCAGCGTCCGCGGATGGCCAATCATGCTGTCCTCTATGGACTCGGTTGCAGTGAACTGTCGGCCACTGCTTGCATTGCCGCGACAGACAGTCCTTCATCCTGGTTGGCAAGTGGTGAATGGTCAGTTGGATGAAGGATCCTATGGTGTGTACTTAGCTTAACTGTCTTCATATTGTTTGGTTAACATGATCACTCCCTTTTCTTTATTTCTTCATTTTGGCAAAGCAATAATTCCAAAAAACCCAATATATATTAAAAAGGCAGTTCAACGTTCATGGGGATAACTCTGCTATAATTCATGTTTCAGCTACAGAAAGCCTGATCGGACCCCCGACCAGCAAACAAAATATATGGTTAACTTGAAACAAGAGTGGGGTGCATAAAAAAAGCCACATGCCAAGTAACTCCTTTTGTGTTTAATGGGATGTATTTAACTGTATTTTTCTCCTTCACTACACTTAGTGTGCCTCAACATTTTGGGTGTGGATATATTTTTACCATTTGTTATGTTGTGTGCTAAACCTATTATTAAAAAATTCAATGCAATATATTAAGAACATAGGCGTTTCATGATAAAACTAAAATCGAATTGCTAATCCGGCCAAGGTCTGAAAGGTTTGTGAACAACCTATATTTGCATACATATACTCCTTCTCTACGTTACTTGAATTATTCACCCTTCTAAATACTATATTATAAATATTACTCCAGAAAAGCTAAATCTTTGAGTAGTTAGAAATACTTTCCATGTGATTTTAGGCACCAACCCCAGGGCATTGCACCTGATGCATTTAGAATGCAGTATAAATGTGTAAAAACTGTTTACAGTGTAAATTTTTCTGCATTTAATGCACAGATATAAAAAATTCAATAAAAAAAAACTTAGAAGTTTGATCGTTTTGCAATTAAAATGTGTTCTGCTTCTATTAAATTATTACTTCTGCATAAAGGTAAAATATGGATTAGCAATTCATATTTGATTTGCTTGTACACAAAAAATGCAATACACATCATGAAAAAATTCCACACAGGTTGCATTTATAACTCTTTGGGTTTTATGGGAAAGAAATGATGGTTAAATAGGACTGATTGAATTCTGGGACAGATCGGATGGTGACATCTGATAGTCTGCTAAATGGGGTATGAGGAGATATTGGGCAATCCACTGGTAATCATAAAACTTTAAAAATCCCTGTGTGGACTCAAAAGGAAAGATTGCCCAATTATTTGTATTGCTAAACCTAAAGACAACAACATTTTTCCATAACAAAGACTTGGGATTGGGAATGTGGGACTGATGCACAATTAGATAATTTGGCCTAACCAACCACAATGAGCAATATTTTGGTTAAATTGGCTGTGATTTCCAAACCAATCAAAATTTTGACTGATTTTGCCAACAAGAAAGATCATGTCAATAAATTATATCAGATTGTTTGGTAGATTGGGCCAAAAATATCATCTGCACAACCTTTCAATTTTCCAAACTACAAATCGTTATACTGATTAGATTGGTCACTCAGGAACTTTGTTTAAAATTGTCCCATGTGTGCAAGCCTTAAAAATCTCTGGCATTTTAATTTATTAAACCAAACAAGATAATGCTGCACAATCACAACCAAAAACAATACAATCCATAAAGACACCGATACTACAGCTTCAATATTGTGTGTAGTTACTATCAGTCTGATGAAAACTTTCAAGTATGCATGATTAAGAAAATATTGGACTTGTCAATGGCCAATCCACCAAACACTTTCAGACTGGATAATATTATAATATATCCAAATATAGTGCAATTGGAATTGTTGAATGTATGGCAATGATGAGCCTCCTAATTGTCAGTAAAATATGCAGAGAACGAGAGTTTAGCCAACAAGCTAAGAGAGTGTACAGTGATCCATTTTGCCAGATTTCTGAACAATGTCAGGGAACAATTTTGTTAACTCCTGGTTGCTCAATCTTCTCCATAGACTAGAAGATGAAGGAGAAATGTTAAAAATTGTCAATATCCAACAACTGCAACAACACAGGGAGCACCAGCTAAGCATACAACCATATCCTGCCTTTTAATGCATTAGTACCTGCTTTTAGTTCTTTCAGAACAGTATCAAGCATTTTTATTTAGCAGTGGCTCACTACTGCCACCAGAAGCACATTAACTTCAGTGATTACTTTATCTGTAATATAAAGGCAACTTAAAAGTATATTTGTCCAATCCATTTCTCCAAAGCGGTCATAGAAACTATACCTTTTTTGTCCCCAAATGATGCAATTTGGAGAAAAATTATTTTCTTGGATAGAGCCACTTGAAATTTTGATCTTTGCACAATAATTGGAAATGTCTCCACTTTAATCCAGTATTAGTAAAAACGTCTTTACCAATGGCTTGATGGTCCAGCAAAAAATCACCACAACACCAACTAGCATCATTCACAGCATAAATGTTGAAGAGTCACCCACAGAGGTAATTCAGACGATAAAAAGGAAAAACAGTGTTGACAATAACATCTGTGCACATGTAGAAACACTTCCTACCAATCAGTTCATTCGATGGTCAGGCTTTACAACACTAACCCGTATGTATCGCTAGTTAGAATAATCATACAGTAACCTTTCACTACAAATCTATAAGTATTCATGTACAAACGCCATGGTACAACTGAGGCCTAAGGCTTACTCCTATTCCACAGATTTAGATAGATTTGTAAATAACTCTGGCAATATAAATATTTGAGCATCCAACTTGTACAGGAAACCCCAGGGACACCCTCAGTGCCTGACATGAGGTATCTTTGCCAGATGAAGTAACCCTACCTGGTATTACCCAGTGTCTGGGAAAGGGAATGCAACAGATTGAGAATTACTGACAGGGGCAGGTGAGGCGCTGTTTGTATTTGTGTCTGCACGTGGGGACACTGAGCCGGTGGGAGTGGCCTGGGGTATAGGTTACTTTAGTGTTTGTGGGAGGGGCTTGGTTTCAGGGGCGGGGGTTTTATTGGCATGGAATACATGTACTTGTTTATTTCAGGGGAACCAAGTTGGCATTGAAGTAAAGACGGAGGTTGTACAGAGCCTGTCAGATCTGTAACATGTAATAGGGTCCCGTCTTTCTGATTGGTTGTAAGAATGAGATGTTGGTGGGCACTGTCCGTGAGTCTGTCCTGATGGTCACTATATGTGGGCGGAAAGGACAGGGGCTATCACTGTCCCCATCTAGAGCAGAGTGAACTCAGTGACTAGGGGCCGGGCTGGTATCTCCCCTCACCAGTGTGAGATGGACAGATAAGGCGCCCAGCAGCTCCCGTAAACATGTAACAATCTATAGTGAACCTCCAGCTGTCATTTAAAATCCGATTTGCAGCTTTTTCCGACAGCGGATGCTGGGAATTGTAGTTCAGCACTGAGCACAGGTGTAGACACATTAAGCAAGGGCACCAGTGCCATACCCACATGCCAACCTTGTAACCTTATAGGCGACGTTAGCACAGCGCAGGGAAAATGAGACCGACCCCCCTGCAGCACAAACCGGCGGTAAGAGACACCACAAGGTGAAACCAAAGGCAGCGCCAGTCCCGCACCCACAGGCCCAGCCAGAATGTACGGAAACAAAGCGGGTACTCACTCACTGTACGGCGGGGCTGCGATCTCCGTGCGTGTCCTGTCCGTGCAGCTGTGTGAGAGCGACTAGAGACCCCCCCCACAGACAAAGACACAGAGACACTCCCAGTGTAGAGACGGCAGGGGGAGGAGCCAGCGAGAGACTGTTCAAGCTGTAAAGGCAGAAAAACAGCCGCGCTACGGGGCGGGTCAGATCTATACAGGACATGCACAGCATGGTAATGAGGGGGAGATGGGGCCCTGCTATGGAGTTGGGTGCACAGAGATGTTATCATGGATGATATAGGGGGCACTATAGGGTGGGCACATAACTTCCTTTTAATGTTCGGGTAATATTTATACTTACTATTCCTTTTATTTTCAGTCATCTGCTAACCCAGGGATGTCAAACTTGTGATCCTCCAATTGTTTTGAATACTCTCGACATACGGCTTCCAGGGAGTGCTGGGAGTTGTAGTTTTCAAAAGCCTGAGCCACAAGTTTGGCATCCCTGTGTCAACAGCATGGTGCCCTATGGTGATTTATTTATTTTATCTGGTACCTTAGATACACTGCACTTAATGGAATGGGGGGTGAAGGGACATTTAGTCTAGCAATATACATGAACACATACAAGGCTCCTAATATATAAATTGCTGCTTGGAACACTGTACATTATAAGTGCAATTATCCAGGTGAAGAATGCACATAAACAAACTAAGGGTGAAGAGATAATATAAGGGGACTTGTCTTAATAGCAAGTGAGGTCACTGCCTCAAAGAGCTTACAATCATTGTGGGTATAGTAAAATTCCTTTAATTATATTAGAAACATTGTAGATACAGTTAAGTTTGGTGTGGGCCTCTAGTGTCCATTTTATTCACTTACATATTTGACCTCTATATTATGCTGTCCAAAGGATGGAAGCATAAATAGAGGTGACCGAATCGCCTCTCACCAACTGTGGAGAATACCATTGTTTATTATACTACTAGAAAACCACTGGGTGAAGCATGGATAAGGGCTCCATCTTTTTTGGGGGGGGCCCAGTGACTCTCAGTTACACCACTGGTATGTGGAGCACAATAATTACATTTTGTTTTGTATCTGCTTAGATGCTATAGATGTATTTTCAATATAGACCTTTGTTTGCAGTGTATTTGTTAAATAGAACTGGCATTGGTCCATTAAGCTTGAAAACTAATATACTAAAATTGATTTTCTCAAGGAGTGAGTATAGGGAAACCATCTAGGCTAGACAACAGGTAAAAGGGCTAGGCCACCATGATGCGCTTTTAAGTGCAATGCGAGTGTGATCCGATCGCGCTCTTAAAAGCGCACACTAGTGTGGCCCAATTGGCGTGTGCAATACGTTAATCGGAGCGAAAGTGATCCGCATTTTTTGCGCAATGGCGTGTGCTCTGATTGCAAAACATTGGTCAATCGAAATCGTGTGCTCATGGCAACAAGCTCTTGTGCACCGGGAACATGTGTGCAATCGCAAGCGTTAACGTGTGTGCGGGAGCGCATTGCAGTATGACCTAACCCTGAATGGTCTAAGCACCAAAAGAACCAGTTAAGTTACAATGTATCCCTTATATGCTTGCCAGATTAGCTGCTAAATTTATAGGAGTCCAATGAAAAAGTAAATATGCCACAGGACAACATCTACTTTACAGAAATGAATGTAGTATGAATTAAATAAGACAAGTTAAAAAGAAACAAATAAAAACTAACTAGCAACACCACCGTTATTTCATGCTTTTGTAAACGTTCACACAGGGACAGTAATGGACACAGTGTGTTGGTTTTGCTAGTGAGAACTGTGGTTCATTTAGGACACAGAAAATTGACTGGCCACATCAGGTTTGTACCTGTCAGCTGCTGTATATAGGTTACTATAAATAAGGAGATAAGATTTAAATAGCTGTTCCGGCAGTTTTAAAAACATTTAAATAAAGTACAGCCTGATGATGCTTCTTCTTTAACCTGCTTTTATATGGCCTTAGAAACCAGATTTTCTGCATGCAATCATTTAATGATGGCAGGTAAAAAACACCAGAAGAGACTCTTATAAATAGAGACAGTTATATACACAGAAACGGGAATGTTATATGTTTAAAGGGAGTGGAGGAACTGGCAAGAGATAAAGAGTGTTCTGCCAAGAAAGCTATGAGAGGACAGGGAGCTGAGACAAAGATATGTCTGTGTATAACTGCGGGAGGCCTATATGGCTGTATGCAAGACTTACACAATCCAGCACTTGTCTCACCTGCTAAACTTGTCTGTTTAACAATTAACTAGGAAGCTCTGATACAAATCTTTCCTCAAATCTGTGATAAACAAAAGAGACATGGTGTACATACTGCATGCACTTGTGAAAATGTTTGCACTAGAAACCCAGCTAGCCATCTACATAAGTGCAATCATATGGTGTTCTGCAACGTCGTATGAACAGAACTAAATTTGCTTTTCAGAGCCCCATTAATAAGCCTCCCCATAGCTGCAAGAAGTTTGTCCATCTTGTACTTCTTTGTGTTTTTTTTTTTTACTTTACTGGAAGTTTGTTTATGGGCTTGGCATGTTTCAAGTTGGACATCTGTCTACTGAAATCTACACACCATTTAGTGGAAAATAGCTGTATCTGGCCTTTAAAAAACTTAAGTTGGGTCAAAAGTACCAATACTACTGTCAACTAAAGCAGGGAGTGTATGATCATCCCATAGTGATCACACGTTTGCAAAATATGCTTACCAGCAAAGGAAACTTGGGTGCACTAAGTATGAGCAGGAGACACATGCATGATAGTTGACAACCATCATGGAGAAATACTAGCATCCTGTAAATGGCCTGCCTGCTAATGGAAGTCTGTTAAATTACATCTCAAGGCTTATCAGGAGTTTGTTCATTCATTGGTATGATCTGTAGGCATTGTGCAATTTAAAGTGACTGGGCTTAAAGGGTATGTCTACCCTTAAAACTGTTTTTTAATATAGTATTCCCCCTGTCCCCCCAGCCCCAACCGCTATGTTTTTATTTTTAGAAAGTGCCCCAAACTCTACTTACCTCCCCTCTTTCCCCCGCCACGCTGCCGGCCCTCTGCTTGCGAGCAAATGCAAGCAGAGGGGCGGGACCGGCAGTCCCGTCTGTGATTGGCTGAGCGGCAGCCAATCACGGACGCGGCTGCCAGTCATTCAGTGCAGCGGAGGGAAGAGGGGAGGTAAGTAATGTTCGGGGCACTTTCTAAAAATAAAAATGTAGCGGTTGGGGCTGGGGGGACAGGGGGAATACTATATCTAAATGGATTTATGCTAGGGGGAGGGAGGGGGAGAAGGGCTGCAGTACGCATGCCAAACTTATCCCGGAGGCCAGGTAGGAGGCAGAGTCCTGCTATCCTCCTGGTGGGCAGTTTTTGGGACTTTGGGGGGGACTACAGGAGAACCATATGGAGCTGGGATGTGAGGTAAGGATTAAACTACACTACATGATGGGGCCAGTAGTTGGGGGGATTATAGTTTTGGGGGTGGACATGCCCTTTAAAATAATTTGGCCAACTTATTGAACTCTTTTATTTATCCAGGGTTTAGCAGACTGTTTGTAGCAGGAACCTTATGGAGGTAGCCAATATGCAATTAGAAATGTTTGTGCACTAGAATTCTGTTTTTTGTATGTATTGTATTTTTGGTCTCTAGTTGCACTTTAATGTGGATCTACAACAGCCCAATTTTTTATATATTGTGTGTTACGTTAAAGGTTTGACCAAGCCTTCTGGGTAATTGTACTCCACCCAGAGGTCATGTGCTCGTCTGAGCAAAGTACTTTAAACTAGAGAGTCAGCTTCAAGCATTCAGGCCACACAGGAGAAGCTGTCAGCTCATGTAGCCAAAAAGGCAAGTACCAGTAGGTTAGGACCCAGTTAAAGAAAGCAACCTTGACGTGGTGACCAGGCTTAAAATAATTTGGCCAATTTATTGAACTAATTGCTTTTATTTATAAAGGGTTTAGCAGACTGTTTGTAGCAGCAACCTTATGGAGGTAGCCAATATGAAATTAGAATTGTTTGTGCACTAGAATTCTGTTTTTTGTAGGTTAAGACATCAGTGGGCCCTCTGACAGATAATATCAGAGTAGAAAATTGACTGGCAAGGACACAATCACGATACTGTAAAAAAAAGGGACAGAACTGCATGTGCATAGAAGGAATATATATTTTTTTTATATTTTGCATTTTCTATTTTTTGTATGTAATCATCTTAAGCTGGGTACACACAGTACAGATCATTGAAAGATGACAGACAGGATCTGCAAGATCCTGTCTGTCATCTTTCAGAGATCTGCATACACACAGTCCCGAGCATTCTCCCAATGAACATCATAGGGAGAACACTCGGGACTGTGTGTTTCCATCGGCCGCGCTAGACTCCTCTATAGGGCGGCCGCGCACTAGTTCTGAAAAAGAAGGTACAGTAGCGATAAAGCCCCGATACCATCGGATCCGACGGTATTGGGGCTTTATCGCTACTGTGTGTACCCAGCATAAATCTAGAAATAAAAATATGATTAACATGTATGCAATATGACAAAGCAGACATGTACACTTACTGCATATCTACTAATTATGTAATGTAATTACTTTTTTAAAGAACAATTTGCAGCGTTAAAAGCCTTTGTTTTTCTGGTCATACCCTCTGATTTTTACCTCCCAAATTTTACTCAATGTTCGGTCTACATCTTGGCAATTGGGATAGGACAGGGAACATCAGGTGGTAAGACAGCCAGACAAATCTGACATCAAATATCAAATCAATTAAATGTCTATATAGGTGCGGCTTTATTTTCTACTGACAGACCATGAAGCAATATATTGTTTGGTAGATCTGTTAGTAGAAATAATTGGGCATTAGTTGGCTAATGGTTACAAAAATACATTTTTAACTATAACTTAAAGGGTATGTCCAGTAATTGTTTAACTATAGTTTGTTCAGTTAAAAGGACAATTATACTTACCTCCTCCCCGCTCCTCTTCTTATATGCATGCTCTCTACCAAGGGTGAGGACCTAAGTTGCTAAGTCCTCACCTCTGGGCTGTTTCCACTTACGCTGTTACTTACACAGTGCCGCTTCGCCCCCACATCTCCATCAGCAATGAGGCCAATATCCTATTGGACCCAATTGTGACATTCATGTGCACACAGTGCAAGGGAGCGTGGATGCGATGGAGACTGTCAGTGAGAAGTTGGATCGATCTGCAATACGATATTCTCTCCTGCCAGTTTAATGTGTGGCAAGACATAGCTCATTTTCCTCCCGTTCTTCAGTTAAACTGAACAAACCATAGTTGAAGGGCATGTCCATCCCCAAAACTAAAATTTAACCTGCTACTGGCCCCACTGTACAGAAAATCCTTACTTAAGTCCTCTGCTCCTTATGGTTCTCCAGCAGTGCCTGTTCAAAGTTCCAGAAAATGAAGAGTAAGAGCAGTCTGTGTGTCATCCAGTCCTTGCTTCTTCCTTGTCCTCACTGAGGACTCTGGCATGCGCAGGGGAGCTCTTCCATCCTCTCACCCTCCGGATCCCTTCATGGCTGCCTCATCCCCTGCTTATTAACCGATTTTTGTAGTGTAGGGTAACCCAACCCACCCCCAACCGCCGTGTTACTTTGTTAAAGGGTTTGTCCTCCATAAAATGAAACATTTTCTGTAATGTAGCTTCCCCTTTCCAACCCCAAACATATTGTCTGTTTGTAAAAAAAAGTCCACAGAACCTTAGTTAGCAAACCACGGTTCCCGCAGCTTCAGCCTCCAAAGCAACTTACTGGAATGGAGTGACATTGGGGGCTTGGCCGGTAGCCCCATCTGTGATTGGCTGAGAGTCAGCCAATCCCAGACGCGGCTGATGGGTATTGATTTAGCCAAGGGATCCCGGGCTGGTAAGTAAGTCTCTACGGACATTTTTTTTACAAATTTGCTAACATCTTGCTGTTATATGCTGATAGGGACATTCCAGGGTATTTACTGCCAACAGATTATTTTACAAGTCATTCTGAAATGGCTCCTGCCCCCCCATCTGCACTTGTGTTTGCAGGGTTCACTCCCTTGGTAGTTACGCTCCTGGGCTGCTGTGACAGTTGCCAGAGAACAGCACACTAATGCTACTCCATTTTACTCATGATCATCCTGTGAATGTCAGAGGAGATGAGGACTGCATAGTGACATGTGGCTGCATTTCTAAACTACTGAATATTTTCATAGCTGGTAGTCCCCGAAAAACTGCACTGGCAAAATGTGTTTTTACACACTCATAAATACTTACTAAAAAAACTACTTTTGTTTTTGCTTCTATTAAGCAAATGAAAACTAGTAGGTGGAAATAGCTGAGTATAACATTGTTCTTGTTCTATTTGCTTGATTCTGCTTCTGTATTTACCTCCTAGGCACTGGATTTTATTGTTGACACACTTGTCTTAACTAGCTTGCACCTGTAGGGTGCAAGGAGGGTGTGTCAGATAAACTGTGCGACAGGTTTGTGAATATTTCTCAATAATCATACCTTTGTTTATCTTGATTTTTTTTTTTTTTTTTTTTACTATATAAAAAACTATGATGGCCCAATTAAGATTCTATTTAATTCGGTTTATTTATGTAAGGTCTGCACATATTTGACAGTAATGCACATTTCAGGATAAAGGTAACATAAGTATTGTTACAATTTACATGCAGACCTGTAATATTGTGTTTTTATCAATAAAATATAACATATAACTATTTACAATTGTCTCAGCTGTGTATTCATTTGTCTATTCGGTGCAATATATATCAATATTCTAGGGGTATTGTTCATGTAGTATTTTATGTCGTATCAGTCTCTCAGATGGGGTAGGTGGGAAGGGGCAGGATAAGAGGGAGATATTTATAGCTTTGTTCAAGTGCTCACATCAGGGAATCTAGTGATAAACAGTATCTATTCTGTCTTATTTATGGGCTATCTATAGTGTATTCTGATTTGTTCCATATTGTTTGTATTTTTGCGGTCTTTTCCTGTGTATGTACAGCACGCGTTGATAGGGCAAATCTTTATTGACCAGTCTTTTCCAATCCTGTTTTGTTGGTGTGTCTGGGGCCATCCATTTAAGAACAATTGCCTTTCTGGCGTAGAATAATAGTTCTCTGTTCAGGGTCAGCTTATATTTATCTCCATATTCAGAGTCAAAGATCCCTAGTACATATTGTTCCGGTTGTAGGGGTATGATTAGAGCTAGTTGCGTGTGTAGAAATTGTTGGATCTCATGCCAATATATTTGTATTTTAGGACATAGCCATAGTCGGTGCCAGCTGTCCACCTCCGGGGAGCCGCATTTAGGGCAATTGGAGTCCTGGCGCCTGCCTGCTCCGTGCAGTCTTTGAGGTGTTAGATATGCTTGGTTCAGGATGTAAAATTGGATCAGTTTATTTTGTGCGGCGGGAGACGCCAGTGTGTGGCTCTCCAGGAGGTCGCCAGCCATTTCAGCATCTGGTATTGGTATGACTTTGCGCCATTTATCCAATAGCAATGTTGTTTCTTTGGACATATTTGCTCGCAGGAGGGTTTGGTACAGTTTCGATACTAATTTTTTCCGTGTGGGGTGTTTTAGGATTTGTAGGATTGGGTGTGGGCTTATACACGGTATTTGTCCCTGAAAATCTGCTAGTAAACAATGTTTTAATTGTAGATACTGAAAGAAATGTTGGTTTCTCAGTTTATGCTTGTTTTTAAGTTCTTCAAATGGGATTATTTGGTTATCCCGGATTATGTGTTCGAAATTGATAATCCCCCTCTTCCCCCAGAATTCGGCCGAATGAAATTGTCGTAGGTTAGGACATGAGTACCGTATATACTCGAGTATAAACCAACCCGAGTATAAACCGAGGTACCCAATTTCACCTAAAAAACTAATAAGTGATTGACTCGAGTATAAACCGAGGATCGAAAATGTACTAACCACTACTGCCTTCTGATTCCGTTTTGAGGCTTTAGTTGCCCTTTAAATGGACAGCAGAATTCCCATACAGTAATAGACATTACTGTATGAGAATTCTGCTGTTCATTTAAAAGACAACTACATTCTTCTTCCTTGGCATTCAAGATGTTTGGAAACTACAACTCCCAGCATGCTTTATTAGCTGGGAGTTGTACTTTCCAATCATCTGCACCCTCACCCTCCCACCCAGTTCAGTGTGTACCTGTGGGCTCTCCTCTTTGTCCATCCAGTAACTTGGGTCTTCCTGTTGGGACTTGTGCCTGTGTGCCAGCATTGAAGATCATTCGGTAGGTACGGTAAGCATTCCGGCAGCCGCGCGCTCATTCCCTGTACTAGCAGCAGCCGGCGCGCCAGTACAGGGAATGAGCATGCGGCTGCCGGAGTGGTAAAGTAAGTAGTGACTCGAGTATAAACCAAGTTCAAGTTTTCAGGCTGATTTTACAGCCTGAAAAACTCTGTTTATACTCGAGTATATACGGTAGTTTTGCCATATGGAGAGTTACTGTGGGAGGTCTTTGTAGGTCTAGTAGGTTATTTACTATTTTCCACACTTTTGCGTCTTGCTTATGTATTATTGTATTCTGTCCTATGGAGTGAATGGCCGAGTTGTTTAGGAACGCCATGTATGTTCCCCTTATATAGCTTGACAACATTAAATCCGATTGCGTGGGTTGTTCTCCGTCTGTTTCCCAGCATTTGAGATACTTTAGCTGACCGGCTAAGTAGTATAGTCGGAAATCTAGGAATGCCAGTCCTCCATCTGTTTTATTGGCATGTAGTCTTTTAAGTTTAACTCGCGCTCTACCATTGCCCCATATAAATGAAATTAGGATTCCGTTTAGTGTGGTAAAGATATTCCCGGGGATATAAGTCAACACGTGCTGCAGCACATATGGTATTTTCGGCAGAATAAATATGTTAATCAAATTTATACGCCCGATGAGGTTGAGTGGTAATGGCTTCCATCTTGTGACTTTATCTCTTACGAGGCTTAGAAGTGGTAATACATTGGTGTTGTAGAATTCAGGACCAGTCCTGGTAATTGTTATTCACAGGTATTTAAACTTGGATACAATTGGTATATGCTGTGGTAGATTTTCTCCCGATATTGTGTTTCTATCCAATGGGAATATGCAGGATTTGTTCCAATTTATATGGAGTCCTGAGTATGGTCCATATTTTTCTATGACCTGGATGGCTGCTTGTAGAGATCCCTCTGACACATCCAGAAACAAGACCACATCGTCTGCGTATAAACCCAATTTTTCTTCGAATGTGTCTAGTTTCAATCCATTTATTTTTAGGTGGGTTCTGATTTTTATGGCTACTATTTCAATCACTAGCGCAAACAAGTAGGGGGGACAGTGGGCATCCCTGTCTTGTCCCTCTGTACATCCGATGTAGCCCCTTGTGTCGAAACGCAGGCCTTCGGGCTATTGTAAAGGAGGCAAAGCCAGGCCACAACGTTCGGGCCTATTCTATATTTTTGCAGAATAGCCCACAGGAATTCCCATTCTACCGAATCAAAGGCTTTCCAAGCATCGAGTGAAAGAATTGCCCTATGTCCGGTGTTATCATGGTTTATCTGCATCTGGATTAGTACTCGCCTTAGGTTAATCGACGTTGACTTCCCGGGCATGAATCCTGTTTGTTCCGGTGCTATTAAGGTGGTAATCACGGTTTGTAATCTGTTGGCAAGTATTTTTGCCAAAATTTTGTAATCGCAGTTCAGTAGCGATATCGGCCTGTAGGAGTTGAGTTGTGTCACTGGTTTATTTAGCTTATAAAAGTTAAAATTAGGGTAATTAAAGCAACAACATTGGGGATTTCAGTTTCAGCAGCAGGACTCACTTCCATAAAGTAGGAAGCCATTTCCTAATGTTGTATTCTATAGATGCTACTTTCAAAATTAAGGCTGGGTACACACTATGCAGTTTTTCTAGCCAACCGAGCGAGACATTTATTGAATCGTTCAGACCGAAAAATCGCATGGTGTGTTTGCGGGTGGCCGCTACCAATATCGGTCTTCCGGATCGGATATGGAGGTATATCATGGCCGATTATGCAGTCTACGATAAACTTAACTGCACAATCAGTCACGGAAAACTGTTGTTACTTTTGTACCCAGCCTAATAGTGTGCTGATTTTCTCCCCATTTTTCACGACTACCAAGTAATAATGTAAAGATTACCATTTTGAATGCATGATTTTTTTGAAAAAAGAATTTAGCTTTAGTAAGTGATAGCAGTTGAAGGTGTCTCAGCATGTAGAAAAAAATATTAAAATATAGCCTAGATTATAGTCTGTTATTCCTAGATTAATTTCTGATCAATTAACTAATTACGGATCGCAGTAGCATCTGACCAATCAGCCTGACTGATCGTACTGGCCATACATAATTTGAAACTCAACATTATTTTGATTGATATGATGATGGATATAGTAAGATTGACATAATTGTCGATGTCTAATTATGCGATATTTGATGCTTTTTCCGTTGAAGGTGAACTTTATCTACTTGAAACATATAGAAGGTGTGGGTGATCGGATTTTGTTTAGAACTTCATAAAATATTAATAATTTGCCATCACTTTTTTCCCCTTCCCTCCAAATGGAGGAAATGTTTATTAATAATGTAACAACATCAGTAAAACAGAAATAACTAGAAAGGGAAAGTTTAAGTATAAACTTTGAATTTGGCTTGAAAGGCTACATTTTGGAATATGTGTTTGCTGCATATGCTGAATATGTTAGTTTTTTTGACTTTAGTTACCCTTTAGGTATGGCTGCAACAGTAATGGAGGGGTAGGTCAGTAAGTGTATGTAACTGTGCCACATGGGGGTTAAAAAACAAACCTTTTTTATTATTAATCAAAATTAATTTTTTTGACTTTAGTTACCCTTTAAGTATGGCTGCCACAGTAATGGATAAGTAAATCAGTAGGTGTGTGTACCTGGGTCTGGTTGAGGGGGTAGGTCTTTTTTGTGTTTACAACCATAAAACTATATTTTATTGAGGATAAATCTAAATTAGTTTTTTTGACTTTAGTTACCCTTTAAGTATGGCTACCACCATAATGAATTAGTAGATTAGTAGGTGTGTGTACCTGGGTCTGGTTGAGGGGGTATGTCTTTTTTGTGTTTACAACCATAAAACTATCTTTTATTGAGGATAAATCTAAATTTGTTTTTTTGACTTTAGTTACCCTTTAAATATGGCTGCCATTGTAATGGATAAGTAGATGAGCAGGTGTGTATACCTGGGTCTGGTTGAGGGGGTATGTCTTTTTTGTGTTTACAACCATAAAACTATCTTTTATTGAGGATAAATCTAAATTTGTTTTTTTTACTTTAGTTAGCCTTTAAATATGGCTTCCATGGGAATGGAAAAGTAGGTCAGTAGGTGGGTATACCTGTGTCCGTGTGGGGGGTATCACCATTTGTATTTATGACCATGAAAAAAACTGTTTTGAAATATCCACATTTGAGGATTGTTACCATTATAGTCTATGGGAAAAATGTCCCAAAATTCGCCGATAATGCTGTAACACTTCCGTGGATTCCTTAGCTAGGTAATAGCACACTTCTCCTATATGCTCCGCACTTTTATACTGAATTTCATGTCTCTAGCTCAAAAACTGTGGGAGGAGATACAGTCCAAAAAAGCAGAAGAAGAAGAAGAAATAGAAAGAACAGTAATTTGGCTTTTTCAAGCCAAATTAATAAACAAAACAAATAAAAAGTTTGGTGCAGCATGGTCAAGATGGGCTTGGTTATAGGACTCAGCCTATTTGATATATAATGTTTGCCATATGCTGTTGGCTTAGTGTGTCCATCTGACAGGTGTCACCGAGGTACAAACATAGTGGGGGGGGGGGGGCAGGGCAACAACAAGTAGGTTTTATGTATTATGAGTCACATGTCTAAGTTGATTGTTTCCATCTGTCCCAGATTTTTTGAATTTTGAGGGGCATTCTCTGTTCTAATAAATCACACTTTTCAAGTCCAGGGATATATTGAGTGTCTGTTTCCACTGAGTCAGTGTGGGGGGCAATGCCTGTATCCATGTACTTGCCAGAAGTTTTTTTGCTGTGAAGAGAGTTTCTAATAGGAATATCCTGGTAAATTTATCAAGAGACAGGTGCTCAGTTATCCCCAATATGCAGATTTTAGGATCCAGGCCCACTGGTGCTCCCATTTCATCATGAAGGAACTTAGTTATTTGTTTCCAAAAGCCTTGTAGAACTGGGTAGACCAGATGAGGTGATAGAAAGTGCCCGTTGCTGATTGACACTTAGGGCAAAGAGGGTTATATCCAGGTTTGTATCTGGAGATACGTATGGGAGAAAGATAGGCTCTGTGGAGTGTGAACAGTTGAGTGAGTTTATCTGAGGGTTTTGTCCCATTCATCCTCCTCCAGGTGGCCCATGTCTGATTCCAAGGTAAGTTTTTTCTGAGATATAGGTGCCTGTGCTCCCAGGAGAGCCAGTTGTTGTTAAATTTAGGATATCAATTTTGTTGATAAGGGTTTTTGCAATTGGTATGTATTGGATTGCCCCGGAGAGACAAGGTTGTGGCGGGGAGTCAGGAATGCCTGTTTAAGTTGAAGATATCGGAACAGCATATGGTTAGGTAGTTGGAATTCTTGTTGCATTTGTGCAAACATTTTTAAACAGTCATTGCTCAATAAATGTCCGAGTACAGTAATTACTGTTCCAGTTTGTTGTTCCAGAGCGGAGTCCGATGGCTCTCCTCAGGGAGCCCAATTCTATCGAGGGACTTATCCCATATTTTTAATGCTTGGACTGTGATGGAGGGCAATAAGTGGGTGTTTGGGGTACCTTTGAGGCCTCTAGACATTAGATATAAGGGGTTGTTAAATGCTGCTGTGCCCGGGATCTGGGATAGGGCTAGGAATCTATCCGAATCGGTATGATTCCAATGAAATATGTGGGAGAGTTGTGAGGCGAAATAGTAGAGCTGGAAATCCGACACAGCCAGGCCTCCAGCATCCAGTGGTCTCTTAAGTGCTGCCCAGGAGATTTTGCGTCTAGCTCCTCCTCAGAAAAACAGCTAAGGATATGATCTAATGTTTTAAAGTATTTCAGAGGGATATAAATAGAGGAGTGCCACAGTATATAAAGTATTTTGGGGAGGAGAATCATCTTAATTAGATTTATTCTTCCCATTATGCTTAGGTTCAGTTTGGATTTAGATTTAGTAATTGTTAAGATTGGTTTAACATTTAATAGAATGTATTCTTGAGGGGAGTTGGATATGTGTATACCCAGGTATTTAATTGCATTGGAGCGGGTCAGGGGGAGTTGGGTATTAGTGTTGTTAGGTGGGAACTTGTCTATTGGGAGAATCTGGGATTTGGACCAGTTGATTACTAGGCCTCAATATGTTCTGTTCTCGTTAATTATTTGTAGAGCCAGTTCCAAAGACTTTCCCTGATCTGGTAGATATAGGAGGAGGTCGTCCGCGTATAGTCCTATCACTTCATTAAAGGGCATCTATAGTGGGAAAATTAACTTTTTTTTCTTTCTTTCCATGTGTTCTATAATTCTCCCCAACCCCCAGTGTCTTCACTTTGTTCAGATTCCCTCCCTGTCCTGAGATACACAAGTTAGAAGAATACTTGATTGCATTCCTCTACTCCTACTTGTACTGTCAATCAAATCCCTGTGACGTGATCCTCTTCCCTGCTCAAGTCCCTCCCCCCTCCCTGATCTATAATAAACATAGAGATAACAGCATTAGCAGGGGGAGAGAGGTAGCTTTGATGGCAGAGATAAGGCTGAACTTGACCCCCCTTCTTCATAGCATTCACTGATTGATGATAGGTCACAAAGAGAGAGATCAGGACCCGGAGAGATCCATGTCTCCAGGACAGCTTGCTTTCTATTGACATTACTGTGTGTAAGTGTGTTTTTCAGGATGTTGAACTTTTAACTCCTACTGCACATGATAAGCTTGTCAGTTAGCCGGAGTTGAGACATGGAGGAGGTAACAGAGGGGAGGGGGAAGGGGGGAGTGCTGCACAGAGATCTGACACCATGGAAAAACAAAGTCACTGACAGGTAGGATAAAGGCAGCACAGAGTACATGAATTTAACTTTGCAATGGGGCAATGTGTTTTTGTCACTATAGATGCGCTTTAAGTCCATTTATTTCCAAGCCGTGAAGGGCAGGGTAGTTATACGTAGGTGAATGGCCAGTGGTTCAATAGCCAATGCGTAAAGATAAGGGGAGAGAGGACAACTCAGGAATCACAAATAGGCATGGGTGGCACTCCAAACTGTAAATTTTATTCAATACAGACCAAACATCTCACAACGTTTCGGGGGGTACGTGCCCCCTTCCTCATGTGATGCACCTGAGGAAGGGGGCACGTACCCCCCGAAACGTTGTGAGATGTTTGGTCTGTATTGAATAAATTTACTTTGGAGTGCCACCCATGCCTATTTGTGATTCCTGAATTGAATATCCATTGAGGGTTGGATTGTTTGGAGGAGTGAGCACCCACGCTTGGTACGAGTGCAGAGGACACTATTGTTTCTTCGTGGAGAGAGGACAACCCTGATGGGTGCCTCTGGAGAAAGGGAAGGGTTCGAATAGTTGTCCATTCACTGATACTCGGGCAATTGGGTTGGTGTATAATAGTTGTAGCCACCGTATATATTTGGTGCCAAAGTATCTAAGAGCATGCCAAAGGAAATTCTATTCAACCGAGTCAAAAGCTTTGGCTGCGTCTAGGCAACCCATACGCACCCCCCTGGACCCCATTTGTGTATGGGTTGCCTGTATGTTCCAGAATAGTCTGCGGGTGTTTTGTGGTGTTTTTCCCAGGTATGAAGCCTACCTGGTCAGAGTTTATCAGGGATGTGATTATTTTGTTTAAGCGTGTTGCTAAGGTTTTTAATTATCTACTTGTAGAAGTGAGATAGGGCGGTAGGATTCTGGATAATGGGGGTCATTACCTTGCTTGGGAATTAAAATTAATGAGGGCTTCCCTCATACTGGGGGACAGGGGAGGACTGAGACCTTTTGGCCTGGGGGGCAAATACAACCAAGTGGCCCTTTCAATGTAGAATGCAAAATCTTTGACCACGCCCACTTTGCAAAGGTCACACACACTTTGTTATGCCCATTTCCCATTTTACATGATTGTCTGCAACATTTTCAAGTGTATGATGTGGTTAAGATAACAGGCTAATAAACTGGTGGGCTGACTAACACTGGCTAATGATCTGGAGAGCTGATAACACTGGGTAATTATATGCAGGGCTGACAACACTGGCTAATGATCTGGAGGGCTGATGTAACAATGACTAATAAAGTGGAGGGCTAACTAACACTGGCTAATGATCTGGAGAGCTGATAACACTGGGTAATTATATGCAGGGCTGACAACACTGGCTAATGATTTGGAGGGCTGACCAATGATCTGGAGGGCTTCTGTAACAGTGGCTAATGAACTGTAGGGTGACTAACACTGGCTAATGTGGGCCTACAACACTGGGTAATGATCTGGAGGGCTGATAACAATGGCTAATAAACTAGAGGGCTTACAACGCTGGGTAATGGGCTGAAAACACCGGCGAAGGATCTGGAGGGCTTCTATTAATCTGACAGTCTAGAAAGGAGTAACTTACTAATAGCTTCTGTGGCAGCCAAATTTTTAATTGGAGACCAGCCAGGGGGGCTGTCCCCTCAGCCTACTGGGCCAGTCCTCCCCTGCTGGGGGATAGAGTGAGTTTAATTGTACATTTTTTGGTATAATGTGTGTAATTGTGGTATAAGGGTGTCTTTGTATGTTGTGTAAAATTCTCTAGGGAGGCCGCCCATTCAGGGTTCCTTTCCTGCACATAGTTGTGACAAAGCCTCTTGTATTTCCGTTAAAGTCAGGGGTTCTTCCAGCATATTCTGCTGTGTCGGGGTCAGCTGTGGGAGTGGGATATTTTGTATATATGGTAGAGGGTCTGGAGATAAGCTAGTGATCTTGGGAGAGTATAGATTTTTGAAGAAGGAGACAAATTGAGCCGTTACCTCGAGGGGGTCTGTGGTTAAATGTCTGGATTGGGAGGTTAGTGATATCACTGTGGGGGTCTGTATTCATGGTTTGCCATGTATGCTAATAATTTCCCACACTTGTCTCCATATTTAAAATACGATTGTGGCTGGAAGAATAGTTTTTTGGTAGCCTTGCCCTGTAATATGATGTTGGTTAGTCTAGTTTGTTGTTTGAGGGTCTCCAGTGTTGTGGCCGAGGGGTTGGTTAGTGGTGTAATTGGTTTCTGCTCTTTCTAGATCTTGTGTCATAGTTCTCTCTTCTGTGGATGATAATCTTTTGATTTTATTTATTTCCTGGGTCAAGCACACACGTGCATGTAGTTTGAACGTGTCAGATATAGATAGGGGGCTGGCTGTGCCGGTATTGTTTCTGAAGAATGTTTCCCATTCCTCTGAAAGAGGGGATTCCTCTGGGAACAATTTTAACCAAAATGGGTTAAGTCGCCAGGGTATGGATGGAGAGTGTGATGTCCAATTTAGTGTTATCCAGCATAGTGAGTGATCTGATATTACTTGAGGCAGGTTTTCTGCTTTATTGAGTAGTGGAAGTAACTGGTTAGAAAGGATTATCATATCAATTCGGGGACATGGGGTTATGTGTAGGTGAAAAACAGGAGTAGGCCACTCTATTTGGGTGTCTGTACCTCAAGGCATCTGTCATATTTATTGTCAGCAGCATTCTACCATATGTGGTAATGGGGGTGGGTGGGGATTTCTCCCTGGGGGGCAAGTGCGGTCTTTTGTACAGTCCAGTATACAATTGAAATCACCCAGCCAAATAGCAGGAACCACCGGAAACTCCGCCTTGAACTGAAAGCCTTTATGGAGAGCAGACATAGAAAAGTGGGGGGGGGGGGGCATAGGCAGCCATTAATAGAATTGTGCGAGAGAACATCTTGGCATATACATGAACAAAGGTACCCTGCTGGTCCAGCCTTACCGCCAGGGGCTAAAACTGTGCCGTGCGTGAGATTAGAAGGTATACTCCTCTAGAGGAAGAGGTGAAGGTGGAGTGGTAAGCTCATCCCACCCAGCGTTTGTTTAGCAGGTGTTGCTGATGTGCTGTGAGGTGGGTTTCAACCAACACAGTGATGTCTGGGGATTGTTTTCGTATATGTCTAAAGGTTCATTTCGGCCGATAATCGGCCTGCTTATGGGCTCTTTATCGGCTGAAATGGACTTTCAGTCGGAGATTGGCGAACAACCGACTTTGCGGATCTCCGCACGAACGTACGTAGGACAGAGATACGTTTGTGTTTTTTTCTGGACCCCACGGACATTCCAGATTATCTGCTTAAGACGCATTATTTATGAGCTGAGTCGAATAAAGCTGCTCCTTATAGTAAGAAGGAAGTGCAGAGAGGGATAGAGAGATAAGAAAGAAAATAAGTTTTTCCCTTTGGGAAATGGACCTAGATATGATACATTATACTTTTCATTTTATGCAAGAGATGGCTCCTTATGTGGTTGGCCCCGATAGATTATTATCATAGATGAGGGGTGGGGGAGGGGTGAGAGAGGGATTTATAGGAGACAAATATCGTAATACATTATAAATTAAAGGGCATGTCCACCCTTCAAAAAATGTTTGATATAATATTCCCCCTGTCCCCCCAGCCCCAACCGCTATATTTTTATTATCAGAAAGTGCCCCAAACTTTACTTACCTTCCCTCTTTCCTCCACCGCACTGCCAGGCCCTCTGCTTGAGAGAAAATGCAAGTAGAGGGGCGGGACCGGCAGTCACGTCTGTGATTGGCTGAGCGGCAGCCAATCACGGACGCGGCTGCCGGGAGTTCAGTGCGGCGAAGGAAAGAGGGAAGGTAAGTAATGTTTGGGGCACTTTCTGATAATAAAAATATAGGGGCTGGGGGGACGGGGAATATTATATCAAAATACACTAGGGGGAAGGAATCCTAATCGGGAGGGGGAGGATGGCTGCAGTACGCATGCCAAACTTCTCCCGGAGGCGAGACAGGAGGCAGAGTTCTCTGCAGTACTCCTGGTGGGCAGTTTTTGGGACTTTGGGGGGGGACTACAGGAGAACCAGATGGAGCTGGGATGTGAGGTAAGGATTAAACTACACTACACAATGGGGCCAGTAGTGGGGCGGATTATAGTATTGGAGGTGGACATGCCCTTTAAGTCATAACATTATTGACATTATTAATAACTTAACATGCATTTTTAGCTTGGTATTAAAACCTAGGGAGTAGGGATAGGTCGATTTTGACCTCGTCTATTTTTGAGGTCAGTGTGGTCTGGCAGTGTGATATTGCCTCCAGTACCTTATCTGTAGCCGTTGTTTGCGAGGGGTCTGTAGTGGAGGTTCTGGCCTCTTGGGTCTGTAGGGCCTGTGTCGTCTCCTCCTTCTCTTGCCAGCGGTATTTATCTAGTAGTGGCATTGCCTCTGCTGCTTTTTTGGGGGGTGCCATATGATCACCAGGCAGGTAGGTATCTCCCCAGGGTATTTGGGTAAAATCTGGGTGGTTATTAAGCGCCCCAGGATACAATAAGTATATTGTTGGAGCGTAGCTGTTAGCACTCACGTATCTCATGTATTAGCAGATCACGCCCCCTCCCATCACTTTTTGGCGATAATTTTGCTGTTACTTCTATGATCAACAAAAAAAAACACTTGCCCTGTCAATTTGGGATCAATATTACAATTAAATGAAGGATTATCTCTGTGCATAATTTTAGAGCAATTTGACATATTGTCTACTTTATTGTTGAATTGATCATAATGCCTAGCAAGTGTATGGCTGGCATGACTGTGTGGCCTATAGAAAGATACACAATTGGCCGTAAGTTCTGGGAACAGTCATTCTTAAACTTACACAGATCTGGAGCATGCCTACTAATAGCTGGTAACTCCCCCATGGGGGAATGACCTTTTGCACCCCCTAAGGCACTCTGAGCAGGGACTGAAATGTATGATAGGAGTTACAAGTTAACTAGAAAAAAAAGTAATGCTTGCCTTCAGAAATAATTGTTTATGATTAAAATGAACTGTTCATGTTGCCTATAGCAGAAATCGAAGTAAGGTTTAGGTTAGTGTTATTCGGATCGAGTTTTGTGCTCCGATTCCGTGTCCTATTTGCATTGATCGTAGTGGTCCCACAATGTGCGCTCCAATTAGTTACTGGAATTCATGCATGCACGACTCTTTGTGCATATTGCATGCATCCAAATAACATAACTGGGTACAGGATTGCAGCGCACATCCCACATTATGCAAAGCAGCACATTGCAAAAATCCTGCATGCGTTGCTGTGTGTGATAGTAGGACCTAACCCTTAAAGGGAATGTCCACCCCCAAAACTATAATCCCCCCCACTACTGGCCCCATTGTGTAGTGTAGTTTAATCCTTACCTCACATCCCAGCTCCATATGGTTCTCCTGCAGTCCCCCCCAAAGTCCCAAAAACTGCCCACCAGGAGGATAGCAGAGTCCATATAGGACTCTGCCTCCTACCTGGCCTCCAGGAGAAGTTTAGCATGCGTACTGCAGCCCTTCTCCCTCCCCCTCCCTCCCTCTTAGGATTCCCTCCCCCTAGTGTAAATCCCTTTAGATATATGATTCCCCCTGTCCCCCCAGCCCCAACCGCTCTATTTGTATTCTTAGAAAGTGCCCCAAACTCTACTTACCTTCCCTCTTTCCCCCGCTGCAAAGAACTCCTGGCAGCCGCGTCCGTGATTGGCTGCCGCTCAGCCAATCACAGACGTGACTGCCGGTCCCACCCCTCTGCTTGCATTTTCTCGCAAGCAGAGGGCCGGCAGCGTGGCGGAGGAAAGAGGGGAGGTAAGTAAAGTTTGGGGCACTTTCTAAGAATAAAAATAGAGCAGTTGGGGCTGGGGGGACAGGGGGAATCATATATCAAAAAATATTTTTAAGGGTGGACATACCCTTTAACTGTGAATTTCATATATGAAATTTTCATTATTTATTGGAAGGGAACCAAATTGAACAAATAACTGCTGTAAACAATGTACCGGTACAGCATATGCAAATGTTCTTATCACATGTGACATACAGTAATGTCTGGGGAGATAAGACAGCCATCAGGCATCTTTCTGAATTAGTTCTAGAGTTGCTAATTAAAGTGTATGGACAATGATATTGGGCATTTTTCTTTATCTTAAAACCTAAATATGAAAAATTTTGTGTTGACTTAATAACCAGGCCCCTCTGGTTTTAGGGAATTTTCTATGCTGTTCTAAAGCAAAATTATTTCAAAAGACAACTTATGCATTTACAAACCTATATCAATGATGTACAAAACATGCAAAACAAAATCAAGGGACATCATGTTTATAATATTCTGTGTGCTTGTTTGTAATGGGTGTGTATGTACACCACCCACTTATGGCGGCCACCGTAGCTTCCTCCTTTTTGGCTGTGCAAACTCATTAAGCCATCAGGGGAGGCAGAAACCTTTAGAAGAGGCACCAGTGGACTTGGATCTGAGGTCTCTGTTCAGGCAAGTCAAGGTCAAGATCCTAGTGTACAGCAATTTGCACATGAGTCTTAGGGGTGATTTAGATTCATGTGTTAATAATGTTGACTTGTTTGAGTGGGCGGTTGGGCTTGTGCCACATGAATTGGGTAATATATTTGCATCATGATCTTGTAGTTTCTGTGTATCACAACGTTGATCTGATTCTTAGTTCAGAAATTAAATTGACTTAAATCCTTCTGATTTTTATATAGCCGTTTGACCCAATGTATGAAGTTGGGTCTAGAGATGGCCAAACGTTCGAAAGTTCGGTCCATTTTCGAACTTCTAAAAAAGTTCGAAAGTCCGAAAACGGACCCTTTAAAGTTTGAAAGTCGAACCGGGATCCCCCTCCCCGGCCCTATCAGGGCCCTTGTGCCACTAACAAGTGCCCTTGCGGCCCTGACAAGGGCCCTTTGGGGCTTAAGGGGTCCCGCAGCTCAAACCTGGACCCCCCCGGCACTTATAAGTGCCCTTGTGCACCTTCACAAGGGCCCATTGGGGCTTAAGGGGTCCCACAGCTCGAACCGGAACCCCCTACCTTTGCCCTTGTAAGGGCCCTTGTGGCACTGAAAAGTGCCTTTGTTGGGGGTCCCACAGCTCGAACCGGGACTCCCGTCGGTTCTTAAAAGAGCCCTTGGGTGGTGTCTTCTGTCTTCCATCCGGTGACACAAGCTCCGCTGAGGCCACTGACACCGAGAAGTACCCCTGTGGCCGCCAGGGGTACCTCCGGCACCGGTGGCCTCAACGAGGCAACATCTTCAGGCTTCACTGAAGTCACTGATGCCAGGCAAGCTCACTGCGGCTGACAGTGAGCCCGCTGGCACCGCCAGCTTCAGCGGAGCCGATGTTGCTAGCTGCTTCTTTCTTCTGCCATCCACTGCGATGACTTTTGAGCTCCGCGGAGGTTTGCACCTCTTTATATAGGTTTTCAGAAAACCCTAATCCGTTTCAATCAGATTTCGGAAAATCTGATTGGTTATTGTAAAGCAAACATTGAAAAACTGACCAATCAGAAACGGATTAGGGTTTTCTGCAAACCTATATAAAGAGGTGCAAACCTCTGCGGAGCTCAGAAGTCATCACAGTAGATGGCAGAAGAAAGAAGACGTCGGATCAAGACGCAGGTAACACTGGCCTCATTGAGGCCACCGGTGCCGGAGGTACCCCTGGTGGGGCTGGTGTCACCGAATGGAAGACAGAAGATGCCACCCAAGGGCTCTTTTAAGAGCCAACGGGTCCCAGTTTGAGCTGCGGGACCCCCAACAAAGGCACTTGTCAATGCCGCAAGGGCCCTTACAAGTGCCAGGGAGGGGGGTCCTGGTTCGAGCTGCAGGACCCCTTAAGTCCCAAAGGGCCCTTGTCAGAGCGACATGGGCCCTGATAGGGAAGGGGGGTCACGGTTCAAGCTGCGGGACAACTTAAGCCCCAAAGGGGCCACAAGGGCACATATAAGTGTCAGGGAGGGGGGGTCCTGGTTCGAGTTGCGGGACCCCTTGAGCCCTTGTCAGGGCCACTAAGGTCCTTGTAAGGACCCGGGAGGGGCCCCCGGTTTTGAGCTGCGGGACTCCAGGATTGACAGCCGTTTGGCAATCCACGAGCAGACGTTTTCGGGAATCTCTGGCCGTTTGGGGATTTTCGGAAGTGGACGTTCGAGGCCTGTCGAACGTTCGAAAATCCTCGTACATTCGAGGATTATCGAAAATAGTCCCGGGAGTCCCGGAAAATCAAACTAGTTTGAATAGTTTGAGTTCGTCCGAACTCATAAAGTTCGGCTTGAACTCGGGTTCGAGTTCTAGCCCATCCCTAGTTGGGTCCAAATTTACCTAGACACTCCCATAGAAATACCCACTCAACAGAGTCAAATGCCTTGTTAGCATCTAGTGTCATCATAAGGCGTGATCCAGAATTATCATGTGAAACTTGGGTGTTGATAAGGGTTTTCCTAATATTTATAGAAGTGGATTTATTTGGCATAAAGCCTGTCTGATCTTTATGTATAATTTTAGTAATCACTCTCTGGAGTAGGTTGGTGTTTTAGCTAATATTTTATAGTCAATATTAAGGAGGAAAATCGGCCTGTATGAGCCGCATTCCTGGCGGTCCTTACCAGGTTTTGGTATCAATACAATATTGGCATCATATAGTGTGGGTGGTAGCAGACATGCCCTTTAATAAAAAAGAAAGGGAGCAAAAAATGTATCTTTAAATAATACCTCTACTGTATCTTTAAATAACACTGCAAACCTCAATTTGTACCAGCTCCCCTACCAGGCTGTCATATTTACTGAGCATTGCTGGGAAAAGCACTAAAAAGAAAAACGTTTGGACCAGTGGGCAAAAATGGGTTTTAACCTTTTCAAAAACAAAACACAGCATTTTCTCCTAATATCTCCGGAACCACAGCTCACAGCAATGTGAGAGATAACCTCATTTGATTAAAGCTACCCATACACGGGCAGATGTTTTTCCAATCGAATTCCTGATTGACTGCAAGAATATTAAAGTGCTGTTTTAGATAAAGGGTGTCTGCTTTGTGGAAAATGAAGGTGGGTACGCACAAGGGCACTTTTTTGTACTAGTGAGCACTTGACCAGGACAAATGACTGTCAGCTTCGGCAATAGTGTCCACGGCCAAAAGTTCGCACAACCAATCATGTGGCCCCATAGGGAACCGCAGGCCCGTTCTTCCGATGCGGCCGCCCCCTTCATACACACCAACCAATGCAATATGGTCGGCCGACTGATATATGGCCATACAATCGGTCAGTTGCCTAAAAATATTGTATGGTGGGTACCCAGCCATAGAAGTTAATTTGATTCTTTAAAGGGTATGTCCACCCTTAAAACAATTTTTTGATATAGTATTCCCCCCGGTCTCCCAGCCCCAACCGCTTCATTTTTATGTTTAGAAAGTGCCCCAAACTTTTACTTACCTCCCCTCTTTCCTCCGCCGCGCTGCCGTCCCTCTGCTTGCGAGAAATTGCAAGCAGAGGGGCGGGACCGGCAGTCGAGTCTGTGATTGGCTGAGCGGCAGCCAATCACGGACGCGGCTGCCGGTCATTCAGTGCAGCGGAGGAAGAGGGGAGGTAAGTAAATGTTTGGGGCACTTTCTAAACATAAAAATGAAGCAGTTGGGGCTGGGAGTCCAGGGGGAATACTATATCAAAGGGGATTTATGCTAGGGGAGGGGAATCCGGAGGGGGGGGGGGAGGGAGGGGGAGAAGGGCTGCAGTACGCATGCCAAACTTCTCCTGGAGGCCAGGTAGGAGGCAGAGTCCTATATGGACTCTGCTATCCTCCTGGTGGGCAGTTTTTGGGACTTTGGGGGGGGACTACAGGAGAACCATATGGAGCTGGGATGTGACGTAAGTATTAAACTACACTACATGATGGGGCCAGCAGTGGGGGGGATTATAGTTTTGGGGGTGGACGTGCCCTTTAAGTTATCAGTCAGGACTGATGCAATAAGAGGTGCTTAAAGTTTGCCTATGTATTTCATTTGCAGCAACCAGTGAGTTAGCTTTTTATTGGGTTACCCAAGTTAGTTTGGTTGTTGCAAATTTAAAGCACATGGACACATTTTTGCACCTTTTATTGCATCCAGTATTTTCAGTAGTGCATTTGTAAACAAGACACATATTCATACTTTCATTGTTTATTTATGGCAAAAAGTGATTAGCATTTGGTGAATTATCAGGGAGATTTTATATGTGCAGCTATCAGCCAAAACACGCGCTACCCGATGTATTAAGGACACAGGCACCCGATTCAATGCCCCTTAGCATCAGTTTTTGCGCTACTTTGTAGCATGAAAACTAATGCCTTTTAAATGGTGGTGTAAGAAACATACCATTCAGCTTCCTGCGGAAGTATTAAATCCCCCATGTATCCCATTACCCATGACTCCCCTTTAAATATGCATATAACTAGATCCAACAACTTAAGTATGAAGGCCATTTGGTATTTAAAAAACACAGGCTGGTATTCTGTACACAATCAATCATCAGTCTGATAATTTGATTAGTTTGCCTAGGGAACTAAAGAAAATTAACTACCAACAGCTTATTCCAACGTGTTTTTCCATTCTACATCATTTGTTGATGCTCCCACAGGCTGGCAAATCCTGATTGTGTATTTTCTACGTGTTAAACCTCCGTTTTGGCAGAATATAATTTTGCTTCCCTTGTACTCCTAGTATAGAACAGTACTCAAAAAAGTAAATTTTTGCTTATATTACCTAAAACTACACAATTTTGCAGGGAAATGTTTCCTGAGTACACAAGGAAGGGAAATGATGTGTGGTTTAGTATAGTATAGTATTTTAGGTTTTGGGTAAAGACATATGTCTATTTAGTGCAACCTGCAATACCCACAAGTCCCGCCTAACAGTAGATAGGGGGGGGATCCTTCCTGACTCCCAAGTTGTAATTGGAAATATCCCTGGATCTACTCCAACTTTATGTATCAACTTTATGTATCAATACAAGTAACATGCAACTTGTTTTTAGAAACTCATCCAGCTTCTTCTTTTTTTTAGAGAACTTACTCCTAACATGAAAGCTTTTCTTTCCAAAACACCTATACATTGTAAGATTCTTCTCTAGTATGTTGCATTTAGTATATGAAAGTAATAGATTCTATAACTAAGAAGGCATCCACATCTATACAGATGCCTCTACACGAATATGGAAGTCCCTGATAAGACTTTGAAAACTGCTTGTTATGCTGCAGTTTGTTTCCCCACCAGTGTGAACTGCATACAGCCTTCCTGGGGCAATACAAAATGTTTAGCTCATTTCACTGACATTTTCTTTCTGTTCCTAGTAAGAAATGAAGCTTCAAATGTACCTATGCTTTTTGCATCTGCAGTGGTGACTCAACTGGTAACTAGTAAAGCACATGTTTTAGAAACACGCAGTCCAAAAGGTCATGAGTTTAAATCCCCTATAGTATTAAAACAAAGAATGAAAGCAAAAAATGGTTAATAGTTAGTTATCTGCCCCCAACCCCAACTGATACTGATATATTTTAGATGTATCACTGAACAGACATTTGAGGATAATTATTGTGCCCAATTGGGCAGAGTAAGCTTTCCATGCTCTCAAAGCTGTGACAATTGAGATCATAGCCAATAATTGACTATTGTTTCCCCTGCTGCCTCCTCTGCACATGCCCAAGTTTATAAAAGCTAATTGAGCAGAAGGAGGAGACAGATACCTTTGCCAGAAACGTATCATTAAATGCACAAATGCATGTAATAAACTGGTGAAAATAGCAACTAAGGTTTCAGGCAGATAACTGACAAGTAACCAGTTTTTTGTTGTAAGGGTGGACATGCCCTTTTAAGGATGTGTGTGTGTCCTTGACACATTCTATTAGTGAATCATTTTTATATGGCCCATGAATGTATTTATTCACACTAATCATATCTCCATGAAACCACATTTTGTCTAGTGTGCAAAATTGTCCCAGTCCCCTTTTTTAATTTAGTTGCCCTTCTCTGAACCCTTTCCATTTCAAAAATGTCCTTTTTGTTCACAGGACTCCAAAACTGCACTAAATATTGCAAATGAGGTCTTTTTAAGGAGGAAGAATATTTCCTCCCTTGAATCCACACTCCTATTCATACAAGACAATATCTTGCTTGCCCTAGCTGTTGCTGCCTGACACTGCTTGCTACAATTAAGTTTGTTAGCCACCAAATCTCCAAGATCCTTTTACAACAAAATTCACTTAACACAGAACCATTTATAAAATAAACAGCACAAGGATTTTTAATCCTAAAACACATCACCTTACATTTAGCAATATTAAATATCATCTGCCACTTATCAGCAGCGCAGTGTGACAATCTATCTAGATCCACCTGCACATCCTCTGCAGCTTTTAATTGTCAAAAGTTTTCAGTCGTCCACAAACACAGAGGACTTGCTGACAATTCCAAGCCCAACAGACCTTAGCCTATATATGTTGCCAATGGGGGACTGTACCCAAAGCCTTAGCTTTGTCTACTACATCTACTGCTATGCTACAGTTCAAATTCCTACTCACATCCTCATATAATCCAAGCAAGTTTGTTTGGCAAGATCTGTTCCTCATAAATCTAGAATATGTTCCCATAGTCAATTTTACAGTATCTTCCCCACCACTAACTATAAACTCACACATCTGTAATTACCAGGCTGTGAACAACTACCTTTTTTGAATATTGGAATTACATTAGCATTTTTCCAATGCAGAGGCACATTTTCAGACATGAAGAAATCTAAGAAAATAAAAAACAATTGCCTGGATAAAACAAGGATGTATTTTATCTGGTTCAGGAGATTTATTGATATTAAAGGGAATATTCAATGGAAAATATCAATATTTTAAAAATTATTAGTTTATAATATACATTCCTAGATATTCTCTCCCATTTTGAAAAATCAGTTACATTTCTACCCCTATTCCCTGCTGTTGACATTAGTGAGCTGCTATTTCAGGTTCTAACGGTCCTTCTTACTAGGGTGCACCACTCCCTTGGAATGTTCCTAACAGTAATTTCTACTGATTGGCTGTTGGTGATGGGTCAAACATGTTCCGATCTCTACTGAGCAACTGAATCAACCCAGGCACTGGGTCAAGGGCAAAACCATAACGGTCACAATTAGGGGTCCTACAAACAGGAAGTTAGTATTTCGAAAGTATTTATTTATACAAATATACATATATACCTGAATGGGCAGGTTAAGGTCATTTGGATGGAAAAATACTGCTCTTTTTTCTTGAAAGCATATGTTTTTCCACTGAACTTCCCCTTTAACCTTATTTATTCCTCATCTTCTTACTATTATTATACTTTATACAATTGTTTAGGGTTAGTCTTGCTTTGTACAGGTACCCTAACTTCATTATTTATTTTGGCTAGCCTAATTGCTTTCTTACAATCTTTGTTATAGTTTTTATAGTTCGAAAAAGCCAGTTCCATTTCTTCTGACTTTAAGACTTTAAATGATATGCTCTTCATTTCCATTTCCCTCTTTACATCAGAATTAAGCTACATGGGTGTGGACTTTTTTACAACAATGTGACCGATCACATATTGTATCGACCGTGCCATCAGTCCAAAGCTAAATTGGAAAGGGATCTGCTTGTGTGTACTAGGCATTATTTTTCTCATGTATATTTCAACGTGTGAGGAAAAAAAAACAACGATGAAATGCTTATCTTGACTTTATATAGGTAATATTGGGTAGTTCACAGTGTTATATTTCTGTAAGGGCTATGAGAGTTAAAAAAGCTGAGGATTACATAGCATCTTTGTTATACTGAATTATTCATATGGGTAGTAGGAACAGTATTTGTCTTTTTGTTTACCATAGAAAAAGTTGTTCTCAAGAACAAGTGTCCCTGACTTAAATTGCTTTTAAATTTGCTCTTTCAAAAGCAGACTAAGCAATATGACACCACAACCCCATATCTGTTGCTATGGGTGTCAGAAAGTGACTTCTGCACCTGCCTTTGCACTCTCATGATTTCCTCCGAGTCTGTGGGGAATATTTTTCAAGGACATCATAGTAGAATGTGACTGCTGTACTATCTACAGTGTATCAGAATATTGCTTTAATGCTGACACTTTTATATGCAAGTCTAGGCTGTGGGCGCCTAGCTATGCCATGCCTTTGAGACTAAACCTGGTTTCTCATGTTGAGAGCTAGCACGAGATCAACTTTTAAAAAAATGCTGGTACTAACTTAAGTTGTAAGCAGACTCTAGAATATATAATTCAGTAGAAAGTAGAAAACTCTGCAGGTGCATTTAACTTATTATTTAATTGTGATTTAGGCATGGCATTTCTCTTGCCTTCTGGTATTCTTTCTATTACTTGTTACCTTTCTTTCCATAAAAAGCATCACTGATATTTTATACTTACAGTTAATGGAAAGAATGGTGATATAGCTAACATGGGCTTCTTTCACAAACATTTATGCTGGTATTTATTTCAATTGTAAGTAGCCTAAACCTCTTATCCAACACTTAGTAATTTACAGTGAAAAACAACCAGTTGTGCTTTTACCCTGATACTTCACTTTTCCAATGAAAAAAATGTCAATCTTCTTGCTACCTATAGGCCATCAAATAGAGGTCATGGATTTCTCTTGTTTTTGGTAGGATTAATTAGGGGACGCCACACAGGGAGGCAATTTTATGCCAATACCAGGTATTGGCTGATAATATTACTAACCATTACATAGAAAAATAATATTGGAGGTTGGATAAAATCATACGTCCATCTTGTCCAACCGTTTTAGCCATCTCATGGGCCCTACCTAACAGTTTATCCAGCGGAAGGCAAAAAAAAACAGCTGCAAAAGGGGAAAAAACGGCAATAGGAAAGTATCCCTGGATCAACCAGAACTGCAGTGTATGTATTAATACCAGTAATTCACAATATTAGAAACTTATCTAGCCCACTATTAAAGCTATTTAATGAACTTGCCATTACCACATCTGCTGGAAGACAGTTCCACAGTTTCACCATTCTCACTGTAAAGAAACCTTTCCTAACATGAAGATAAAACTTATATTCTTCTAATCTTAAAGGATGTCCACGAGTCCTCTGATATGACCGATTAGTGAACAATGAGAGTTTTTTATGACCCATTAATATATTTGTATAAGGTATCATATACCTGCGCAAACGTTGCTTCTCCAGTGTAAACAGCCCTAACTTGTCTAATCTGTCTGCATAGTCAAGCCCCTCCTCTTATTAAGTTAGTTGTACTTCTCTGTGCTGTTTCCATTTTTGAGAAGCCTATTAATATTTTGGAAGCCATTTATTGCATTCTATATTATTGGTAAATATACTGCAAAAGCCCTCTTTAATATTGAGTAGGCCAAACATTTTCTTTCAAAGACGCATTTCTACTGGGACTGAAAAGATTTATTGAATTTCTAACGATGATTTTCTTTGCCCTGGGTCTAAGATCAGATGGTTTTTGCCCTAAAATGCATTTATTTATTTTTCTATTATTTTTCCCCCCCTTCCTCTTTTTCTGGCTGTTGTCCCACTAGTTGTATTTCAACTGTGAAATCTTGGGTCCCAGTTTGCGAGAGAGCATTTAATAAATAGAGGGAAGGGAACAAAATGCATAAAGGAAAGTAAAATATAATTACATAAAGAAACAGGCTAGGATATCTATAGGTTCTTAGCACAGATTTCTCACCTTGGAAATCAGGTTTCAATTATCTGTCCAAGGAGATATTTACAGTTTCTGCTCTTCAACTGACATGCATGCTTCTTTTAGTCTTTATCAAGAAGGTACTCCTTGAAAAGAGTGTTATTGCTCTGCTGGTCTAGTGCTTTTTACAGTCTCTTACAAGGTGTTCTCCAACTGCCCTTGTATCACCTACAGTGTCTTCTGTGGCACATGTTCCACTAAACACTCATTTTATGCTATTTCTTCCTTAAATCATAACTGCAAACTCAATATCAATGCTTCCAGTGTCCAATTTCCAGAAGACAAACACCAAGAAGCATGGTCTGAGGATTAGGATCACTCTCATAAACATTTTTCAAAGCTATGAGGCCACAGTAAGTAGAAAAGACAATACATAGTAGAGGAGGGGGTCCTGATATGTGGGACTGTTGTTGCCCCAAGGGAATCCAGTTATTGATTTGTTATTGACCCAGATTTATGTCAGAGGCAGAATAATAGTGAAGGGATAAAATAAAAAATATGTACTATCTATGAATTAAATTCCAGAACTACGGTAACTAAATTTATAATGTTATTTTTGTTTTTAACAGTTATGCACTGCAAACAATTATACGGCAACCTTACAGACTATAAGTTAATATTAGTCAGGCTAAGAAAGAGTATTCTATGTCTGCTGTTTATGTCTGGCTGCATAGCTGCCTTTTCCAGATTGTATTCAGACATCTTCCTGCTTGTCATTCTAATTTATCTGTCCATGCTAGTGTCTGTTTGCCTCACATCTTGTTTTTGTACCATTTTTATTCCTTCTCTTGACTTTTACAACATGTTAAACAGGGAAAGGAGCCAAAACTCCTAAATCTAGGACAGAAGAGGTGGGTGTAAAGGGGTCAGTTAGGTGAGGGCATAAAAGAGAAAAAGAGGCTGAGGGGTGAGGAAGGAGGGGTAGGATGGGGAGCAAAGAGGAACACTGCTGGCCAGAAAACACTACCCCATCCCCCAGAGAACAGGGTGTTCAATAACAACACTCTGTCTTGATATGTGCTAATAGGAAGATCCTTGGTACCAAGCAATGTTGCTCATTGGAATGCGTTTAGTCTTGTGTTTTCCGTTGCCTTTTCTTAGGTTCTCATTGTTAGTGAATTCTTGTGCTTTTTTTTCTGTAAGCGGCATATTGCCACGGATGGGTTGCTGTTTGTTAATGGGTATATTTGCGCTCTACATATTCAGGGTTATTCAATAAAAGTTCTTATCGTTAAAATTGGTACTAATTTTGCCCTAACCAATCAGATGTTAGCTTTCAAATGTTAAAAAATATCTGATTGGTTGGGCAAAATTAGCACCATTTTTAACGATAAGAACTTTTATTAAATAACCCTGATTCACTTTTTGGAATATTCATATGCATTAATGAAGATTGTGTTTTAAAGCATATAATGCAAAAAAGATTTTTATGATTTTTAAATAAAGAAAACACCATTTAAAACCATATTAAACTCAGATGTCCATATTCCATAGTGTTTCTTCAATTGTAGCCATTTTTCAAAGGACAAAGTATTTTTGTTGGCCCATTAAGAGGGATTTTGGAAAGGGGGCAGAATCAGTGTGGTTTTATCAATAACTAGCAGTTGTACACGGCGTTGCCAATGTACATATGTGGGTAAAGTATTTTTTACGTGCAGGTGTGTGTTTGGCTTAGATGGAAGAGACAGGCAGAAAATGAAGTGCACAGTTGGTAATGTACGTCATGTATTTAATAGTTAAAAGTTGAGGAGGTGACATTGCTTGAGGGACGTATAGCATATGTTTATTGTAAAACCTTATATACAACGTTATCAGTTTTTCCACTTGGACCGTAAATATACAAATGTTGTGGTGAACCTACTCGTGAACATGCTACATGGAATTTGACGTTGGGAAAACGTGTTGATTGCAACTGAATATTACAGCACTTTAGTGACTGACAGGCATCAATGTCTCTGAAGCATGTGACGTGCTAGCTCTTTGTCTGTGTTGTTAAAGCCGTTACACTGTCTGGGCGTTTTTATTAAGTGTGCTCAATTTTTTACACATTAGTTGTCATTATGTCACCTTGTTTGCACTTGAACACTTTATCCTTGCTCAAGGACCACTTTATATTGACTATTAGATCCCAATCAATAAAGTTAGTTTCTGGTCCAAATTGAAAGTGACATGATGTATTTGTTCTTTTAGTTGCAACTATCTGTGAAGTGTGTGTCTGTTTCTTAAGTCCAGGTAATGCAGGTAATTCCCATGTAGTTCATACCCCCCAAATGTCACGGTTTGAATAGGTGGATGGAGAATGTCTGCGATGTTGCGGTGGGTGGGGGCACGGCATTCTAGGGTGTGGACAGTCTAGGTCGTGTCTGTAATGTTGTGGTGTCCAGGAGGATTGGACGTGACATTTGGTGGTCACGATATTTGGGGGCATGGCCACACTGTTTCAAAGCGTGGCCGTGTCATTTAGTGGCGTGGCTGTGGTGTTTGGGGGCCTGGACAGGATGTTTGTGTATGTGGGTATGATTCTGGAACAGACCTGGGATGTTTGGGGGTGTGGCCATGATGTATGGGGGCGGACCATAATGTTTTGGGCAATATCTGGGGGCGTGGTCACATTCCAGGAGGCTACATAGTAGCGTGCCACTTAACGGTACTGTGTGGGAGGCGTTAAACCCACGCTCTTACCTTAGCCTGATCCCGCGATGCAATAACTGACGTAATCCCGTTTACGTCAGTTATTGTATCGCGGGATCGGGCTAAGGTAAGTAACGGGAGCCCGCAATATTGAATCTCCCCGATAGTCTTTTCAGGGTTTATATTTGTATATAAATATCATTCATATTACCAATAGTAACATAGCAAATAGCTGGCGTTAAAATCCCGCAGTGGGTAAATCCCTTACTGGGATTTACCCACATTCTCAAATGCAATATTAAATCGCCTACAGGACTTTTACCCAGAGCGATAGTGGCTCTGGGTAAATGAGCCCCATAGTCTTTCCAGGGCTAATATTTTAAAACCTTCCAGGAGAAAATTGTAATGTGTTACAGACCTTAAGGGAAATGTCTGGTTCCCTCTGTTATATAAGCTGTTGTTCTGTGTGTGCAGCTCTCTGAGTTGTGTAGCCGTACATTACACTGTTGTTGTGTCAGTGAAGTGGACTCTGTGTCTGTGTTGGTGGAGTCTGGCAGCACACAGAGCCCAGGTCCTTCATCTGAGTTACTCAGGAAATCACACTCTGCAAGTGACATGCAGGATGTTAAGTGGACAAACTAGTCTTCACAGGCGTCTCTCCTTTCAGAGGGCGTCGCCGTTATGTGGGTGCATTCAGCGGTGTGGCTGTGAGGTGAGCAGATACATACATACATACATACATACATACATACATACAAGATTTCTGCTGTATATAGTAGATGTGGCATTGTTTAAAAGGAACACTGGGGAAGCCTAATGTCTAATATATTTGTGTTCTGTTGGTACTAAATATTATTGAAAAAATATGTTGAAAATGTGAATAATCAAGCTTTGTTTTAGTACTTGCGCTATTTCCGCATGTGTCTTGCCTTTAATAATATGAATAAATTAGGCTCGTTAATATCATTACATGCCAGAACAGGCCTGTGTTTCAATGTTACGCTTAGAAATCTGAGGTGCAGCCAGGACAGGTGTCTCAAGAAAACTATCTGTTCAGATTTTTGTTTAACAGTATAATTAAGCTATTAAATATTGTTACATGTACAGCCAACAAAATGGCCATCATTTATAGAACCCAAATGGTAAATAAGTGATCATTGTCACTTAGGATTTATCTTTAATCATTTAGAATGAAGTGATGCATTTCATTGTGTTTAAGCTTCAATTGAAGTATATTTTAGTAAAAGGAGCTGACACCACTGCAGTTTATAGTTCATTGCCCAGTGGTTGATGCATACTGGCTGGCTTCTATTGCAGTTTTCAGCAACAATTTTGTCATTGGAATTTAAACTGGGACAGGAGTGAGTCTGGATACATAAATTAACCCACTGAGAAATGGACTAAAAAGGCATTGGTAATTAAGCAACTTCTACTGTTAAGGTGGGTACACATGATGGGACTTTTTTCCCCGACTACGCTCGGCCGGGGTCAAATGACTGTCAGTTGCGGCAATAGTTGCTGTGGCCGACAGTTTGCGCTACAGATCGTGCGGTCCCATAGGGATACGAACGTATGAGCAATTGACATGGGTCATGGCCGAAACCAGCACAGATTTTTTGCCCCAACTGGCCGATACACAGAAGTATCGGTCGATTGGGCCTAAAAATCTTCCAGTGTGTATGTACCCTGCCTAAGATTTTAATAATTTGACATGTCTTTTCTCAGAAGTTAGATAAAAAACAAAGGCTGGCTATATACAATCTGATTCTGCCTGGGCAGTGTACACTGAGAAAATACATTTACGTTTCAAAAATTACATTTAAAATTACTAAATAAACCGTTTGTAGCAATTTAACAACCCACAGATCCCCTAGATCTCTGTCTTAATAACAAGTGTGTGGCTAGTTCTAAACATGGACTCTTATTTGAGGCCCTGAGATTAAATTGCTAACATGACTCTTAAATAACATTTTTAACTGTGTCTTTATTGGGAGATAACTTCACCAGTTAACATTTCTTTGTTGCAGTTTAGCCAATACCTGTAAATGGGGCCTGTCTCTTTCGGAATACCTTGTGTAATTTAGTGTCTCTCGGTTTACCAATGTTAAATATGTTTACCCCTGCCCTAAAAAAACAACTGAACAACTAATGACTGGGAAAAAAACCTGCAGGCTGCAGTTTTTCGCCTGTGTTATGTCGCAACAGAGGCTTTTCCAAGGACACAGAAGGGTCATATGCTTCTAAGTACAAACAATGCTAGCCATGCAGTGTGATACATATCCTTTGTATAAGGCTACAGAAATGACAGGATAAAATGAAATATCAGGCTAAAATACACATTATGTGTCTTATCTAACTAAATGAACCCAAAAAGCCTTGTACAGTAAAGTATGTATGTATTCACCATCTTGGGTATTGGTTCATCATGAAAGCGATTTAATTCTGTGCATAATGCACACAGGCATGCATCATTCCATTATACTGTAATAGTCTATTTAATGCACTTATAGGAAGATTATATTCCATCTCTATTATTTTATAAACCTTACTGCTGTCAGTCTGCCAGTTAGAATCATTTGAATTATGCACCAAAATGCATTCACATTTCCTCCAAACATAATCAGCACTATCTGGTTCAACAGTTCATGATGTGTGTAGCAGGCAAGAAGAACCTCTATCTAGTGTGGGTGGTATTTAACAATAAGTGCAACATGGGGAGGGTGCAAACCATGAGTTATCATAAAGCGTTATGTGGCTGGTGAACATTGTAGGAAAATACCACTGGGATGGTAGATGAAACAATTGGTTAGAAGGGCATCTATACCGGCAAAATTTAAAAAAAAATCTTTCTATGTGTTCTATAATTCCAACCAACCACCAGAGTACCTTTATTTTCTTCAGTTTCCTCCTCTGTCCTGAGATATATTAAAAAGTTAAAAGAAGTCAAGATTTTAATACACCACTCCTGCTTGTCAATCAAATCTCCTAACAGCATGCCAGTGTAGTTTTACAACAAGTCTTTAAACGACTCCTTCCTTTTCACTAAAATGCTTGGCAAATACTGGGTTAAAAATAGAAGTAAAGGGAAGGAGAATAAAGCAGCTTTCACCAATTTATTGCCTGTCAAAGAGAGATGGGGCCGTGATATGGCAGGATTTGGGTCTGTCCTAACCCCCTCCCATTCCTTATGCTGCAAGTATCTCCAGAACAGAGGGACTCTCTCTACAGGCTTACATTCAGAGGGTTTTTTTTGTTTACAAAGGATAGTGATGTGTAGGAGGATTAATGCACATGAGCGGCTTGTTTCACAGGCTTGGTTCACAGCCGGACTATATGAATGAGGGAATGGCCAGAAAAGGGAGGGGACTAAAGCAGACTGTGTGCAAACACAGAGGAAGGTGGGAATAAGGCAGCATTACCTATTTATGTCTGGATTGGAGCAATGTCTAAATTTTATTATAGATGCTCTTTAAAGGAACACTAAACTCTTAAAAATGACTATGTGGCATCCGTTTCTATTATTCACAGGGAGGGGAGAACGCTTATTCTCCCCTCCCTGTGAATAATAGGACGCTCGGGGGACCTGGAACTTACCTTACCCGCCGCTCCACTCGCAGCCGCTCAGTCTCTGAACAGCTGTTCTCTCCCGATCGCGCGCCCTATCTTTTGAATTGGCGCGCATGCGCCTAAGATAGGGCGCGTGGTCGGGACAGAGCGGCTGTCAGTGACTGAGCGGCTGCGAGTGGAGCGGCGGGTAAGGTAAGTTCCAGGTCCCCCGAGCGTCCTATTATTCACAGGGAGGGGAGAATCAGCGTTCTCCCCTCCCTGTGAATAATAGAAACGGATGCCACATAGTCATTGTTATGCAGGATTGGAGTTTACAGGTCCTTTAATGTTCGTCGACTTGTCTATAACATCTGTGTACACATCAGATGCATTCAATATTTGATTGAAAATTAAAGATGTTGCAAGAGAGAACTGTCTTACCTCCAATTCTTACTTTACTATTCAGTGCAGCTGCGCTGAAGTTAAAGACAATTCAATAGCACGCATGGTGATCGTGGTCCTAACAACCAAAATGTCTATACAGAAAAAGAGTAACCCTGTCGCTATAGTCTACACCTATTGTGTGTATACTATCTTATATTAAGAATCCAAGTAATGCTCCAACTTAAAGTTCTATAAACCCTGGACCCTTCGCTTGTCCACACATAGCACTTATATAGTTGCCAAAGTACATTTTCACACCTGTACAAAAAAATTACTAATGACAGCTAATGTTACACAGTAGTATGTTCAAACATCATTACTACTCCCAATGTATAACACTGGCGGATATGAGACATAGGCGTATCTCAAGGCAACATTTTATCCCATCTATCTCTTTGATATCTCCTATCAATTGCACTTTAGGTCTATGTCTCTACCCGTTCATTATCCTTCTACATTATCTATCAATATAAAACTTATCAAACCTTTTAATCTGTTTGTATTCTTGATTTGTGATTTTGATGGTATGGTGTTCCGTTATCTGTACTGGAAAATAGATGTCTAGTCTCTAGATAGTTTTCTAGTAGATTTTATGCGAGAAGGTGGCCATACACACATCGGATCTGACGGGATTTGTTGAATAATGGTAAGGTGTGGGGAGACAAATGACTGTCAATGATGCTGTCGTATGTATAGGTACACAGCCTGCCATGTGGTTAACACTACATGTTTAACTACAGATTGCTATAGAATCTGTCGGCACACATGCAATTGTATCCACATGTGTATGGCCACATCTATAGTTGATAAATTATCGGTTAATGCAGATGACAACCGCAAGCTGCATTGATGAAATTATTGGTAAAAGAAAAAAAACGGTAGTTTACCTTTACATTTTAACAATTTTGTAATTTTAGCAATGGCAATGACACGCATCAGATTTCCCCTGTCTGGCTGTTAACCTAGGGGCCAACGTGGAGCCTAATGCAAATACAAACCAACTACTAGTATAAAAGCTAATTGGAACATTTCTTATTCCTATCAGTACAACATGACCCATACTGTTCCCATTTAATTAAATAAAGTTAATCATTACAGACAGAATTTATGATCAGTCCCGAAGCCAGAAATAAGAAGTAAAAACAATACAGGTACAATAACAGTGTAATTAATATCTATTTAACTTTTTAAAGGGAAATCTAAAAACTTGCAAGAACAGCAGTTTAGCACCCTAAATCACAGACTTAAAATCTACAAGTAGCCCATCGCTTTTTGATTCTGGTACAAGAGGATGGGAAGCTGCCATTGGAAGTGGAGGATGTAATTTGTCCTTTGAACTTTGATTTGCAGCATTGCAAAGCTAAATTTGGTCTCCCAAATAGTACACATAGACATCAGAAATAACACAGAAGTATGTTAAATAGTTATTTCCATAGTAAGAAATTGTGTGTGCAGTTAAAAGGCAGCACACGCAAGGCACTTAGAAGACACTTAAAGGGACACTATATTGAAAAAATGATTTTGCCTCATCTTAATCTATAATTGAATACATGTAAGTAGATTCTTACTCTGATTTGTGTGTTGCTGCATGACTTCAATCCAGCACACATTTTGTTTAGGAGCAGTATCCCCCCTCCCTCTTTTAACCACTCCCACTTCCATCCGACCTGACTTTTTTCCCACAACCGTCAAGACTGCACACAGCATACAGCATTCCAACTGTCAAAAGTCTTACAATTCCAGCTACAGTAAAACTACTTTTTTTGAGAGCAAGGAACTTGATTGACAGCTAAATTATAAGAAGTTTTAGATTGGACATCTAAAGAAATAGGGGGCAGATCAAAAAAATTATACAGTGGTGTTTGGGAAGAATTATAGTTTCCAATTATGGTCAATTTAAAATAACCTATTTTTCGGTATAGATGCCTTTTAAGCTGGGTACACACATGCAAGATCTAAAGATGACAGAATCTGCAAGGCCTCAGGAGTGCTCAGAAATGCAATACACACAAATGATAAAAGGATGATACTGTTGGATCTGATGGTATTGTCTCTTTATCATTAGCGTGTGTACCCAGATATTTTGTCCAATAAGGAGTAGCACGGTGGTTTAGTGATTAGCACTGATGCCTTGCAGCACTGAAGTCCTGAGTTCGATTCCACACTTGGACACATCTGCAAGGAGTTTGCATGTTCTAACCGTGCTTGCGTGGGTTTCCTCTGGGCACTCCGGTTTCCCCCACAATAATAAAGACATACTGATATGTTGTATGTGTCAAATAAATATGCTTAGATTGTGAGCTCTTTGTGGCAGGCCCTGATGTAAATGTATACATTTAATTGTAAAGCGCTACAGAAGATGTTGGCGCAATATAAATCCACAATAATAATAAAAAAAATAGCAAACCCTGTGGCTCACGCACCCGCCACACGTATCCTGCATGCGCACCTCCAAGATTTGACAATGGCGGTGGTGCAAGCAAATTGTAGGAGGTGGTTGAATGACGCAGCGCTCCAGCAAATGCGGCCGTGCATATTTACAGCCCTAGGTTTAGGACTGCATGATCCAAAATATTGGTGGCAGCTCTTTAATTCCAGACCAACAGACTTCTAATCATTTTATCAATTGGTAAGGTCTGTTGGTAGAATTATATGGTTTTGTTTGACCAGTGTGTACCAGGCCTAACTAGATGGTTTGCAGATAAAATTTAGTGAGAAATAAACACCCCATGGCACACCTACGTCATGCTCATACCTCCCCTTTAGTGCACATTATAGGGCACTGTTATCTTGACATTCATATCCCTACTATTCTGTTCTGCCTTTTTCACTTGTCTTCTAGTCTTTCTTCCTTTATGCTGTATTTCATCTTCTTTACTGTTCATTTTTTCTCTTCCACTCTTTTCTCTTCCCTAATAGATTGTATCACCGCTTCTGTCCTACAATTTCTCTTGCCATTCAGAAGTATAATAAATCTAAGTGATAATGTGCAGACTTTTAAATCATTTTTTTTTATATGTATGTAAAAAATGTGTTTTGAGTTATCATTACTAAACAACCAGCAATTGTGTCTCCCTTGGTTTCCTTACAATTGCAAACTGCAGAAGTTACTTTGAATTTCACAGGGGAGCAATAATAAGAATAACATTTTTGAAGGCATTTTTAAAGACTATTTTAGCTGAAAAAATAATTTTACATGATGATGATGATATAAATCATTGTGTTAGTTTCAGAATGTCTAAGAATGTTTCAATCAATACACGCTTGGTGCTAGCTATATTCAAAGCTTTAAGATGCTGTGTTTATCTGCTCCCTTTGTTGCACAACTATTTATTAACATATATACTGGTCTTAAGTACCCAGGATTTAAAGGATTAAAATGTCTCTCTTGGATTTCTGCATATCTGATGGAATAATTTGAAATGAGATTGAAACAGGATTTTTTTTTTCCTTTTTTCCATTTTTGCATTTGCAACTGCTGCTTATAGACATAATATTTCACTGTATACAGGATCTTTAGTTTTGGCAGTATAGGATAGATATGTTTTGTGACATTTAAATGACTGAATATTTAGCAAAAAGATACAACATTTTAAAGGGACTGGCTGTGTTGGTTAATAATTAAAGCAAATGTGCTCTAAGTACTCATCTGTGAAACATTTCAGTCTAATGATTTTTGTCTAGTAGCCACAGCATTAATTAATTATGCAGGATGCTTCTCCAATCACAAGCCTCCACCCATATTAAAGCGTTAGGTTGCAGTTAAATATAACCTTATGTCTTGCTTTAGTCTGCAGGTCAGATTTAGTGATCCTACATGAACAAATGGTTTCATACAATATGAACAATGTAACCGGAATTTGCATGGAGTAAAGGAGGCCATACATGCAACAAATCGTGCTTATAAAATTTTTCACCCAGGTCCAATTTTTGCCGTTGGCCATACACAATTAGAAATGGTGGAAGTTTGTCATTTTGGTATAATAAAGTGTATGGCTCTCCTTAATAAGGGACTTGTGAAGGTTTGGGCATGAGAAGGAAATCTGCAAGTAACAAGGGCACAAGGCAGCATACCAACTATTAAAGGTCAATTATACATATTCCTATTGGTCTCATCACTGACTGTCTGCAAGGTGAAGTTAGACCGGTGAGGAAATATCTTGGTAAGTATTACAGTTGATAGAAAATGTACCAAGGGATGAGGACATAGTGGTTTAGGTCCTCACCCCGGATGCTCATAAGAGGAGAGGGGGGTAAGCAAATATTGACAGAAACTTTTTTTACACCCCTACATTTCCAGGTTCTTGAAACATACATGGCCATACATTTATAAGACATTAGAGAGGTTCAACATTCATTTGTTGAGGTTGAATGTCAACCAAAAAATGATTGGGCAAGGTGGTTGTTTGAACATCAGACAACAGAAAAATTGTATGAATGTAGGTAGGTAGGCCAGCATGATACAAGAAGTGGTTGGAATATAATATTGGGAATAACAGGTGACCTAAGAAGAGACCTAAGAAGTAGTTGTGGCTCTCTGTACATTCCCCCATTCTAACAACATTAGTTGATGTTTTATAAATGTGTAGGAGTTTTTGTTTTTCATCTCAAGAATTATGCGTAAATCATGCTATTTACATGCACGTTCCATTCCTTTTAAAGGACGTGTACACCTTTTTTTCACTCACCTCTTTCTCCTAACTTCCCTTGTTTGTTTTTTCCTGTCATTTTTAAAGGGTAATCTCCACTGCAAATTTTTTTTTTTTTGCGTAGTATTGACAGGTCCTGACGGACTCTGTATTCTATGCATATCACACTTGTCCATGTGCATAGAAGACAGAGTCCGTTGGGACCTGTCAAACTACGCGGCAGAGGAGTGAGCGATCAGGTAAGTACCTTACCTTCTCTCCCAGCTTCTGCAGGTTTTCTTGAAGAACGGGAGGTAAGACACAGCTCCTTTACCTGCCGTTCTTCAATAAAACTGAATACCAAATTTTTTTGCTGTGGAGATACCTTTTAAATAGTAGATTTAATCACATTTATCCAATCTTTTTCCTCATACAGGAAGGAATCTCACCACATCAAATTTCAATGCTGGGTCATTATCTGGGGTGCTTGATTGTGATATTAACAAAAAGGAGGAGTCTGATTTTCTGCTTTGAAGGTTTCATCCGCTTTCAGATATGGAAGGTTTCATTTACCTTCAAATAGTTAGACTATTGGGAGCTGTGCTAAAATCAGGTTCACTTCATTTTCCTCCTCCTGCATGTCTTGCTTTGTCGCATATTTTAACATGTTAATTTTTCCACTCTTTGTTTTCTTCACTCACCTTTTGTATTTATTGGGTTAATTGCGGAAATGTAACACTATAGAAATACAAATGCTGTAAGGTGCTTCCCAGTGTAGGGAGAATGTTTTTGTATGATAGAATCTTCAAGTTCTATTGAAGATTCTACTGTTTAGTAGTAATGTCAGTGATTCTTTACAGCATTAGACTGGTATTACTGGTCTGATTCAGGTCAAACAACATTCAGGGTCCAAGATAAGGATCGAGAATGATGGAAGTTTAGCAGTGATTCATTTATGATCAGGGTAGGAGATGCAATTTAATTATCTACTTCAAGAAAGATGTCAATTAGTGCACAAATCACAGACTGAAGAACAAATAAAGACAGATGTCTGAACTCCTGATGTCCTCAGTGTGAATTCCAGCAGTTTCCCTTTGTTTTAAATTTTTCTTTTGTTTTTAAATATTGGTTTTAAATACTTTTGTGGAACAATGCATTATTGCAATATGAGACTTTAGTCGGGTTGGTATTGGCCTTTAGAGTTGCAAGATGTGAAACCGTGTTGCAAAATATTGTTAGTGTTAAGATAAAATAATCAAAAATAGCCAAAGGTATAGTATGAGGTGATATTTACTTAGTCCCTTGTCCCTAGGGGACCCCCGAGTTTGTAGCATTTACCTCAACTGAAGCGGTCAACCTTGGCCCTGCTTCCTCCTATGCCCCAGACTTCTTTAATGGGAAGACCAGCTCCAGAAGAACAATGGCTTTCCATTACCTAGTCCAGGAACAGGACTGACAGATTGGTTGGGTGAGACTGGCAGTAGCAGGGGGACTTTATTTTAGAAAAAGATTACAAACCCGGGGTAAGGGCCTAAAAGTAACTTGGTTGAGAACCTAAACCATTAATTCGGGGGTAGAGACACAAAATAGATTATATCCTTTATAAGCAATATTTTCTAAATTGTCTTGTGAAGGTTCTCATTCATCCAGGTCATGGTATATCTGTTGTATTCAATTAGATCAACTGGACTTGAAATGTAGTTCTTGAAGACGTTTCGCTAGTCATCCGACTGGCTTTCTCAATTCAGAATACTTGTACAAGAATCTGTGGCACTTATGTACCCTGGAAATTCCCAATTAGCATATCACAGCCAGGTGTTAAGGGTGTGATAGGATAGTGGCTAAGAGGTGTTATAGGAACGCCCAGTAAGGTGTTAAAACAGCATTGTACATGCAACTTTGGTGTCGAACCCCCCACCCCTCTATTTAGGCTTGGTTTCTTTATTTTCACTAAATGGCCTCCTTAACACTCTCTTTGAACCAGTCACGTTCCTTCGCCAGTATGTTAACATTACAATCTTCAAAGGTATGTCTTATCCTTAAGATGCAGATACACGGCTGAGTCCTACCCGAGGATTGGCTCTTCTGTGCTGGGCCATACGTTGATGCAGTTGCGGTTTGGTCTCCCCCACATACAAATCAGAGCATTCTTCACTGCATTGCACTGCATATATGATGTCCTTTTCTTGTGTTTTGGTATTGGGTCTTTCGGATGTACCAATTGCTGCCTCAGTGTGTTGTTCGGTTTAAAGCAGACGGGATCGATGTTTTTTGAAAATTCTTCTTAATTTCTCGGAGACCCCTGCTACATATGGGATGAACAGGAGAAAGAACATGGTCATCCATATGTAGCAGGGGTCTCCGAGAAATTAAGAAGAATTTTAAAAAACATCGTATCCCGGTCTGCTTTAAACCGAACACACACTGAGGCAGCAATTGGTACATCCGAAAGACCCAATACCAAAACACAGAAAAGCCATCATATTGCAGTGCAGTGCAGTGAAGAATGCTCTGATTTGTATGTGGGGGAGACCAAACAGCAACTGCATCAACGTATGGCCCAGCACAGAAGAGCCAATTCCTCGGGTCAGGACTCAGCCGTGTATCTGCATCTTAAGGATAAGACATACCTTTGAAGATTGTAATGTTAACATACTGGCGAAGGAAGTGACTGGTTCAGAGAGGTGTTAAGGAGGCCATTTATGTGAAAATAAAGAAACCAAGCCTAAATAGAGGTGGGGGGTTCGACACCAACTGTCTGCCATGTACAATGCTGTTTTACACCTTACTCTGGCGTTCCTATAACACCTCTTAGCCACTATACTATCACACCCTTAACACCTGGCTGTGATATGCTAATTGGGATTTCCAGGGTACATAAGTGCCACAATTCTTGTACAGTCATTCTGAATTGAGAAAGCCAGTCGGATGACTAGCGAAACGTCTTCAAGAACTACATTTCAAGTCCAGTTGATCTAATTGAATACAACAGATATTTCTAAATTGTCCTATCATTAAATTTTGAATGGAAAGACCATTCTCAGTAAATTGCCTTAACAAAGTTATGCAATAGTGTAGCCCACTTCCATTCACTAATAGTTATGGTGGGCAGTAGTCTATAGTATAGTATTTAAAGGGTATGTACTGTGGCAAATTTGTTTTTTTTAATTGCCCATTAGTGGAAACTATAATTTATCCCAACTATCACTACATCATTTTTGTGCTGATCTGCCCTCTATTTCTTTAAGCTGGGTACACACGATTAGATATTTCGGTCCGATCGACCGATAGTTCAGTGTATCGGTCGATCGGACCGAAATTATCGAATCCGAATGTGCCCATGTCCGATCGACCGTTCGTCCGAATCGGACGAAAGGACGATCGGACAGGGTGGAAAACCTCGTCCGATCGTGCGGTCCTCTATGGACCGCACGATCGGTCGCGGTGACTATCGGACGCGGCTGCTTTTGCCGCGACCGACAGTCCTTCCTCCTGGCCGACCGTTCGAAAGTATCGAACGGTCGGTCAGGAGGAAAAATCGCTAGGTGTGTACCTAGCTTTAGATATTCCATCTGAACCATCTTACATTTCAGCATTTCTGTAAGTTTTTGTAAGATTGGCTATAGCTGGAATGGTTTGACAGTTGGTGTGCTGTATACTGTATGCAGTATTGACAGTTGGTATGGGGAAAAATAGTTCAGTGGTCAGAGCCTGAGCAAAAAAAGGACTTTTTTGAAGGCATGTAGCAACATACACATGTCAGAGTAAGTGCTACTTACACATTGATTTATAGTTTAAGATAATCCAAAGCCATTTTTTTAGTATACATACACTTTAAGGTTGAATAAAGACATGTTTATCCAGTCCAACCTACTCAGCAATACCCACATTTCCTGCCAGTTTATCCAGAGGAAGGCAAAAATGTTATGAATTAATACAAGTAACATTCCATTTTTTTTTATTAAGAAACTCATCCAGCTTCTTTTTGAAATTATGCAATGAACCTGGTTTTACCATTCTCACGGTGAAAACCCCTTTACGTACTTGAGGAAGAAACTTCTTTTCTTTTAGTCTAAAGTGATATCTGTGTGTCCTCTGACATGCTCTATTGGTGAACAATGCCCCAGATAGTTTATTGTATGGCCCGTTAATGTATTTATACACAGTGATCATATCCCCACGCATATTCAGCCCCCAGTCCCCTTAATAATTGCATTGTCCTTTTTTGAACCCATTTTCAATATGTAGCTTATTCCAAAAATGAAGCCTTACCAGTGCTTTGTAAATAGGGAGAATAATATATCTTATTTGGAGTTATTCAAAGCAGAGAAAAACAATCAAAAACAAAAGACAATCAAATCCCTTTGAAATCCCAATAAAGCAGCCAGGTCACTATATCAATAAAGGACCAGGGAGATGCAATTTGTGTTGCTGTCCTGGAAAAAGATAGGATAAAATGATATTGCCATGTAATATGGGGCATAGCAAAGTTAAGGTTCGTACACACGTGCAATCGTGGGTGCTAACCCGCGACGCATGATGTGTATGAATGGCACATTATCGGACGAAATGACCGCTCGTTCGCATGATGACCCGCGACGCATGATATGTATGAACCGTTTCGGCCAATAATCGGCCCATGTATGGGCACTTTATTGGCCACTCGTTCGGAGATCCGGCTGGCTAATAATGTGTCCATAAATGGACCGAATATCCGGCGAAATGGTTCGTACACATCGTGCATCTTGGGTCATCGTGTGAAAGAGCGGTCATTTCAGCCGATAATGTGCCCATACACTTGACGATTATTGGCCAAAACGGTTCGTACACATTGTGCGTCGTAGGTCATCGTGCGAATAAGCGGTCATTTCTACAGTTTCTACACATTGTGTGTACGAACCTTTAGGCTGAGGCCCCACTGAAATGTGTTTGATTGCTTGTATCCGCTCATGCATTTCAAAAGGGATTATGGATAAAAATATGAGATTACATCTTTATTGTATTGCCGCTTAATGTGCTGTTATCTGGATTAATAACCTTCTTTAGATCATTTGTTATGTTTATTTATAGAGATAGAAGCAACTATATCTCGATTGTTTGTGAAGAAGGGAAAGCAGTTATAACATTTAATGAAAATGATTGTCTTTTAATATAAATCGCTCCTTTCTTGGATACATATGAATGTCACATGCATAGTACTGTAAACAAGGATTCCCCCGATTAATCCTTGTACTTACTGATCATTAATTATATCCCCTGTTCAGACAGTCTTTCTTCATAATTTACTCTAATCCTCCCCTTCCTTCCATCCCACCAAAGGGTTTACAGCAACTTATTTTAGATATGTAGAAGTGCTTTCAGCTGATAACAAGTGGCTGCTATTTGTGATGATTTTTTTTGTTATTGTAGCTGATAAAATAATCTGTACATTTCTGTTTAATTCCCCACCAGTTTTGACCGCATATCTTTTTTTTTTTTCTTAAGAGCGGTATAAAGTGTATAAAGTGTCATCCGTCCTGATTGGTAATATAGTTTGAGCAATTGTTTTTGAAACATTGTAAGAATTTAAGAGAAATTATACGCGCTTGGGGGACGTGCCTCGTTGGTAAGATTATATGCGTGGATGAAGCTTTATAAAAAAAAAAGTATAGATCACTGTATTGAAACTTCCAGTCACAGTATTGAACCCTATTTTATTCCCTAAATTTTACTAGCATATCCTATTCTCATGGACAACTGTTTATACTAGCAATATGTAGTAATAACATTTTTAATTTGTCCAGTAATTTAAGGAAAATTATGTGAAAACAGATATTCCACTACTGTTAAATAATGTTAGTAATACATAGAATGGACAAAAGCTATTTTTATAATGGTCTATCTTGTAGATCGGGGGAGTAGTAAATCCCTTTTTTTAGAGAATGAGCATTGTTTGGTTTATCAACCATCGTTTGCATCAATCAACACGTCTGATAGGACAGACGTCCCCCAAGCACTATCGTTGCGGCCGATAGTCCCGCGTGTGTATACATTCCCTTGAAAAAATGCTGGAAGTAACGCAGGGGTCGTGTGTCGGCTGGAAAATCGTACATGTGTACAAGGTTTTAGTCCCGATCGCTAGTAACAATCTGTTTGGACATAAGCATGTCTGGTGGATTGCATGCCACTTCTAACTAATGTCAACCCATCCCCCATCAGAGGAAATGTTTAAATAAAGCCTGATCCTAAGCAGAGAAACTTTTCATTAATGTCACATCTGGAAGAAAACATCATGCTATGATGCTAGCGTGGTCATATGGCATGATTGAAACCCCTTGCTAAGCACACAGATTATTAAATTTCACAGACAACTAGAATACATCTGTTCGTCTGTAAAGAGTAATGCATCTTACACAAGACAGCACTTACATCAATGTCAAACCTTGCTATACTTTGACATACCTCACATGAAATGGCTACTTCATTAGATAACTTTGTGGTATCTACTTTTTAACTTTCCATTAAACTATTGATAATTGTCATTTTCTTATCCAACATACAAACAATTCAGTGTAGGGTAGTGAAAGAATGTTCCCCAACTCCCGGGCGACAGACTGGTACAAGTCCACTCAGATCATCTCTATATTATATTTTATATTATGCATTATTTTGTATTTATTAAAATGGTCAGTCTTTAAAAGATTATCTAGTGAGGGAAAGAAGTATTTGATCACCTGCTTTTTTTGTACCTTTGCCCTCTGTCAAAGAAATTACCAGCCTATAATTGTAATGGTAGGTTTATTGTAGCTGTGAGAGACAGAATAACAACAAAAAAACAAAAAATCCCAGTCCTCAAAAGTAAGATATTAATGTGCATTGTAATAAGTGAGGAGAAAAAAAGGATTTCATCCCTTCGCAAAAGATGACTTAATACTTGATGGAAAACACAGAGGTCAGACATTTCTTGTAGTTGGCCACCAGGTTTGCACATATCTCAGGAAGGATTTTGTATCACTCCTCTTTGCAGATCCTTCCCAAGTCCGTAAGGCTGGTACACACCATACAATATTTTCGGCTGACCGACAGATTGTGCCGTGTATCGGTCGGTTGGCCAGAAATATTGCATGGTGTGGGTGGGCAGATCGCGCAAACTATTGGTAAATCACGGACAATTGTGAGGTTCCCTACGGGACCACACCATCAGTCACACAAAATCTGTTGCCTGTGGCAACTATCGCCGCAACCAACAGCCATTTGTCCCGGCCAAGCACTTGCTAGTAGCTTCTTAATGTGCTTCATCTTGAGCTATTTTCACATGTTGCCTTGGCCATGTGTTTAGGGTAATTGTCATGCTGGATTAGCCATCCACGACCCATTTTCAATGCCCTGGCTTGGGCTTACCGAAGAATTGATGGTAGATGGTCCTGTCCATTGTCTCTTCAATGCAGTGAATGTGTTCTGCCCTCCCCCCCATGCATAATGTGTCCACCTCTATGTTTGATGGTTGAAATGATGTTCTTGGGGTCATAGGCAGCATTCCTCCTCCTCCAAATAGGAAGAGTTAAAGAGACTGTCCACCCCTCTGGGCAAAAGTTAGTATCTTGTGCAAACCCCCCCAAAACCTGGACTTCGTTTTGTTTCTAATCATTAAATCTGCTTCCAGCAAGAGATCTTATACTTACAAGCTCCACGATCCACCGCCATGGCTCTGCAATCCGCTCTCCACTTCCAGGTAAGGCAGTCCTTGTCGGCCGTGACGTCACGGCCAATCACTGACTGACATTCCCGGAGCAGTCTCCACTGCGGCTGCTCGGGAACACAAAAAGAACACAGCAGTGGAAAGACAGGAAGCAGCGGTGGATTGCGGATCTTGATTAAATTTAATGATTAGAATCAAAATGAAGTCCAGGTTTTGGGGGGTTTTGCACAACATACTGATTTTTACCCAGAGGGGTGGATAGTCCCTTTAAGTTGATAGCAAATAGCTTGATTTTGGTCTCATCTGACCACAACACTTTTACCCAGTTCTTCCTCTGGATCATTGATATGTTCATTGGCAAACTTACATATACTGTATTGATAAGGGGGACCTTGCGGCAATGCAAGATTTCAGTCCTTCACAACGTAGTGTGTTACCAACAGTTCTTGGTGACTATGGTGCTAGCTGCCCTGAGATCATTGATAAGTGATGTAGTTCTGGTCTGCTTCATTACCATTCTCATGATGCAACTATACAAGGTAAAATCTTGCTTGAAGCCCCAAACTGAGGGAGATTAACAGTTATTTTGTATTTCTTCCATTTGCAAATTATGATGCCAACTGTTGTCACCTTCTCACTAAGCTACTTCGCAATAATCTTGTAGCTCAGTTCTGCCATGTCTAGGTTTACAATCTTGTGCCTTGGACAGCTTTTTGGTTTTGGCCATGGTGGCTAGTTTGGAATCTTATTGATTGTTTCTGTGGACAGATGTCTTTTATCCAGGTACTGAAACAAGCTGGGATTAGGAGCTCACCCTTAAGGTCCGTACACACATCCGATAGGATGTCTGATGCACGACCCCTGAGCGCAAGATAGACCCCCGACGATGCTCGGGGTTCGTGCATTGGGCGTCCTATCTGACATGTGTACAAGGCTTTACAGAGGTTGCTCCTAATCTAAACTTGTTGCTTGCCTACAGTAAAGACACCTGGGAGGCTGAAATCTTGAGGGTTAATAGGGGATCAAATACTTTTTTCACTCATTACAGTGCACATTAATCTCTGGCTTTTGTATACTGGGTTTTTTTTTTCTCTCACAGCTGCAACAAACCTACCATTAAGCTAGGTACACACAGTACAGATCAGTGAAAGATAACAGACAGGATCTGCAAGATCCTGTCTGTCATCTTTCAAAGATCTGCATACACACAGTCCAGAGCGTTCTCCCTATGTAAGTCATAGGGAGATCGCTCGGGACTGTGTGTTACCCTCGGCCGCGGCAGACTCACCTAAAGGGAGTCTAGCGCGGCCAATTGAAATTTTCGGTCTTTCCGGAACCAGCGTTCGGCCAACCCGATCGTTCGGCGGCCACGCGCTCGTTCGGAAAACGAAGTACCGATAAAGCCCAGATACCGACGGATCAACGGTATTGCGGCTTTATCGTTACTGTGTATACCCAGCATTACAATTAAAGACTGATCATTTCTTTGTCAAAAGGGAAACTTAAAAATTCAGTAGGGGATCAAATATTTCTTTTCTTCACTGTAAGGCTAGGTACGCATGGCTGGACTATTTCACGGCCGGACGAAAATATCGGCTAGTGTGCACCCAGCCTAACAGTGGAACCAGTTGGTTGGAAGTCAATGGCATAAAACATTAAGGTAGTATGTTATCAATACAGCAACTACACATTTTTTAATTAGGAAAAAAGCAAGTAGAGGCATCATTATAATATAGTATAGAATGTAACAAAATAAGAAGTATTATTAAAAAAAACATAAATAAAACAAATATAAAAAAAACAAACAATAAATAGAATTTAGGAATGTGTATATGTTCTCTCTGCCATTTATAGAACTCAGTGGAATTAAAGTAATGCAGACCAAGACTGGGGACATTTCCAAACTGAGAAAAAAAATGGATGCATGCGGAGAAACGTCCCACACCCTATGTATTAGAATTGCCCCTAGCCACATATATTTAGCTTTCATTATATCACATAAAGCTATAGCTGGCATTAAATACATGCGGGTGAGATTCACCCAGAGCTGCGCAGCCTCTGGTAAATCCCGTACGGGAGATTTGCCCAGAACATTTGCGGCTCTGGGTGAATCTCCCTAATAGAGTCCTTGCAGACTATATATTCAGAGGTGCACTCTTAAACCTGCACTTCTATAGGTGGGTCACAATACCTTTTTAGAGTAAGAAGAGGCACACTCCTGGAATCCAATTAAGTGCTTTTAATAATTAGCTGAAATCATGTACAACATTTTGGGGATACTAGCCCTAGTCTCCCCTGAATATTGTACATGGTTTCAGCTAATTATTAAAAGCACTTAATTGGATTCCAGGAGTGTGCCTCTTCTTACTTAAAAAAGCTTAAGGGCTAGGCCACACTAGCGCATTTTTCGCTAAAATGGAATCACAGGAACGTGAAAATTCACCCGATTTTCGATGCGCATGCATTTGCACGTTCGTTCGCATTTTTGGTGCGTTAACGCATGCATTTCCATAATGGAAAACGGCGAAATGGCATGGGCAAAACGCAAACGCAAAACAAAACAAAAATTGCGCACACAATTGCGTGCAATAACGCTTGCGATTGTGTGCGCGATTCCTGTGCATTGCAGTGTGGCTTCAGCCTTTCTGTCTAGTGATATGTATAATTTTTATGCAGCTGCAGGTCCTTCACACAGCAGAGAGGAGGAGGGACTTCCTGTCTCCCTCACACACTGAGGGAGTCTGAGGCTGTGCTCGCCGGCGGCACTATGCAGGTGAAGCCTTAGGAATGTCACATGTCAGCCTCCCACCCATTAACTTTCTGGTCAGTCATTTCTGTATATCTTGGGCTGTGGAGCACGTAGAGAGGTGGTTGATGGCTCGTTTTAAAGGTAAGAAACTGTCCTTTCATTTAAACTCAACTTGTTTGGAGTTTAAACTTGTTCAGTTCCCCTTTATATCAGGTATAAATATCAATAGCCTCCATACACATAATAGCACACAATAACATATATGCATCAGAGAAAAGGGGTTAAATCTAAACATTGCATGGCGACACAATGCTGATTGTTTTGATCCTGAGGTTTTAAAAACCTTTAAAGAAGAAAAAAAAAGTTCAAGAAAATATCACTCCTATAAAGTCTCGTTATGCATCCTGTTAAACAAAAGAATCTTGTTCTTTTGATAGAAATTCTTTGCAATAAAAGTGAGAAAATTGCAGAAAGGTCAGAAAACAACAATAACTTCATTTGTGATGTGCCATTTTTCAAGTTAGCGCAGAACACTACACCCAGTAGAACAAAGAACAAAAAGATACGGGAATCTAATGTTGAGAATAAATATAAGGAGAGAATAATATAAGGAGAGATAATGAATAAACAAGGGTTAAGTGCTCAACAGATGGATATGTATTAGTCAAAGGCTTAGATCAACAGATGAGTGTTTAGCTTTTATTTCAGTGTTATCTGTGAGTAGGCCTTTTGGACTGTGTGGGGCAAAGAGTTTTAAAAAGACAACATGATTAAAGACCCCGGCACTGACTGATGTTGAAAGATGTATTTAGCCATTTTGGCATTACAGTAAGATTATGCAGAGATTTCATTGTCAGCAAGTCAATATTTTTTGAGAAATGAAACAATATGCATCTCTCTGAGTTTCCTTTCCTTCTGTATGTCAACATTGGTTTCACAGTGGCTCGGTGGTTAGCACTGATAGGTTGGATGTGTAAAATAAATGTGCTTAGATCCATGTGAATATATACATGTAATTATAAAGCACTACGGAAGATGTTTCATATAGGTGTTTGTTGCAGAAACTGTTCATAAAGGCCTAAGCATGTACAGCAACTTAATTATCACAGTGACTAATTGGTAGAACATAAAGATTACCCCTTTTAAAATGTTTAAGTAGCAGTGGCAATAAATGTGGTGCATACTCCAACTCATTGGTTTTAATACTGAGTACAATGCTGGCCGGCATTAGTTCACGCGATCGATCGTGGGACCCCATAGGGAACCGCATGGCCGGCCGTGATTTACCAACAGTAAGGATCACCTGTTCCTCCAATACAGCCAAACGGGCGACCAAGCTCTATTGTAGCTGGCTGCTCAAAGTCAACACCATGCAAAATTTCTGACTGACCGATACATGCCACGAATGGCCTTTTCGGACGAGATTCGCACATGTGTATGCGTTCCGTTAGGGGTTGTTCAGCTAGTCGACAAACCCCTAGAAAATCTGCTGCAAGTTGTAGGAAATCCCCTCGTATACTGCAAAGCTCCATAGTAGTTTAGGATGATGCATTGCACAGGCAAATGCTGCATGTAATATAACCAAAAATGCAATTGCAATATATTTTTTCTCAATTGTTTATAACTATTAATGAAACCAACCATTAGTGCTTATATGAGAGTTAATTGGCAGCTGTGGGTGGATGATTCTGTGCCAAAATTAAATCAGTTTCTGTTAGAAAATAAAATTGGGATAGAAAAATAGTTTTGAACACTAAATGGTGGAGGAGGGTGAAGTGTTTGTGCTGTAACCCATGCCCGGACAAATCCCAGGAGTCAGGCAGCCAATCATAGAAATGTTTGCCTGTCAACCACGGACTGTTGAACTGGCTAATAAAAAAAGCTAGAATGGCTCCTAGATGGTATCTGACTGGTCTCTAAAATGAGCAGTAATTTGCCCAGCTTTGGCTGTAACCCTGTGGTGGACATGTTGGAAAGCCCTGATTATTAGGTGTCAAAAGTTAATTCACTAATGCAGTTTAAAATTGCTTAATAAAAGCATAAGCCTATTATAATGAACATTAAAGTAGATCAGCACTTGAAATGGGATCTGAAATAAAAAAACAATCGGTTCAGCTTGCTTTGCTTTTAGTTTGTATATCTGAAGCTAACACAAAATATATTTAAAGGTCAATAGATATGGATGTCACATATATTCGAGCTTCCCTCAACTTTGAAAACAGTAATGTGAACTCTACAGGTCAACAATCATTTGTACTTAAATAAATCACTGTACTCGCTATGTGTAGTGTGTTAGAACAATGCTGCTTTATTACTGTGTCTTCCCCACTGTTAACCTTGTCTTGAGGGATCCCTGGCTCTGGAACATCTCATCAACTGGCCCATTGTGTGAAATGCCAAAACTCTGGGTGGGGAGGAAGGAGCAGGGGGTGGTCCTCTATCCCCATTCCTTCTGTGGGGATTTTCTCTGGTTCAACTGGCCTGTAAAAGTTTGGTTTCTCTTCCAAGGTCCTGCTCTACTGCATAAATCACATGAAGCTAACAAAATAAACAGTAACTAGTATACCAAGCTAAATCTGCTAATTGTATTGGATTCTTCACCCTACAAATAACTGCATTTTTATGTTGAGTTTTTACAATCATTTATAATCATATCTTTCTACGGAAAAGAGGTGCGTGGTTTGTGTACCTTCTTTCTAAGAGTTCATGATCCAGAGATGGTTTTCTGTTGTCAAGTGTGGGTTTCCTATGGGTTTTGAAGGCTTAACCAAAGTTTGTGCGTACATACCAATGAATTGAAGAGGATCATTGGAAAAATTACTAATTTTTGAAATCTTAATTTAATCTGCAGAAAAGATAATAAGAATATTATATATATATCCCTTATATTATATAAATATATTGATATCTTCATAGGAGATTGCATTGAGTTTTTAGGAGCTACCAAAGAGATGGGGGTATAGGATATTAGGGTACATATAGGAAAGGTGTATATGTATGTGTGTACTATCTCACTATTACCAATTAAATGACCATCAGTAAATGTATATAAAAATAGCATTGACTTATATTAGGTACAAGACAAAATATACAAAATACATACACTTACTTACAGAGCTGAGATTCCTATTTCAATATGGTATAGCCAAAATGGAAGGTTAAAGGGGAAGTTCAGTGCAAATACATGTACATTTCAGAAAAACGAGCAGTATTTTCTCATCCCAATGACCTTAACCTGCCCATTCAGCATTTTGTCTGTGTATAAATAAATGCAACCGAAATACTGACTTCCTGTTTGCAGGACCCCTATTAGAGAGCGTTATGGCCTTGCCCTTGACCCAACGCCTGGATTGATTCAGTTGCTCAGTAGAGATCTGAGCATGTTTGACCCATGCAACAGCCAATCAGTAGAAATAAATGTTAGGAACATTTCTAGGATGTGGTGTATCCTGGGAAGAAGAATAACCGTTAGAACCTGAAATGGCAGCTTGCTAATGTCAACAGCAGGGAACAGCAAAGGGTATGAAATCAACTGATTTGTCAAGATGGAGGAGAATATGTAGAATAACTAAGAAGGCATTACACAAACTAACAATTTAACAAATATTGATAATTTCCACTGAACTGTCCCTTTAAACCACGCCCCTGTGTCTGCTCCATGTGAATATTGAAAGGAAGTGTAATCCAAAAAATGTTTCTGTCTGCTACACATGACGTGATGTATATTGTAATGGACATATACACCAAGGCTCCTTATACACCACCTCCAGCCTGCAGGTGGTATCAGTGAGTAATAAAAGACAAGATTTCCCTGCTCTTTATGGCTAGGAGGAGAGAAAGTGAAAGTAGATAAAAGTTTTTTTGGTTGATCCCTTGCACAGTATAATGAATGCAACACAAGATCCTGTTACCACCTGTTGGAAGGACAGATTATTGGACAGACAATTTACCTTATTCTATACAAACTCTGAGGCAACAAATAAGTGTACACCAACTTACAAGGATAGGCCTGGTCAATATTTAAAGTGGTTACTCCATTACTGCACATGTTATATGGGAAAACTGTTAATGTTTTGTTATTAAATCAGTGCAATACTTACTGTTAAATGTAATTCAAAATGGTTTATCTTGCTTAAAGAAAGTGCACTATCCACTTTGTACCAGACCACCAGAGTAACACACTGTGTGCCATGCTACCCATAATCCTTCCATAAAGCAGTGATCTGGTACAGATTAGTGGCAGCAGAGCTGGTAAAACTATTTATTCTCAATAAATTGTAATGTATTCTCTGCTACTGATAGTATTGATTTAAATCCTCCTGTCCTTGTACCTGCAGATGAACCTTAAAGGGCATGTCCACCCTAAATACATTTTTTTTGCTATAATGTCCCCCTCCCCTGCCCACCCCCAACCGCCATGTTAGTTCTGTAATAACAGTTTCCCAATCAAACTTACAGTCCCTTCGCTCCCACCTCTTCTTCATCTCTCTGCAAACCGGAAGCTGCAGAGAGGGGCCAGACTGGCAGCTGCGTCTGTGATTGGGCTTAAAATAGTTTGGCCAACTTATTGAACTAATTGCTTTTATTTACCCAGGGTTTAGCATACTGTTTGTAGTAGCAACCTTATGGAGGTAGCCAATATGCAATTAGAATTGTTTGTGCTCTAGAATTCTATTTTTTGTATGTATAATTTCCACCGAGCTACCAATGAGGTGGGGGGTATATGATATTACATATAGGAAAGTTGTATATGTATGTGTGTACTATCTCACTATTACCATTTAAATGACCATCAGTAAATGTATATAAAGTATAGCACTGACTTATAGTAGGTACAACATAAAATATACAAAATACATAAACTTACTAACAGAGCTGAGATCCCTATTTCAACATGGAATGGTCAAATGGCAGCTTAAACCACACCCCTGTGTCTGCTCCATGAGAAAGGAAGTGTAATCCAAAAAAAGTTTCTGTCTGCTACACAGGATGTGATGTGTATTGTTATGGACATATACACCAAGGCTCCTTATATACCACCTCCAGCCTGCAGGTGGTGTTAGTGAGTAATAAAATATAATAGATCCCTGCTCTCTGTGGCTAGGAGGAGGAATAGTTGAAGTAGATTGTGGTGTGTTTTAGAGAGATATTGAATGGAACACAAGATCCTGTGTATAAGATCCTGTGTATAAGACCCTGTGTATAAGATCCTGTTACTACCCGTTGGGAGGACAGATTATTGGACAGACAAATTACCTTATTAGATACAAACTCTGAGGCAACAGATATGTGTACACCAACTTACAAGGACACACAATATACAGGCTTGGTCACTATTCAAAGTGGTGCAATCAGGGACACCCCTGATTACTGCACATGTTATGTGGGGAACCTGTTTATGTGCACTGTCTGCTTTGTGCTAGATCACCAGAGTAACCTACTGTGTGCCATGCTACCCATAATCCTTTCTTAACACAGTTATCCGGTACAAATTGGTGAAAGTGGTGCTGGTAATACCATTTATTCTCCCTGTTTTCTCTGTATGTTTGTTCTCTGTATTAAGCTATGGAGGCTGCTACTGATAGTATTGATTTAAATCCTCTTGTCCTTGTACCTGCAGATGAAATGCCCCAATTAGACTCAGTAGCTCTACCCAATTGCCCAAACTATTTTTAAACCTGATCCATTTGATGGGGTAACTAGGGAGTGGACTGATTGGCTAGAACAATTTGAATTGGCAGCCACTATTAATGGTTGGGATAAAGGTGCTCGCTTGCAAGTCCTTAGCCTTTTGCTTAGTGGTAAAGCCAGGCAGGTATACCAAGGACTTACTGTAATACTGAAAATAAGCAGTTATCAGTTATTAAAAATTGCTCTGAAGCAATTATTTTTCAATTAGATCTGTATAAAAGAGTATATAAAGCATAAATCCATTTCTTTAGGTAAACTGGGAATGAGAAATGTTTGTTTTTACATTAGATTATTAGGGCAATGCTATTATAATAACATGACTCTGTGAGGTACCTTCTGTTATTAGTATTCACCACGGCAAGTGGTGATGGTACCTCATACATTATAAGTATTAACCTAGCATGTTTAGTTTCAACCAAACAGTGTGGTAGGATTGCCTGGGTCTACTCTCAGACCTGCAGGATTATCCTATTTAGTTTCTCTGGAAGCTGGTGACTGTCTGAGTAACAGTTTAAAATATACCTGTGTAAAGACTCTATATCCACTATGTGTGTGTATGTTTTGCTATGTGTGGATATAGACTATATCCACACATAGCAAAACATACACACACATAATTTCCATTGTGCACCAACCCAACAGGCTCTCTCTCTTCCCCCCCGGCCCTTTGGCTTTATGGGAGGTCCTATGCCTTTAATATAAAGCACTGGATGGCCTCTTCCCTCATTTTAAAAAGCCAAAGGGCTAGGGGGGAAGGGAGAGAGCCTGTTATATGGATCCAGTGTGTAAGAATGAGAAATGCAAAGTTTGCTAATCGTAATTGAAGTAAAAGAAATTAGGTTAGTGAGTATCGTATATTACAAAGTTAAAAAAGCAGAAATTGCGTAACGCTCTTAATCGCTCTTGTACAATACCTAATGTATGACCGCGGGGGGGGAAACGAAAGAACCCATACAGCCATACACATTTAACCCCATAATCAATAACTACTTTTAGTTAAAATTACGACACAGACAACGACTTTGGCTGAACAACTGGCCACGGCTAATTTATTAAATTAACATCATTTTTGCATAATTTGCATAACTTTGCATACTTTAATAAATATGCCCCCTTTGCATATTTCCACCACTGTACACCCTTTGCTTGCCATAAACCATCCTTGTTGTTAACCATGATAGCCGTAGAACTCAGCTTTGAATGCCAACCTCTGTCTAGCCAGAGGGCATGTAACGGCTCCATCCATATCCAGCAAGGGTGTACCCGCCACTAGGGGCTCGTGTACTCCTACACCGAGCTCCTACCGCCACTCAACAGGAATAAGGCTTGTTCTATGCCATCCTGCAAGCCTGATAAAAATATGTCAAGGCCAATCTCATTTAAGTGTGTTCCATCTGGCCTCATTAGTGACCTATTGTCCCCTTCTAGTTGTCTGTGCCTTATCACTACTCCCCCCAAGGAGCGCACGAACCTGGAGATCCGTGTGTTAACCACCCTTCTCGCCCTTTCAATGGCTGCTGGGTCCCTGGCACCCTGCCATACCACCCGAGGAACGATCTCCGACCAAACAACGACCGCCTCGGTAAAAAAGTTTTTTATCCGGGCAATATCGGCCTTCATAAGCGTCATAAGGTCATAAAGTCTGGCCCTGCAGAGATCGTTTCCCGCAGCATGGATTACCAATACCGTTGGTGATTGATTCTTCCTGCTGATGTCCACTGCCTCCGACAACACTTGGCTCCATAAAAGCCCCCGGATGCCCCTCCATTCCAGTGAAGCCATGCTGAAGCCCAGGTTCTTTCCTCCTGGTCGTATTTCCGCTCTCCTTGCTGCCCAAAATAGGTAAGAATGCCCGATCAAGCAAATGACAGCTCTCTTCTCCCCTGAAAGAAAGATTCAATCAATAGCCAGTTCCGGCCTAATATAGCGGGACACACAATCTGACCTCCATCTACCTAGCCTTTTTACTTCTTGCTCAGAGAAGCCTAACGCATATGCCTTGGTGGCCGCCCCTATCCTGAAGGAGTGAGTGCCGAACTCCCTTGGGTTCAGCCCTATCCGAGCCAAGGACGATTTCATAATTGCCTCAAACTGATAACGGGTGAGAGGAGCCCCCCCGGCATGAGAGAAAAATGCAGCCGAGGGGAAGCGAAGCGCTGCAAACTGCTGAACCGCCGCTACCGGGCAGAATTCCCCCTTTAACAGGCAAATAGAAAACCAGGCCCCAGCCCCAAAGACGTCTGTCTTTGATCTTTTTACCTTGACCCTTATCTTATCGTCCATTATGCACACGTCTTCTGCCTGCAGACCTCCCGCCTTGCTTGCCCCAGGTGGAACTAACTCACCCACTCGCATGGCCCCAAAAAATGCTAAAGCGAAGCTAGCCTTGAATAGAGAAATTTCGTAAGCTGATGAGCAAGTATGGTGAAGAGAACCTATGAGTCTGACGAGGACTTTAAATGATATAGGGCGCCTGGCTTCTTTGGGTTTATGCTCCTTCTTCCACCCCTTGAGGATTGACTGGACGAGGAAATCCTTGGTTATGTCCTGCCAGCCCAAAATGCGAAAGAAGAAAGAAATGCCCTGCAACCTACGCTGTGCAACCAGCCCAAAGCACCGGGAGTCCCTAAGACTCACAAGGTACTTCAACATGACTTGTATTCTAACACCATTTACCTTTAGAACATCCCTATTACCCGCGATAGCTACCCACTCCTTCCACGCCTTACCGTGATTGTGTCAAGTCGAGGGGGCGACTGATGCCTGCACCATGGCCATCAGTTGTTGTCCACTTTTTCGCTTCTGGAGCCAGCCTGTGGAATTCTTCCCACTGAAAGCGAGAGAGAGCGTCAGCAATTGTGTTGTCAATCCCAGGTACATGCCAAGCTCTGAACCAGATATTGAGCTGCAAGCACCGGAGTACCAAGTGCCGCATAAGGCATAGGACTGGAAGGGATGAAGAGGATTGCCTATTTATCACACAGACCACACTCGCATTATCAGTCCAAAAACAGATGGACTTGTTAGACATCCTGTCACCCCACAACTCTACCGCCACCACTATGGGGAATAGCTCCAACAGGGTTAGATTCCTACAACGGTCAGAAACTCTCCAGGTCTCGGGCCAACCACCTGCGCTCCATGATTTACCGAAAATGGCCCCAAAACCCACGGAACCTGATGCATCCGTATAGAGCTGTAGCTCTTCACTGGACTGCTCTGCTGACTGGATAAGCGACCTACCGTTGTATGAATCAAGAAAAAATTCCCATACCCCTAAGTCTTTTTTGAGCTCCCTGGTAAGCCTGATGTGATGGTGTGGCGCCTTTGCCCCGCACGTGGCTAATGAAAGCCTCCTGCAGAACCCCCCCCTTCCATGGGAAGAATTCAGCAGGCAAAATTCAACGAGCCCAGCAAAGACTGCAATTGGCGAAGTGTGATCTTTGATGACAATATACATGCTCGAACCCCCTTTTTTAGATCTATTAATTTATCGCTAGGTAGCCTACATTCCATCTTGATGGAATCTATCTCTATTCCGAGGAAAGAGAGGGTCGTCATTGGGCCCACTGTCTTTTCTGCTGAGAGAGGGACACCGAACCTGTCCATTAAAAACCTGAATGACTGTAGAAGGAAAAAACAATGCTGAGACCCCTCCGGGCCCACAAACAAAAAGTCATCCAAGTAATGCAGGACAAATCCGGAGCCCGTCTCGCAACGAACGACCCATTCGAGGAATGAGCTGAATGTCTCAAAGACCGAGCACGAAATTGCGCAGACCATAGGGAGGCACATGTTATAGTAGAAGAGGCCCTCGAGGCTACAACCCAGGAGGTGAAAGCAGTCCCTATGTACCGGCAAGAGGCGAAATGCAGACTCTATGTCCAATTTCGCCATCAAGGCACCTGTGCCCGCTTTTTTGACTAGAGCAGCCGCCCTGTCGAAGGATACATAGGATACTGATGCCTCCCCCGGGCTAATACCGTCGTTGACCGAAGCCCCTTTCGGATGGGATAGATGATGTATTAGCCTAAACTTTCCTGGCTCCTTCTTTGGCACTAAACCCAGCGGGGAAACGCGGATGTTTGGAAAAGGGGGGTCGACAAACGGGCCCGCCATACGGCCTAAATTAACCTCCGCTTGGACTTTCTGCCTAGCTAATTCAGGTGCCTCCCGAACTGATTTCAGGTTCTTTGCAAACAAGGGAATGGGTGAAAACTGGAAAGGGATACGAAAACCCTGAACAAAACCATCTCTAATAACTTTAGCCGCTTCCCTTCTGGGATAACTATCTAACCACGGCCCCATCTCTGCCACGTTCACTGGGGTCCTCGGGCCTCCTGGAGTTGGGTTTTTTGAGAGCAGCCTTTCCCTTTCGATAGCATTTTGCTGCTGAGTGTCCTGCGCCCCCACAAAAGGAGCACTCGTGGCGAAAGCGGCAGGCTGCCCCAAATTTGCACTGGCCCTCGTTAAAGAGCCAGCAAGGACCAGCCTTCTTTGCCATCGAAGAGGCTCCTAAGTTATATGTCGAGAAATTTCCCTGTACGCCGGCAGCCGAACCCGAGGCCCTTTGCGACATCATGATTCTCAGCCATGAGTCGGTCGCCTTGGTATTCCAGCCTACCCCTGGGTGAACTGCCAGCCTACGACGAAATTCCTCATCATAGTACCACCACGCGGACCCACCATACACTTTATAGGCCCCGAAGATGAGATCTAGGTAGACAAAGAGCTCGGAGCATTTGTGGGGAAATTTTTTACCTATCACCCCTGCCAGAACACAAAAGGCCTGCACCCAATTACCGAAAGTTTTGGCGACTTTGGGCTTTTTCTCCTTACCTGATTCCGACCTTACATACTCTTTATCCACCGTCATCATATCAGGATTAACCAGAGACCAGATTTTCACATACTCATTCCTCCAAATTTTCTCTTTTGTCTCCTCCGAGACGTGGACCCCCAACGGGCTGACCCCACAGAAATAGGTCTCCTTTAGCGCCTCTATTCTGCTGCCGGCCGACACAGGCTGGAGCTCCCCTGCCCCACCTGGAGACAAACTCCCTGCAGAGCCCTGAGGCATAGCCTCTATTTTACCCATCAAAGCCTTGATGGCTTGCACCAACTCTCCTTTTTCCCCCATTGATCCCCAGGCTCCCGCACACGAGGACTCACCGGTGGCCTGCTGCATCAATGATGCCGTCTCACGCCCTGGCTCGTTGGTCTGCCTCTCCGCGAGAGAGTGCCTGCTCCCCCTGATGGAAGCCCTGCTGCGATGTCTCGAGCTCGAGCGCGATCTGGAGCCGTAGGATGAACTCCCCGTGCAGGATAACACCTGCCTACTCCTTTTTGAGCTACGCCGACTTTTTTGCCTCCTGTCGTGCGCCCTGGATTGGCTCCTTGACCTCCTGTGTCCGGACCTGCGCCTATGCCTCTTGTGCGAGTGATGCCTCACTTGGCTGGCCCCAGAATCAGAGGATGAGTACCTCGATCTCCTACGGCTCTTTCTCCCTTCCTTGCTGCTACTTCTGTGGCCCCTTCTACTTTGCCTATCCCTGTTGTCTCCCCTACTCTCAACACTCCTATGCCTGGGTGATGAGGACCTCCTCGTTGACCTGGGGCACCCTGGCCTCCCGCCCCTCTCCTCTTCACCCTCACTCTGAGTGTCCCTGGGCCTGCTCGCTGCTGATCCCGCGGCCTCTGCAGGTCACCTCCTTGCACCCCTTTGAGGGTCCACTATGTCCCTTTCAACCATAATGCCGCCTGCCTGTAGGCTCTGTGTTGCCATAGGATGGGGTCCCATTTCGCCAACCAGACAATGCCCCAAGGGCTGCCCCAACTCTGACTCCTGCTCTGCTGTCTGGTCCTGAAAGGGGGAAGGTCCCAGGGGAGATCCCTCCCATGAACCCCCTCCCTGGGTTGAAGAGGAGGAAGAATCTTCTTCCTGGGCCCTAGATCTAAAAATGGAGCTAAGGGCCCCCACTATTCCTTTCCTCTGTCCCCCTGTTTTCTTGCCTGCCCCTTTGGTGGGCTTCCCCCCTCTCTTCTTTTTTGTCTGACCTGGAGGGCTGGGGCTAAGCCTGTTAGGGGCGCGTGCATTACGTGCCGGTCTAACAGGAGGTAAAGGCCCAGATCCCTGGGCCCCCTGGGGTTGTGCCCCTGGCGGCATTACCGCCTGTAACCAGCCCGCCCCCTCCCTCCTAATCCTCTCCCTCACCTGATCCATAAGCTCCTGCTCCATATCTCTAAATTCCTGCCGCAATTAGTGCCCCCTGGGGAGATATATGCTCCGATGAGCTCCTATCCAGCCACCGGCGCAAAAGAAAATGGCGCCGGTGACCACGAGGCTCCGCCTTTTATGGAGGCGGCGTGGAGTAATGATGTCACGCCGCCCGCGTCCATCTCGCGAGACTCCGCTCACGACCAGGGACCAGCAGGGGGAGGACCCGAAGGCTTCCTGGAGAAAAAGGTGCGTCCCCGCGGTCAGACACCCCATCTGCTATACGCGGCGGGGCTCCCAAGATAACTTTTTTAAAATTTGTTAACAGTGGCACATGCTTGAATATTGCAAAATGGTTTCATGTTACTGACATGGCACTTCCTTTTAGTGTCCATATGGAGACTCTTTAGCACTATTAGAGGTTTGGCTGTAATTTTTTTTAATTGTATATAATAACTCACTATTAGCACTATACTTTTAGCAATACTTTTGTTTTTATGGTCATTTTAATGATATAGTGAAAAAGTACTAGAGGAAAGGGGGTCCCTGCCCCTTAGAGCTTACAATCTAGTTAGATAGGTAACACACAGATACAATGAAATGGGTATAAGTGCTGGAGTGAGACGTATGCAGTGCAAATAAAACAATCATATACTGTGCTGGTTACCAGATAGGTAGGATGTAAGGATAGATTTAAACCTGCTAAATGAGGTCTCTTTACATAGTGAGAAGGGAAAAGAATTCCAGAGGATGGGAGCCACAAGAGAGAAAGGTTTCAAGGGCATGTCCACCCCATTTTGCTAAATTTTCCCATTAGTAGCTTTCCCTCCCCCAGCCCCAACCGCCATAAAAGATTTTACTAGAACTCCCCCGATCTTTACTTACCTTACCTCTTTCCCGCGGCGCACTAAACCGGCCCTCTGCTTGCATGGAACTGTACAGGAGGTGGTTTTACGATGGTGCATAGCGGTGATCGGTGAGAGAAAGAAACCTACAGATTTTGGCTATATTGCAATGGAAAAAACAGCAAGTTTTCGCAAAATAGTTAATGTGGTCAGAAAAGGAGAGAGAGGAGTCAATAATTACCCCTAGGCAGCGTGCCGATTGGATAGGGAAAATGGGGGTATTGTCAACAGAGATGGAGAAAGATGGGACTGGACCAGGTTTAGGTGGAAAAAAGATCAGTTCAGTTTTAGAAAGATATAATTTGAGGTAGCGTTGAGACATCCAGGAGGAGATGGCAAGGAGGCAGTCGGAGACACGTGATTGGATGTCAGGAGTTAGCGTAGGTGTTGACAAGTAGATTTGTGTATAGTCTGCATATAAATGATACTTGAAGCCAAAAGAGCTGATGACATCTCCCAAGGAGATAGTGTAGAGGGAGAACAATAAGGGTCCAAGAACAGATCCCTGCAGTACCCCCACATTAAGAGGAACCGGAGAAGAGGTGTTGTTAGGTGTTGTCTCAGTAAAATGCACAGGACGAAATACAGATTGCAAAGGATCCAATAGGTTATGAGCATGAAGGTAGTTAGCAATAAAGGAGAAGACTAATCATTCTAGCAGTTTAGAGGCTATCGGCAAGAGAGAGACCGGGCGGTAGTTAGCTAACCAAGAGGGGACTTTTAAGGACTTCTGAGGGAGGAGAGGGCAACATAATCTGAGAGTCATCTCGAGGACCAGAGATCTGCACGTGGATGGACTTCACTTTATGTTGAAAGTAATGTGCAAAGTCGTGGGGAGAGTGCAGAGAAAGGAGAGGGTCGGAGCGAGGGGCGCAGAAGGGAGTTGAAGATGGAGAACAGGCGACGTGGGTTCGATTTGTTGTTATTTATAAGTTTCCGGTAATAGTTCTGTTTTGCTAGCAGGAGCCTAGTGCCGAGACATTGCAGCATGAACTTGTAATGGAGAAAGTAAGCCTTTGTACGGGACTTTCTCCACGCACGTTCAGCGGCACGCGTGCACCTGCGTATGAAATGGGAAGTGGGGTTAAGCCACGGCCGAGGATTAGAGGTTCCTCGACTGTGGGAATGCAAGGGGACAAAAGAGTCTATCATGTTAGTCAGGATAGAATTATAGGAATTGACAAGCGAGTCAGGATCATCAACTGTCAAAAAGGAAGAGAGACTAGAGGACAGGGATGAGGTGAGTGCCGAGAGATCTATGGGTCTAGTATTACGACCAGACACACAAGAGGGTGGGACAGGAGGAAGAAAATGGTGTTGAGCCTGAAACGTGATAAGATGGTGATCTGACAGCGGGAAGGGGTTAGATTGAAAAGACAAGACTGATAGTTTTAGTGAACACTAGATCCAGGAAGTGGCCATCCTTATGAGTACTAGCGTTTGTCCATTGGTGAAGATCGAACAAAGAGGTTAACTGTAGGAAGCGAGTGGGCCAGGAAAGGGAGTTGTCTATGTGACAGTTAAAGTCCCCCAGAATCAGAACAGGACAGTCAGCAGAGAGGAAGAAAGTAAGCCAAGTTTCAAAGTCAGAGAGGAATGCGTCCGGAGATGCTGTAGACGGCAGTATGTACACCACAGCTACTCATCGCGACAAGGGGTGCGAGAGCTGAATTGAATGAGCCTCAAAAGATGTGAATGAAAGGTCAGGCGGGGAGGTAATGTTAGTAAATCGACAGTAGGAGGAAAGTAAAAGACCAACACCCCCACCACGACCAGAGGAGCGAGGCAAATGGGAAAAGCGGAGCCCACCATGAGCAATACTCCAATATACTTATGATATCTATACTTTGGATGATCTAGACTAGGGATGATTCTGTCCTGCACAGCAAGTTGACCAGCACAGCTCTAACCCCAGCACAGCTTAACCTTTGTTTCAATAGTACTGCTCTGACCTGAGGAAGAGGGTTGATCCCTCGAAAGCGTGTCTACTAAAATAAACTGTTAGTCCATTAAAAATATCACAGTACTCTACTTTCTGACTTATAGGGAGAAAGCCAGGCACAGGGCAAGATAATTAACTAATTAGCAGAGTTCAATTTGGACACCAAAGTGATCTCCAGCTGTGATACAAGGGCTGAAACAGGGAAGATACCATCTCAGGAGTCAGGGCAATAGGAGTTTGTCAGGAAATACAAATGGAGAAAGACCTTCTTAGAACAGAAGTCATCTTGCAGTCTCATGCTATATGAATAGCATTGCCCACAAAATCCAAGAAACAAGAAGTAATTTCTGACTCCCAGGTTCCCCAGAGTAAGGGGCAGAGATATGCAAAATACTCCTTTATGTCCCTTAGCTTATGCATGTGTCCAGAACCGCTGGCTTAATAACATGCAATATAGCCTAATATATAGAGCCAATCATCTGACCTGCAGACATGACATGTTTCAATCTTGTTAGATCTCATCAGTGCAAGATACAGATTCATGGCTCTATGGTGTAGGACTTTGGCTTAAAGTAGACTTAGGGAGAGGGGGGGCAAAAGGAGCAAAAAGCCCTCCACTGAGCATAAAAATGGAGAAACACCTTCTTACATAAGAAGGCATCTTGTAGTCTCATATATATGAATAGCATTGCCCACAAAATCTAAGAAACAAGAACCTGGGAGTAAGAAATTACTTCTTGTTTCTTAGATTGTGTGGGCAATGCTATTCATATAGCATGAGACTGCTAGATGCCTTCTGTTATTAGAAGGTGTTTCTCCAATTTTATGCTCAGTGGGGGGCTTTTTGGCCCCCCTCTCCCTAAGCTTTCTAGCTGCCTTGTCAGAAAATAAACAAAACTACTTTTACCACTAATAAAATATAGCACTTAGGAAAGGCTATGGAATGCGTACCAGATATATGAATTTAACAATCACAAATAACAATGGGGCACAGGAGGAAAGGCTATGAAATGCATACCAGATATATGAATTTAACAGTCACAAATAACAATGGGGCACAGGAGGAAAGGCTATGAAATGCATACCAGATATATGAATTTAACAGTCACAAATAACAATGGGGCACAGGAGGAAAGTCTATGGAATGCGTACCTGTTGGAAGAGAGAGAGAGGAAGGTTGGAAGAGAGCGAGAGGAAGGATTTAAATGTTAGGAGAAGGATTTTGCATACAATGCACTCGGGGAGCCAAGTTGTTGCACGGTACAGAGGAGATTTGGGATTCTGTTTATTAGAGAGCGGAAAAACAATACGTGTGGCGAGTTTAGTATAGACTGAAGGGGAGAGAGGTGGGAAGCAGGAAGGCCAGTAAGTAGTAGGTTACAGTAGTCCAGGCACGATAGGATGAGAGCATGCATAAACATAGTGGTGGTTGGGAGAAAAAGGAACCTGCGGATTTTGGCTATATATAATATTGTTATTTAACCCCCTCCTGATTGGTATCTTCTAAACCTCAATTAAATGTCTGTAAAAATCTAAATATTCTTACATAATAGGAGGGAAGGGATTATGTACACACACACACACACACACACACACATTGGATTGTAATGTAACTGTCAGTGCTTTAGAAATACATGTTAAATATACAGTACATAATCATCAGATAAGTCAAAATCACTTCCCGGAAAGCATTTCCCAGGAAGTGATTTTTTATTCATTGGTAAAGATCAATAATTAAGTGATTAGAAATGATCACTAAATATTGATCGCTGTCTCCATTTTTTTTTCAAGAAAAAACTGTGAGCTCCATTCACAAATAGTATAGCAAACAGTGACACACTGACTGCTTGCTATATCAGATACTGTACTGCAATCTGGAGATTACATTTCAGTACCTCAACTAGACCACTAGGGAAGACCCAGGTGAAGGAGGAAGTTCTGTGATGTCACCGGGTCTCCCTTACCACAGAAATCCTGTTCTCATCGTGGGACTGGCTTCCATTATGCAGTCACGACTTCTAAGGCTGCTAGCCCCCGTTCCCCCCATTGGATTTGGGCCAAACCGATGGGGGATTGAGGGGTCTAGGGTCAATAATTGCCCCTAACAACCTTAAAGGGGCAGTATGCAGTAAATTGCCCAGGGCCACTCCTATTTGTGATCGGGACGAGTGTTGGGCAAAACTGATCTATACACCTTGTTTATCTTTCTAGATGAATTGATCAATAAAGTTCAGGTATATTTATATTTATACGGTGTGGCAGTATCTCTTATCTAAAATAGTGGCATTGATTATTATTCTTGGATTGTAGAATGTTGTAAACTCATTATAATTCAGCAGAAATGAACAGAGAAAAAGAAGAATCTTAACATCTTTTGTTCACATTGCTAACATTATCCCAATAGACAGAGCACATTCACAAACATACAACAAGCTGTGTCTCACCTCTCCCTTTGCTGTGGCCATTGGGTGATTTATGAAAATAACCTGTGAGTACTTGGGGTCAGCTCCTACAATTCACCTTAGCTGGGTAAACCCCCAGGTAAGTGTCTGCATACAGACACATACTCTGTAGTGCTCAACAGAAAATAAGGAAGAAAGGAAGTTGTAGCCTTTCTTCCTTGAAGCTGACAGCCAATCACATTACAGCACAGAGATCAGATTTCTGTTTTTTGTTTCCAAACACATTCAGTGCTCCTGTCCTAACAATTATTTAATCCTTTACTTTTAATACAAAAAGAAAAGTAATCTTTGCAGTGCATTTCATAGAAACGGAATACTAACACTTCAGCCAAAATAAAAAAAATAAAATAAGTCTGGGGAATAGAACGTGCAACTTGTACATTTACACTGTCTTGCTAAAAGCAGAGCTCTTACCTCTAGGCTAACAAAGATACTATATAGAATGCAGGTACATGTAGAATCTTTTACTAGGAACATAATGGAAACAAAAAAATAAAAGCCTGGGGTATTGAACTTGTGCCCTTCTGAACGGTGTATATTTCTAAACCAGGTGCCTTACCCAGTGCACCAACACTGAATAAGCAGAGAATTCAGGTATATTTGGAAGCTTTATCTTTTGCTAGGAAAAAAATGGAATTTGGAAGTCCCTGATAAGACTCTGAAAGCTGCTTGTTACCCTGCAGTTTATTTACCAGTCAGTGCGAGTTGCTGGCAATAAACTGCAGGATAACAAGCATCTTTCAAAGTTTTATCAGGGACTTCCATATTTGTGTATAGAAAATACTCTGTGCATAGAGACAGTGAATACTGGGGTCAGGCGGGAGTGTTTTTTTATTTAATGGGCTGTGGGTTGTACTAGCAATGTTGAATCTTTATTTCAGATCAATGATAATTATTGTATAGAAAACTACAGTTCCCAGAATTCATCTGCTATATGTTACAATGTCATTTCTTATATGCATGCTGTAAGTGTTTGCATTGGTTCTGGTACTGGTAGTAAGTTCCTGTTGCTGTTTTAGAGTTATGTAAGTTTCACTCTCATGTCCTGAAGCTGCATGTTCCTGCAATAAGGTGAATAACAACTTCTGATATGAATCTGTTCAAATAAAAGTTATAAGCAACAAAGGATTGTGTGGAACTACATCTCTCTGTGCCAGAATCTGATTCCAAGAAAATCTGGTAGGTCATCTAACTCCAAATACAAGAGTATTGCAACAAGCAACAACCTGGAAACCTTATTTACAGAATCTATTTCTCACATGTACTAAATGCAACTTACTAGAGAAGAATCTTAAGGTGGCCATACATATATCCAATTTTACTTACGCAAACGAGCGTTCCTGCGACATTCGACTGATCCTGCCGGAACCACCTCTCCCGTTCTTTTATGCGACCGACATGCAATTGCAAAATGAATGGGATTTGCGATCGCATGACGGTCGCATAGAAGAACGGGAGAGGCGGTTCCGGCAGGATCAGTCGAATGTCGCAGGAACGCTCGTTTGCGTATTACACCTGCGTATGTACCTACATATGTTTGTAATGTGTTACTCCTGCGTATGTACCTACATATGTTTGTGATGTGTTTCACCTGCGTATATACCTACAATGTTTGTGATGTGTTGTTTACCTGTGTGATGTGTTCCACTACATATGTTTGTGATGTGACACTGCGTATGTGCTTTATATGTTTGTGATGTGTTACACCTGCGTATGTGTACCTCATATATGTTTGTGATGTGTTATACCTGTGTATGTCTATATATATTTGTGATCTGTTACACCTGTGTATGTTCCTATATATGTTTGTGATGTGTTCGCCTGTGTTTGTACCTATATATGTTGTGATGTGTCACCTGTGTATCTACCTATATATTTTTGTGATGTGTTACACCTGCGTATGTACCTATATATGTTTGTGATGTGTTATACCTGTGTATGTACCTATATATATTTGTGATCTGTTACACCTGTGTATGTTCCTATAATGTTTGTGATTTGTTCGCCGCTGTGTTTGTACCTATATATGTTTGTGATGTGTTACACCTGTGTATCTACCATAATTTTGTGATGTGTTACACCTGCGTATGTACTATATATGTTTGTGATGTGTTATACCTGTGTATGTACCTATATATATTTGTGATCTGTTACACCTGTGTATGTTCCTATATATGTTTGTGGATGTGTTCGCCTGTGTTTGTACCTATATATGTTTGTGAGTGTTACACCTGTGTATCTACCTATATATTTTTGTGATGTGTTACACCTGGTATGTGCCTTTATATGTTTGTGATTGTTACAACTGCGTATGTACCTATATATGTTGTGATGTGCTACACCTTCATATGTACTTACATATGTTAGGGATGTGTTATATTTTATGCTAATGTTGTATTTTAAATTATCGGGAGTTATTTTACACTAACAGATACTATTTAACCATATTGGTCTATAATGCACATGGTTATTAGATACCCTAGCCAAAGGCAGCAATCAATATACCTTTATTTTTCTCCACCTGTGAGAAGAAGAAACTGTGAGAAGAAGAACAGGCAGAAAGATTTGAACTGAAAAAAGAGGAAGCAGAGGACTCCCTTGTCTGCCTTATAAGATCAGCCAAAACTGAGAGCAAAACCAGAGGTTTTCTCTGCACTAGTGTGCCTAGATTGGGGTACCCTCTGCTTCGCAATAAATATTGTACAGTGTTATCCAGCAAATGTGCAATCCCTTATCTCTTATTATTATATAAATATATTTAATCTCCATGGAGAATGCATTGAGTTTTTAGGAGCACCAATGATGTGGGGGGTATAGGATATTACATATAGGAAAGGTGTATATGTATGTGTGTACTAATACCATCATTTACCATTTAAATGACCATCGCAAATGTATATAAAGTATGCATGACTTATATTAGGTACAACACAAAATATACAAAATACATAAACTTACTTACAGAGCTGAGATCCCTACATGATAGTGCATCAATGGGAGGTTAAACCACACCCCTGTGTCTACTCCATGTAATCCAAAAAATTATTCTGACTGCTACACAGGATGTGATGTGTATTTTAATGGACATATACACCAAGGCTCCTCATATACCATCTCAGCCTGCAGGTGGTGTCAGTGAGTAATAAAAGACAAGACATCCCTCTATGGCTAGGAGGAGAGAAAGTGAAAGTAGATTGTGGTGGGTGCTTTGGAGAGATATTGACTGCAACACAAGATCCTGTGTACAAGACCTTGTGTATAAGATCCTGTGTATAAGACCCTGTGTATAAGACCCTGTGTATAAGATCCTGTGTATAAGATCCTGTTACCACCTGTTGGGAGGACAGATTATTGGACAGACAATTTACATTTTTGGATACAAACTTGAGACAACAGATAAGTCTACACACAACTTACAAGGACAAGCAATATACAGGCCTGGTCAATATTCAAAGTGGTGCACCATAGACAGGGACACCCTGATTACTGCATATGTTATGTGAGGAACCTGTTTATGTGCACTGTCTGCTTTGTGCCAGACCACCAGAGTAACCCACTGTGTGCCATAATACCCATAATCTTCCATAAAGCAGTGACCCAGTACAAATTGGTGGCAGCGGTGCTGGTAATACAATTGATTCTACCTGTTTTCTATGTATTTTTGTTCTCTGTTTAAGCTATGGAGGCTGCTACTGATAGTATTGATTTAAATCCTCCTTGTACCTGCAGATGAAATGCCCAACTAGTCTCAGTAGCTCTACCAGGCCCAATTGCCAAACCTATTTTTAAACCTGATCCATTTGATGGGGTAACTAGGGAGTGGACTGATTGATGCCCGGCTCAACAAGGGCGCTCTAGTCATGCATAAAACATCCCTGCGCGCGAGGCGTGCTCAGGGAGGTTTGTGCACAGCAGGGTTTACTGGTTTAATGCTTATCTGCAATTCTCCACAATGTCCTCTTACCCTGTTTCTGCTTCCTGGTTCCTGGATCACAGCCAATGACTGGATAATAATTCCCTAGCTGCCTCCTCTTAGCAGATCCCTAGCTGCCTCCTCTCAAGATCATAACCAGCTAAAAATTGCTGAAGGTAGCGCAAGCAAATATAACCTATATACACACTACCCCTTTTTCCATGAGGCATCTAGGAGCATAGCAGGCATATGCTATTGAACCTGAGGACAAATAGGACATTCAATATATTTTTAGGGGGCCATCCTTTGTAAAAGATTCAGTATGAGGGTGTAGTTGTCGTTTAAAATAGTTGCACTATTTGAATAATTATATATTTTGTGGTTTGTATTATATGACGTTGTTGCAACAAAACATTTATTTATTTGTAAACTAGTTTAAGTAAAGATTTGTGATACAATGTGTCTGCATGGACAATGATTAATGTTATATTACTGTGCCACTTGATTCATTGCTTCATTTTAAAATTCTCATTTGAGTTACGTCAGAGTGAGAATTGCAAGATGGGATCGAAATGCCCAGTGTTGCACAAAAGTCGTTGAGAAGAATAAGCACTGGCTATATCTTTCGTCATGAGTAACACATAAAGCGAATGCACGAGAGAAATGTGGCCCCAATGCCATTTTAGCTGCTAAATGAGACTCTTGTGCAGAGAATGGGGTAATTGTGTTAGAGGTGATGGGTGGGGGTGCTGGGCAGAGGCACCCAACCCACACACACCCTCTAACCATTCCTTCACCAGACACAGCTCTGTCTTGTGTTGCTGAAGTAATTATTTGACCCTTGTAGCTTTGAGCATTTTTTTTGCTATTTTATTAGACAGCAGAGAGAGTGGGAAACGTAATATTTTTTTATTCAACTGGATGACAGATGGGTAAATATGTATTGACTATAATCTAATTAAATTCAGTGATGTTGTGAGATGTTAATAATTTATTGTACTTTTAGTGCAAAATCTGCCATTTGAAAAATAGAAACAAGTGCCAGCTTGTATGGAGACAGTGGCTTAACTATAGGGCCTGCAATGGTGGGGGACCAGGAGGTAAGAGGGCCCACAATTCCCTTCCCAGTGCATTTTTGAATAACTGATCGCACGTATGCAGTAAAGATTGCGCGATCATCTGTTTTAAAGTTCTGCCAGTTCGGTGCCGGTCTTTTAAACGGCTGATTGCCCATATTTTTACTGCATAAGCCGATGCTCTGGGGAGGGGGGGCTTCAGGGGCCCGGCCTCCAATTGTACCGGGGGGGAGGGGGCAGACCCCTGTTTGGAGATTAAAGATTTATGTATCATACAACAATTTCTGTAAAAGAGGCACAGTAACGCAAATATTACTGCAAAAAAACTTAATCCTACATGTTTGTGCAGACAATAACGCCCTTTATCAAGCTTGACAAAGGACATTATGTCAGTATGTAGTTTTCTTCATAACAAAAAAAAGACATTTTTTGCTGTATAATCTTCATTACCATATTGCTGTATAGTGATCGGATGAACGGAGCGATCAGAGAACAATTGGTGTACTAAGTGACTGTTTGGACATAACTTGTATTTGATTAAAGATTTAACAATTATTAGTTAAAACTGGATTATGTGGTCATGTGTGTTAACCCAAACTGACCAGAAGGCTTGCATTTTTTTTTTGAGTCTCATGTTACATCCTCAAGACTGTCTATGGACTCCAAGTTCCCTCTGCTGGTAGCAATTCACATTTGCTCATTGTATGTTAAGTCTTGTTTAAGACAACATACTATAATAAAAACTGATGTGCCAAACATAGAACGTGCTAGTATTCTTCTATGCAATGAACACAGGGCTCCATTTCTGGGTTTAGCAGGAGCACGTTAGACTGACAGTAATTTTCCCTCAAAATGACCAATCCTGTGGTCAACAGAAATACTCTCATTAGAGTTGGATCAGTTGTTTTGTAAGCACCCACATGCCAAATAATCGCAACTCCAATGTATCAAGCATGTGTATGTTCTTCAGCCTTGCTTAACACATGTAAGATTACTCTCTGCGTAACTAGGGATCACTGGGACCCCCATCAAAACTATGATGGGGCCCAATCCATGCTTCATCCACAGGCGTTATCTGTCATAGGAAAAACTGTGGTTGCTCCCCTGGTAGTCACACCTCTGATTCTTGGTCAGGAGTGACCGACTTACAAATACTTTGCCTGACAATCCTACGCCTGAGATGATTGGTGTTGTTCATTGACCCAGCAGGACGGATCTGAAATGACACTGACTGGAGTGGGTGCACTATAGTTTGTAGGCAGATCAACGAAACATCGACCAAATGCATAAACATGTGAGATTATCGTCCGCAATGGCGGTTCATCACGTGTGTGCACACACTCTGGGGTTGTGCATCGGTGGTAAAATCAGGCGTGTGTACGAAGCTTAAGGTTTGAATCCTTATCCCTATTCTAATTTCTAATTTCTCTTTCTTTGACTTGTATGCTCTTCCTTTCTTTCTTTCCATCACTGTTTTCATCTCTAATTATCCCCCCTTTATTTCAGCTCCTTTATTTTTTGATCCTCATTCTATGATCCAGTAGTCTAAGGGCGTAATGTAAAAACCGGTCTGACAGTATCAGAAAGTTCTAATACCATGAGTTATTGTAAATGTTTGTTGTTCATACATTTTCGTCTGTGACGAACCTCACCTTTATAAATAAATTTCCATCTCTGTGCCTCTGTTTGGCAGCAGCACATAAAGTCCATCGTTTTTCATTAATTTTAGGGTATGCTGCTGAATCCCACTGTATTGGGTTTAAATTAAAGGAATGTTCACACAAAAAGTGAACTATTCCTTTAAAGCAGTGATTGAAGACCGGGAGGTCAACGACGAAATAAAAAGAATTTTCAAAAAACATCGTATCCCTGTCGCTTTAAACCGAACAACACACTGAGGCAGCAATTGGTACATCCGAAAGACCCAATACCAAAACACAAGAAAGGCGAAATCATATATGAGTGCAGTGCAGTGAAGAATGCTCTGATTTGTATGTGGGGGAGACCAAACAGCAACTGCATCAACGTATGGCCCAGCACAGAAGAGCCAATTCCTCGGGTCAGGACTCAGCGTGTACCTGCATCTTAAGGATAAAGGACATACCTTTGAAGATTGTAATGTTAACATATTGGCAAAGGAACGTGACTGGTTCAAGAGAGGTGTTAAGGAGGCCATTTATGTGAAAATAAAGAAAACAAGCCTAAATAGAGGTGGGGGGGTTCGACACCAACTGTCTGCCATGTACAATGCTGTTTTAACACCTTACTCTGGGCGTTCCTATAACACCTCTTAGCACTATCCTATCACACCCTTAACACCTGGCTGTGATATGCAATTGGGATTTTCCAGGGTACATAATTGCCACAGTTTCTTGTACAAGTCATTCTGAATTGAGAAAGCCAGTCGGATGACTAGCGAAACGTCAAGAACTACATTTCAAGTCCAGTTGATCTAATTGAAACAACGTTATAATTGTTTTATTTTTGTAGTTTATTATACATTGTATGTGTTTGTGTCTGCTTCAATGGAGGGTCCTTGATTGACCATTGTGTGCCCTCTGCTGTCCATCAGAGTACTATGGACTCTTACAAGATGGATTTGTTTACAGTTGCCAGGCGAGCTCGAGTTCAAACCACCTTGCTACATGCAGCACATGTAGTGGAGCCGCTCCAATAGGCTACCACAGTGTGCACACTCAAAAATACAACAAACAATCATTTATTTAAGTGCTGAAAAACAAATAACATGTTTTGGGGAGTCAAAGCCCCCTTCTACCTGAGGAAGGGGGCTTTGACTCCTGAATGTTGTGTGCATTTGGTTTCAGCACTTAAATAATTGTTTGAATGGTATTTAACTAGTACCGTATTTAACTCTTTTGTATGATACATACCTGATGTGGCAGGCCCTTGGGAGTGCACCTCATACTTTATCTGTTTAGACCCTAAAGCTTGTTTCATGGATACCACATGCGTGCGCTCCCACTAATGCAATCGAATCACAAAATGCCATCCTAAGCGTGCTAGTGGGGCCGAGCTCTTACTCATGTTGATCACTTTGCCTGAATTTTGAGAACAGTAACACTCACAAGTGGCAAGTTACCCTGTAAACCAGCACAGTATTGCACCACTATCTCAGCTTGTCGTGTTAGCCTATACTTTACTACATACCTACTCCTTGCCCCCACTGAAACTGGTGACGTGCACAGCTATGTTAAGACATAATACTGCCTGCTGCAGTTTGTGTTGATCCAAGCACTGGTGCTGGAAGTACCTAGCACATTTGTTCATAGAGTGTTTTCACTAGCCCAATAATGATGCCTCACTCTCTCCTACTGAGCACACTGTATGGGCTGTCACACTTTTACTCATAGTTTCTGAGCTATAGGTCAAGAATTTACAGGGAGATTCAATAAAAGTTCTTATCGTTAAAAATGGTGCTAATTTTGCCCCAACCAATCAAATGTTAGCTTTCAAATGTTAAATAAGATCTGATTGGTTGGGGCAAAATCAGCATCATTTAGAAGCTAATTACTTTTATTGAGTCTTCTGTTAGTGTTTTATACAATAGTACTACTAGACTATTTATGGGCCCTGGCTGCACCTATGGTAGATAGGGTCACTGTTCAAGCATTATTTTACTTCACATGCCTTAATGTTTCACATCACATAATGTATACAGAATTCCCTTTATCTGAATAGCTATTGTTCACTTTTACAGAAAATAAATAACACTGTAGAAGGTGAAATATCGCGAGAAACAAACTTTTGAACACGCATCCTTATCTGTTTTCAAAGCTTTGGCTACAATTAATTATTTTTCCAAATCCATGAACCTCTTTTCGTACAGAAATATACTGTTGGCAGTTTGCTCTTTGTGTGAAGTTCTCTTTTTTTTAAGCGACGGAAGAGAGCTGTGTTCTGTCTGTGTGCTTTTGGTTTCCTTGCCAAATGGTTTGCTAGAGAATGCTCGGTTAACTGCTAATTAATAGTCTGCGACCAAAGGTGGAGAATTTCAATTAAAGGGGAAAAATATCTGTTCTCAGAAAGTCTGTCAACATGAGCTTTATAAAGTTCTGTTTTAACAAAGGAGGAACCAAGACGCCATAGTCTAAAGTCACTGTGAAAGACTACAGAGTGATAAAAAAATTCATGATATAAAATATTAGTTCACTACTTCATACCTGAATAGTGTTAAGATAAATCCTACTGGATTAACTGCCTAATTATTACCCTGGGTTATTATTGGCATTTATGTAACTTAATGTCAACAAGTTGTAATTACAACTTTGTACAATAGGTGGCAGCAATGTCATAGTTTACAGAAAAAAAGTATTCTAATCCCCAAAACGTCAGTGCTGCAATATATTAAAAAGAAGTTATGTAACTTTTTCTTTGATATAACTAGTGCAAAAAAAAATGGCAAACACAAGTTATTTAAATGGGAATTAAACCTATTTTTATAATCCATATCCCTCCCAATAACACAATAAACTGTAAAATCCTACTCCAGTTAAAGGAACATTATAAGATTTTATGTACTTTGTTAAGTACATGAAATCTGTTTCTATATTCACAGGGATTTGAGAATGCATTTTCCCACATCCCTTTGAATAATAGAACACCCAGGACACTACAAGACTTACCTTAATGGTGCTCCACTGGGCTCCTTTTGAGCTGACAGACGTGTTGTCCCGACAAGTGCCTATCTTTGGCGCGTGCGTGCCAATACAAAAGATAGGTGTCAGCTGAGAAGGAAGGTAAGTCTTCCAGTGTTCCTGGCGTTCAGTTATTCAAAGGGAGGTGGGAATATGCGTTCTCACTCCCTGCGAATAATAGAAACAGATTTCATGAACTTTAAAAGCACAGTTTATTGTCCCTTTAATGTATGATATGTTTTATTATATAGCACCACATGAGGACACAGCGCGTGTACAATATGAGAATACAAAAAAAAACATACAAGGGGACAATAAAAAATACATTAATGAATATGTGCATCTTAAAATATACAAGTATTTGAAACATGTAACATGAGGAAAGGACGTCCCTACCCCGTAGGGCTTACAATCTAATTAGGTGAGTAAAGGTGACATTTCCATTGATGACCAAAAAATTTACATTTTCCCGATCTATTATGAGATATTAGATCGTAATATAATATCAACCGTAACCTCACAATAGATACATTTGACCTTAATCACAAAAGAAATTGAATGTCAAACAATATGTATGGTACATCTGTTATCAAAGTATCGGTCGGTTTTAGATTGTAACTAGAAAGGAAAGTTTAAGTATAAACTTTGAATTTGGCTTGAAAGACTGCATTTTGGAAGGGAATTTGTGTGTTTGTGCTACAGATTTTAAAACTCAATAATGTCAATGATGAGACATTGTTGTTTTTTACTTACCCTTTAAATAGTCACATGCATAAAGGTAGGTCAGTTGTGTGTGTGTGGAATAAAATACTAAAATTTTTGATAATTGGTCAAAATTAGTTTTTTTTTTTACTTTAGTTACCCTTTACGTATGGCTGTCATAGTAATGCATAAATAGATCAGTAGATGTGTGTACCCGTGTCGGTTGAGAGTTAAGAAAAATTTTTTTTTGATGATTGGTTGAAATTAGTTTTTGACTTTAGTTACCCTTTAAGTATGGCTGAACAGTAATGGAGGGGTAGGTCAGTGCTGTGTAACCTGTATCACGTTGGGGGTTAAAAAAACAAAGTTTTTTGATTATTGATCAAAATTAGCTTTTTTGACTTTAGTTACCCTTTAAAGTATGGCTGCCACCGTAATGGATAAGTAGATCAGTAGTGTGTGTACCCATGTCGGGTTGAGAGTTAAAAAAAAAAACTTTTTTGATGATTGGTTAAAATTCGTTTTTTGACTTTAGTTACCCTTTAAGTATGGCTGCAACTGTAATGGAGGGGTAGGTCAGTAGCTGTGTATACCTGTATCATGTTGGGGGTAAAAAAACAAAGTTTTTTGATATTGATAAAATTTGCTTTTTTGACTTTAGTTACCCTTTAAAGTATGGCTGCCACAGTAATGGAGAAGTAGATCAGTAGGTGTGTGTACCCATGTCGGGTTGAGAGTTAAAAAAAAAAACTTTTTTGATGATTGGTTAAAATTCGTTTTTTTGACTTTAGTTACCCTTTAAGTATGGCTGCAACTGTAATGGAGGGGTAGGTCAGTAAGTGTGTATACCTGTATCATGTTGGGGGTAAAAAAAAACAAGTTTGATTATTGATCAAAATTGCTTTTTGACTTTAGTTACCCTTTAAAGTATGGCTGCCACAGTAATGGAGAAGTAGATCAGTAGGTGTGTGTACCCATGTCGGGTTGAGAGTTAAAAAAAAAACTTTTTTGATGATTGGTTAAAATTCGTTTTTTTTACTTTAGTTACCCTTTAAGTATGGCTGCAACTGTAAAACTATTTTTTATGTGGATAAATCTAAATTAGTTTTTTTACTTTAGTTACCCTTTAAGTATGGCTGCCACTGTAATGGATAAGTAGATCAGTAGTGTGTGTTACCTGGGTCTGTTGAGGGGGTATGTCTTTTTTGTGTTTACAACCATAAAATATCTTTTATTGAGGATAAATCTAAATTTGTTTTTTTGACTTTAGTTACCCTTTAAGTATGGCTGCAAACAGTAATGGAGGGGTAGGTCAGTAGCTGTGTATACCTGTATCACGTTGGGGGTAAAAAAACAACGTTTTATGATTATTGATCAAAATTTGCTTTTTTGACTTTAGTTACCCTTTAAAGTATGGCTGCCACAGTAACGAATAAGTAGATCAGTAGGTGTGTGTCCGTGTCAGGTTGAGAGTTAAAAACAAAAACGTTTTTGATTATTGATCAACATTTGCTTTTTTGACTTTAGTTACCCTTTAAAGTATGGCTGCCACAGTAATGGATAAGTAGATCAGTGGTGTGTGAACCCGTGTCGGGTTGAGAGTTAAAAAAATAAACTTTTTTGATGATTGGTCAAAATTCGTTTTTTTGACTTTAGTTACCCTTTAAGTATGGCGCAACTGTAATGGAGGGGTAGGTCAGTAGCTGTGTATACCTGTATCATGTTGGGGGTAAAAAAACAAAGTTTTTTGATTATGATCAAAATTTTGCTTTTTTGACTTTAGTTACCCTTTAAAGTATGGCTGCCACAGTAATGGATAAGTAGATACAGTGTGTGTGTACCTGGGTCTGGTGAGGGGTATGTCTTTTTTGGTTTACAACCATAAAATTATTTTTTATTGAGGATAAATCTAAATTAGTTTTTTTACTTTAGTTACCCTTAAGTATGGCTGCCACAGTAATGGATAAGTAGATTAGTAGGTGTGTGTACCTGGGTGGTTGAGGGGGTATGTCTTTTTTGTGTTTACAACCATAAAACTATCTTTTATTGAGAATAAATCTAAATTAGTTTTTTTTTTACTTTAGTTACCCTTTAAGTATGGCTGCACAGTAATGGAAAAGTAGATTAGTAGGTCTGGTTGAGGGGGTATGTCTTTTTTGTGTTTATAACCATAAAACTATCTTTTTTGAGGATAAATCAAATAGTTTTTTTGCCTTTAGTTACCCTTTAAATATGGCTTCCATGGGGATGGAAAGGTAGTTCAGTAGTGGGTGTACCTGGGTCTGTGTGGGGGGGTTGGGGGTATCACCATTTGTATTTATGACCATGAAACAAACTGTTTTGAAATATCCACATTTAAGGATTATTACCATTATAGTCTATGGGAAAAATGTCTGGAAATTCGCCGATAACGCCGTAACACTTCGCGGCCTTAGCTAGAAGATAGCAACTTCTCCTATATGCCGCACATCTGTACCGAATTTCATGCTCTAGCTCAAAAACTGTGGGAGGAGGAGGAAGAAGAAGAAGCAGCAGTAATTTGGCTTTTTCAAGCCAAATTAATTACGATTGTAATAGTGTATGGTCACCTTAACATACAGATACATAGGAAAGGGTAGAAGTGCCTTAGTAATACACGGTGCAGTGTCAATAGTCCTATGCTGTGGCAGTGCTCAGAGAGATAGGATGAGAGGTTAGATTTAAACTTATTTATTGAGGTATTTGACATAGTGAGAGGGGAAGAGAATTCCAGAGGACGGGAGCCACAAGAGAAAAGGTTTAAGGCGAGAGGAGGCAGCGTGAGTGGGGGTTCTGTATCAGAGATGTTTCTATGATGAGCGGGGGTAACAGGCAGGGACAATATAGGGACATAAGATAAGAAATATAAGGAGTAGCAGAGCGAAGGGATTGTATGTATGTATGTATAGCGCTGGGGACGCTGCACTGTACAGTAATAAATACAATAAAGTCATATAAGGGGGATAAATACATAGATAGTTCAGTACAAAAATATATAAATGATATAAATAGAAGTGCTAGAGCTTTGCCATAAGAGGAAAGGAGGTCCCTGCCCCATAGAGCTTACAATCTAGTTAAATGATTTAAATTTTTAATGGCATTTAAAGGGCATGTCCACCCCGAAATTTAACTTTGATATGTGGTAGGGCATGCTCCCCAGCCCCAACCGCATTAATATAATTGTTAGAAAGTCCCCGATTCTTACTTACCTGCTCTCTTCCTCCGCTGCAGTGTTCAGGCCCTCTGTTGCATGGAATTGAAAGCAGGGGGCGGGACCGGCAGCCGCGTCCGTGATTGGCTGAGAGGCAGGGAGGGCTGCACTGAGCATGCCTCAACCTTGATGAGGTTGAGGAAGTCTCAGGCACAGCATGAGTCACACATGCTCCTACACAGCAGTTTCCTGGACTTTGGAGGGGCACAGCAGGGGAACATTTTGAGCAGGAATGTAAGGTAAGGATGTTTTAAAATACTTGATGTGGCCAGTAAGGGGTTAAATTTTAGTTTTGGGGGTGGACATGCCCTTTAAGTTATTTTAACCCCCTGATAAACTGGACTAGATCCTGTGGTACATGCACTGCCAGGCCACACCTCTGACCTCAATCACGTTACCTGCCAATCGGTACAGGATTGGCTAGAGACTGCTAGTGCGCATGACCTACTGTAATGTATCCTTAGTAGTTTAGGACTGAGCATATGGAAAGAACATAAACTGTCAAAGACCAAACTGTGTGATACAGATTACAGCTTTTATTTTAAGGTGCTCTGCCTTCTGATTCAGTGTTGTTCTGAGGCTTTATTTGGCCTTTAACATAGTAATGGAGGTTGTTATCAAGAGCCCCATCTTATTTTTCTTTAGAGCTATAGCCTCTTCCCAGTAAACCACTGTGGATGAAGCACGGATAAGGGCCCATCATGTTGTTTGTAATCAGCTTGAAAAAGGAACTAAAATGTTCTGAAAGCTTGCTATGATTATCTTAGTTAGCCAATGATTTTGTTTTCCTGTAAAACCTTTTTCTCTGAAGCCGAAGGGGGACTCAGGCACGCAGGGGGTTTAAGTACTCCACCTCCAGGAGCAGACACTTGAAATTTGAAGACTTCACAGGCTCAGGTGCTCCTCCACTTACCTTATATAGCCCAGCACCTGAAACCTGCTTCAGTTTGTCCCAAAGATAGACAGCGAAGGAGTTAGTAATAAAACCTATAAACGTTCATTGTGGTCTAGAGTGGCGGCAATACATGGCGGCCCGGCCGAACTTTAATCTATGTGTGAAGTGTGACCGGGAGAGGTATTGGGGTATGGGTAGTGAGCCTCAACCAGATGGGTAAGGTCTAGCACTGTACTAGGAGCGCTCCGTAGATAGGACGCCATAGACTTTGTGTGAGTAACATTTGCTTGTAACTTTGGGCATGTAAGCTCGCATATCAGCATTACATAGTAACATAGTAACATAGTAATTAAGGTTGAATAAGACATTCGCCATCAAGTCCAACCTATTCACTTTTTTTTTTTTTTTTTTTTATTTATTTTTTTAACCCTACCTAACAGTTGATCCAGAGGAAGGCAAAAAAAACCCCAGCTAAAAAAGGGGGGAAAAAAATTCCTTCTGACTCCACAACGGCAATCGGAAAGATCCCTGGATCAACCAAGATCATATGATTAATACCAGTAATTCTCAATATTTTTTAGTTTAGAAACTTATCCAGGCCTTTTTAAAGTTATTCAATGAACTTGCCATTACCACCTCTGCTGGAAGACAGTTCCACAGTTTCACCGTTCTCACTGTAAAGAACCTCTCCTAACTTGAAGATTAAACTTCTTTTCTTCCAACCTTAAAGGATGTCCACGAGTCCTCTGATATGACTATTAGTGAACAATGCACCAGAGAGTTCACTGTATGGGCCATTAATAATTTGTATAAGGTTATCATGTCCCACGCAACCGCCGCTTCTCCAATGTAAACAGCCCTAACTTGTCTAATCTGCCTGCATATTCAAGCCCCTCCATTCCCTTATTAATTTAGTTGCCCTTCTCTGAACTGCCTCAATTCCAAGATGTCCCTTTGTATATGGGATTCCAAAACTGCACCGCATATTCCAAATGTGGCCTTACCAGTCCTTGTAAAGAGGGAGAATAATATTTTTCTCTCTTGATTCCATTCCCCTCTTTATACAAGACAATATCTTGCTAGCTCTAGTGTTGCTACCTGGCATTGTTTGCTACAGCTAAGTCTGTTATCTACCAGAACCCCCAAATCTTTTCCATTTCAGATGCAATAACACAGAGTTATTTATGGTGTAGGTGGCACAGGGATTATTAAATCCAAATGCAATCACCTTACATTTATCAACATGAATCTCACTGCCATTCTGCTGCCCATTTTGATAATCTATCTAGGTCTGCTTGCAGCACTTGCACATCATTGGAAGTTTCCAAAGCTCTGCATAATTTAGTGTCATCAGCAAACACAGAGACCTTGCTCTCAATGCCCCCTTCTAAGTCATTTATAAACAGATTAAACAGAAGCGGCCCCCAGTACAGAACCTGAGGAACTCCGCTTAGAACTTTAGCCCACATAGATGTAGCTCCATTAACCACCACTCTCTGTTTGCGGTCCAATAACCAGTTCTCTATCCATGAAACAATGTTTTCTTCAAGGCCAACAGTCCTCAGTTTATACATTAGTCGCCATGTGGCACAGTATCAAAGGCTTTTGCAAAATCCAAATATACCACATCCACAGCTGTGCCTGAAATCAACTTCTTACTCACTTCTTCATAAAAACCAATTAAATTGTCTGGCATGATCTATTTCTCATAAATCCATGCTGACTACTACTAAAAGATAATCTCTGGAGACAAAGTCAAGGATATGATCCCTTAACAAAGTTTCCATCACCTTCCCTACCACTGATGTTAGGCTTACAGGTCTATAGTTACCAGGCTGTGAACGACTACCTTTTTGAATATTGGTATTACATTGGCTTTTTCCAATCCAGCGGCACATCCCAGACAAAAGCGAATCTGAAAAGATGAGACACAGTGGTCTTGCTAGAACTGAACTAAGCTCTTTAAAATCCTAGGATGCAATCCATCTGGTCCTGGCGCTTTATTGATATAACTTTGTCTAATTGATTCCGTACCATATCCTCTGTTATCCAATGTGAAAACTCTTCATTTCCTCCCTGCACATTGTACAATCCCACTGTAAGGATTCTCAACAGTAAAAAACCGATGTAAAAAAAACGGTTTAGCAGATTAGCCTTTTCGGCATCCTCTACAACCACCTCAGCTCATTATTAATGGTCCCACATTCTCAGTCCTCATTTTTTTACCAATTATATACTTAAAAAACATCTTGGGGTTGGACTTGCTTTGTTCGCAATCCGTGTTTCATTTTCTATTTTAGCTAGTTAATGCTTTCTTGCACTCTTTATTAAACTTTTGAAGTCCCTGTAAGCTGTTCTGGCCTTCTGCTTTCAAAATTTTAAAAGCCCTTTTTTTTTTCCAATTCTTTTTTACCTGAGCATTAAGCCATGCAGGAGTGGACCTAATTTTTTTACACTTGTTTCCTAAAGGTACCGATTTGGAAATGTTATAGTTTATATCCTTAAAAGTGGTCCACATCTGCTCAGTATCTTTACCTAGAAACAGTTCCCCCCAGTCTATGAGCAGGAGCGATTCCTTTAAAAGCATAAAATTAGTTTCCTAAAGTTAAAAGTTTTTGTTAAGCCGTGCACTTTAGTGTTTCTGCAACCTATATTAAATGACACTATATCATGGTCACTATTCCCTAAGCTTCCCATTACCCATCTCCAAAATGAGCTCTGGGTTATTAGATATCACCAGATCCAACAACGCATTCTTCTAGTAGGAAACTTCTACCATCGTGAAAGAAAATGCTCATATAGGAAATTTAAGAACTTTATACCTTTTAGGTGCTGGCAGTTCCATTACTCCAATCTATTAGGGTAGTTAAAATCCCCATAACCAGAACATGCCCCATACCAGCAGCCTTCGCCAACTGCATATGGAGATTCATTTCCACACTCTTCCCGGCATTTGGCGGCTTATAACACACTCCAACAATTAATTTACCTACTTCTTGCTTCTGTACACAGTTCCACCCATAATGTTTCTGCCGCATCGTTTGCTCCCCCATCTATTCCATCTTTAAATTTGGCTTCAATTCTGTTTAACCTACAACATACTCCTCTTCCTTTCTTTTAACTCGGTATGTCTAAATAAGGAGTACCCTTCAATATTTACTGTCCAGTCGTGTGAATCATTAAGCCATGATTCTGCTATACCAATTACATCATACCTTTCCTTAACGCTATTATTTCAAGTTCGCCGGTTTTCCAGCCAGACTCCTTGCATTTGTAAACATACATTTTAGATTATCAATTGATTTACTTCCATACATGGTCGTACATGCCTCCTATCCTCTATGCTCCCCCTCCTCCTTCTCCTCCCTCCGTGTGTGTACTAGCCCCCAGATCCCTAACTTCTCTATCTACCCCTGTGTAGTTAAACGTTCCCTCCCCCCATACCTAGTTTAAAATCTCCTCCAACCCCTAGCCATCTTCTCCCCCAAAACAGTTGCACCACCACCATTGAGGTGCAATCCGTCACTACTAAAGAGCCGTAGCCAACAGAAAAGTCAGCCCAGTTCTCTAAAACACCAAACCCCATCTCCTTACACCACCCCTTAGCCACGCATTTATACTCCTGAGCTCCCGTTGCCTCCCTGCGTAGCACGTGGCTGCGGTAGTATTTCTGAAATCAATACCTGGAGGTCCTTGCTTTTAACTTGGCCCCTAATTCTTGGAAATCATTTTAAGGACCTCACCTCCACCTCTAACTTTGTCATTGGCACCAATGTGAAACCAAGACAGCCGGCACTCCCAGCCCCACCCAATAATCTGTCTAACGATCCACCACATGTCGACCCTAGCACCAGGCAGACAAAACCACTGTTCGGCATGCAGGGGTCCTGGCGGACAGATTACCTACTACCTTCTAATAATAGAATCCCCTACCACTACCACGTGTTATCTTCCTAGCCCCCAGTTCTCCCTCCCTTGTATTGGAGATGGCCGTCCCCTGGGTGTCAAGGGAAAGGCCCGCTCCATACATGCTGCTTCCGAGCCATCGGCCTCCACATTTCACCTAAAACGGCAAATCTGTTGGGATCGACCAGCTGGGAAGAAGCCCCCTATCCTTCCGTCCCCTACTTCCCCTGGTGACCCTTACAAATCTATCTTCCTTCTCCACCTTATCTGCCCCATCTCCACCCACCAGTTTACTGGCCCCTGCCAGTAACTGCATTTCCCCAGGTTGCCAAGTCCTGCAATGCTGCAAGTTTACCCCTTAGATTCTGTACCTCAGATTCCAGATGGGCAACCCACTCACATCTGACACATACATAGGTCCCCTGGGGCGGCTGCTCCAAGATCCCATACATGCGGCAGGATGCACATTGCGCGGCCCCAACAAAACTGTCCATACTAAAACAGCAATACACAGCAGAGACACAGCAATCACAGCAGAGAAATAGTGTTGTTCTTAAACGCTTTCTTGTTTTAAACGCTTTAGTTTTTTAACGCTGTTCAATTCTCTTAAAAACAGAAAATCTCTTTAAAAACAGAAATCGCTCAGAGCTAATCGCTCATGGACAGGCTTAAATGAGGTTCAAAACCAACCAGAGCAAACAGGCCTCAGCCAAATTAAACCAATTAGTTACACCCCCATCCAATCAGAGAGAGAGAGAAAAAAAAAAAAAAAACTTCCTTTGTCTCCTACCAACCCCCGCTCCACAGGTAACAGTGTTTTAAACACAAGTATTTGTTTTAGTAATCAGTGCTTTGAGTTTACTCAAACAATTCCTACCACCTTATTCAAGCAGTAAGTAGTAAAAAAAAAATAAAAATACACTAGTGATTAATTACTTACACAGGCACCCCCTAGAAATAAATAGTGTTAGGGTAGTACATTTACATAGGCTGCAACCACAGTTAATAAACGCTTTAGTTTTTTACGCTGTCAATTCTCTTAAAACAGAAAAATCTCTTTAAAAAAGGAAATCGCTCAGAGTAATCGCTCATGGACAGGCCTTAAATGAGGTTCAAAACCAACCAGAGCCAACAGGCCTCAGCCAATTAAACCAATTAGTTACACCCCCATCCAATCAGAGAGAGAGAGAAAAAAAAAAAAAAACTTTCCTTTGTCTCCTACCAACCCCGCTCCACAGGTAACAGTGTTTTTTAACACAAGTATTTGTTTAGTAATCCAGTGCTTTGAGTTTACTCAAACAATTCCTACCACCTTATTCAAGCAGTAGTAGTAAAAAAAATAAAAATACCTAGTGATTAATTACTTTACACAGGCACCCTCCTAGAATAAATAGTGTTAGGTTAGTACATTTACTAGGCTGCAACCACAGTTAATAAACGCTTTAGTTTTTTAACGCTGTCAATTCTCTTTAAAAACAGAAAAATCTCTTTAAAAACAGGAAATCGCTCAGAGCTAATCGCTCATGGGACAGGCCTTAAATGAGGTTCAAAACCAACCAGAGCCAACAGGCCTCAGCCATTTAACCAATTAGTTACACCCCCATCCAATCAAAGAGAGAGAGAAAAAAAAAAAAAACTTCCTTTTGTCTCCTACCACCCCCGCTCCACAGGTAACGTGTTTTTTAAAACAAGTATTTGTTTTAGTAATCCAGTGCTTTGAGTTTACTCAAACAATTCTACCACCTTATTCAAGCAGTAAGTAGCACGCATTAGCAGTGCGAATGAAGCATATGTATGGCTTTGAACTTAACATCTACTGTGTTGCATCCGTGACCGCATTGTACCAGCAATTTAGTTGTGTGTGTTTTGTGGTGGGGAAGGAGAGGTTTACAAGGGCACTTTATGTCTAATCCGGTGTAGTCTGCCAGGCTGCTTGTACTAATACGATCAGAGTGATGATACTGTGCCTGCTAATGTTGGGGGCGATAACAATCGGCACTACCCATAATGATACGGTCAATGTATCTATGGTAGGTGATCTGAACTGACCTGAGAATATAATTAACTCAGCTGTGCATTAATTCTGTAATTTAGTTGGGGTTTTTTTGGCAACAAGCTCAAACTTGAATACGGAGTAACTACACTAATCAGAAACTAGTTAACTAACCTAAGGGAGGGTCATGCCTTCGGCTTCAGAGAAAAGATTTTACAGGTAAGAACAAAATCTCTTTTCTCTTTCAGCCTAGGGGGACGTCCCAAAGTCCCAACCAGCACAGGGTGGGCAGAAGATTTAAACATCTGCAGCTTATCAGGGAGTTGACAGCCTCGCTGTAAACGTTGTCTGAGGCTCCGTTCGGGAGCGTCGCAGTCTACCTCACCTTCCTCGGGGACGTAGTCATCCTCTTGGCTTGGGTCCTCAACCGTGAATGGAGCTGGCTTCTGTGATCTGGAAGGTCTGCAATCCCTGTCTGAAGTCATAAGATTGATGGACTGGGAAATAGAAGCAGACAGGAGGGACACAGAAGAGGCTAGGGACTTAGCCCATGCCGGTTCATACTCGTGAGGGGTCCCGAGGGTTGCCACCTTGAGTAGACCCTGTTAGATGCATTTTAAGTGAATCTAAAGATTCATGGATCGGACCGTGCCCACTAGGGTTCTTGATCGACTGCACTACAAGCAGAGAGTGCTTCTTGGGCGACATTGCATGAGGCGCACCTTGGCCCAGATTGGCCTGAGGGCAATTTTACTTGACAGGATTACACACAATAAGATGTGAGACGGGTTTTTATTACACTTTGGGGGGGGGGGGGGGGGAAAGAAAGGACAAGGACTAGAGGAAAAGACTAGGCCTCACAAGAATAGAAGTCCTGCACTGTAATAAATAACTACAGAGATACCCGTCTTAGAGAAGAAAGTAGAGGGAATATCTGTTGTATTCAATTAGATCAACTGGACTTGAAGTTTAGTTCTTGAAGACATTTCGCTAGTCATCCGACTGGCTTTCTCAATCAGAATGACTTGAGTGACTTGTGACTGGTTCAAGAGGTGTTAAGGAGGTCATTTATGTGAAAATAAAAAAAACCAAGCCTAAATAGAGGTGGGGGATTCGAACCAATGTCTGCCATGTACAATGCTGTTTTGACACCTTACTTGGCGTTCCTATAACACCCTCTTAACCATATCCAATCACACCCTTAACACTTGGCTTGATATGCCAATTGGATTTTCCAGGGTACATAATTGCCACAGATGTTGTTACAAGTCATTATGAATTGGAGAAGCCATTCGGATGACTAGCGAAACATCTTCAAGAACTAAACTTCAAGTCCAGTTGATCTAATTGAATACAACTAATACATTGTGATTCAACAGAGACCATGACTGGATGAATGAGAACCTTCACAAGCAAAGTAGAGGAAAGCAGAAAAAAACATAAGGGGGATTATTAGCCCTTAAGCTGGAGAGGTCCGGAGCAGAAGCCGAGATCTAGAAGAGTGCAATGAGCAGACCGGTCGATAGCAGAGAGGGAAGCCGGAAGTCCCGCTCCCAAAGATGAGCGCCCAGAGGAAAGTTCCTTGCCAGCGGAGAGAAGCTCCTGCCCCCTTCTTAAGGACCTTCTAAGAGGTGGATAAACTCCTGAGCAGACACTTGAAGAACTGAAGCGGGCTCTGGTGCTGGGCTATATAAGATAAGGGGAAGAGCACCTGAGCCTGTAAAGTCTTCAAATTTCAAGTGTCCGCTCTAGAGGTGGAGTACTTAACCACCTGCTGTGCCTGGGCCCCCTAGGCTGCAAGAGAAACATATCTAAACACTCTGATGAAGGTGCACTGTGGCACCCAAATGTTTATGTGATGGAGTTGCCTGTTGCTCTGTTATCACCCGTATGTGAAGCCTGTAAAGCATGTAGGGTGTGCAGTGTTCCCGAATATTTTTGGTGTTGAAGCATTCATACAGCTTAAGTATATATCTACATTGTATGAAGTTAAGCAGATTTGTTATCAGTCTAAATAAAGAAAATCTTGCAGAACTACACAGTAAACTGTAAATAAGTTGTCTGTATACAGATAAATCTAGCCATGTAAAAAATCTACATAGTTTTATTCCAAAAATGTTGTCAGTCCAGGGGCACTTGAGCGATCACTAAAGGCATCTAAGAGCATTGGTAGCAAATTATATAGGCCTGCTGGTCTGTAAAATTATGATAATGTATAGCTTATTTGTACATGTATGTTGGATGAACAGTATCTTAGATTTGTATTTTATTTGTCACTCTTGAATCCAAATTTCCCACTGAAACTGCAAGAGATATTCCAGTAACAAGGCACAGAGAGATTCAATAAAAGTGCTTATCATTAAAAATGGTGCTAATTTTGCACCAACCAAGCAGACATTAGCTTTCAAATGTTAAATAAGATCCGATGGTTGGAGCAAATTACCGGTAGCACCATTTTAATAAGAACTTTTTGCTCCTGATAGTATAGGATCCTAGACGTGGAATGTTTTCACTGGTGACAAATTTGAACTCTCTATTTCTGGAGGAAAGATTGAACATATGCTTGTAGAATAAAATACTAGCGAGTTGCACAATGTATTTATTTTGTGGGGCCAAGCTGCCATGAAGGGCTCCCCACTTTTTTTTTTTTAAATCTTAATAGACATCTTAGAAAAAAATTAAAAATAAATCTAAAGTCGGGAGGATTAAAGTAGCAATACAGGAAGCTAGATAAATGCCTTGTCTTTACCAAAAGTTCTGGGGGGGGGGGGTTTGTTGTTTTTTAGTTCTACTTTAAAGGCCTGGCAAAACACGGCAGTTTTCTTTCCAATATATATGTTGGTAACAATTGTTTGTGCAGGTAGGTGTCATATGCAACTGGGAGTTAAGAGGGTTTCCCTAGATGTTGAAGAACTGTCTAAAATCGCAACACCAATACCTGGTGCTTCTAACCAGACCATGCTCTTACGATGCAAGTATCTGCTATAAAGTGGTTACTGCACTACAGAAGTGTGGTCAAGAAAACAATTACCCCTTTGATAAAAAACAGGGGAAAAATTCAAAATGTTTTTATTTAAATACTATTAAACAGCAGGTATTTATTGGTTTTACCACAAAATTGTGTGCATTCTAAGCAGCAGGTGTCAAGGCTTCCTTTAATATAATCGCGGACAGTGATCACAATGTCAGGACACAATGGTGTGTCCTGGGAAAACAGAAGCGTGTTTTAAAAGGATATAAATCATCAGGGTTATTCAATAAAAGGTCTTATTGTTTAAAAATGATGCTAATTTTGCCCCAACCAATCAGATCTTATTTAACATTTGTAAGCTAACATCTGATTGGTTGGGGCAAAATTAGCACGATTTTAACGATAAGAACTTTTTGAATAACCCTGCATGTTTTTGCTAGTCTAATGTCACATGTGTGTAACTTTACACTACACTGATTTAAACCACAATCTATTTTACTGCAAATTTATAAAATACTTTAAAGCACAAGAATCATCATTAAAAAAAAAACGCCACAGAAATGTTTTATTACCAAGTATGCCACAGTCACGAATACATTGACAACCACCAACCTAAGATATTATTAAAATAAAATTTTAATGTGAAGCCATACAGATAATGTAAAGGTATTCCTTTATTCTTCCTCCCAATTGGGTCACGGATAATATGTAATTAACATACATTTATGTTCTCTCTTTAGGAATAAACCATGGGGACCAGCATGTAGTACATGGTAAGTCAGATAAACAAGACAAAAAGGATAAACAGGACTAAACCATTTTAGAAAGCTGTAGGCAGAGGACCTAAATATGCCCCTCCCTTATGGAAGCTAGTTAGAGGATTAACCACCCATGGGAGATTACGTGTTTTTGCAGAGCACATCCTCCCATAGGTTTACGCACACTCCAGGAAGGAAGTGGGGACAAACATGTGACAGCCTGGAGATAACTAAACCTTCATAGTAGTAGTCACCTGGTCCCAATAGAAAGAATGATTTTGTTCCCTTTAAAGGCAACCTATAACAAAAACAATAAAAAGTGACCATTCAACCTACAGCCGCAACCAGGAAGTAGTGCAGGCTGTCAGCAAAGAAAACCCTTGCTCCTTGTTTTTTGCTTACAGGAGAATCTTGAAATTTAAGAATATTGAGAAACATAGGTTTGGGGGGAGTTTAACATTTTAAAGCAAACTTTTTTGGGGTGGACTTGCCCTTTAGTTTTACGATTCAGAAAAAACCCACTAAGATCTTTGCTGAAAACAAGAGTTGCGGCAAAGATCTTAGTGCATCAGTCTATACTTTAAAATGGAGGGGGGGAAAAGATGTATTTACACGTAAATGATTGTGAAATCATTGATGGATTTTGCAATATAATTGCACTTGTCCCCAAAAACAAAAAAAAAATCTTGCAGAGAACTTCTCAAAAAGGACTTGCACACACTGACAATCGGCATTTTGTCATAGCTGCATGGATCCTCCCCCAGTGTTATTTTATATAACACGGATTACATTCAGTTCTAAAGTTTGTCTATTTGTCCTCGCAGAGTACACTATTTTCATTTCGAAAATACATTATATGAACTGCAGAACACACAAACCTCACTGAGGTCCGTAATCGAGTTTCAAAAACCAATAAAGTCTAGGTAGAAAAACAATACACTTTTATCTAGAAGTCGAAAGAAGTATCAAAATGAAAACCAAAGCAGAGGGAGATGACGGTGCATATTAACAGGCATAAAGGGTGGATTGTTTTTTGATGGTTGCAAAGAAAAAGCCCTATGAACTGACGTTAAGACAGGCAGACGAGTAGAGAGAGGATATGTAGGAATTAAGAGTCTTCCTCATTGGCGCTGTCTCCTCATCTTCACCCTCTTCTGTTTCTTTGGCACCATCTTTAATTTCTTCAAGCTAAAATAAAGATTTTTGCAATGTTAAAATTCCAAGACCCTTGTTACCTGTCATGATACACACACACACACACACACAACACACACACTATGCTTAATAAAAATAAGCCCTAATCCCCAAGTTTTAGTGCACAATCACACTGGGGCAGCAAGCCAAATCAGGTCAGCTAAAAGAAGTTGCCTTCGTTCAATAAAATGTTCAATGGGTTGTGATAGAGGACACCACAGCCAATGACATAATGAGTCTACCTGGGGGGTGTGTCATTCAGCACATTGAAAGCTCAGGAAAGCATGCCCCTAAGGCTCTCTGATTTCACTGCACTGTTGAAAAGTGGGAACTTGCCTGGATCGATCTTTGAGATTATGAGGAATGATCTGGGGTCTGTAAGTCAAACAATTTCAGGGTTTGGAGATCCTACTGTTATCGAAATAAGTGGTTTACAAACTTTACAGCCCATGGGTCAACATACCCTTCAGTACTACTAGGATGTCAATTACATAACACATCACTCTGCTAAAGCTTTGCTAATTAGACTGAGGTAGCAGACTGAAGGTGACCATAGAACGCTATGACGCAGACAAAACATCTGTGGGATCGTATAATCAGTGTCCAGCAAAATATTTTCAAAACCGGCCTGGGTAGGAAAAAAAAATATCGTCCGACCGACGACTCATGGATCCAAATGAGCCCTTAGATTATATTGGGACAGTGTGAACCAAATACCCATTAATAGGTTGCCATAAACCTCTAATATTGAGGTGGTGCTGGGGACAATTACTTGATTCTAACATATAACATCTGTGGCCCACAGACAGGCCCCAAATGTTCACCCACAAGTAGCACTCATGGCTTTCCCTTTATATATCTACTTGCAGCACTGAGACTTACCTCAGTTGTGTTGCTGCATATAAAACTGTATTTTAACTTGCGACACTCATATTTACGCATCCAAAATTCACAAAGCGTAATACCAACAGATCAAATACCTAGTACCACCTACATAAGTATACTATAAAAAAGGCACAACGGCTAACACCATATTTGTCACAATAGGCCCTAAATTAAGATAAAATGTCTACGTTTAAATTGAACAGTTCCATAGAGTAGGGCTATAGCAGTCAGTACCAGAAAAAATGATTGTGGATACCAGTTTTACAGTCTGGTGTTGCTATTAGCACATAGAAGGGCATTAATTTGTAATCCAAATTGAGAGAAAATAAATTCAGGGGCTCACATAAAAGCACCTATATTACAAGGGAAATGGGAGGGTGTATTGTAGGCCAACAGATAAGGACACAAGGGACATGAAGCTAGGAAATTATTCTTACAGGGAAAATGGTAAATTGTGAAACAGTTTTCCAGCCAATGTGGTAATGGTGGGTTAATGTGGGGTTGCTATTTCAATAATGTCTATGTTCATACATTTGAATAAATGATAGAAATGTTTTCGTTTGGGGGACTTTATATACAAGAACATCCCTGTAAGAAATTGCATAGCCAGGAATCTTTCAACCATACAAGTTATTTAGATAAGCAGAAACTATTTACAAAGGTCTAATTTTATATTGACTTCGAAACAAGGACTATCCTATCACACCCTTAACACCTGGCTGTGATATGCTAATTGGGATTTTCCAGGGTACATAATTGCCACAGTTTCTTGTACAAGTCATTCTGAATTGAGAAAGCCAGTCGGATGACACCTCCTGCGAATAATAGAAACAGATTTCATGAACTTTAAAAGCACAGTTTATTGTCCTTTAATGTATGTATATGTTTTATTTATATAGCACCACATGAGGACACAGCGCTGTGTACAATATGAGAATACAAAAAAAACATACAAGGGGACAAAAATAAATACATTAATGAATATGTGCATCTTAAAATATACAAGTATTTGAAACATGTAACATGAGGAAACGTCCCTACCCCGTAGGGCTTACAATCTAATTAGGTGAGTAAAGGTGACATTTCCATTGATTGACCAAAAAATTTACATTTTCCCGATTTATTATGAGATATTAGATCGTAATATAATATCAACCGTAACCTACAATAGATGACATTTGACCTTAATCACAAAAGAAATTGAATGTCAAACAATATGTATGGTACATCTGTTTATCAAAGTATCGGTCGGTTTTAGATTGTAACGAAAGGGAAATGTTAAGTATAAACTTTGAATTTGGCTTGAAAGACTGCATTTTGGAAGGGAATTGTGTGTTTGTGCTACAGATTTTAAAACTCAATATGTCAATGATGAGGACATTGTTGTTTTTTACTTACCCTTTAAATATGCTCACTGCATTAAAGGTAGGTCAGTTGGTGTGTGTGGAATAAATACTAAAATTTTTGATAATTGGTCAAAATTAGTTTTTTTTTTTTACTTTAGTTACCCTTTACGTATGGCTGTCATAGTAATGCATAAATAGATCAGTAGATGGGTTGTACCCGTGTCGGGTTGAGAGTTAAAGAAAAATTTTTTTTGATGATTTGGTTGAAATTAGTTTTTTTGACTTTAGTTACCTTTAAGTATGGCTGCAACAGTAATGGAGGGGTAGGTCAGTAGCTGTGATACCTGTATCACGTTGGGGGTTAAAAAAACAAAGTTTTTTGATTATTGATCCAAATTAGATTTTTTGACTTTAGTTACCCTTTAAAGTATGGCTGCCACCGTAATGGATAAGTAGATCAGTAGGTGTGTGTACCCATGTCGGGTTGAGAGTTAAAAAAAAAACTTTTTTGATGATTGGTTAAAATTCGTTTTTTTTGACTTAGTTACCCTTTAAGTATGGCTGCAACTGTAATGGAGGGGTAGGTCAGTAGCTGTGTATACCTGTATCATGTTGGGGGTAAAAAAACAAAGTTTTTTGATTATTGATCAAAATTTGCTTTTTTGACTTAGTTACCCTTTAAAGTATGGCTGCCACAGTAATGGAGAAGTAGATCAGTAGGTGTGTGTACCCATGTCGGGTTAGAGTTAAAAAAAAAAACTTTTTTGATGATTGGTTAAAATTCGTTTTTTTGACTTTAGTTACCCTTTAAGTATGGCTGCAACTGTAATGGGGGGTAGGTCAGTAGCTGTGTATACCTGTATCATGTTTGGGTAAAAAAAAACAAGTTTTTTGATTATTGATCAAAATTTGCTTTTTTGACTTTAGTTACCCTTTAAAGTATGGCTGCCACAGTAATGGAGAAGTAGATCAGTAGGTGTGTGTACCCATGTCGGGTTGGAGTTAAAAAAAAAACTTTTGATGATTGGTTAAAATTCGTTTTTTTTACTTTAGTTACCCTTTAAGTATGGCTGCAACTGTAAAACTATTTTTTATTGTGGATAAATCTAAATTAGTTTTTTTACTTTAGTTACCCTTTAAGTATGGCTGCCACTGTAATGGATAAGTAGATCAGTAGGTGTGTGTACCTGGGTTTGGTTGAGGGGGTATGTCTTTTTTGTGTTTACAACCATAAAACTATCTTTTATTGAGGATAAATCTAAATTTGTTTTTTTGACTTTAGTTACCCTTTAAGTATGGCTGCAACATAATGGAGGGGTAGGTCAGTAGCTGTGTATACCTGTATCACGTTGGGGGTTAAAAAAACAACGTTTTATGATTATTGATCAAAATTTGCTTTTTTGACTTTAGTTACCCTTTAAAGTATGGCTGCCACAGTAACGAATAAGTAGATCAGTAGGTTGTGTACCCGTGTCAGGTTGAGAGTTAAAAACAAAAACGTTTTTGATTATTGATCAACATTTGCTTTTTTGACTTTAGTTACCCTTTAAAGTATGGCTGCCACAGTAATGGATAAGTAGATCAGTAGGTGTGTGAACCCGTGTCGGGTTGAGAGTTAAAAAAATAAACTTTTTTGATGATTGGTCAAAATTCGTTTTTTTGATTTTAGTACCTTTAAGTAGGCTGCAACTGTAATGAGGGTAGGTCAGTAGCTGTGGATACCTGTATCATGTTGGGGGTAAAAAAACAAAGTTTTTGATTATTGATCAAAATTTTGCTTTTTTGACTTTAGTTACCCTTTAAAGTATGGCTGCCACAGTAATGGATAAGTAGATCAGTAGGTGTGTGTACCTGGGTCTGGTTGAGGGGTATGTCTTTTTTGTGTTTACAACCATAAAATTATTTTTATTGAGGATAAATCTAAATTAGTTTTTTACTTTAGTTACCCTTTAAGTATGGCTGCCACAGTAATGGATAAGTAGATTAGTAGGTGTGTGTACCTGGGTTGGTTGAGGGGGTATGTCTTTTTTGTGTTTACAACCATAAAACTATCTTTTATTGAGAATAAATAAATTATGTTTTTTTTTTACTTAGTTACCCTTAAGTATGGCTGCCACAGTAAGGAAAAGTAGATTAGTAGGTCTGGTTGAGGGGGTATGTCTTTTTTGTGTTTATAACCATAAAACTATCTTTTTTTGAGGATAAATCTAATAGTTTTTTTGCTTTAGTTACCCTTTAAATATGGCTTCCATGGGGATGGAAAGGTAGTTCAGTAGGTGGGTGTACCTGGGTCTGTGTGGAGGGTTGGGGGTATCACCATTTGTATTTATGACCATGAAACAAACTGTTTTGAAATATCCACATTTAAGGATTATTACCATTATAGTCTATGGGAAAAAATGTCTGGAAATTCGCCGATAACGCCGTAACACTTCCGCGGATTCCTTAGCTAGAAGATAGCAACTTCTCCTATATGCCCCGCACATCTGTACCGAATTTCATGTCTCTAGCTCAAAAACTGTGGGAGGAGGAGGAGGAAGAAGAAGAAGCAGCAGTAATTGGCTTTTCAAGCCAAATTAATTACGATTGTAATAGTGTATGGTCACCTTAACATACAGATACATAGGAAAGGGTTAGAAGTGCCCTTAGTAATAACCGGTGCAGTGTCAATAGTCTATGCTGTGCAGTGCTCAGAGAGATAGGATGAGAGGTTAGATTTAAACTTATTTATTGAGGTATCTTGACATAGTGAGAGGGGAAGAGAATTCCAGAGGACGGGAGCCACAAGAGAAAAGTTTAAGGCAGGAGAGGAGGCAGCGTGAGTGGGGGTTCTGTATCAGAGATGTTTCTATGATGAGCGGAGGGTAACAGGCAGGGACATATAGGGACATAAGATAAGAAATATAAGGAGTAGCAGAGCGAAGGGATTTGATGTATGTATGTATAGCGCTGGGGACGCTGCACTGTACAGTAATAAATACAAAAAGTCATATAAGGGGGATAAATACATAGATAGTTCAGTACAAAAATATATAAATGATATAAATAGAAGTGCTAGAGCTTTGCCATAAGAGGAAAGGAGGTCCCTGCCCCATAGAGCTTACAAATCTAGTTAAATGATTTAAATTTTTAAATGGCATTTAAAGGGCATGTCCACCCCGAAATTTAACTTTGATATGTGGTAGGGCATGCTCCCCCAGCCCCAACCGCATTAATATAATTGTTAGAAAGTCCCCGATTCTTACTTACCTGCTCTCTCTCCTCCGCTGCAGTGTTCAGGCCCTCTGCTTGCATGGAATTGAAAGCAGGGGGCGGGACCGGCAGCCGCGTCCGTGATTGGCTGAGAGGCAGGGAGGGCTGCACTGAGCATGCCTCAACCTTGATGAGGTTGAGGAAGTCTCAGGCACAGCATGAGTCACACATGCTCTACACAGCAGTTTCCTGGACTTTGAGGGGCACAGCAGGGGAACTATTTTGAGCAGGAATGTAAGGTAAGGATTGTTTAAACTACTTGATGTGGCCAGTAAGGGGTTAAATTTTAGTTTTGGGGGTGGACATGCCCTTTAAGTTATTTTACCCCCTGATAAACTGGACTAGATACCTGTGCGTACAATGCACTGCCAGGCCACACCTCCTGACCTCAATCACGGACCTTGCCTAATCGGTACAGGATTGGCTAGAGACTGCTAGTGCGCATGACCTACTGTAACTGTATCCTTAGTAGTTTAGGACTGAGCATATGGAAAGAACATAACTGTCAAAGACCAAACTGTGTGATACAGATTACAGCTTTTATGTTAAGGTGCTCTGCCTTCTGATTCAGTGTTGTTCTGAGGCTTATTTGGCCTTTAACATAGTAATGGAGGTTGTTATCAAGAGCCCCATCTTATTTTTCCTTTTAGAGCTATAGCCTCTTCCCAGTAAACCACTGTGGATGAAGCACGGATAAGGGCCCATCATGTTGTTTGTAACAGCTTGAAAAAGGAACTAAAATGTTCTGAAAGCTTGCTATGATTATCTTAGTTAGCCAATGATTTTGTTTTCCTGTAAAACCTTTTTCTCTGAAGCCGAAGGGGGACTCAGGCACAGCAGGGGGTTTAAGTACTCCACCTCCAGGAGCAGACACTTGAAATTTGAAGACTTCACAGGCTCAGGTGCTCCTCCACTTACCTTATATAGCCCAGCACCTGAAACCTGCTTCAGTTTGTCCCAAAGATAGACAGCGAAGGAGTTAGTAATAAAACCTATAAACGTTCATTGGTGGTCTAGAGTGGCGGGCAATACATGGCGGCCCGGCCGAACTTTAATCTATGTGTGAAGTGTGACCGGGAGAGGTATTGGGGTAGGGTAGTGAGCCTCAACCAGATGGGTAAGGTCTAGCACTGTACTAGGAGCGCTCGTAGATAGGACGCCATAGACTTTGAGTGAGTAACTTGCTTGTAACTTTGGGCATGTAAGCTCGCATATCAGCATTACATAGTAACAATAGTCAATAGTAATTAAGGTTGAATAAAGACATTCGCCATCAAGTCCAACCTATTCACTTTTTTTTTTTTTTTTTTTTATTTATTTTTTTTAACCCTACCTAACAGTTGATCCAGAGGAAGGCAAAAAACCCCAGCTAAAAAAGGGGGGAAAAAATTCCTTCCTGACCAAACGGCAATCGGAAAGTATCCCTGGATCACACCAGATCTATATGCATTAATACCAGTAATTCTCAATATTTTTTATTTAGAAACTTATCCAGGCCTTTTTTAAAGTTATTCAATGAACTTGCCATTACCACCTCTGCTGGAAGACAGTTCCACAGTTTCACCGTTCTCACTGTAAAGAAACCTCTCCTAACTTGAAGATTAAACTTCTTTTCTTCCAACCTTAAAGGATGTCCACGAGTCCTCTGATATGACCTATTAGTGAACAATGCACCAGAGAGGTCACTGTATGGGCCATTAATATATTTGTATAAGGTTATCATGTCCCCACGCAACCGCCGCTTCTCCAATGTAAACAGCCCTAACTTGTCTAATCTGCCTGCCTATTCAAGCCCCTCCATTCCCTATTAATTTAGTTGCCCTTCTCTGAACTGCCTCAATTTCCAAGATGTCCCTTTTGTATATGGGATTCCAAAACTGCACCCGCATATTCAAATGTGGCTTACCAGTGCCTTGTAAAGAGGGAGAATAATATTTTTCTCTCTTGATTCCATTCCCCTTTTATACAAGACAATACTTGCTAGCTCTAGCTGTTGCACCTGGCATTGTTGCTACAGCTAAGTCTGTTATCTACCAGAACCCCCAAACTTTTTCCATTTCAGATGCACTTAACACAAGGTATTTATGGTGTAGGTGGCACAGGGATTATTAAATCCAAATGCATCACCTTACATTTATCAACATTGAATCTCATTGCCATTCTGCTGCCCATTTGATAATCTATCAGGTCTGCTGCAGCACTTGCACATCATTGGAAGTTCCAAAGCTCTGCATAATTTAGTGTCATCAGCAAACACAGAGACCTTGCTCTCAATGCCCCCTTCTAAGTCATTATAAACAGATTAAACAGAAGCGGGCCCCCAGTACAGAACCTGAGGGAACTCCGCTTAGAACTTTAGCCCACATAGATGTAGCTCCATTAACCACCACTCTCTGTTTGCGGTCCAATAACCAGTTCTCTATCCATGAACAAATGTTTTCTTCAAGGCCAACAGTCCTCAGTTTATACATAGTCGCCTATGTGGCACAGTATCAAAGGCTTTTGCAAAATCCAAATATACCACATCCACAGCTGGCGCTGAATCTAACTTCTTACTCACTTCTTCATAAAAACCAATTAAATTTGTCTGGCATGATCTATTTCTCATAAATCCATGCTGACTACTACTAAAAGATAATCTCTGGAGACAAAGTCAAGGATATGATCCCTTAACAAAGTTTCCATCACCTTCCCTACCACTGATGTTAGGCTTACAGGTCTATAGTTACCAGGCTGTGAACGACTACCTTTTTGAATATTGGTATTACATTGGCTTTTTCCAATCCAGCGGCACATCCCCAGACAAAAGCGAATCTGAAAAGATGAGACACAGTGGTCTTGCTAGAACTGAACTAAGCTCTTTTAAAATCCTAGGATGCAATCCATCTGGTCCTGGCGCTTTATTGATATTAACTTTGTCTAATGATTCCGTACCATATCCTCTGTTATCCAATGTGAAAACTCTTCATTTCCTCCTGCACATTGTTACAATCCCTACTGTAAGGATTCTCAACAGTAAAAACCGATGTATAAAAAAACGGTTTAGCAGATTAGCCTTTTCGGCATCCTCTACAACCACCTCAGCTCCTTATTTAATGGTCCCCCATTCTCAGTCCTCATTTTTTTACCATTTATATACTTAAAAAACATCTTGGGGTTGGACTTGCTTTGTTCGGCAATCCGTGTTTCATTTTCTATTTTAGCTAGTTTAATTGCTTTCTTGCACTCTTATTACAAACTTTTGAAGTCCCTGTAAGCTGTTCTGTGCCTTCTGCTTTCAAAATTTTAAAAGCCCTTTTCTTTTTTTCCAATCTCTTTTTACTGAGCATTAAGCCATGCAGGAGTGGACCTAATTTTTTACACTTGTTTCCTAAAGGTACCGATTTGGAAATGTTATAGTTTAATATCCTTAAAAGTGGTCCACATCTGCTCAGTATCTTTACCTAGAACAGTTCCCCCCAGTCTATGAGCAGGAGCGATTCTTAAAAGCATAAAATTAGCTTTCCTAAAGTTAAAAGTTTTTGTTAAGCCAGTGCACTTTAGTTTTCTGCAACCTATATTAAATGACACTAATCATGGTCACTATTCCCTAAGCTTCCCATTACCTTCATCTCCAAAATGAGCTCTGGGTATTAGATATCACCAGATCCAACAACGCATTCTTTCTAGTAGGAACTTCTACCATCTGTGAAAGAAAATGCTCATATAGGAAATTTAAGAACTTTATACCTTTTGGGTGCTGGCAGTTCCATTACTCCAATCTATTCAGGGTAGTTAAAATCCCCATAACCAGAACATGCCCCATACCAGCAGCCTTCGCCAACTGCATATGGAGATTCATTTCCACCTCTTCCCCGGCATTTGGCGGCTTATAAACACACTCCAACAATTAATTTACCTACCTTCTTGCTTCCTGTACACAGTTCCACCCATAATGTTTCTGCCGCATCGTTTGCTCCCCCATCTATTCCATCTTTTAAATTTGGCTTCAATTCCTTTAACATACATACATACTCCTCCTCCTTTCTTATTAACTCGGTATGTCTAAATAAGAGTACCCTTCAATATTACTGTCCAGTCGTGTGAATCATTAAGCCATGATTCTGCTATACCAATTACATCATACCTTTCCTTTAACGCTATTATTTCAAGTTCGCCGGTTTTTCCAGCCAGACTCCTTGCATTTGTAAACATACATTTTAGATTATCAATGATTTACTTCCATACATGGTCGTACATGCCTCCTTATCCTCTATGCTCCCCCCTCTCCTTCTCCTCCCTCGTGTGTTACTAGCCCCAGATCCCTAACTTCTCTATCTACCCCTGTGTAGTTAAACGTTCCCTCCCCCCCATACCTAGTTTAAAATCTCCTCCCAACCCTAGCCATCTTCTCCCCCAAAACAGTTGCACCACCACCATTGAGGTGCAATCCGTCACTACTAAAGAGCCTGTAGCCAACAGAAAAGTCAGCCCAGTTCTCTAAAAACCCAAACCCCATCTCCTTACACCACTCCCTTAGCCACGCATTTATACTCCTGAGCTCCCGTTGCCTCCCTAGCGTAGCACGTGGCTGCTGGTAGATTTCTGAAATCACTACCCTGGAGGTCCTTGCTTTTAACTTGGCCCCTAATTCTTGGAAATCATTTTAAGGACCTCACCTCCACCTCTAACTTTGTCATTGGCACCAATGTGAAACCAAGACCGCCGGGTCACTCCCAGCCCCACCCAATAATCTGTTACACGATCCAACACATGTCGAACCCTAGCACCAGGCAGACAACACACACTGTTCGGCATGCAGGGTTCCTGGCGGACAGATTACCCTCTACCTTCTAATAATAGAATCCCTACCACTACCACCGTCTATCCTTCCTAGCCCCCAGTTCTCCCTCCCTTGTATTGGAGATGGCCGTCCCCTGGGTGCTCAAGGGAAAGCCGCCCGCTCCATACATGCTGCTTCCGAGCCATCGTCCTCACATCTTCACCTAAAACGGCAAATCTGTTGGGATCGACCAGTGGGAAGAAGCCCCCCTATCCTTCCGTCCCCTACTTCCCCTGGTGACCCTTACAAATATATCTTCTTCCCACCTTATCTGCCCCATCTCCACCCACCAGTTTACTGGCCCCTGCCAGTACCTGCATTTCCCCCGGTTTGCCAAGTCCTGCAATGCTGCAAGTTACCCCTTAGATTCTGTACCTCAGATTCCAGATGGGCAACCCACTCACATCTGACACATACAAGGTCCCCTGGGCGGCTGCTCCAAGATCCCATACATGCGGCAGGATGCACATTGCGCGGCCCCAACAAAACTGTCCATACTAAACAGCAATACACAGCAGAGACACAGCAAACACAGCAGAGAAATAGTGTTGTTCTTAAACGCTTTCTTGTTTTAAACGCTTTAGTTTTTTAACGCTGTCCATTCTCTTAAAAACAGAAAAAAATCTCTTTAAAAACAGAAATCGCTCAGAGCTAATCGCTCTGGGACAGGCCTTAAATGAGGTTCAAAACCAACCAGAGCCAACAGGCCTCAGCCAATTTAAACCAATTAGTTACACCCCCATCCAATCAGAGAGAGAGAGAAAAAAAAAAAAAAAAACTTTCCTTTTCTCCTACCAACCCCCGCTCCACAGGTAACAGTGTTTTTTAAACACAAGTATTTGTTTTAGTAATCAGTGCTTTGAGTTTACTCAAACAATTCCTACCACCTTATTCAAGCAGTAAGTAGTAAAAAAAAAAAAAAATACACTAGTGATTAATTACTTACACAGGCACCCTCCTAGAAATAAATAGTGTTAGGTAGTACATTTACTAGGCTGCAACCACAGTTAATAAACGCTTTAGTTTTTTAACGCTGTCAATTCTCTAAAACAGAAAAATCTCTTTAAAACAGGAAATCGCTCAGAGCTAATCGCTCATGGGACAGGCCTAAATGAGGTTCAAAACCAACCAGAGCCAACAGGCCTCAGCCAATTAAACCAATTAGTTACACCCCCATCCAATCAGAGAGAGAGAGAAAAAAAAAAAAAAACTTTCCTTTGTCTCCTACCAACCCCCCGCTCCAACAGGGGTAACAGTGTTTTTTAAACACAAGTATTTGTTTTAGTAATCCAGTGCTTTGAGTTTACTCAAACAATTCCTACCACCTTATTCAAGCAGTAGTAGTAAAAAAAAAAAAAAATACACTAGTGATTAATTACTTACACAGGCACCCTCCTAGAAAATAATAGTGTTAGGTACAGTAAACTAGACTAGCTGCAACCACAGTTAAAAACGCTTTAGTTTTTTAACGCTGTCAATTCTCTTAAAAACAGAAAAATCTCTTTAAAAACAGGAAATCGCTCAGAGCTAATCGCTCATGGGACAGGCCTTAAATGAGGTTCAAAACCAACCAGAGCCAACAGGCCTCAGCAATTTAAACCAATTAGTTACACCCCCATCCAATCAAAGGAGAGAGAAAAAAAAAAAAAACTTTCCTTTGTCTCCTACCAACCCCCCGCTCCACAGGGTAACAGGTTTTTTTAAAACACAAGTATTTGTTTTAGTAATCCAGTGCTTTGAGTTTACTCAAAACAATTCTACCACCTTATTCAAGCAGTAAGTAGCATGCATTAGCAGTGCGAATGAAGCTATGTATGGCTTTGAACTTAACATCTACTGTGTTTGCACGGTGACCGCATTGTACCAGCAATTGTTTAGTTTGTGTGTTTGTGGTGGGGAAGGAGAGGTGTTACAAGGGCACTTTATGTCTAATCCGGTGTAGTCTGCCAGCGGCTGCTTGTACTAATACGATCAGAGTGATGATACTGTGCCTGCTATATGTTGTGGGCGGAAACATCGGCACTACCCATAATGATACGGTCAATGTATCTATGGGGTAGGTGATCTGAAACGACCTGAGAATATAATTAACTCAGCTGTGCATTAATCTGTAATTTAGTTGGGGTTTTTTTGGCAACAAGCTCAAACTTGAATACGGAGTTACTACACTAATCAGAAACTAGTTAACTAACCTAAGGGAGGGTCATGCCTGTCGGCTTAGAGAAAAAGATTTACAGGTAAGAACAAAATCTCTTTTTCTCTTTCAGCCTAGGGGGACGTCCCAAAGTCCCAACCAGCAAGGGTGGGCAGAAGATTAACACATCTGCAGCTTACAGGGAGTTGACAGCCTCCGCTGTAAACGTTGTCTGAGGCTCCTGTTCGGGAGCGTCGCAGTCTACCCCACCTTCCTCGGGGACGTAGTCATCCTCTTGGCTTGGGTCCTCAACCGTGAATGGAGCTGGCTTCTGTGATCTGGAAGGTCTGCAATCCCTGTCTGAAGTCATGATTGATGGACACGGGAAATAGAAGCAGACAGAGAGGACACAGAAGAGGCTAGGGACTTAGCCCATGCCGGTTCATACTCGTGGAGGGGTCCCGAGGGTTGGCACCTTGAGTAGACCCTGTAGTGCATTTTTAAGTGAATCTAAAGATTCATGGATCGGACCTGCCCACTAGGGTTCTTGATCGACTGCACTACAAGCAGAGAGTGCTTCTTGGGCGACATTGCATGAGGCGCACCTTGGCCCAGATTGGCCTGAGGGCAATTTTACTTGACAGGATTACACACACATAAGATGTGGAGACTGGGTTTTTATTACACTTTGGGGGGGGGGGGGAGGGGGGGGGGAAAGAAAGGACAAGGACTAGAGAAAAAGACTAGGCCTCACAAGAATAGAAGTCCTGCACTGTAATAAATAACTACAGAGATACCCGTTTAGAAGAGAGAAAGTAGAGGGAATATCTGTTGTATCAATTAGATCAACTGGACTTGAAGTTTAGTTCTTGAAGACATTTCGCTAGTCATCCGACTGGCTTTCTCAATCAGAATGACTTGAGGTGACTTGTGACTGGTTCAAGAGGTGTTAAGGAGGTCATTTATGTGAAAATAAAAAAAACCAAGCCTAATAGAGGGGGGGATTCGACACCAACTGTCTGCCATGTACAATGCTGTTTTGACACCTTACTCTGGGCGTTCCTATAACACCTCTTAACCATTCAAGAACTACATTTCAAGTCCAGTTGATCTAATTGAATACAACAGTTATAATTGTTTTATTTTTGTAGTTTATTATACATTGTATGTGTTTGTGTCTGCTTCAATGGAGGGTCCTTGATTGACCATTGTGTGCCCTCTGCTGTCCATCAGAGTACTATGGACTCTTACAAGATGGATTTGTTTACAGTTGCACAGTGCTGAGCTCTGAGTTTCAAACCACCCTTGCTACATGCAGCACATGTAGTGGAGCCGCTCCAATAGGCTACCACATGTGTGCACACTCAAAAATACATTCAAACAATCATTTATTTAAGTGCTGAAAAACAAATACACATGTTTTGGGGAGTCAAAGCCCCCCTTCTACCTGAGGAAGGGGGCTTTGACTCCCTGAAATGTTGTGTGCATTTGGTTTCAGCACTTAAATAATTGTTTGAATGGTATTTAACTAGTACCGTATTTAACTCTTTTGTATTGATACATACCTGATGTGGCACGGCCCTTAGGGAGTGCACCTCATACTTTATCTGTTTAGACTCCTAAAGCTTGTTTCATGGATACCACATGCGTGCGCTCCCACTAATGCAATCGAATCACAAAATGCCATCCTAAGCGTGCTAGTGGGGCCGAGCTCTTACTCATGTTGATCACTTTGCCTGAATTTTGAGAACAGTAACACTCACAAGTGGCAAGTTACCCTGTAAACCAGCACAGTATTGCACCACTATCTCAGCTCTGTCTGTGTAGCCTATACTTTACTACATACCTACTCCTTGCCCCCACTGAAACTTGGTGACGTGCACAGCTATGTTAAGACATAATACTGCCTGCTGCAGTTTGTGTTGATCCAAGCACTGGTGCTGGAAGTACCTAGCACATTTGTTCATAGAGTGTTTTCTCACTAGCCCAATAATGATGCCTCACTCTCTCCTACTGAGCACACTGGGTATGGGCTGTCACACTTTTTACTCAATAGTTTCTGAGCTATAGGTCAAGAATTTACAGGGAGATTCAATAAAAGTTCTTATCGTTAAAAATGGTGCTAATTTTGCCCCAACCAATCAAATGTTAGCTTTCAAATGTTAAATAAGATCTGATTGGTTGGGGCAAAATCAGCATCATTTTAGACGCTAATTACTTTTATTGAGTCTTCCTGTTAGTGTTTTATACAATAGTACTACTAGACTATTTATTGGGCCCCTGGCTGCCACCTATGGTAGATAGGGTCACTGTTCAAGCATTATTTTACTTCACATGCCCTTAATGTTTCACATCACAATAATGTATACAGAATTCCCTTTATCTGAATAGCTATTGTTCACTTTTACAGAAAATAAATAACACTGTAGAAGGTGAAATATCGCCGAGCAAACAAACTTTTGAACACTGCATCCTTATCTGTTTTCAAAGCTTTGGCTACAATTAATTATTTTTCCAAATCCCATGAACCTCTTTTCGTACAGAAATAATACTGTTGGCAGTTTGCTCTTTGTGTGAAGTTCTCTTTTTTTTAAGCGACGGGAAGAGAGCTGTGCTTCTGTCTGTGTGCTTTTGGTTTCCTTGCCAAATGGTTTGCTAGAGAATGCTCGTTAACTGCTAATTAATAGTCTGCGACCAAAGGTGGAGAATTTCAATTAAAGGGGAAAAATATCTGTTCTCAGAAAGTCTGTCAACATGAGCTTTATAAAGTTCTGTTTTAACAAAGAGAGGAACCAAGACGCCATAGTACTAAAGTCACTGTGAAAGACTACAGAGTGATAAAAAAATTCATGATATAAAATATTAGTTCACTACTTCATACCTGAATAGTGTTAAGATAAATACCTTACCTGGATTAACTGCCTAATTATTACCCTGGGTTATTATTGGCATTTATGTACTTAATGTCAACAAGTTGTAATTACTAACTTTGTACAATAGGTGGCAGCAATGTCATAGTTTACAGAAAAAAAGTATTCTAATCCCCAAAACGTCAGTGCTGCAATATATTAAAAAGAAGTTATGTAACTTTTTCTTTGATATAACTAGTGCAAAAAAAAATGGCAAACACAAGTTATTTAAATGGGAATTAAACCTACATTTTTATAATCCATATCCCTCCCAATAACACCAATAAACTGTAAAATCCTACTCCAGTTAAAGGAACATTATACAGATTTTATGTACTTTGTTAAGTACATGAAATCTGTTTCTATTATTCACAGGGATTTGAGAATGCATTTTCCCACATCCCTTTGAATAATAGAACACCCAGGAACACTACAAGACTTACCTTAATGGTGCTCCACTGGGCTCCTTTTGAGCTGACAGACGTGTTGTCCCGACCAAGTGCCTATCTTTGGCGCGTGCGTGCCAATACAAAAGATAGGTGTCAGCTGAGAAGGAAGGTAAGTCTTCCAGTGTTCCTGGCTGTTCAGTTATTCAAAGGGAGGTGGGAATATGCGTTCTCACCTCCCTGCGAATAATAGAAACAGATTTCATGAACTTTAAAAGCACAGTTTATTGTCCCTTTAATGTATGTATATGTTTTATTTATATAGCACCACATGAGGACACAGCGCTGTGTACAATATGAGAATACAAAAAAAACATACAAGGGGACAATAAATAAATACATTAATGAATATGTGCATCTTAAAATATACAAGTATTTGAAACATGTAACATGAGGAAAGGACGTCCCTACCCCGTAGGGCTTACAATCTAATTAGGTGAGTAAAGGTGACATTTCCATTGATTGACCAAAAAATTTACATTTTCCCGATCTTATTATGAGATATTAGATCGTAATATAATATCAACCGTAACCTCACAATAGATGACATTTGACCTTAATCACAAAAGAAATTGAATGTCAAACAATATGTATGGTACATCTGTTTATCAAAGTATCGGTCGGTTTTAGATTGTAACTAGAAAGGGAAAGTTTAAGTATAAACTTTGAATTTGGCTTGAAAGACTGCATTTTGGAAGGGAATTTGTGTGTTTGTGCTACAGATTTTAAAACTCAATAATGTCAATGATGAGGACATTGTTGTTTTTTACTTACCCTTTAAATATGTCACATGCATTAAAGGTAGGTCAGTTGGTGTGTGTGGAATAAAATACTAAAATTTTTGATAATTGGTCAAAATTAGTTTTTTTTTTTACTTTAGTTACCCTTTACGTATGGCTGTCATAGTAATGCATAAATAGATCAGTAGATGTGTGTACCCGTGTCGGGTTGAGAGTTAAAGAAAAATTTTTTTTTGATGATTGGTTGAAATTAGTTTTTTTGACTTTAGTTACCCTTTAAGTATGGCTGCAACAGTAATGGAGGGGTAGGTCAGTAGCTGTGTATACCTGTATCACGTTGGGGGTTAAAAAAACAAAGTTTTTTGATTATTGATCAAAATTAGCTTTTTTGACTTTAGTTACCCTTTAAAGTATGGCTGCCACCGTAATGGATAAGTAGATCAGTAGGTGTGTGTACCCATGTCGGGTTGAGAGTTAAAAAAAAAAACTTTTTTGATGATTGGTTAAAATTCGTTTTTTTGACTTTAGTTACCCTTTAAGTATGGCTGCAACTGTAATGGAGGGGTAGGTCAGTAGCTGTGTATACCTGTATCATGTTGGGGGTAAAAAAAACAAAGTTTTTTGATTATTGATCAAAATTTGCTTTTTTGACTTTAGTTACCCTTTAAAGTATGGCTGCCACAGTAATGGAGAAGTAGATCAGTAGGTGTGTGTACCCATGTCGGGTTGAGAGTTAAAAAAAAAACTTTTTTGATGATTGGTTAAAATTCGTTTTTTTTACTTTAGTTACCCTTTAAGTATGGCTGCAACTGTAAAACTATTTTTTATTGTGGATAAATCTAAATTAGTTTTTTTACTTTAGTTACCCTTTAAGTATGGCTGCCACTGTAATGGATAAGTAGATCAGTAGGTGTGTGTACCTGGGTCTGGTTGAGGGGGTATGTCTTTTTTGTGTTTACAACCATAAAACTATCTTTTATTGAGGATAAATCTAAATTTGTTTTTTTGACTTTAGTTACCCTTTAAGTATGGCTGCAACAGTAATGGAGGGGTAGGTCAGTAGCTGTGTATACCTGTATCACGTTGGGGGTTAAAAAAACAACGTTTTATGATTATTGATCAAAATTTGCTTTTTTGACTTTAGTTACCCTTTAAAGTATGGCTGCCACAGTAACGAATAAGTAGATCAGTAGGTGTGTGTACCCGTGTCAGGTTGAGAGTTAAAAACAAAAACGTTTTTGATTATTGATCAACATTTGCTTTTTTGACTTTAGTTACCCTTTAAAGTATGGCTGCCACAGTATTTAATTATTTTAGTGTATTATGTATGTGTTTTATTTATTATATTATTATTATTTACCTGTCATGTTGGGGGTAAAAAAAACAAAGTTTTTGATTATTGATCAAAATTTGCTTTTTTGACTTAGTTACCCTTTAAGTATGGCTGCCACAGTAATGGAGAAGTAGATCAGTAGGTGTGTGTACCCATGTCGGGTTGAGAGTTAAAAAAAAAACTTTTTGATGATTGGTTAAAATTCGTTTTTTTACTTTTGTTACCCTTTAGTATGGCTGCAACTGTAAAACTATTTTTTATTGTGGATAAATCTAAATTAGTTTTTTTACTTTATTACCCTTTAAGTATGGCTGCCACTGTAATGGATAAGTAGATCAGTAGTGTGTGTGTACCTGGGTCGGTTGAGGGGGTATGTCTTTTTGTGTGTACAACCATAAACTATCTTTATTGAGGATAAATCAAATTGTTTTTTTGACTTTAGTACCCTTTAAGTATATGGCTGCCACAGTAATGGATAAGTAGATCAGTAGGTGTGTGTACCCATGTCGGGTTGAAAGTTAAAAAAAAAACTTTTTTGATGATTGGTTAAAATTCGTTTTTTTTACTTTAGTTACCCTTTAAGTATGGCTGCAACTTACGCAAACGAGCGTTCCTGCGACATTCGACTGATCCTGCCGGAACCGCCTCTCCCGTTCTTCTATGCGACCGTCATGCGATCGCAAATCCCATTCATTTTGCAATTGCATGTCGGTCGCATAAAAGAACGGGAGAGGTGGTTCCGGCAGGATCAGTCGAATGTCGCAGGAACGCTCGTTTGCGTAAGTAAAATTGGATATATGTATGGCCACCTTTACAATGTATTGGTGTTCTGCGGAGAAAAACTTTCACAATAGGTTTTAAAAAATGTAAGTTTAATTCTCCTTTAATGTTCACATTAATCACAAGAATCTAAATGCCTGATGAGCACTCAGAATTTCAGATAATTTTGATAGTAATTTGTTAGCTTCTGTTCAATTGCTGCTGTGCTAATCAGTAGAGAAGAGAAGGCTGTGTGCGGAAACTGCATGGCAGGATACATGAGACCCTGGTCCAACTGCATCATCCCAAAAAATTAATAGTTCAATCCCTTTTTTTCATTTTCCCATTGCTATATGGGAAAAGATCTGTATGCGATTAATTGTGTATGTATGCATTTAGAAAATGGAGCTAAATCAATCACATATAGTTAATTAGGCAAGGACACACTGATTTTTATAATGGATGCAGTCCACGACTAGGGTAAAAGTGCGGCTGTCGAACAGCCATTCTGGACTATAATTGAACGTGTGGCCTATTGGTTGGATATCGTTTGTTGATCCACTGGATAGGACCACCCACGACACTGACTGAACAGCGACAAGTGTACAATTATCCAGAATAACGGCAGTCCTGTGGGAATATTGCTTACCTTATGAGGTAATAAATGAATTTGCACCTACAATGAACACTTCAAACTGATTTGTAATTCTTTTGTAAAGAGATCCTTCCCCGGCATTTGTGGTCAAGTTTAATGGGATTTGTGATCATTTGACTCCTTTGTCTTGCTTAACCTGCACCATAAAGCAGGTAGTTTTTCTACTTGCAGCAAGTAAAACCGGTAAGACAGCTAGGGATGGGTTTAGTAAGTTAGTGCTTGTCTCTGATTTCTTTTGCTTATATGCTTTTTGTTGGGATAATGGGCTGATTTTCTCTGATAAACATTAGGATGGCCATGCATATGCCTCATGTCAGGATTGGCTGATTATGCGGATTGCGTATAGACCAATCACCTCTCCTGCATGGTTGTTTTTTTTGGCTAAAAATTTCCAGTGGTTATCAGCTCCCTTCATTAAAGTGTGGTGGTAACCCAAACAATTGATCTCTATACAGGATATAGAAATGTTGAACGTGAAGTGCAGACATTTATCCTTTTTCAGACTGGCACCCCTTGCACTTTCTGGTGACATGAAGGTGCCACTTGAAACAACCAGAATGTTTGCGTTTGAATGCTCTACCCATTACAAACATGTACAGAAATTTGCAGATGACTCTGGAACATTTACAGAGACTCCTTATTAGAAGGTGGCACTCATTTCCTGCGCCCTAAACGTTCATATAAAATTTTGTGTCTATAACTTAAAAACAGTGGGAGGAGATACAGTCCAAAAATATAAGAAAAGTAGAACTAGAAATAATGTGAATTTGGCTTTTTCATGACAGATGAATCACTGTATTAAAAGACAATTTTTCAGAATTTTAATCAGAAGGGACTGTCTATTTTCAGTTTACCTTATACATAAATATTCATTAATGTGATATAAAATATAATCTGAAATAACTTTTAAACTAGCCATTTACAGGCTGATTTCCCTACTCCCTTGTTTATTTGGCCTGTGGGGTCAGGTGTGGTTTAGGCCAGATTGCACTGATCTGCCTTTTCAACCCCAGGCTCAAAGAGTTGTCGGCTATCACCAGCTGTCACTTGTCTTTTAGTCAGGACAGACCAACTGCTTTCCAATTTACCAGCTTATTTTCATATCTGAGATTCCTCACAGTTTAACTGAGTCACAGTTTGTGGGAACGAAGGAGAGTGGAAAGTTCTCTGAAAGAATCATTTTGAAAAGATAAAATTAAAAAAGGCGGGGGGCAGTGTATAAATAGTCAGAGTTTCTTAGCTATTAAGGAACCCTTGAGCGTTTCATTTAGGGCTTCTTTGACTTTGATAGTTACTGAACTGCTGAATGCAGAAAGAGGGAGGGCCAGTGGGAAAGGTCACCCAGCTGTAGAGAATGGGAGAACCCTGTGTGGTATGTGGCTAGACTGTGAACTAGGGAAAAGGGTCTTGAACTGGCTATGCTAAGAGATGTTTAAAGGTTAAGCAGAGTAAACATTATTCAGGGATACACAGAATATACAGTTAATAAAGCACTGCTAAGACCTCTATTTTAGATTTACATTTTGAAAATCAGAGTTTGTTAGAAGGGGATATTGCAGAAGATAAAATTGGACAAATAGGAATTTATTGAATTTATTTAAGAAGGAAGGCTTGATAAATGTAACGATCAATAAGCATAAAATAGCCCCTTTGATGGTCATATGCTACTTAACATTGCTAGTGATGGTTCCACCTGGTCTAATTATTTTGTGATGGTCATTACACTCCAATGCCAATTGCAAGTGATTGGTCCGTGCCAGGGAATGTTGGCAGGTGCATGTGCTGGATGGCCCGATATTTAGATAAATATAGGTAAAGTGGCAAACAGAAAGCATTTTCCCACTATAAAGGTAAAGAACTGTAAGGAAAAGCTTCTTTCAATCAAAAATTCAACCCTTCTTTATTTAAACTTAAAGGGCATGTCCACCCCCAAAACTATAATCCCCCCCACTACTGGCCCCATTGTGTAGTGTAGTTTAATCCTTACGTGCTGAGTTGTGGAGATTTCTTTCAAAATCGTCGCACACTGGAATTTCATGAGTCCGAACTCACTTCTTAGGTAAAAACAAAACTTTATTCAGGCGCCTTACGCCATACAACTACAAACGTGAAAGAAGAATCCCGCCTTATGCGTTTCGAGCCAACACCGGCTCTTACTCATAGGCTAGGGGTGTGTCCCAGTGAGTTCCTTTTGTAGGGGAAATTGCGTCCCGTGGAGGGAACACCCCCCTGGAGCATCTGGGCCTATCACATTACTTAAAAACACTTAAAAGCCAAAAAGTTAACTCTTAATGGATTGCAAAAAAACTTAAAAAAACAGAAGTCCGTTGGATATTCAGTCTTGACACCAGAACACCATTAGGTTTAAACTCTAGATATGATATTCTTTGCTACATAGATTAACTATCAGGCACTAAGGTACAGTCATCTCCCAATACATAGACTGACTATCAGGCACTAATGTATAGTCATCTCCCAATACAGAGGTTTTTAACTGTAGTGACAAATGTGAAATATATGATTTAATGGTCTAAGTATTGGGAATCATCATAAGCTCTTTATTATTGTAGATTTGATTATCTAATAATTTTGGATTTGTAACACTACATCGTGTATGGATTGTGTATTCCTATACTTATTTCTAATGTTATTGTGATGCAGTAATTATATGTTCATCATATTGCTTCATTCATTGAATATTGGCAACTCATGTTGCAATCCATTAAGAGTTAACTTTTTGGCTTTTAAGTGTTTTTAAGTAATGTGATAGGCCCAGATGCTCCAGGGGGATGTTCCCTCCACGGGACGCAATTTCCCCTACAAAAGGAACTCGCTGGGACACACCCGTAGCCTATGAATAAGAGCCAGTGTTGGCTCGAAATGCGTAATGCGGGATTCTTCTTTCACGTTTGTAGTTGTATGGCGTAAGTCGCCCGAATCAAGTTTTGTTTTTACCTAAGAAGTGAGTTCGGACTCATGAAATTCTGGTGTGCGCCGATTTTGAAAGAAATCTCCACAACTCAGCACGTATTGATTGGAACCGAAGCGAAGGGTTCGGGGCAGGCAGCACCCGGACCACCAGAGGGAAGGGGTGAGTACTAATCTTTCTGAGTCCTAGGAACAATTGAGTCCTAATTTTCGGGATAAATCCCTAGCGAGAGGCACAGGGTTTGTTACACCTATGCCTGCAGTAATATAAAGTGAGTGTTGTATTTGTTACTGATTGTTAGGATTGGATACAGGTTCACCTATCGCACGTTTTTGATATTGTAGTTTAATCCTTACCTTACATCCAAGCTCTATATGGTTCTTCTGCTATCCCCTCCCAAAGTCCAAAAAAATGCCCACGAGGAGTATTGCTGAATCCATATAGGACTCTGCCTCCTGTCTCCCCTCTGGGAGAAGTTTGGCATGCGCACTGCAGCCCTCCTCCCTCTCCCTCCCGATTTAGATTCCCTCCCCCTAGCATAAAAACCTTTATATATGATAGTCTCCCTGTTCCCCCATCCCCAACTGCTATAGTTTTAATATCAGAAAGTGCCCCAAACATTACTTACCTTCCCTCTTTCCTCCGCCACACTGAACTCCCGGCAGCCACTTCCGTGATTGGCTGCCGCTCAGCCAATCACAGACGCAACTGCCGGTCCAGCCTCTCTGCTTGCATTTTCGAGCAAGCAGAGGGCCTGGCAGTGCGGCGGAGGAAAGAGGGAAGGTAAGCAATATTTGGGGCACTTTCTGATATTAAAACTATAGCGGTTGGGGCTGGGGGAGCAGGGAGACTATTATATGAATTTTTTTTAAGAAGGGTGGACATGCCCTTTAATCCATAAACTTAAGTTCCCCTTTCTTTTCTAACTCATTCAAGGCTGCAGACACTGAAGCAGCTTGCTTATCATAGGATAGGATGTGGAGAGGAGCCCCAGTCATACAAAAGGAAAGGAAATACAAAACAAGTCTTCAATAGGTCATCAACTGTTGGCAAAATACGGTAAGATCTGTGATATTTTTTTGCAGGCATCCCACCTCTCCCTGAAGTTCAGAGAGTCTCCCTGATTTTAATGGCAGATCCCTGACTCCCTGAAATAAAATACAATCTCCCTGAAATGTGTTGTTTTGAATTAGTGAGGGAGCACAATGATGTCAGAGTCTTTTAGCGGTTAACAAGTGACAAAAACACTTAATAGTGACATGACTTGTTGTATGCATGTGTGTCTGACTGTTTTCATGAGTGTGTGTCTGTTGAGATGTGTTTGTAAGCAAGAGTGTCTGACTGTATACATGTGTGTGTTTCTGTATGCATGGATTATGTGTTAATCTTGGGGTGGGGCTTTGGGGAGTGGGTATCCTCCCTGAAATGTGTGGGTACCCTCCCTGAAATGAGTTTTGGCAGGGTGGGATGTCTGTTTTTATTACCTTAATTTTTTAACTTCATTTCAGGGACATGGCTCAGTGATCTGGCACAGCAGTTCAGAACATTAAAGAGCTATTATGTTCCCTCCAACTTCCACTCTCCCCTAGGCCCACTAGTTCTTTACCCCTGGTTTTGTCTATATTCCTTGTACCATGTCAATTTTGCTTGTGGTCCAGGTCTGGAAATGAACCAGCCTTGGCCTTGCTCTGGGGGAGGAAGGGGGTGGGGGGTGGGGCAAGACCAGGACCACAATTGCAGCTTCAATGCCATTGTACAGGAAATGTAAGAAAAACCCATAGTAAATACCTACAGGAAGATGCAATATCCCGCTCTAACAGGAAAATAAACGCTAAAATCATGCAAACCAATGTACTAATGTGTTAGCGTGAATTTTGCGCTGCCTGGGCCCTGACACAATTTTTTGTACTTTGCGCAGCGCAAGCAATGTATTACATTTCACGCTGTTTTTTGCACAAAAAAATTACCTTTTCTATTGTATCTTTAAAGCCACGCAAAAGGTCGCACCTTACCACTTTGCGTTTTTGCAATGTATTAATGGTCACAAAGTGGTTAATACATCAGGTCAATCCCGGCTGGCTTTGTTGGTCTGTTCCCTTTGCATTGTTTTAACGGCCTTAAGGGTCATAAATATGATAAACCCTCCAAAAAGGATTACCGGATTACTGTTTCTATTTTCTGTAATCTCATATATATGTTATCCCATCCAATATTTCTGGGTTATTTTTGGTGGGTGCTGCGATTGCACCTTGGCCATAGGTGGTAATTAACAAACGTTTGGCTTATCTATCTATCGATCTAATCTATCTGTAATTTGTATTGAAAACTTAATATATAGCACAGAGACCCTTTGTATTACATTTTAACCCTAAAACCCATTTCAAGAAATGTATTTGTTTTACTGTTTTTAATGTTAAAATCTGTAAAAATATTTTTCTTTAGCGGATAAGATATAATGATACAGTTAATAATATCTCTACCTGCAGCCAATATATAAACTATTGAAATCATATTTGGGCATATTTTTAGCTATTCAGTCCTTTTTAGATACCAACGTTTATCACAAGGTCAGTGGAAAAATGTAAAAATAAAATCCATTGCAGAATTCCAATACACGATACCTTGAAGGTTATACGTATGTTTGTGTGTAAGTTTGTACATATTCTCTCTTTTGTTTTCTTTAATGTAATATGAGAGAACACATACCAAAAGAATAGCCAATGAAAGCAAAATGTAATAATGTAAAAGTATAAAAGCTTTTATTTGAAATCCATTCTACGTTCTTCTCTTTCTAACATGAATCAGTTTTCTGAGCCCCCCCTTTACCTCCTTGTTCCGTAAACTGTATATTAGGGGGTTCAGTAATGGAGTCACTACACTGTAAAGAAGAGACAATAGTTTGTCATTATCAGGGGTATCGCTTGTTTTCACCCTTACATAAGTAAAAGCCCCTGTGCCAAAAAACAATGTGACTGAAACAAAGTGTGAAGCACAGGTGGAAAAGACCTTCTGGCGTCCTGTGTTGGTGCTAATGCGCATGATACTGGCAATAATCCGCCCATACGAGTAAAGCACCAAAGTAAAAGGAAGAGGGAGGACTAAAAAGCCAGTCACTGAAACAGCTAATTTGTTAGCAGAAACATCAGTGCAGGCCAGTTTAAGCACAGGGGGTATGTCACAGAAAAAATGATTGATGAGGTTAGGTCCACAGAATGGAAGAGTAAAGATGGAAACTGTTTGACTAAGTGATATAATATTACCAGCAATCCAAGAAATTGCAGCCAGTTTTAAACATGTAGTTTTGTTCATCACAGTAAAATATCTCAGAGGATTGCAGATAGCCACATATCTATCAAAAGCCATAGCAGACAGAAGGAAGCACTCCGTGACCCCAAGAGTAAAAAAGCAATACATCTGAGCGCAACAGCCAATGAAAGAGATTGTCTTCCTTTTAGCAACAAAAATCTGAAGAAGCTTTGGGAGGGTAACTGTAATATAGCAAATTTCAAGGACAGAGAGATTTCGGAGGAAATAATACATAGGGGTTTGAAGAACTGAGTCAAGTGTGCTCACTGCAATGATGATTACATTGCCCAGCAGAGTGAAGATGTAGATGAACAGGAAAAGGCAAAAAAGAGAGAGCTGAAGTTTTGGGGGTAAATTGGAAAACCCCCAAAGTACAAACTCATCAATTCGAGATTGGTTTCCTGAAACTCGGTCATCTTTGAAAGTCATCTGCTTCTATAAAAAATATTCAGAAAACTAGTGATATAGGATGTAGCCACTATATTTTCAAATAGCTGAGATATTTAATGATTAAAACACAGTAATTACACAAAAGCACCTATTAGCCCACAGATTCACCTGGAATAGGAAAAAAATAGCCAAAGTTCTTTTTGTCCATCCAGAATTCAGCAGAGAAGATTATTTCCCCTCCTTTAACTATAGAGTTTTACAAAACTGTTACCCCCATCCCAGTTTGTGAAAAGACAAAGTTACCGCCAGCTGAAAAAACACAGATGTCTAATAATGAAGGCTGTGCATGTTGGAGATTCTTTGCAAAGCCATTCATTTTTGTAAGAAGTGTTTTTGTCATACAACTTTATTTAAAGGACGTGTAAACTGTGCCAAATAGTTTTTTAACTAATCACACAGAATTTAGGATTAATTACCACCAGGGCCAGATTTATACTTTTTTTCTCCCATAAGCCATCCAGCTTGTACTGCCTGTGCCACCCCCCCCCCCCTCCCCGTATCATCAAGGAAAAAATACCCTTAATGTGAAAGGGAGCAGCCTAGAATGTGTACCAGCCTAGAATGTGTACCTTTTCCTGCCGCCCCATTTCACATTTAACTGAAACCAGTAAGGCTCTGCTGTGTGTTGTGTAAATTTAATATGGGCATTTATTTATTTATTTTGCTGCCCCTGGTGGCTGTGCCGCCCTAGGCCCTGATTACCACCAATTTTAAATTTCAAACTCCTACAGTTAAAAGAAAATCTTACGTGATTACAGCAGTGATTACAGCTCCCAGTGCTGCTTACATTCCCATAGCAAAGCAGTTTTACTTTCACTTTTACTATAACACAAAATCACTGGGTGATTGCTATTGGCTGTAGGGGGGCACAGATCACCTCCGCTGCACATACTCCACACTGCATTTGTGCCTCAGTTTTGGGAGGGGTGGATACATAAAGAGGAGACATGCATACTAACTAGTGAGCTGAACAGGACATGAGGAGATCTAGTGACAGGGAGCACTGAGATCAAAAAGGGATCAAGTTCCTGACAGCACTAAAAAAATAGAAAAGGATAAAGACAAGTCATTTTTTTCAGTTTAGTGTCCCTTTAAACAAATTGATTTTATAAATGGAAGCAACATGTCCACCTGATATTTAGCATTCTTACTCAGTCTATTTTTAACTACAGGAAAAACTAGATCATGGTTTAGTAACATGCAGGGACACTGTGTACAATTGCTTGTCACGCTGGACTGAAAAGCAAGCTGCAGTGTTAAACAATAACAATAATCTACTCTAGTAGATGCAATTTAACTATCTACAACATGCAGTGTTTTATATAACTAAATTAAAACTAGTTAGTTTGACTTAGAGGGGCTTACAGGTAGGACAGTTCACACGTTCTTCCGACACACACCATTAGTCTTATGCTGTGCCCCTGCCTTCTATTGATATCAGCCTGTTTAGAGTACTTATACTGACCAAACATTAGTAGACGTACCTGATGTTTCCACAACATTCTGGGATGAATTCTTATTACAATCAAATTACAAAAGCAAAATTAATGAGCCAAAGTTTTGCAGGAACATTGCAAGTATGTAGAGGTAAGGCCACTACAGTAATAGATATATTGAACTAAAGGATATCTCCACCCCCAAAATCAAAAATTCATAATAGGTTGGAAAGTCCCTCAAACCCAGCACTCGCTAGGTTTAAAAACCAAAATTGTCTCCTAAAGGTAGTTACCAGCCTTCGTTCCATTCTTCCAGTACCCTCCTGCTCCTCTTCCACATAGAACAGCAGATGGAGCCAGACCAGCAGCCGCGTATGTGATTGGTATTTGATTTTGGGGGTTTTAAACTTAGCGTCAAGGGTTGGGGGGGCTTTCCTACCTTTCACAAATTTTTGATTTTGGTTAAGACACAATGTTTAATCAATAGGGAACCAGAGGAAGGGAGGAGAGCTCCACTGGGCATGACACAAACCTCTTGGAGGCACAGGAATGGGCAGGAATGGATTCCAAACAGAGAGGCTCCTGCTCATCAGTTTACTGTACTTTAATCAGTCCCTGCAGGACAACCATAAGGAGCAGAAAAGAAAGGTGGGGATCTTTTAAGACTACACATATTGGGTTCAACAGTGGGGCAAATTTTAGTGGGGGGGGGGTGGACATGCCCTTTAATTATTAAACAGTGAATTAGGCTAATATCTCTTTCATGTATAGCCAGCATTAGGCCAGGTACATACTGATATTTTGGCCAGACTGCATGATTTACAAAATAAACTGCACACTGTACAGCAGCTATCAATCTATACTATTAGAACGTAAAGCCTTGTTCCAACGGTTTTGCATAACTAATGTCATCAATGATATCCACAAGAAACATCGAACCTACCCTCTGTTTTTTCTTGCTAACAGTAAATTCTACCACCACACAACTCACATGGGTTAGATATCTATCATGTTGCTGTGTTTCCTTTAGTTATTACTGTATATAACTAGTCATTTTATTGTTCCACCAAAAAGACCCTGACAAACACATTGTGATCTCTTTTCGGTATTTTATGTGGGACATTTTTTGCCCACAAATGTATCACCAGAAACCCCAAACATGTATGTAATGATGTTACATCATTAAACTTACACTAACAAATGACATTTTATTGGTAATATACAGTCATACTGAGAAATGATTCTTCCATTCAAGATCCAGTAACACTTTACAGCTACACAAAACTTCACCCCAAGGCAAACAGAAGATAATTAAGCATGCAGTTTATTTAGAATGTAAATTCGACCAACTTCAATCCGGACAATTCAGAGATCTGCGGAAGTAAATCAGATTGTTAAAATTGTAATGTAAAACATGTTGAGAAAATGACACAAAGAAACAAAACATTCAATAAGAAATGCAGATTTATTTAAAACAATGGTAGAGAACTTTGAAACAAAAATGGTTGTGTTATGTCTCACGCTGCTTTAGAATTGACTTACTGTAAGCCTGTGCTTCATATCAGAGAAAGAGAAACCTAGAACTGATGTGTTGAATAGAGTTTTAAATATACTCAAGCCTCTTACCCTCTGGAATTGACATTTCCCCAGGAACTCCATTAAACTGGATGCAAGTTGCAGCTATTGATTGAAACTTTATTCACATGTGGTCCTCCTCTAATTAATCCTCTGTTGTCTGAAATGCAATTTATTACATTACATTGGAGCGCATGGTTCAGAAATATAAACCACAGATTGTAAAAGAAAAAAATGATAAAGAATAATATAGGAAAGAGTGATTTAAATAAAATAAAGAGAGGTATAGTAGTATTTTAATAGCTAAAGTTGTTGTTTTTGTAAACCTGATATTTTCTTATTATGATCTTGCATTACCATTGTTGGCTCATAATTTAATGCTAAATCTTCACCGGGCACACTGATAGGTTGTATGTGTCAAATAAATTTGCTTGGATTGTAAGCTCTTCAGGGCAGGGCCTGATGTGAATGTTTACATATAATTGTAAAGCGCCCTGTAAGATGTTAGCGCTATATAAATCCACGATAATAATAATTATTATTCTTTTAGGGCATGTCAGAATGGCCATACTTATCCCTCTAAAATTATAGGTTGAAACTTTAACACATATAAGTGTTAATGACCTGAAGATTTATTGTTTATTGACAAAAAAAAAGTCCTTTAACTAATATACAGCATTGTAAGTAGACATTTTTATTTTTTGTTTTGTCCTGTTGTAAAATCATGTAAGTTCACACCCTCCTTTAGGCTGGGTACACATGGAGGGTCTTTTTGTCCCGAGCGAGCGATCGGCTGGGAAAAATGTCCGTCGGTTGTGGCAAATTCGTCCACGGCCGAATTTGCGAGCAATCGATCGTGTGGTCCCATAGGGAACCGCACGATCGATCAGAATTTACTGACACGTCCGATCGTCGATGTCGGTCATGGCCGGCTGCCCGCCCCACACCAGCCAATATTTTCGGACGATCGACCGAAAATATTGGCTGGTGTGTACCCAGCCTTACAAAACATTAGTACACACAGGGAACTCTGCCCCATAAAAGGCAAAGACTCACATTTATATAAGGCTGCTTTTGAATGAGGAAGACAAAGTTCTATGCACTCTTGTCCAACACACCAAACGTTCTTTAATGTCGTAGAATACCATGTGGTAGTTAACTACCATAATGGTATTCTACGGGGATCATAAATCTACGATCGCAGATGTATGATTTTCGAAGATTTACAATTATTTTAGCACTTGTTAAACCGATCGTTAAAGGTGCGGTATTGCTAAAAAGCGATACTGCACCTTTATAAATATGACCCATATTGCCTTAGGAATGGGTCCTACGGCAAGGCAGTCATTCGGAGGAGCCTTGTTCTATCATTTAAACTAAATCAAACCAAACTAAAGCTGCCCCCTGTTGTTATTGGCCCTGGACAGGTGCTTGGGTTGCCTTGTGAATATCTGGTTATGTATGGGGGTTGTCAATATTGCTAATGCAATGAAAAGTATGTAGTTTAGTGCAATGTTTTTGAGCGGGCATTGTAAGCAATGAGCACTAACACACAAGGTAAAACATTTTTAGTCAAAGCTTCTTTCTAACTATAATTTCTTTTTAGATTTCCTGTATAAAGATTGTCTTCAGAGCATTTGCAGGAGACCTGCTGATACATAAAACTAAACAAAAACTATATTTAAGCAATATGCATTGGATCTCTTACCCACTAATTAGCCGTTTTACCATACACTAAGCTCAAACAACAGGCTCTTATGCTCAGCGCTACTGAAATAATATTATGACAATCAATGTCATTGTTCAAAGAACAAGTAGGCTACACATTTGGACTACCATAACAAAAGCCGAACAAGATTGCTGTAAGTATTCTCTTGCCTTAACAATGCTATTAAAGGGGAAAGTACATATGTAAATGTAAGTACAAATTGATTTACTATATATTAACATGGCACTGTAATTAGGCATATATGTTATATATGTTTATTTATAAAGTGCCACTTGGGTACACAGCGCTGTACATTTTAACGAGTATAGAGATAAGGGGATAAAGTCTAAGCAAATATATAAGATTAATAACAAATAATAAATACAATTTATAAACAGGCAAAGTACAGATACATTATCTCACACAAGTGAGTACAGCTCATACATATTTATAGATGTTACATCTTTTTATGGGACATTGCTGAAATGACACTTTGTAAAAGTAGTTAGTGAACAGCTTATATAACAATGTAAATTTGCTGTCCTCTTAACTTGTGCCCAATTAACCATTCTCCCTCCACAATGTCATGTGGCTAGTTAGTGTTACAAGGTCTCAGGTGTAAATGGAGAGCAGTGTAAATTTGGTGTTATCGCTCTCACAGGCTCTCATACTATAAAGGTGGTCTAGGCTATAAGAAGATTGCTAACACCCTGAAACTGACCTGCAGCACAGTGGCTAAGACCAAATTGAGGTTTAACAGGACAGGTTCCACTCAGAAAAGGCCTTGCCATGGACAACCAAGGAAGTTGAGTGCTCATGCACAGTGTCATATACAGAGGTTGTATGAGTGCTGCCACCATTGCTTCAGAGGTGGGTGCATTTCTGGTGGCCTAGAAAGAAGCCATTTTTAAAGATGATGCGCAAGAAAGCCAGCAAACAGTTTTCAGAAGACAATCAGATTAAGGACATGGATTGCTGCACATTTTTTGCGTTTGCGTTTTTTTCATATCATTGAAAACGCAGCAATGCACCGAAAACGCAGGGCCGCCATCAGGGGGGTACAGGTGATACATCTGTACCGGGCCCGAGAGGCTTCTGGGGCCCGGAGAGGGAGACCACATGTGGGGCCCCGGGGGCCAGGCCCAGCGCCGGCGGGTCCACTATGTTAAACTTTTTATTTCAGCTGCCGCGAACATGCGACACACGTAACTAAACTAACTAACTGTCTGTGTTACTACTTACAAGAGCTAAGTCGGCCGGGACACCAACAACTACCGGTGTGGTGTGGTGACTGAATGACGTCGCTCACGTCATTACGCAACTTATGCACGCCCGCGTCGCCGCCGTGACGTCAATGTATAAGGCCGTCCGGCGCGGTGCGCAACTACTGGAAATGGAAGAACTTAGAAGACTTCCTCGGCTCCTCCTCTTTTCTCCTCCTCCTTTTTATTCAGGAGGACGCAGGGGAGGTGGAGGGAAGGAGGAGCTACCTGCCTGGTGGAACCTGAGTCACTGAGTGAGGCTGAGCGCGGCAAACTTGCAAAGTGACAGCACTGCACAGCCACAGACAGTCTAGACCACAGCTCATGTCATGTCACAGATCATCAGAGTCAGACCTGTGTGAGACAGCACCTGCGCACAGTGACAGCCTGGCATCCATAATTGTATGTAGATTATTATGATATATAAATAATTGATTAATGATTTTGCCATTTGCCAACTTTGCTTACTTGACGGCTTGTGCTTGGGCCGTGGGGCTGTAAAGAGGGTAGGGGGGGTCTCTTGTTTGTGGGGACTGGTGTTCCAATCTCCTGGAGTCCTGGCTGGCTGTGTTTGTTGTTCACAACATGGTGAAACTTGGGGCAATCAATTGAGGGGTTTGGGGTGGTACCGTACCGTATTTTGTCATGTCCATGATCCATCCATGCATCATTAGAGTTAGATAGATAGATAGATAGATAGATAGATAGATAGCAGAGTTAGATAGATAGATAGATAGATAGATAGATCATAGATAGCAGAGTTAGATAGATAGCAGAGTTAGATAGATAGATAGCAGAGTTAGATAAATAGATAGATAGATAGCAGTTACATAGATAGATAGATAGAGAGACACAGAGAGATAGACAAGAAGCAGATAGACATAGTAAAATAGATAAACAAGAGGCAGATATATAGATAGAGATAGATATACAGAGAGAGAGGGACAGATAGAGATAGATAGGGGCAGAGGTCCATGTAGAAGGTACAAGGAGGTCTCCCTGGCCAAAGGTGTGGGCAAGCATCTGACTACAACGGAACACAACAGTAAGTTTAAAATGACCAAATTGCTACCAGTATATAATGAAATTGCCAGTTTACTGTGCCTTTGTGTCATTAATTTGTGTCTCTCTGTCCAACTCTCTGATCTCTATCTCTGTCTGTCTATTTCACTGTCTTTCTGTCTGTTTATCACTATCAGGCTGTGTGTCTATGTTTGTGGTTGTCTGTCTGTGTCTTTTTGGCCATCTCTATTAAGTACATAGTGGGTGTGACCTAATTGGGGCTGAGAAAGGGCGTGGCCTAAAAATTTTCCGCCGCGCATGAGGTGCCCAGAAGTGCCCCTGATCTTCATAGACCCTAGATACGCCCCTGGGAGTTGCCTGCCTAAATGGCTGATGAACCTGAGAGTAAGTGCAACAAATTAATTGACAGCACATGAGCACAGCACAGTCCAGACTCCAGAGACCACCAGACCACAGACTCCACAAGACCACTGACCACAACATGTCATCAGAGTCAGACCGGTGAGACCGCACCTGCACAGAACAGCCCTGCCTGGCATCCACATTGTATGTAGATATAAAGATATTGATTTTTGCTTTTGCCAACTACTTTGTTTGGTGCAGGGGCTGTAAAGGGGAGGGGGGGGGTCTCTTGTTGTGGGGACTGGTGTTCCAATGATCTCCTGTGGTTGCGGCCTGGCAGGTATTATGTGTGGGGAGGTAATTACTATGGGGGGGTGCAGCTGGGGCCCAGTAATTTACCTAGTATGGGGCCCTGAAAATTCTGATGGCGGCCCTGCGAAAACGTACGTTTTCAGGTGCGTTGCGATTGCGATTGCGCTCCGCATTTTAAATCGAAATTGCGTGCGTTTTTCAATAGCTAATGAAAACGCATGTGCAAACTCAACAACATCACAAATGAAATTGCATGCGATTGCGTTTGCGTTGCAGTGTGGCCGTGCCCTTATAAACTTATTTGGTTTTAATGGTGTCAACAAGGTGAGGAGGACAAAGACATGCATGGTCAAGCACGGTGGTGGTGATTGGGGCTGCTTGAGTACTGCTGGGACTGGGAAGCTATGGTTTATTGTTGGAACCGTGAATGTACTGTGACATTCAGAAGAAGCGTATGATCCCCTCCCTTCGGAAACTGGGCTGCGAGGCAGTATTTCAACATCATCCCAAACACACCTCGCAAGACGACTACTGCCTTGCTAAAAAAACGGAGTATAAAGGTGCTGGACTGGCCAAGCACATCTCCATACCTAAACCCTATTGAGCACAATTTAGACATTTTTCACTCACTTTTGCTCACTTTTCACTCATTTCTTACTCACTTTTGCTGGCAGCAGTTTAGACATTAGGGCTGTGTGTTGTTATTTTGAGGAGAAATCAATTTTACACATTTATACAAGATGTACACTGACTACATTATATCAAAGTGTCATATCTTCAGTATTGTCCTATTAAAAAAAGATTTAACAAAATATTTACAGAAATGTGAGGGGATGCACCCACTTTTTTGAGATTAAGAAGAATAAAGGAGCATTATACTCACCTACACCAGATCCTCTGTCACATATAGGGGGAGATGCAATTGTCCGCTATTTGGACAAATTAGTATAAAATCCAAGTTACCTGATGTATTATTGGGTTAGCATGGGATTTACACCAGCAATGGCAGCACCATCTCTAAAACTTTCTGGAAATAGCACAACACAGCCGATAAAGAAAAGGTTAAGTTTTGCGTTAACGTTTATTAATGTAGGTGTAAACCGCAAGTCTTACCTGACTGGGATCCAGCAATGCAGTAAGTCTTGCAAAGGGATTTACAGCATTGCGGGATCGCAAAGTAACATCGCCCCCCATAGTACCTAAAGTGCTAGGTCCTCACTTCTGGGTTCTAAAAACTGCACCGCTATTCACTTTAAGTTTTATATACAAAAAAACAGAATTCTGCACAAACAATTCTAATTGCATATTGGCTACCTCCATAAGGTTGCGACTACAAACAGTCTGCTAAACTCTGGATAAATAAAAGCAATTAGTTCAATAAGTTGGCCAAATTATTTTAAGCCTAGTCACCACGTCAAGGTTGCTTTATGTAACTGGGTCCTAACCTACTGGTACTTGCCTTTTTGGCTACATGAGCTGACAGCTTCTCCTGTGTGGCCTGGATGCTTGAAGCTGACTCTCTAGTTTAAAGCACTTTGCTCAACGAGCACATGACCTAACTCTGGGTGGAGTACAATTACCCAGAAGGCTTGGTCAAACCTTCAATGTAACACACAATATATAGAAAATTGGGCTGTTGTACATCCATATTAAAGTGCAACTAGAGACCAAAAATATAATACATACAAGAAACAGAATTCTAGCGCACAAACAATTCTAATTGCATATTGGCTACCTCCATAAGTTTAAGTTTTCTATCTACCACTAGGCACAGTAGACACCTGCTTAGGGGAATATAGGAAAGGCAGGGAGGCACACTCAAAAGAGAATTTAACAGCAAACTTTCATTTATTAAGTGCTCAACATGCAAGTCAGGTACACAACGTTTCGGGGGGTCCAAACCCTTCCCAACACTATGGAAGGGGGTTGGACCCCCCGAAACGTTGTGTACTGACTTGCATTGAGCACTTAATAAATGAAAGTTTGCTGTTAAATTCTCTTTTGAGTGTGCCTCCCTGGCTTCCTATATTGACTTGATACTTACCTGATGTGGCACGGGCTTCAGGGAGTGCACCTTAAAAACCTGCCTGTTGGGAATCCACAATTTGTTGATACCTGCTTAGGGGATCCTGGGGTTACAGGCTGTCGCTGTCAGTCTCTCCTTTTTTACCCCACTGTTAATACTTTCATTTGCGGTTAATATTTTAAACAGTTTCAGGGAGATTCAATAAAAGTTGTTATTGTTTAAAATGGTGCTAATTTTGCCCCAACCAATCTATGCTATGCTAAGCTTTAATTTCCTTATTGGCATGCTTAGCCAGTAGTGTTAACCTTATCTGGGAGCACCTGCTGAAATTAACCCGAAGACATGAGCTAAATCCTATGAACTGTAGCATAACTACTGCCTCTCTCAACCCAGGGGATAAAGGGGTTTGGGCCTCTCGCTTTTCCTTTTGTGCATGGCTCCAACAGCTAATCGCAGCTGGGAATGAAAGTGAGCAAATGCGGAGGAGGGGAAGGAGCGAGCCTGTCCTAGATATGAGGGACCCTGCTAATCTGTAGTTACCCCCGTGCCCCTCAAACACAATTAGGGAGAATCAATAAAAGTTCTTATCGTTTAAAATGGTGCTAATTTTGCCCCAACCAATCAGATCTTATTTAACATTTGAAAGCTAACATCTGATTGGTTGGGGCAAAATTAGCACCATTTTAAACAATAATAGCTTTTATTGAATAACCCTGTTAACGCATAAATATATTTTATAAATCAGGTACAAGGGCAGTTATTTTGGTCAGATCAATCGTGTGGCCCAATATATTGGTTGCATCAATATTTTTGTGATTTTTGCTCCAAAAAAATGTATGAGCAGTGATTGAGGAAATTTATGAGCAGTGATTGCATACAAACCCCTTTGTAGAGTTTTTACCCTAGGGATTTATAATTTCCTGAATACACTGGGGTGCACACTTATGTGTTGCATTTTTGTTTCATAGAAGCATAATTAATATCCCCATTTAATTTATTAAATGTGGCCTGACTGACCTTATCTCTACTGTTTTTCAAGTAATCAGAGAAAAGAAGGGGAAAATTTCATCCAATTGTTATTTTAAAGGGCTGTAAGATAGAATCTATAATGATTTACAGAAGAACAACATAGGAATATTTTGTTTTTTCTGTGAAGTTGTCAAGTTGACATTTTATTTCACCCTTACCCTTATAAACCACCGGAAGGCTGTATAAGATATACAGTTCCAGAATTGCATATAGGGCAGGGAAGCCTATGTCACTCTGACTTATCAGCAATGTCCCCATTGCTCATGGGTAAGTGGAGGACCCTAAAGCACACAAGCCAACATGGATTCTGACTTCCAGAAATGGAAGCAAAGTATCAGAAATGAAACATCAAAAACACAACATTTCGGGGGAAAGAAGAGGGCACATTTCCCCGAAACATTGTACTTTGATGTTTGGTTTACAATAAAGCACTTTAATTCACCTTGGAGCTCCACTTCAGATACCGTTAGTGGAGGTTTAGCATTTTCATACCAGTAGATCTCTTAAAGGGTCACTCTACTCACTTAAACAACTTAAAATTATCTGAAACTACAATTTGAGAGAAGTAAAATGATGGTACTCCCATATTTGTCTGTGCTTGCTTTGTCATTAAACTATTAATGTTTAGTGAGTGCTCCTAATTGCCCCCACCCTCCCTTACTCACTGCCTTCTTGTAGTGTCTGGCAGACAGCTAATAGGTCATTAATGGGTCACATATTAAAATCTCTGCTCCTGGAATGACATGTCTTTCCCTGTAAATGCTGTGATTAAAATGATGATTTCTCAGGCTCTACAGCTTAGATTTAAAATCCAAAAAAAGTTTTGAAGTAGTGGGATCTTGCTGTATCTAAAGGTTTAGATACCCTTTAAGTACAATTTCTGAAAGCCAGTCGGCTATTTTATAAATGTTATCAAATTATTTAAAACTTGATTCCCATTGTCCTTTCTGTTTGATAGACTCATCAAGTTTATCAAAAAGAAGTTGATCAGATCAGTCAGAAAATTATATGATGATCCCACCTATTCCATGGTGTTCATCAACTGCAGCCTAAGAAGGATTAGGACTGGAATATACAAGCAGATCTCCTAACTAGTGGTGTTATCAATATATTAAAAACATTGCAAGGTGAGTTTTCAGTGTACAGTTACCTTTAGACAGGATACTGGACTGCTGACATATCAGTAGAAATGTTATATTTTCTCATCTGTTTTACTTTAATATCTATTTAGGCCTTTTGTCTTCTTAATCTTCTTAATGTCTTCCACAGAGGTCTGTTATCCTCTACATGATCATTTTTATATTTTTAGTATACACTTTTTTTCTCCATTTTGTAATAGCATCATGATGTTTACTTTTAAATTGAACAATGACCATAGAAAAAGCCAACGATAAATGGTAAATCATTAAGATCCCTACTTAATGAACTGTGAATGTTTCCAGCTGAGCACATAACAAGGAATACTGCTTAATGGCAGAACAATCCCTTTACACATTCCAACATTTGGATCAGAAAGGTTTCACATTTAATTACCTGGATATTACTTTTGATGGATTTATTTTGTTAATATGCTTAATCCCCCCTCATAAACATTAACTCGTTTGTGCTACGGTATAAAAAACAAAAAATAAGAAATAAATAAAAGGATAAACTACTGACCATTTTCTCAATTTATACATTTTTGTCTCTGTAAAATATCAACGAAACTATCAACAATGTCCTAATGTAATGTAAGGGGAACATACCTCTCAACAACTGGATGTGACATTCCAGGGCTATTCATGCTCTGCCCAGCCCTGGCCATGCCCCCAGAATGCCCATGGGGCCAATATCGGAATGGTTGGTGGGTATGGGTAAGATAATGGAGCAATCCAGCATCCAAGATTTCTACCTTTAACTTCCCAAAAGTAAATATTTCACAAGATTCTTAACTTCCTTTGACATACATTGTGTGGACCTTTCACTCCTACTTTGGCAATGGGCAGAATGGAGTGAAATGAAGCGAGATGCTCTTGCCCAGGATGGATGGCAGACTGCAGGATGGATAAGCACAGGTCTAATATTACTCCTGGAAAGGTAATTAACATTAAATATTTGAAAGGTTAAGGCAGCAATCCAAAAAATCAAATTGTGGGGTTTAGTTGTCTTCAGTGTTGAAATGTGTGCCTATCTCTCCTGCTATTGCCAGCTTGTTGCCTGAACGCTGGTGAATGGACTTTTCAAGAAAACTGTATTTAAAGAGCGAGCTTTAAGGAATGATGGAAACCATTAAACTAAGGTTTAAATTGCAAGAAAAAATACAGGAATACAATGATATCTAATGTAAAGATTTGTTTGGGCAATCAGAGATGTGGGGACAAGCTGTTGGATGATGGCTACATTGACGGGAGAGATTAGGGGTTAGAAACCATAGGAATAGCTGAAATATTACAACATTTTATATGTAATTGTATTGTATAGTTTTGTCTTGTGAACGTATTGGACAGCTCTTCATATAAAACATATTGGACAGTTTATCTAAAAACATCAAGGGTATGTACTATGAAATTTGTTTTTTTACTGGAAACTATAATTCTTTACAACTATCACTGTATCTTTTTTTTGTTGATTTGTCCCCTATTTCTTTATATATCCAGTCTGAAACATCTTCAATTTCAGCTGTCAATCAAGTGTCTCAGTATCATAATCTTTTCTGTTATGTATAGTTTTGCTGTAGCTGGAATGGTGACAGTTGGTGCATGAACTGCATGCTGGGAAATTCCCTCTCCCAATGCTGCCTCATAGGGATTACTGAACATGCTTACCCTCACAGAGAGTCAGATAGTCTGGCAGGGTGCTGGGGGACCGAGCTTTAGCAAAACAAATACTGGATTGAAGTCATGCAGCAGCACAAACACACAAGAGTAAGTGCTGCTTACCGTATATGATTTCATTTATAGATTGAAATGAGGAAAAATAATTTCAGTGTTAATTTCCTTTTATGGAAAGCTGGCCCTACAGGGATTCAGGGGAATCTTCCAGTGGGCCCAGAGCACAATTACCCATGAAAACTGAGAAAAATTTAGATACAGTGGCAAGGAAAGAAGGCAGAAGGATTTAGGAGGATTAATACCAATATGTAAAATAGTAAGAAATTAACATATAAAAGTTGAGTGGGCCCCAACACCCAAGGCCAACACTGGTGTACTCAGAGGAAACCCACACAAGAATTGGAGAATATATAACTTTGTGAAGTCTTTACCACAGGAATCAATTAGTATCCATGTTTTATTATTTAATTCACAAAGTAGAATAAAAAATGCTGTGTTTCTTAAATAATTCTTAACTTATTACCTTACCAATGTTTGTGAATTTAAACGGCAACTGTGGTGTCAAAACAAGTTAGGGTTAAATGAAAGCCTACAGTATTTCCTTTAAAATGAGCCGACAAAGCCTGTGAGAAATTTAATTGGGGTGAATGTTCAAACTTCCTGCTTCCCATAGATTGAGTGACATCACCTGACCTCTTCCCTGCCCCTCCGCCCCGGTGGAGAAGCATGCTCAGTTAAGAGTTAAGGCTGGGGAAAATAGGAAGTACCTGGGGAAAAAATTGACAGTTGAGAAGAGGAGCCTATTAATGCAGGCAGGCTGGTCACATGACTACAAGCTGGTCATATGGCTAAAAACGGGAAGTGTTCAACCAGGAAGTTACATTACTGAACCTTTCCAGCAATAACTTCCCACAAATTTTATCTAGAGATGTGAGTTAGGTTTTATTTTGAAGGTATGATGGAAGGCTTTTTATATCATTCTTACTAGTTTAGAAGAATTTGAGACTACAGTTACCCTTTAAGTGCTCAAAGAAATTGTGCAATGGAAAAAAACGTGTTTTCATGTAGCTCCCGTGTAGCGTATTTTAAAGCCTGACCAATGAGGACATGCTACTAAAAAAGAATGTGTACAGGGAAAACAAGCTGGGTACACACAGGAAAGATTTTTTAAAAATGACAGACAGGATCTGCAAGACTAGAATTCACACAGTGTTTTCCCTATACACAGCATAGTGAGAACGTTCAGGACTGTGTTTCCCTCGACTGCGGCCGACTCCCCTATAGGTAGACTACCGCGGCTGAGGGAAATTTTCGGTCTTTCCCAAACGGAAAATGTTCGTCGGCCTTGCTCGTTCGGGAAATCCGCCACACACACTGACGGTTCTGACGGTATCGGGGCTTTATCGGTACTGTGTGTACCTAGCTTTAGAGTACGTTATGTGGGAGATTAACAGAAGTTCAATCAGGATTGAATATATTAAACAAGATTAAAATTTACATCTGTATTTTTAGGGAAAAACATAAGTAATGTCCGCAGTAAATTATACACTGCGGACATGGCAAATCTTTGCACAAATCTGACTTATACCAGCCTATGGTGTATAATTTACTTGTTAAAATCTGTAAAGGTCCTAAAAATACAAATGCAATTTTTATCTTGTTTATTATTATTCCATATACTAAAAGAGGGCTGTAAATAGTATGGATGACGGATGCAAAAGCGCGAGCACCGCGTCATCAATCTCTCACTGTCCGCACACCGTTAGGAGGAGGTATGAGTGTGTTGTTCGGTTTAAAGCAGACAGGGATACGATGTTTTTTGAGGAAAAGCAAGACAGGAGGAAGAACATGGTCATCCCATATGTAGCAGGGGTCTCCGAGAAATTAAAAATCCCCTCCCAATGCTGCCATAGGGATTACTGAACATGCTTACCCTACAGAGAGTCAGATAGTCTGGCAGGGTGCTGGGGGACCGAGCTTTAGCAAAACAAATACTGGATTGAAGTCATGCAGCAGCACAAACACACAAGAGTAAGTGCTGCTTACCGTATATGATTTCATTTATAGATTGAAATGAGGAAAAATATTTCATGTGTTAATTTCCTTTTATGGAAAGCTGGCCTACAGGGATTAGGGAATCTTCCAGTGGGCCCAGAGCACAATTACCCATGAAAACTGAGAAAAATTTAGATACAGTGGCAAGGAAGAAGGCAGAAGGATTTAGAGGATTAATACCAATATGTAAATAGTAGAAAATTAAAATATAAAAGTTGAGTGGGCCCCAAACACCCAAGGCCAACACTGGTGTACTCAGAGGAAACCCACACAAGAATTGGAGAATAATAACTTTGTGAAGTCTTTACCACAGGAATCAATTAGTATCCATGTTTTATTATTTATATCACAAAGTAGAATAAAAAATGCTTGTGTTTCTTATAATTCTTAACTATACCTTACCAATGTTTGTGAATTAAACGGCAACTGTGGTGTCAAAACAAGTTAGGGTTAAATGAAAGCCTACAGTATTTCCTTTAAAATGAGCCGACAAAGCCTGTGAGAAATTTAATTGGGGTGAATGTTCAAACTTCTGCTTCCCATAGATGAGTGACATCACCTGACCTCTTCCTGCCCCTCCGCCCGGGTGGAGAGCATGCTCAGTTAAGAGTTAAGGCTGGGGAAAATAGGAAGTACCTGGGGAAAAAATTGACAGTTGAGAAGAGGAGCCTATTAATGCGGCAGGCTGGTCACCGACTACAAGCTGGTCATATGGCTAAAAAAGGGAAGTGTTCAACCAGGAAGTTACATTACTGAACCTTTCCAGCAATAACTTCCCACAAATTTTATCTAGAGATGTGAGTTGGTTTTATTTTGAAGGTATGAGGAAGGCTTTTTATATCCTTCTTACTAGTTTAGAAGAATTTGAGACTACAGTTACCCTTTAAGTGCTCAAAGAAATTGTGCAATGGAAAAAAACGTGTTTTCATGTAGCTCCCGTGTAGCGTATTTTAAAGCCTGACATGAGGAATGCTACTAAAAAAGAATGTGTACAGGGAAAACAAGCGGGGTACACACAGGAAAGATTTTTTAAAAATGCAAGACAGGATCTGCAAGACTAGAATTCACACAGTGTTTTCCCTATACACAGCATAGTGAGAACGTTCAGGACTGTGTTTCCTCGACTGCGGCCGACTCCCCTATAGGTAGACTACCGCGGCTGAGGGAAATTTTCGGTCTTTCCCAAACGGAAAATGTTCGTCGGCCTTGCTCGTTCGGGAAATCCGCCACACACACTGACGGTTCTGACGGTAGGGGCTTTATCGGTACTGGGTGTACCTAGCTTTAGAGTACGTATATGTGGAGATTAACAGAGTTCAATCAGGATTGAATATATTAAACAAGATTAAAATTTACATCTGTATTTTTAGGGAAAAACATAAGTAATGTCCGCAGTAAATTATACACTGCGGACATGGCAAATCTTTGCACAAATCTGACTTATACCAGCCTAGGTGATAATTTACTTGTTAAAATCTGTAAAGGTCCTAAAAAACAATGCAATTTTTATCTTGTTATTATTATTCCAATACTAAAAGGGGCTGTAAATAGTATGGATGACGGATGCAAAAGCGGAGCACCGCGTCATCAATCTCTCACTGTCCGCACACCGTTAGGAGGAGGTATGAGTGTGTTGTTCGGTTTAAAGCAGACAGGGATACGATGTTTTTTGAGGAAAAGCAAGACAGGAGGAAGAACATGGTCATCCCATATGTAGCAGGGGTCTCCGAGAAATTAAAAAGAATTTTCAAAAAACATCGTATCCCTGTCTGCTTTAAACCGAACAACACACTGAGGCAGCAATTGGTACATCCGAAAGACCCAATACCAAAACACAAGAAAGGGACATCATATATCAGTGCAGTGCAGTGAAGAATGCTCTGATTTGTATGTGGGGGAGACCAAACAGCAACTGCCTCAACGTAGGCCCAGCACAGAAGAGCCAATTCCTGGGTCAGGACTCAGCCGTGTACCTGCATTCTAAGGATAAAGGACATACCTTTGAAGATTGTAATGTTACATATTGGCAAAGGAACGTGACTGGTTCAAGAGAGGTGTTAAGGAGGCCATTTATGTGAAAATAAAGAAACCAAGCCTAAAGAGGGGGGGGGGGTTCGACACCAACTGTCTGCCATGTACAATGCTGTTTTAACACCTTACTCTGGGCGTCCTATAACACCTCTTAGCCACTACCTATGAAGTAGTGGGATCTTGCTGTATCTAAAGGTTTAGATACCCTTTAAGTACAATTTCTGAAAGCCAGTCGGCTATTTTATAAATGTTATCAAATTATTTAAAACTTGATTCCCATTGTCCTTTCTGTTTGATAGACTCATCAGTTTATCAACAAAGAAGTTGATCAGATCAGTCAGAAATTATATGATGATCCCACCATTCCATGTGTTCATCAACTGCAGCCTAAGAAGGATTAGGACTGGAATATACAAGCAGATCTCCTAACTAGTGGTGTTATCAATATATTAAAAACATTGCAAGGTGAGTTTTCAGTGTACAGTTACCTTTAGACAGGATACTGGACTGCTGACATATCAGTAGAAATGTTATATTTTCTCATCTGTTTTACTTTAATATCTATTTAGGCCTTTTGTCTTCTTAATCTTCTTAATGTCTTCCACAGAGGTCTGTTATCCTCTACATGATCATTTTTATATTTTTAGTATACACTTTTTTTCTCCATTTTGTAATAGCATCATGAGTTTTACTTTTAAATTGAACAATGACCATAGAAAAGCCAACGATAAATGGTAAATCATTAAGATCCCTACTAATGAACTGTGAATGTTTCCAGCTGAGCACATAAAAGGAATACTGCTTAATGGCAGAACAATCCTTTACACATTCCAACATTTGGATCAGAAAGGTTTCACATTTAATTACCTGGATATTACTTTTGATGGATTTATTTGTTAATATGCTTAATCCCCCCTCATAAACATTAACGTTTGTGCTACGGTATAAAAAAAAAAACAAAAATAAGAAATAAATAAGGATAAACTACTGACCATTTTCTCAATTTATACATTTTTGTCTCTGTAAAATATCAACGAAACTATCAACAATGTCCTAATGTAATGTAAGGGGAACATACCTCTCAACAACTGGATGTGATTCCAGGGCTATTCATGCTCTGCCCAGCCCTGGCATGCCCCCAGAATGCCCATGGGGCCAATATCGGAATGGTTGGTGGGTATGGGTAAGAAATGGAGCAATCCAGCATCCAAGATTTCTACCTTTAACTTCCAAAGTAAATATTTCACAAGATTCTTAACTTCCTTTGACATACATGTGTGGACCTTTCACTCCTACTTTGGCAATGGGCAGAATGGAGTGAAATGAAGCGAGATGCTCTTGCCCAGGATGGATGGCAGACTGCAGGATGGATAAGCACAGGTCTAATATTCCCTGGAAGGTAATTAACATTAAATATTTGAAAGGTTAAGGCAGCAATCAAAAAATCAAATTGTGGGGTTTAGTTGTCTTCAGTGTTGAAATGTGTGCCTATCTCTCCTGCTATTGCCAGCTTGTTGCCTGAACGCTGGTGAATGGACTTTTCAAGAAAACTGTATTTAAAGAGCGAGCTTAAGGAATGATGGAAACCATAAACTAAGTTTAAATTGCAAGAAAAAATACAGGAATACAATGATATCTAATGTAAAGATTTGTTTGGGCAATCAGAGATGTGGGGACAAGCTGTTGGATGATGGCTACATTGACGGAGAGATTAGGGGTTAGAAACCATAGGAATAGCTGAAATATTACAACATTTTATATGTAATTGTATTGTATAGTTGTCTTGTGAACGTATTGGACAGCTCTTCATATAAAACATATTGGACAGTTTATCTAAAAACATCAAGGGTAGTACTATGAAATTTGTTTTTTTACTGGAAACTATAATTCTTTACAACTATCACTGTATCTTTTTTTTGTTGATTTGTCCCCTATTTCTTTATATATCCAGTCTGAAACATCTTCAATTTAGCTGTCAATCAAGTGTCTCAGTATCAAATCTTTTCTGTTATGTATAGTTTTGCTGTAGCTGGAAGGTGACAGTTGGTGCATGAACTGCATGCTGGGAAATTCCCTCTCCCAATGCTGCTCATAGGGATTACTGAACATGCTTACCCTCACAGAGAGTCAGATAGTCTGGCAGGGTGCTGGGGGACCGAGCTTTAGCAAAACAAATACTGGATTGAAGTCATGCAGCAGCCACAACACACAAGAGTAAGTGCTGCTTACCGTATATGATTTCATTTATAGATTGAAATGAGGAAAAATAATTTCAGTGTTAATTTCCTTTTATGGAAAGCTGGCCCTACAGGGATTCAGGGAATCTTCCAGTGGGCCCCGAGCACAATTACCCATGAAAACTGAGAAAATTTAGATACAGTGGCAAGGAAGAAGGCAGAAGGATTAGGAGGATTAATACCAATATGTAAAATAGTAGAAATTAACATAAAAAGTTGAGTGGGCCCCAACACCCAAGCCAACACTGGTGTACTCAGAGGAAACCCACACAAGAATTGGAGAATATATAACTTTGTGAAGTCTTTACCACAGGAATCAATAGTATCCATGTTTTATTATTTAATTCACAAAGTAGAATAAAAAATGCTGTGTTTCTTAATAATTCTAACTTATTACCTTACCAATGTTTGTGAATTTAAACGGCAACTGTGGTGTCAAACAAGTTAGGGTTAAATGAAAGCCTACAGTATTTCCTTTAAAATGAGCCGACAAAGCCTGTGAGAAATTTAATTGGGGTGAATGTTCAAACTTCCTGCTTCCCATAGATTGAGTGACATCACCTGACCTCTTCCCTGCCCCTCCGCCCCGGTGGAGAAGCATGCTCAGTTAAGAGTAAGGCTGGGGAAAATAGGAAGTACCTGGGGAAAAAATGACAGTTGAGAAGAGGAGCCTATTAATGCAGGCAGGCTGGTCACATGACTACAAGCTGGTCATATGGCTAAAAACGGGAAGGTTTCAACCAGGAAGTTACATTACTGAACCTTTCCAGCAATAACTTCCCACAAATTTTATCTAGAGATGTGAGTTAGGTTTTTTTTGAAGGTATGATGGAAGGCTTTTTATATCATTCTTACTAGTTTAGAAGAATTTGAGACTACAGTTACCCTAAGTGCTCAAAGAAATTGTGCAATGGAAAAAAACGTGTTTTCATGTAGCTCCCGTGTAGCGTATTTTAAAGCCTGACCAATGAGGACATGCTACTAAAAAAGAATGTGTACAGGGAAAACAAGCTGGGTACACACAGGAAAGATTTTTAAAAATGACAGACAGGATCTGCAAGACTAGATTCACACAGTGTTTTCCCTATACACAGCATAGTGAGAACGTTCAGGACTGTGTTTCCCTCGACTGCGGCCGACTCCCCTATAGGTAGACTACCGCGGTGAGGGAAATTTTCGGTCTTTCCCAAACGGAAAATGTTCGTCGGCCTTGCTCGTTCGGGAAATCCGCCACACACACTGACGGTTCTGACGGTATCGGGGCTTTATCGGTACTGTGTGTACCTAGCTTTAGAGTACGTTATGTGGGAGATTAACAGAAGTTCAATCAGGATTGAATAATTAAACAAGATTAAAATTTACATCTGTTTTTAGGGAAAAACATAAGTAATGTCCGCAGTAAATTATACACTGCGGACATGGCAAATCTTTGCACAAATCTGACTTATCCAGCCTATGGTGTATAATTTACTTGTTAAAATCTGTAAAGGTCCTAAAAATACAAATGCAATTTTTATCTTGTTATTATTATTCCATATACTAAAAGAGGGCTGTAAATAGTATGGATGACGGATGCAAAAGCGCGAGCACCGCGTCACAATCTCTCACTGTCGCACACCGTTAGGAGGAGGTATGAGTGTGTTGTTCGGTTTAAAGCAGACAGGGATACGATGTTTTTGAGGAAAAGCAAGACAGGAGGAAGAACATGGTCATCCCATATGTAGCAGGGGTCTCCGGAAATTAAAAAGAATTTTCAAAAAACATCGTATCCCTGTCGCTTTAAACCGAACAACACACTGAGGCAGCAATTGGTACATCCGAAAGACCCAATACCAAAACACAAGAAAGGCGAACATCATATATGAGTGCAGTGCAGTGAAGAATGCTCTGATTTGTATGTGGGGGAGACCAAACAGCAACTGCATCAACGTATGGCCCAGCACAGAAGAGCCAATTCCTCGGGTCAGGACTCAGCCGTGTACCTGCATCTTAAGGATAAAGGACATACCTTTGAAGATTGTAATGTTAACATATTGGCAAAGGAACGTGACTGGTTCAAGAGAGGTGTTAAGGAGGCCATTTATGTGAAAATAAAGAAAACAAGCCTAAATAGAGGTGGGGGGGTTCGACACCAACTGTCTGCCATGTACAATGCTGTTTTAACACCTTACTCTGGGCGTTCCTATAACACCTCTTAGCCACTATCCTATCACACCCTTAACACCTGGCTGTGATATGCAATTGGGATTTTCCAGGGTACATAATTGCCACAGTTTCTTGTACAAGTCATTCTGAATTGAGAAAGCCAGTCGGATGACTAGCGAAACGTCAAGAACTACATTTCAAGTCCAGTTGATCTAATTGAAACAACGTTATAATTGTTTTATTTTTGTAGTTTATTATACATTGTATGTGTTTGTGTCTGCTTCAATGGAGGGTCCTTGATTGACCATTGTGTGCCCTCTGCTGTCCATCAGAGTACTATGGACTCTTACAAGATGGATTTGTTTACAGTTGCACAGTGCGAGCTCTGAGTTCAAACCACCCTTGCTACATGCAGCACATGTAGTGGAGCCGCTCCAATAGGCTACCACAGTGTGCACACTCAAAAATACACAAACAATCATTTATTTAAGTGCTGAAAAACAAATACATGTTTTGGGGAGTCAAAGCCCCCTTCTACCTGAGGAAGGGGGCTTTGACTCCCTGAATGTTGTGTGCATTTGGTTTCAGCACTTAAATAATTGTTTGAATGGTATTTAACTAGTACCGTATTTAACTCTTTTGTATGATACATACCTGATGTGGCACGGCCCTTAGGGAGTGCACCTCATACTTTATCTGTTTAGACTCCTAAAGCTTGTTTCATGGATACCACATGCGTGCGCTCCCACTAATGCAATCGAATCACAAAATGCCATCCTAAGCGTGCTAGTGGGGCCGAGCTCTTACTCATGTTGATCACTTTGCCTGAATTTTGAGAACAGTAACACTCACAAGTGGCAAGTTACCCTGTAAACCAGCACAGTATTGCACCACTATCTCAGCTTGTCGTGTTAGCCTATACTTTACTACATACCTACTCCTTGCCCCCACTGAAACTGGTGACGTGCACAGCTATGTTAAGACATAATACTGCCTGCTGCAGTTTGTGTTGATCCAAGCACTGGTGCTGGAAGTACCTAGCACATTTGTTCATAGAGTGTTTCTCACTAGCCCAATAATGATGCCTCACTCTCTCCTACTGAGCACACTGGTATGGGCTGTCACACTTTTTACTCAATAGTTTCTGAGCTATAGGTCAAGAATTTACAGGGAGATTCAATAAAAGTTCTTATCGTTAAAAATGGTGCTAATTTTGCCCCAACCAATCAAATGTTAGCTTTCAAATGTTAAATAAGATCTGATTGGTTGGGGCAAAATCAGCATCATTTAGAACGCTAATTACTTTTATTGAGTCTTCCTGTTAGTGTTTTATACAATAGTACTACTAGACTATTTATTGGGCCCCTGGCTGCACCTATGGTAGATAGGGTCACTGTTCAAGCATTATTTTACTTCACATGCCTTAATGTTTCACATCACATAATGTATACAGAATTCCCTTTATCTGAATAGCTATTGTTCACTTTTACAGAAAATAAATAACACTGTAGAAGGTGAAATATCGCGAGAAACAAACTTTTGAACACTGCATCCTTATCTGTTTTCAAAGCTTTGGCTACAATTAATTATTTTTCCAAATCCCATGAACCTCTTTTCGTACAGAAATAATACTGTTGGCAGTTTGCTCTTTGTGTGAAGTTCTCTTTTTTTTAAGCGACGGAAGAGAGCTGTGTTCTGTCTGTGTGCTTTTGGTTTCCTTGCCAAATGGTTTGCTAGAGAATGCTCGTTAACTGCTAATTAATAGTCTGCGACCAAAGGTGGAGAATTTCAATTAAAGGGGAAAAATATCTGTTCTCAGAAAGTCTGTCAACATGAGCTTTATAAAGTTCTGTTTTAACAAAGGAGGAACCAAGACGCCATAGTACTAAAGTCACTGTGAAAGACTACAGAGTGATAAAAAAATTCATGATATAAAATATTAGTTCACTACTTCATACCTGAATAGTGTTAAGATAAATCCTACTGGATTAACTGCCTAATTATTACCCTGGGTTATTATTGGCATTTATGTACTTAATGTCAACAAGTTGTAATTACAACTTTGTACAATAGGTGGCAGCAATGTCATAGTTTACAGAAAAAAAGTATTCTAATCCCCAAAACGTCAGTGCTGCAATATATTAAAAAGAAGTTATGTAACTTTTTCTTTGATATAACTAGTGCAAAAAAAAATGGCAAACACAAGTTATTTAAATGGGAATTAAACCTATTTTTATAATCCATATCCCTCCCAATAACACAATAAACTGTAAAATCCTACTCCAGTTAAAGGAACATTATAAGATTTTATGTACTTTGTTAAGTACATGAAATCTGTTTCTATTATTCACAGGGATTTGAGAATGCATTTTCCCACATCCCTTTGAATAATAGAACACCCAGGACACTACAAGACTTACCTTAATGGTGCTCCACTGGGCTCCTTTTGAGCTGACAGACGTGTTGTCCCGACCAAGTGCCTATCTTTGGCGCGTGCGTGCCAATACAAAAGATAGGTGTCAGCTGAGAAGGAAGGTAAGTCTTCCAGTGTTCCTGGCTGTTCAGTTATTCAAAGGGAGGTGGGAATATGCGTTCTCACCTCCCTGCGAATAATAGAAACAGATTTCATGAACTTTAAAAGCACAGTTTATTGTCCCTTTAATGTATGATATGTTTTATTATATAGCACCACATGAGGACACAGCGCTGTGTACAATATGAGAATACAAAAAAAACATACAAGGGGACAATAAAAAATACATTAATGAATATGTGCATCTTAAAATATACAAGTATTTGAAACATGTAACATGAGGAAAGGACGTCCCTACCCCGTAGGGCTTACAATCTAATTAGGTGAGTAAAGGTGACATTTCCATTGATTGACCAAAAAATTTACATTTTCCCGATCTATTATGAGATATTAGATCGTAATATAATATCAACCGTAACCTCACAATAGATACATTTGACCTTAATCACAAAAGAAATTGAATGTCAAACAATATGTATGGTACATCTGTTATCAAAGTATCGGTCGGTTTTAGATTGTAACTAGAAAGGAAAGTTTAAGTATAAACTTTGAATTTGGCTTGAAAGACTGCATTTTGGAAGGGAATTTGTGTGTTTGTGCTACAGATTTTAAAACTCAATAATGTCAATGATGAGACATTGTTGTTTTTTACTTACCCTTTAAATAGTCACATGCATAAAGGTAGGTCAGTGTGTGTGTGTGGAATAAAATACTAAAATTTTTGATAATTGGTCAAAATTAGTTTTTTTTTTTACTTTAGTTACCCTTTACGTATGGCTGTCATAGTAATGCATAAATAGATCAGTAGATGTGTGTACCCGTGTCGGTTGAGAGTTAAAGAAAAATTTTTTTTTGATGATTGGTTGAAATTAGTTTTTTGACTTTAGTTACCCTTTAAGTATGGCTGAACAGTAATGGAGGGGTAGGTCAGTGCTGTGTAACCTGTATCACGTTGGGGGTTAAAAAAACAAAGTTTTTTGATTATTGATCAAAATTAGCTTTTTTGACTTTAGTTACCCTTTAAAGTATGGCTGCCACCGTAATGGATAAGTAGATCAGTAGTGTGTGTACCCATGTCGGGTTGAGAGTTAAAAAAAAAAACTTTTTTGATGATTGGTTAAAATTCGTTTTTTGACTTTAGTTACCCTTTAAGTATGGCTGCAACTGTAATGGAGGGGTAGGTCAGTAGCTGTGTATACCTGTATCATGTTGGGGGTAAAAAAACAAAGTTTTTTGATATTGATAAAATTTGCTTTTTTGACTTTAGTTACCCTTTAAAGTATGGCTGCCACAGTAATGGAGAAGTAGATCAGTAGGTGTGTGTACCCATGTCGGGTTGAGAGTTAAAAAAAAAAACTTTTTTGATGATTGGTTAAAATTCGTTTTTTTGACTTTAGTTACCCTTTAAGTATGGCTGCAACTGTAATGGAGGGGTAGGTCAGTAGTGTGTATACCTGTATCATGTTGGGGGTAAAAAAAACAAGTTTTGATTATTGATCAAAATTTGCTTTTTGACTTTAGTTACCCTTTAAAGTATGGCTGCCACAGTAATGGAGAAGTAGATCAGTAGGTGTGTGTACCCATGTCGGGTTGAGAGTTAAAAAAAAAACTTTTTTGATGATTGGTTAAAATTCGTTTTTTTTACTTTAGTTACCCTTTAAGTATGGCTGCAACTGTAAAACTATTTTTTATTGTGGATAAATCTAAATTAGTTTTTTTACTTTAGTTACCCTTTAAGTATGGCTGCCACTGTAATGGATAAGTAGATCAGTAGTGTGTGTACCTGGGTCTGGTTGAGGGGGTATGTCTTTTTTGTGTTTACAACCATAAAACTATCTTTTATTGAGGATAAATCTAAATTTGTTTTTTGACTTTAGTTACCCTTTAAGTATGGCTGCAAACAGTAATGGAGGGGTAGGTCAGTAGCTGTGTATACCTGTATCACGTTGGGGGTAAAAAAACAACGTTTTATGATTATTGATCAAAATTTGCTTTTTTGACTTTAGTTACCCTTTAAAGTATGGCTGCCACAGTAACGAATAAGTAGATCAGTAGGTGTGTGTACCCGTGTCAGGTTGAGAGTTAAAAACAAAAACGTTTTTGATTATTGATCAACATTTGCTTTTTTGACTTTAGTTACCCTTTAAAGTATGGCTGCCACAGTAATGGATAAGTAGATCAGTAGGTGTGTGAACCCGTGTCGGGTTGAGAGTTAAAAAAAATAAACTTTTTTGATGATTGGTCAAAATTCGTTTTTTTGACTTTAGTTACCCTTTAAGTATGGCTGCAACTGTAATGGAGGGGTAGGTCAGTAGCTGTGTATACCTGTATCATGTTGGGGGTAAAAAAACAAAGTTTTTTGATTATTGATCAAAATTTTGCTTTTTTGACTTTAGTTACCCTTTAAAGTATGGCTGCCACAGTAATGGATAAGTAGATCAGTAGGTGTGTGTACCTGGGTCTGGTTGAGGGGTATGTCTTTTTTGTGTTTACAACCATAAAATTATTTTTTATTGAGGATAAATCTAAATTAGTTTTTTTACTTTAGTTACCCTTTAAGTATGGCTGCCACAGTAATGGATAAGTAGATTAGTAGGTGTGTGTACCTGGGTCTGGTTGAGGGGGTATGTCTTTTTTGTGTTTACAACCATAAAACTATCTTTTATTGAGAATAAATCTAAATTAGTTTTTTTTTTACTTTAGTTACCCTTTAAGTATGGCTGCCACAGTAATGGAAAAGTAGATTAGTAGGTCTGGTTGAGGGGGTATGTCTTTTTTGTGTTTATAACCATAAAACTATCTTTTTTTGAGGATAAATCTAAATTAGTTTTTTTGCCTTTAGTTACCCTTTAAATATGGCTTCCATGGGGATGGAAAGGTAGTTCAGTAGGTGGGTGTACCTGGGTCTGTGTGGAGGGTTGGGGGTATCACCATTTGTATTTATGACCATGAAACAAACTGTTTTGAAATATCCACATTTAAGGATTATTACCATTATAGTCTATGGGAAAAAATGTCTGGAAATTCGCCGATAACGCCGTAACACTTCCGCGGATTCCTTAGCTAGAAGATAGCAACTTCTCCTATATGCCCCGCACATCTGTACCGAATTTCATGTCTCTAGCTCAAAAACTGTGGGAGGAGGAGGAAGAAGAAGAAGCAGCAGTAATTTGGCTTTTTCAAGCCAAATTAATTACGATTGTAATAGTGTATGGTCACCTTAACATACAGATACATAGGAAAGGGTAGAAGTGCCTTAGTAATAACCGGTGCAGTGTCAATAGTCCTATGCTGTGCAGTGCTCAGAGAGATAGGATGAGAGGTTAGATTTAAACTTATTTATTGAGGTATCTTGACATAGTGAGAGGGGAAGAGAATTCCAGAGGACGGGAGCCACAAGAGAAAAAGGTTTAAGGCGAGAGGAGGCAGCGTGAGTGGGGGTTCTGTATCAGAGATGTTTCTATGATGAGCGGAGGGTACAGGCAGGGACATATAGGGACATAAGATAAGAAATATAAGGAGTAGCAGAGCGAAGGGATTTGTATGTATGTATGTATAGCGCTGGGGACGCTGCACTGTACAGTAATAAAATACAATAAAGTCATATAAGGGGGATAAATACATAGATAGTTCAGTACAAAAATATATAAATGATATAAATAGAAGTGCTAGAGCTTTGCCATAAGAGGAAAGGAGGTCCCTGCCCCATAGAGCTTACAATCTAGTTAAATGATTTAAATTTTAAATGGCATTTAAAGGGCATGTCCACCCCGAAATTTAACTTTTGATATGTGGTAGGGCATGCTCCCCCAGCCCCAACCGCATTAATATAATTGTTAGAAAGTCCCCCGATTCTTACTTACCTGCTCTCTCTCCTCCGCTGCAGTGTTCAGGCCCTCTGCTTGCATGGAATTGAAAGCAGGGGGCGGGACCGGCAGCCGCGTCCGTGATTGGCTGAGAGGCAGGGAGGGCTGCACTGAGCATGCCTCAACCTTGATGAGGTTGAGGAAGTCTCAGGCACAGCATGAGTCACACACTGCTCCTACACAGCAGTTTCCTGGACTTTGGAGGGGCACAGCAGGGGAACTATTTTGAGCAGGAATGTAAGGTAAGGATTGTTTTAAACTACTTGATGTGGCCAGTAAGGGGTTAAATTTTAGTTTTGGGGGTGGACATGCCCTTTAAGTTATTTTAACCCCCTGATAAACTGGACTAGATACCTGTGCGTACATGCACTGCCAGGCCACACCTCCTGACCTCAATCACGTTACCTTGCCTAATCGGTACAGGATTGGCTAGAGACTGCTAGTGCGCATGACCTACTGTAACTGTATCCTTAGTAGTTTAGGACTGAGCATATGGAAAGAACATAACTGTCAAAGACCAAACTGTGTGATACAGATTACAGCTTTTATGTTAAGGTGCTCTGCCTTCTGATTCAGTGTTGTTCTGAGGCTTTATTTGGCCTTTAACATAGTAATGGAGGTTGTTATCAAGAGCCCCATCTTATTTTTCCTTTTAGAGCTATAGCCTCTTCCCAGTAAACCACTGTGGATGAAGCACGGATAAGGGCCCATCATGTTGTTTGTAATCAGCTTGAAAAAGGAACTAAAATGTTCTGAAAGCTTGCTATGATTATCTTAGTTAGCCAATGATTTTGTTTTTCCTGTAAAACCTTTTTCTCTGAAGCCGAAGGGGGACTCAGGCACAGCAGGGGGTTAAGTACTCCACCTCCAGGAGCAGACACTTGAAATTTGAAGACTTCACAGGCTCAGGTGCTCCTCCACTTACCTTATATAGCCCAGCACCTGAAACCTGCTTCAGTTTGTCCCAAAGATAGACAGCGAAGGAGTTAGTAATAAAACCTATAAACGTTCATTGGTGGTCTAGAGTGGCGGCAATACATGGCGGCCCGGCCGAACTTTAATCTATGTGTGAAGTGTGACCGGGAGAGGTATTGGGGTTATGGGTAGTGAGCCTCAACCAGATGGGTAAGGTCTAGCACTGTACTAGGAGCGCTCCGTAGATAGGACGCCATAGACTTTGTAGTGAGTAACATTTGCTTGTAACTTTGGGCATGTAAGCTCGCATATCAGCATTACATAGTAACATAGTAACATAGTAATTAAGGTTGAATAAAGACATTCGTCCATCAAGTCCAACCTATTCACTTTTTTTTTTTTTTTTTTTTTATTTATTTTTTTTAACCCTACCTAACAGTTGATCCAGAGGAAGGCAAAAAACCCCAGCTAAAAAAGGGGGGAAAAAATTCCTTCCTGACTCCAAACGGCAATCGGAAAGTATCCCTGGATCAACCAGATCTATATGCATTAATACCAGTAATTCTCAATATTTTTTAGTTTTAGAAACTTATCCAGGCCTTTTTTAAAGTTATTCAATGAACTTGCCATTACCACCTCTGCTGGAAGACAGTTCCACAGTTTCACCGTTCTCACTGTAAAGAAACCTCTCCTAACTTGAAGATTAAACTTCTTTTCTTCCAACCTTAAAGGATGTCCACGAGTCCTCTGATATGACCTATTAGTGAACAATGCACCAGAGAGTTCACTGTATGGGCCATTAATATATTTGTATAAGGTTATCATGTCCCCACGCAACCGCCGCTTCTCCAATGTAAACAGCCCTAACTTGTCTAATCTGCCTGCATATTCAAGCCCCTCCATTCCCCTTATTAATTTAGTTGCCCTTCTCTGAACTGCCTCAATTTCCAAGATGTCCCTTTTGTATATGGGATTCCAAAACTGCACCGCATATTCCAAATGTGGCCTTACCAGTGCCTTGTAAAGAGGGAGAATAATATTTTTCTCTCTTGATTCCATTCCCCTCTTTATACAAGACAATATCTTGCTAGCTCTAGCTGTTGCTACCTGGCATTGTTTGCTACAGCTAAGTCTGTTATCTACCAGAACCCCCAAATCTTTTTCCATTTCAGATGCACTTAACACAGAGTTATTTATGGTGTAGGTGGCACAGGGATTATTAAATCCCAAATGCATCACCTTACATTTATCAACATTGAATCTCATCTGCCATTCTGCTGCCCATTTTGATAATCTATCTAGGTCTGCTTGCAGCACTTGCACATCATTGGAAGTTTCCAAAGCTCTGCATAATTTAGTGTCATCAGCAAACACAGAGACCTTGCTCTCAATGCCCCCTTCTAAGTCATTTATAAACAGATTAAACAGAAGCGGCCCCAGTACAGAACCCTGAGGAACTCCGCTTAGAACTTTAGCCCACATAGATGTAGCTCCATTAACCACCACTCTCTGTTTGCGGTCCAATAACCAGTTCTCTATCCATGAACAAATGTTTTCTTCAAGGCCAACAGTCCTCAGTTTATACATTAGTCGCCTATGTGGCACAGTATCAAAGGCTTTTGCAAAATCCAAATATACCACATCCACAGCTGTGCCTGAATCTAACTTCTTACTCACTTCTTCATAAAAACCAATTAAATTTGTCTGGCATGATCTATTTCTCATAAATCCATGCTGACTACTACTAATAAGATAATCTCTGGAGACAAAGTCAAGGATATGATCCCTTAACAAAGTTTCCATCACCTTCCCTACCACTGATGTTAGGCTTACAGGTCTATAGTTACCAGGCTGTGAACGACTACCTTTTTTGAATATTGGTATTACATTGGCTTTTTTCCAATCCAGCGGCACATCCCCAGACAAAAGCGAATCTGAAAAGATGAGACACAGTGGTCTTGCTAGAACTGAACTAAGCTCTTTTAAAATCCTAGGATGCAATCCATCTGGTCCTGGCGCTTTATTGATATTAACTTTGTCTAATTGATTCCGTACCATATCCTCTGTTATCCAATGTGAAAACTCTTCATTTCCTCCCTGCACATTGTTACAATCCCTACTGTAAGGATTCTCAACAGTAAAAACCGATGTAAAAAAACGGTTTAGCAGATTAGCCTTTTCGGCATCCTCTACAACCACCTCAGCTCCATTATTTAATGGTCCCACATTCTCAGTCCTCATTTTTTTACCATTTATATACTTAAAAAACATCTTGGGGTTGGACTTGCTTTGTTCGGCAATCCGTGTTTCATTTTCTATTTTAGCTAGTTTAATTGCTTTCTTGCACTCTTTATTACAACTTTTGAAGTCCCTGTAAGCCTGTTCTGTGCCTTCTGCTTTCAAAATTTTAAAAGCCCTTTTCTTTTTTTCCAATTCTCTTTTTACCTGAGCATTAAGCCATGCAGGAGTGGACCTAATTTTTTTACACTTGTTTCCTAAAGGTACCGATTTGGAAATGTTATAGTTTAATATCCCTTTAAAAGTGGTCCACATCTGCTCAGTATCTTTACCTAGAAACAGTTCCCCCCAGTCTATGAGCAGGAGCGATTCCTTTAAAAGCATAAAATTAGCTTTCCTAAAGTTAAAAGTTTTTGTTAAGCCAGTGCACTTTAGTTTTCTGCAACCTATATTAAATGACACTATATCATGGTCACTATTCCCTAAGCTTCCCATTACCTTCATCTCCAAAATGAGCTCTGGGTTATTAGATATCACCAGATCCAACAACGCATTCTTTCTAGTAGGAACTTCTACCATCTGTGAAAGAAAATGCTCATATAGGAAATTTAAGAACTTTATACCTTTTGAGGTGCTGGCAGTTCCATTACTCCAATCTATTTCAGGGTAGTTAAAATCCCCCATAACCAGAACATGCCCCATACCAGCAGCCTTCGCCAACTGCATATGGAGATTCATTTCCACCTCTTCCCCGGCATTTGGCGGCTTATAACACACTCCAACAATTAATTTACCTACCTTCTTGCTTCCTGTACACAGTTCCACCCATAATGTTTCTGCCGCATCGTTTGCTCCCCCATCTATTCCATCTTTTAAATTTGGCTTCAATTCCTGTTTAACATACATACATACTCCTCCTCCTTTCTTATTAACTCGGTCATGTCTAAATAAGGAGTACCCTTCAATATTTACTGTCCAGTCGTGTGAATCATTAAGCCATGATTCTGCTATACCAATTACATCATACCTTTCCTTTAACGCTATTATTTCAAGTTCGCCGGTTTTTCCAGCCAGACTCCTTGCATTTGTAAACATACATTTTAGATTATCAATTGATTTACTTCCATACATGGTCGTACATGCCTCCTTATCCTCTATGCTCCCCCCTCCTCCTTCTCCTCCCTCCGTTGTGTTACTAGCCCCCAGATCCCTAACTTCTCTATCTACCCCTGTGTAGTTAAACGTTCCCTCCCCCCCCATACCTAGTTTAAAATCTCCTCCAACCCCCTAGCCATCTTCTCCCCCAAAACAGTTGCACCACCACCATTGAGGTGCAATCCGTCACTACTAAAGAGCCTGTAGCCAACAGAAAAGTCAGCCCAGTTCTCTAAAAACCCAAACCCCATCTCCTTACACCACTCCCTTAGCCACGCATTTATACTCCTGAGCTCCCGTTGCCTCCCTAGCGTAGCACGTGGCTGCGGTAGTATTTCTGAAATCACTACCCTGGAGGTCCTTGCTTTTAACTTGGCCCCTAATTCTTGGAAATCATTTTTAAGGACCTCACCTCCACCTCTAACTTTGTCATTGGCACCAATGTGAACCAAGACCGCCGGGTCACTCCCAGCCCCACCCAATAATCTGTCTACACGATCCACCACATGTCGAACCCTAGCACCAGGCAGACAACACACTGTTCGGCATGCAGGGTCCTGGCGACAGATTACCCTATCTACCCTTCTAATAATAGAATCCCCTACCACTACCACCTGTCTATCCTTCCTAGCCCCCAGTTCTCCCTCCCTTGTATTGGAGATGGCCGTCCCCTGGGTGCTCAAGGGAAAGGCCCGCTCCATACATGCTGCTTCCGAGCCATCGTCCTCCACATCTTCACCTAAAACGGCAAATCTGTTGGGATCGACCAGCTGGGAAGAAGCCCCCCTATCCTTCCGTCCCCTACTTCCCCTGGTGACCCTTACAAATCTATCTTCCTTCTCCACCTTATCTGCCCCATCTCCACCCACCAGTTTACTGGCCCCTGCCAGTACCTGCATTTCCCCCAGGTTTGCCAAGTCCTGCAATGCTGCAAGTTTACCCCTTAGATTCTGTACCTCAGATTCCAGATGGGCAACCCACTCACATCTGACACATACATAGGTCCCCTGGGGCGGCTGCTCCAAGATCCCATACATGCGGCAGGATGCACATTGCGCGGCCCCAACAAAACTGTCCATACTAAACAGCAATACACAGCAGAGACACAGCAATACACAGCAGAGAAATAGTGTTGTTCTTAAACGCTTTCTTGTTTTAAACGCTTTAGTTTTTTAACGCTGTCAATTCTCTTAAAAACAGAAAAAGAGAAAAAATTATTTGTCTCTTTAAAACAGGAAATCGCTCAGAGCTAATCGCTCATGGGACAGGCCTTAAATGAGGTTCAAAACCAACCAGAGCCAACAGGCCTCAGCCAATTTAAACCAATTAGTTACACCCCCATCCAATCAGAGAGAGAGAGAGAAAAAAAAAAAAAAACTTTCCTTGTCTCCTACCAACCCCGCTCCACAGGTAACAGTGTTTTTTAAACACAAGTATTGTTTTAGTAATCCAGTGCTTTGAGTTTACTCAAACAATTCCTACCACCTTATTCAAGCAGTAGTAGTAAAAAAAAATAAAAATACACTAGTGATTAATTACTACACAGGCACCCTCTAGAAATAAATAGTGTAGGTTAGTACATTTACTAGGCTGCAACACACAGTAATAAAGCTTTAGTTTTTTAACGCTTCAATCTCTTAAAAACAGAAAAATCTCTTTAAAACAGGAAATGCTCAGAGCTAATCGCTCATGGGACAGGCCTTAAATGAGGTTCAAAACCAACCAGAGCCAACAGGCCTCAGCCAATTTAAACCAATTAGTTACACCCATCCAATCAGAGAGAGAGAGAAAAAAAAAAAAAACTTTCCTTTGTCTCCTACCAACCCCCGCTCCACAGGTAACAGTGTTTTTAAACACAAGTTTTGTTTTAGTAATCCAGTGCTTTGAGTTTACTCAAACAATTCCTACCACCTTATTCAAGCAGTAGTAGTAAAAAAAAATAAAAATACACTAGTGATTAATTACTTACACAGGCACCCTCCAGAAATAATAGTGTTAGGTTAGTACATTTACTAGGCTGCAACCACAGTTAATAAACGCTTTAGTTTTTTAACGCTGTCAATTCTCTTAAAACAGAAAATCTCTTTTTAAAACAGGAAATCGCTCAGAGCTAATCGTCATGGGACAGGCCTTAAATGAGGTTCAAAACCAACCAGAGCCAACAGGCTCAGCCAATTTAAACCAATTAGTTACACCCCCATCCAATCAAGAGAGAGAGAAAAAAAAAAAAAAACTTTCCTTTGTCTCCTACCAAACCCCGCTCCACAGGTAACAGTGTTTTTTAAACACAAGTATTTGTTTTAGTAATCCAGTGCTTTGAGTTTACTCAAACAATTCCTACCACCTTATTCAAGCAGTAAGTAGCACTGCATTAGCAGTGCGAATGAAGCATATGTATGGCTTTGAACTTAACATCTACTGTGTTTGCATCCGGTGACCGCATGTACCAGCAATTTTAGTTGTGTGTGTTTTGTGGTTGGGGAAGGAGAGGTGTTACAAGGGCACTTTATGTCTAATCCGGTGTAGTCTGCCAGGCTGCTTGTACTAATACGATCAGAGTGATGATACTGTGCCTGCTATATGTTGTGGGCGATAACATCGGCACTACCCATAATGATACGGTCAATGTATCTATGGGTAGGTGATCTGAACTGACCTGAGAATATAATTAACTCAGCTGTGCATAATCTGTAATTTAGTTGGGGTTTTTTTGGCAACAAGCTCAAACTTGAATACGGAGTAACTACACTAATCAGAAACTAGTTTAACTAACCTAAGGGAGGGTCATGCCTTCGGCTTCAGAGAAAAAGATTTTACAGGTAAGAACAAAATCTCTTTTTCTCTTTCAGCCTAGGGGGACGTCCCAAAGTCCCAACCAGCACAGGGTGGGCAGAAGATTTAAACATCTGCAGCTTATCAGGGAGTTGACAGCCTCCGCTGTAAACGTTGTCTGAGGCTCCTGTTCGGGAGCGTCGCAGTCTACCTCACCTTCCTCGGGGACGTAGTCATCCTCTTGGCTTGGGTCCTCAACCGTGAATGGAGCTGGCTTCTGTGATCTGGAAGGTCTGCAATCCCTGTCTGAAGTCATAAGATTGATGGACCTGGGAAATAGAAGCAGACAGAGAGGACACAGAAGAGGCTAGGGACTTAGCCCATGCCGGTTCATACTCGTGAGGGGTCCCGAGGGTTGCACCTTGAGTAGACCCTGTAGATGCATTTTTAAGTGAATCTAAAGATTCATGGATCGGACCTTGCCCACTAGGGTTCTTGATCGACTGCACTACAAGCAGAGAGTGCTTCTTGGGCGACATTGCATGAGGCGCACCTTGGCCCAGATTGGCCTGAGGGCAATTTTACTTGACAGGGGATTACACACACATAGATTGGAGACTGGTTTTTATCACTTTGGGAGGGGGGGGGGGGGAAAGAAGGACAAGGACTAGAGGAAAAGACTAGGCCTCACAAGAATAGAAGTCCTGCACTGTAATAAATAACTACAGAGATACCCGTCTTAGAAGAAGAAAGTAGAGGGAATATCTGTTGTATTCAATTAGATCAACTGGACTTGAAGTTTAGTTCTTGAAGACATTTCGCTAGTCATCCGACTGGCTTTCTCAATTCAGAATGACTTGAGTGACTTGTGACTGGTTCAAGAGGTGTTAAGGAGGTCATTTATGTGAAAATAAAAAAACCAAGCCTAAATAGAGGTGGGGGGATTCGACACCAACTGTCTGCCATGTACAATGCTGTTTTGACACCTTACTCTGGGCGTTCCTATAACACCCTCTTAACCACTATCCAATCACACCCTTAACACTTGGCTGTGATATGCCAATTGGGATTTTCCAGGGTACATAATTGCCACAGATTTGTGTACAAGTCATTATGAATTGAGAAAGCCATTCGGATGACTAGCGAAACATCTTCAAGAACTAAACTTCAAGTCCAGTTGATCTAATTGAATACAACTAATACATTGTTGTATTCAACAGAGACCATGACCTGGATGAATGAGAACCTTCACAAGCAAAGTAGAGGGAAAGCAGAAAAAAACATAAGGGGAGATTATTAGCCCTTAAGCCTGGAGAGGTCCGGAGCAGAAGCCGAGATCTAGAAGAGTGCAATGAGCAGACCGGTCGATAGCAGAGAGGGAAGCCGGAAGTCCCGCTCCCAAAGATGAGCGCCCAGAGGAAAGTTCCTGCCAGCCGGGAGAAGCTCCTGCCCCCTTCCTTAAGGACCTTCTAAGAGGTGCATAAACTCCTGAGCAGACACTTGAAGAACTGAAGCGGGCTCCTGGTGCTGGGCTATATAAGATAAGGGGAAGAGCACCTGAGCCTGTAAAGTCTTCAAATTTCAAGTGTCCGCTCCTAGAGGTGGAGTACTTAACCACCTGCTGTGCCTGGGCCCCCTAGGCTGCAAGAGAAACATATTCTAAAACATCTCTGATGAAGGTGCACCTGTGGCACCCAAATGTTTATGTGATGGAGTTTGCCTGTTGCTCTGTTATCACCCGTATGTGAAGCCTGTAAAGCATGTAGGGTGTGCAGTGTTCCCGAATATTTTTGTTGTTGAAGCATTCATACAGCTTAAGTATATATCTACATTGTATGTAAGTTAAGCAGATTTGTTATCAGTCATAAATAAAGAAAATCTTTGCAGAACTACACAGTAAACTGTAAATAAGTTGTCTGTATACAGATAAATCTAGCCATGTAAAAAAATCTACATACGTTTTATTCCAAAAATGTTGTCAGTCCAGGGGCACTTGAGCGATCACTAAAGGCATCTAAGAGCATTGGTAGCAAATTATATAGGCCTGCTGGTCTGTAAAATTATGCTTAATTGTATAGCTTATTTGTACATGTATGTTGGATGAACAGTATCTTAGATTTGTATGTTTTATTTGTCACTCTTGAATCCAAATTTCCCACTGAAACTGCACAGAGATATTCCAGTAACAAGGCATCAGAGAGATTCAATAAAAGTGCTTATCATTAAAAATGGTGCTAATTTTGCACCAACCAAGCAGACATTAGCTTTCAAATGTTAAATAAGATCCGATGGTTGGAGCAAATTTACCGGTAGCACCATTTTTAATAAGAACTTTTTGAATCTCCCTGATAGTATTAGGATCCATAGACCGTGGAATGTTTTCTACTGGTGACAAATTTGAACTCTCTATTTCTGGAGGAAAGATTGAACATATGCTTGTAGAATAAAATACTAGCGAGTTGCACAATGTATTTATTTTGTGGGCCAAGCTGCCTATGAAGGGCTCCCCACTTTTTTTTTTTTAAATCTTAATAGACATCTTAGAAAAAAATTAAAAATAAATCTAAAGTTCGGGAGGATTAAAGTAGCAATACAGGAAGCTAGATAACTGCCTTGTCTTTACCAAAAGTTCTGGGGGGGGGGGGTTTGTTGTTTTTTTAGTTCTACTTTAAAGGCCTGGCAAAACACGGCAGTTTTCTTTCCAATATATATGTTGGTAACAATTGTTTGTGCAGGTAGGTGTCATATGCAACTTGGGAGTTAAGAGGCTTCCCTAGATGTTGAAGAACTGTCTAAATCGCACACACTACCTGGTGCTTCTAACCAGACCATGCTCTTACGATGCAGTATCTGCTATAAAGTGGTTACTGCACTACAGAAGTGTGGTCAAGAAAACATTACCCCTTTGATAAAACCAAGGGGGAAAAATTCAAAATGTTTTTTTATTAAAATACTATTTAAACAGCAGTTATTTATTTGGTTTTTACACAAAATTGTGTGCATTCTAAGCAGCAGGTGTCAAGGCTTCCTTTAATATTAATCGCGGACAGTGATTCACAATGTCAGGACACAATGGTGTGTCCTGGGAAAACCAGAAGCGTGTTTTTAAAATGGATATAAATCATCAGGGTTATTCAATAAAAGGTCTTATTGTTTAAAATGATGCTAATTTTGCCCCAACCAATCAGATCTTATTTAACATTTGTAAGCTAACATCTGATTGGTTGGGGCAAAATTAGCACGATTTTAAACGATAAGAACTTTTATTGAATAACCCTGCATGTTTTTGCTAGTCTAATGTCACATGTGTGTAACTTTACACTACACTGATTAAACCACAATCTATTTTACTGCAAATTTTATAAAATACTTTAAACTGCACAAGAATCCATCATTAAAAAAAAACGCCACAGAAATGTTTTATTACCAAGTATGCCACAGTCCGAATACATTTGACAACCACCAACCTAAGATATTATTAAAATAAAATTTTAATTGTGAAGCCATACAGATAATGTAAAGGTATTCCTTTTATTCTTCCTCCCCAATTGTGGTCACGGATAATATGTAATTAACATACATTTATGTTCCTCTTTTAGGAATAAACCATGGGACCCAGCATGTAGTTACATGGTAAGTCCAGATAAACAAGACAAAAAGGATAAACAGGACTAAACCATTTTAGCAAGCTGTAGGCAGAGGACCTAAAATATGCCCCCTCCCTTATGGAAGCTAGTTAGAGGATTAACCACCCATGGGAGATTACGTTTTTTGCAGAGCACATCCTCCCATAGGTTTACGCACACTCCAGGAAGGAAGTGGGGACAAACAATAGTGACAGCCTGGAGATAACTAAACCTTCTATAGTAGTATTCAACCTGGTCCCAATAGAAAGAATGATTTTGTTTCCCTTTAAAGGCAACCTATACAAACAAATAAAAAGTGACCATTCACCTGACAGCCGCAACCAGGAAGTAGTGCGGCTGTCAGCACAGAAACCCTTTGCTCCTTGTTTTTGCTTTACAGGAGAATCTTTGAAATTTAAGAATATTGCGAAACATAGGTTTGGGGCGGAGTTTAACATTTTAAAGCAAACTTTTTTGGGGTGGACTTGCCCTTTAGTTTTACGATTCAGAAAAAACCCACTAAGATCTTTGCTGAAACAAGAGTTTCGGCAAAGATCTTAGTGCATCAGTCTATACTTTAAAATGGAGGGGGGGAAAAGAATGTATTTTATCACAGTAAATGATTGTGAAATCATTGATGGATTTGCAATCTAATTGCACTTGTCCCCAAAACAATAAAAAAAATCTTGCAGAGAACTTCTCAAAAAGGACTTGCACACACTGACAATCGGCATTTTGTCATAGCTGCCATGGATCCTCCCCCAGTGTTATTTTATATAACACGGATACATTCAGCTTCTAAAGTTTGTCTATTTGTCCTCGCAGTACACTATTTTCATTTTCGAAAATACATTATATGAACTGCAGAACACACAAACCTCACTGAGGTCCGTAATCTGAGTTTCAAAAACCAATAAAGTCTAGGTAAAAACAATACACTTTTATTCTAGAAGTCGCAAAGAAGTATCAAAATGAAAACAAAGCAGAGGGAGAGACGGCTGCATATTTAACAGGCATAAAGGGTGGATTGTTTTTTGATGGTTGCAAAAGAAAAAGCCCTATGAACTGACGTTAAGACAGGCAGACGAGTAGAGAGAGGATACTGTTAGGAATTTAAGAGTCTTCCTCATTGGCGCTGTCTCCTTCATCTTCACCCTCTTCTGTTTCTTTGTCACCATCTTTAATTTCTTCAAGCTAAAATAAAGAATTTTGCAATGTTAACATTCCAAGACCTTGTATACCTGTCATGATACACACACACACACACACACACACACACACTATTGCTTTAATAAATAAGCCCTAATCCCCAAGTTTTAGTGCACAATCACACTGGGGCAGCACAGCCAAATCAGGTCAGCTAAAAAGAAGTTGCCTTCGTTCAATAAAATTGTTCAATGCTGTTGTGATAGAGGACACCACAGCCAATGACTAATGAGTCTACCTGGGGGTGTGTCCATTCAGCACATTGAAAGCTCAGGAAAGCATGCCCCTAAGGCTCTCTGATTTTCACTGCACTGTTGAAAAGTGGGAACTTGCCGGTATCGATCTTTGAGATTATGAGGAACTGATCTGGGGTCTGTAAGTCAAACAATTTCAGGGTTTGGAGATCCTACTGTTATCGAAATAAGTGGTTTACAAACTTTTACAGCCCATGGGTCAACATACCCTTCAGTACTACTAGGATGTCAATTACATAAACACATCACTCTGCTAAAGCTTTGCATAATTAGACTGAGGTAGCAGACTGAAGGTGACCATAGAACGCTATGATCGCAGACAAACCATCTGTGGATCGTATAATCAGTGTCCAGCAAAATATTTTCCAAACAGGCCTGGTAGGAAAAAAAAATATCGTCCGACCGTACGATACATGGATCCAACATGAGCCCTTAGATTATATTGGATCAGTGTGAACCAAATACCACATTAATAGGTGCCATAAACCTCTAATATGAGGTGGTGCTGGGGACAATTACTTGATTCTAACATATACACATCTGTGGCCCACAGACAGGCCCCAAAGTTCCCCACAAGTAGCACTCATGGCTTTCCCTTTATATATCTACTTGCAGCACTGAGACTTACCTCAGTGTGTTGCTGCATATAAAACTGTATTTTAATTGCGACACTCATATTTTACGCATCAAAAATTACAAAGGTAAATACCAACATATCAAATACCTAGTCACCCACCTACATAAGTATACTATAAAAACAAGGCACACGGCTAACACATATTTGTCAAATAGGCCCCTAAATTAAGATAAAAATGTCTACGTTTAAATTGAACAGTTCCATAGAGTTAGGGCTACTAGCAGTCAGTACCAGAAATGATTGTGGATACCAGTTTTACAGTCTGGTGTTGCTTATTAGCACAATAGAAGGGCATTAATTTGTAATCCAAATTGAGAGAAAATAAATTCAGGGAGCTCACATAAAAGCACCTATATTAACAAGGGAAATGGAGGGTGTATTGTTAGCCAACAGATAAGGACACAAGGACATGAAGCTAGGAAATATTTCTTTACAGGGAAAATGGTAAAATTGTGAAACAGTCTTTCCAGCCAATGTGGTAATGGTGGGTTAATTTGGTGGCTTGCTATTTCAATAATGTCTATGTTCATTACATTTGAATAAATGATAGAAATGGTTTTGTGGGGACTTTATATACAAGAACATCCCACTGTAAGAAATTGCATAGCCAGGAATCTTTCAAACCATACAAGCTTATTTAGCTAAGCAGAAACTATTTACAAAGGTCTTAATTTTATATTGACCTTTCAGAACAAGGGAAACTTTAATTGCACTCTTTTACAAACTGATAAATGAACAGATATACAAAGCCTTACATTCAAATACACACATTTAAGATTAGAAATAGTTAAGATGCTTTTAAGTAAAATACATCAAATTGGCTTTCTGATCTTGAGAAGAGATGTCTTAAATGGCAAACAGGACTTGTTGCTAAAAACAAAATAAGAAGAGACTTAAGCAGGGTACACACCATAAAATAATTCGGCTCGACCGGTATTTCAGTGTTTCAGTCGGTGGGTCCGAAATATTGTATGGTGGCTCCGACCGATCGCCGAGCGTTCCTTCGTCCGCATCGGAAGAAAGCACGATCGGACGAGTCGGAAAACTATGACCGTCGGTCAGGAGGAAAAATTGAAACGTGTGTACCTAGCTTTACAGAACACAGGAATATGCTAAAAAAATGTTTAGAAATAACACGGCATAGCTACAGTACCACACATACACTGTTAGAATATCCACTGCTCTTACCGCATCTTCTCCCTGATCATCATCATCAAGCAAATCTCCTTCCTCTGCAGAGTCTCCTGTTTCTTCTGGCAAAGACTTTATACTAATCTCTTCTTTCTTAGCAGATGTGCCACTTTGTTCTTCATCCAATTTAGAATCTATTCAAAATTGAAGACAGAATTTGAATAGTGAAACTGGCCACATCTACACTCTGCCCATTAAAATAGATTAGGATTATATTATTTCTAAACTTAGGAATCAATTTAGGAGATATTATTTACAGGGCACTGCATAGCTAGTTTTAGAGCAAGGAATACGTATCCATTTAAGGGTATCTCCACCCTGAAAGTAAATTCTTAATATACTGTAGTGCACCCCGGCAGACATGTAGGGGTCCAGAGGGGGGTGAAGGGCACCCCTGTGCATGTCACATTCCTCCAGGAGGAAGCAGAAACCTTTTCACACAGAGGTCATACTCTTCAGTTTCCTGGACTTTGGACAGGCACTGCAGGAGAACCATATGGAGCAAAGATGTAAGGTAAGGATTTTTTTTTAAGGGCATGTCCACCCTCAGATCACTTTTATATGTTGTAGCAAGCACTATTCCAACCCCAACCGCTATGTTTATTTGTTAAAAAACCGATCCCAACATTACTTTCCTTCATCCCCCCGACGCTGTAATCTCGGGACTCTGCTAGCTGGAACTTTAAGAAGGGGGCCGGACCTGCCTCTCAGCCAATCACGGATGCGGCTGCAGGCATTACAGAATGCCAGGGAAATGAAGGAAAGTAAGTAATGTTCGGACCTTTTTTTTTTTTAAAATAAACATAGCGGTTGGGGGTGGGATAGGGACCACTACACTACAGCAAAGGGGTTTTGAGTTAGGGGAAGGGAGGGATAAATTGGAGGGAGGGCTTCACTGCGCATGACAATTTTCCTAGAGGAGAAGTAAGAGGCAGAAACCTTTTGGGACACAGCCAGGCTCCTGCTTTTCACTTTTTGGGACTTTGCAGAGACATTGCAGGGCAGCCATTTGGAGCAAAGATGTAAGATAAGGATTTTTCAAGACTACACAGTGGGGCCAGTAGTGGGTTGAAGTATAGTTTTGGGGGGTTGGACATGCCCCTTTAAAAAGCTAGTTGCCAGGTTAAAATTTTCATTGGTTATTGGCTGCTATGATTTGTCCAGAGCAGATTGTTAAACAAGTGTATAGAAAGGATGAGGTAAAATGTATTTTCACATTATTCTTCTGGGAGGTGGATTGGCTTATGCATGGTTTATACACAACATTAGGTATGAGGGGTTAAATGGATAAAATACAGATAATACAAATTTGGCAATCTTACCTTGTTTAGACTGCTCACGCTCAATTCTCTCTAGACTTTCCAAGAGAGAGTCTACTCTCTGCTTTATCTGACTGAGCTCTTTCTTGATGGTCTGAAGGTCATCTCCCTTTACTAAAAGATAAAAAGTTTTTAAGCAAAACTGTGAAATTAATACTTTAGAATATCAGTCTATTAAAAAAGCAGGTCTATTTATAGAACAATCATACTCACCTCCCCCTATCCTCTCCTCACTACCTTATGAACCCAGGGTGAGGACCTGAACCACTTGGTAAATTTAACGTGCCAAGTTATACTTACTGAATTATTCCTTTGTCGCTCAAGTCTATTACAGTGTTTGCAGGCTGTCCGTGATCCGGCTAACAGGAAGACACGCTTTTTGCATATCGTGTCTTTCTATTGGTCCTGTCACTCACAGTCTGGAAGGCAGAGTTCAGACCGGAGCGACATGGCAATCTTTAGGTAAGTATAACTGGACATAGAAAGTGTACACAGGGTTCTCGCCCTGGGTACTAGAAAGGGGGATGGGTGTATTATAGGACTATATGTGTCCTTTAAATATGGTGAGCTTTACTCACATTTACTTGATTTTGATGATCCACCTCGCTGGCCACTCTTTGAGTTAAATCCGCTCTTTCCACGCCGAGATGTGTTTCCAGAAACTCTCTGTCGTTTAGATGGCACTACTGCCCGAGCAACTGGAGGAGGGGGAGGCACTCTTGTTGCAGAATAGCTACAAACCCATAAAAATGAACTAAATAAATAAACCATTCTAAGAGTGTTATAAAACCTTTAAATTTCCAATGAAATTAAACTTGGGGAAAAAAACAGGAATATATATTGGAGTGCTATTCCCCAAAAGTTCAAATATATTACATACATTAAACATGACAGTGTTTTAATATAATTTGCTCAAAGGGAAAAGTTGCAATTAAATACCTGTCATAATAATCTCTCTGAAAATCATACTCCAAATCAAAGGAAGACCTAATAGAAGATAAATTTGGGGGAAAGGTTTCAATTAAAATGAATGAGCAAGGACACATTTGTTCTCCCGCACCATAAAAAAAATATATATATATATATTAACAATTTTAGACTGTTAAGGTGCCCATACACCACGTAAGACAGACAGATGCCCAGTCTCTCATAAGATAAATATCCAATCTATCTAGAACTGCCTAGCCCGTTCTTTCATACAATCAATTTGAGATCACAAAATAATTGGGTCACTTAGGAACATCTCAAGATAAAAACTGCTGCCTGTAAAAAGTGGTCTTTAGACATTAGATAGATATCTCAAATCTATCTAATGTCTGCCTAGTGTATGGATAGCTAAAGTTCTGTGTAAAAAAAAACAAAAACAACAAAGTTGACCGTGATCTAATACAAAAAAACCCAAAAAACAACCATACCCATACATATCTGCTGCTGATCGTTTCACTCCCCCTTTGCCTCTGTTTGCTTTAGGTTCAGCTGCTAAATTAATGTCTGAAAGCAGGAAAACAAATAAATCAGTAAAACAGACATTGTTCCTTCCAACAACAGCTTAAAATAGAACCTTATAAAAGGCTTTGCTTTATTTTTAGCAGACCATTTCTACACATGTATTTAATTATACTTGACTATTTATTACGGACAGCTACAAAATGTAGACCTATTTTGTTAACGATACCATAAAGAAAGTTATATAATTTTTTTACTACATAAGCGCGGTTTAAAAACAGCTGCACTTGGAACCTACAGTACCTAGAAGGGCTGGGAGGGTGGGGGGTCCGGTCCAGAAACTTGCATGGGGGGCCAGGGCCCCTGCAGTTTCACTGCTGCTACAGATCTAGCTAATTGCAAGTAAGAATGGGAGGCAGGAGTAGTATCTCATTTGTTCTAGTACCGTATATACTCGAGTATAAGTCGAGATTTTCAGGCTGTAAAATCAGCCTGAAAACTGAACCTCGACTTATACTCGGGTCAGTCACTAACTTGTTAGAAGAATCCGGCTGCCGCATCTCCTGATCGTCGCATACACTGACGTCACTACTCGGCGCCTGTCTTACTTCCCGGTGCCGAGTAGTGACGTCCGTGGATGCGACGATCAGGAGATGCGGCAGCAGGATTGGACTGGCATACTAGGGTACCACGGGAATCCCCGGTGGGCCCAGGACCTTTGGGGCCTTATCCTTCAGAGCAGAGCTAAATTATTAAATGACTGCTCCTCTGGGCCTGGTCTGGCCTGCTGCCAGTCATGGGTGGCTGCTGCTGGGGGATAATAGTGGGGGTCTTGATGGGCCTCTGTAAAGGGGGGGTGGTTAGGAGTATGTAGTTATGGGGGTACTGCTGCTGTAAATAATGTTGTTTATGTGTGTATATTTGTGTGTGTGGTGTTAGGGGATATAGAATTAGGGATTACTGAAAACAATACAGAATCAGGAGGATGGTACCAATTGTTAAATAGATTTTTTTTTATTGTTGAGGCTTTAGTTGCCCTTTAAATGGACAGAATTCCCATACAGTAATAGCCATACTGGATATGGTTATTACCCTATGGGACTACTGTATGGGAATTCTGCTGTCCATTTAAAGAGCAACTAAAGCCTCAAAACAATAGAGCCAGAAGGCAGTAGTGGTCATAATTTCTACCCTCGACCTCGGGTCAATCACTTTTACTCATTTTTAGGTAAAAATAGGTACCTCGACTTATACTCGAGTATATACGGTATATTATGCATTTGATTTTTTTTTGATTTTTTTTACTTTTTTAAGTGACCTTTTAACTCGTGCAACTTATTTTCAGCAAAAAGGCTGCTAAACAGCCAGCAACATACAAACTAGTACATAATAAAGTATTGCTTGTTTAGAAAAATACAGATAGTAATGCAAGACTAGTTTTATATAACAAAATTAAAGTCAGCAACACCAATAAATACTGAAAGTCTGAAAAAGTGGACTTTTTTGTTTTCCAAGTTCTAACATTATTTGTGTAGTTACAGTAATATATTAGTTATAAAAATTTATAACTTTAAAAAATGATGTCAGGTTCTGGGACAAACATGACTGTCAGATATTACCACTTGCATTTTCAGAAATAAAAAAAAAAAAAAAAGAGCGAGAGAGAAAGAAAGAAGATTTTAAATGAGCTGCCCTTTTATATCCTATATAAATAAGAGAAGTGAGGAAGTGACTGCACTGATTGCACTAGTAAAAGATTTAATGCTGTGTACAAATCCCTTAGGAAATACAAGTGATGCATCTTTAAATTAGTAGTTTGTTTTTTTAAGTAAGAAAATTATTTTTTTCTAGCCTATTCTCCACTAATATAAAAATCCATGCATGAAGCATATTATATAAGTAAAGTATTAAGACTAATGAGGTTCTGATTACAATAACTATATTTTAGACCATGGTGGAAGGATTATTTGACATAAAAAGACAGTCAATTTAACTTTTCTAGGTATCCAGTTACATAGGCTTCAAAATAAAAGCTGTAAGTTTTGAATGACTTAAGCTGGTATACACAGTACAGATTTCTGAAAGATGAAAGACAGGATCTGCAAGATCCTGTCAGCCATCTTTCAAAGATCTGCATACACACAGCCCCAAACATTCTCCCTATGAACATCATAGGGAGAATGCTTGGGACTGCGTTTCCATCGGCCACAATTGACTCCTCTATTGGGGGGGTCTAGCGTGGCCGCTGAAAATTTTCGGTCATTCCCGAACGAGCGTTCGGAAACGGAGGTACACACAGTAGCGATAAAGCCCCGATACTGTCGGATCCAACAGTATCGGGGCTTTATTGTTACTGTGTGTACCCAGCTTTATTCAAAGTGCATTGGCTACATGGCTCCTGGGATTTGTCCAGTCCTATTTTATACTCAAATATCCCTTAATGACTTACCCAGAACCTGTCCTGCAATCATGCGGCCATCTTCCCCAGCCACAGCTGTACGGGCATTACGTTCATTGGCAAACTGCACAAACGCATAACCCTTGTGTACTGAACATCCAACAATCTTGCCATATTTAGAAAAAATGGCTTCCACATCTGTCTTTTTTACTACGAGCGTGTTAAGGTTTCCAATAAACACACGCGAATTTAAAGACCGCGGATCTGTTTTGTTAGTAACATTGCTTGCCATAGTTCGATCCAGGGTTGCAACCTACAGGAAAGAGTACAATAAGTGTGTAGGAAGACTCACACAGACTTAAAGTAGTTGACGGCCAGTTTTCACAGGCATTTAATTTTTTGGACAGAATAGGTGGTGTTTGGGGTCAAAGCTTTACCTATCTTATAGGGTGAGCCCAAACAAAAGCTTATAGCCATAAATAAATCTCTAATTTTATTTACAATCTAGAAACAGTGCAGTTGATTAAAACTGCTATAAGCCACTTATAAAACTACAAATGACAAGGACAGAAACGGGATGAATATGTTGTGGAGTTAAATGCAGATTTAAAGGAGAAAGAAACTTTGAAAGGAGAAGTTAAATTATTCCTATAGATCTACTTCCGCTATGCATTATCAGAGCTATTAGCCTTATACTTCACAGGGGTATGTACTTTACTGGAACCATACCCTCTTCTGGACATCCAAATGTCATTGAAAGCCATATCTTTCAATAAGCCTGGCAGCTTGTGTAACATGCAGTGGGCTTCAGACTGAGAAAAGGCTATCCACTTGGCACATACAGTGGGGATGCTGCGGATATATGCTAAACAGAAGGAGGATAGGATAATGGCTTTACAGTTGTAAAAAATATTGACCTAGGACATGTCCATCTCCCCCCCCCCCCTCCTCAAAACTCGATCACAATGCTTACTTTGGTCTCCAGTGTTCCTGAACCAAGAACTTCAGTACTAATTCCGCAAGTCCCTCTTTTAAATGAATCTGCCTGCACTGATGGCTTTACAAGCTTGCTCAGCCAAACAGGAGGCAGCTCAGTTAGTCACCGACACGGCCCAACAGCTAATACCCAGAAGGGCCAGTGAAAATATGGACAGAGATCTCTGTTCAGAAATGTCAGGGACCAAAGTAAGTATTGTGATGTTAGGGTGCGGGTCCGGGCTATGTTTGTCAAATTTACTGTGGGTGATGGTAGACATGCCCTTTAACTTTAAAAGTTTACTTCTCCTTTAATTTAAGTTAAAATCAGAAAAGAAGTACTCAAAATAGGATTCTGTATTACCTTTCTTCTTATCTGCCTTTACCATTAAGACAGGAGATGTGATGCCCAATTGATCTTGCAGAGTCGTTTGCTGCTGCGTGCCAGTAAAGGGGCAAAAAGATGGAAGGAAAGGACTAGGAAGGGGTAGGAGCTGAATGGAGGGAAGTTAGCTAGCAAAAGTTCCAGAGCCCATATAAACTATGTTAAAACAGGGAAAGTATTCAAGGGGTATCTGTCCAAACAGCACTTCTAAATGCAAGCACATCATAAAGCAAAAATGTTTTTGATGAAAATCCTGACTAATGCTAGTTAAAACCAAAAACATAGCATAAAAATATTTAAACACCACAATTAGCTCCTTTTGTCTAGATGGCAGTACTTTAGGGGAGAAAAAAAATATGTTACAATTTTGCATAAAAATATGGACATCTCACAATTGAAAAGGATAGAAAGCCTCTCCTTAACAATCCACCCCCACCAGGAAAAATAAAAAATAAAAAAAACAGTGAGAAAAATAATCATCTGTACCAATACTTTAGACAATCATAAAAAAAAAACCAAAACAAAAAAACCGAAAAATAAAACAATTAAAAAAAAATTAGATATACAGCAACATGTTAAAAAGGAGACCATTACGGCAGGAAAAATGCTGAAAAAATGTTTTTTGTTTTTTTTTTTAAAAAATAGGAAAGCGAGACTTACTGTAGCTGACGTTTCAAAAAAAATTCTTCGCTGTGAAAAAAAAGGGGAAAAAAAATTATGAAAATAATTCAAGCTAGTGGGAAAAAAACGAGAAAATTCTAAAAATGCGACTTAAAAATGTTAACAATTCTATCAAACAAAATTGCGTATTGTAAGGCAATACACACCTGTAATTTGGTAATTACAGAATGGGAGAGGAAGGGTGGGGGGTAGGGAGGAGATGGAAGATTGTCCTGTGTTCCAAACCACTGCACTAAAAATTTTAATGATTAAAAAATAAAAATAAAAAAACAGGAGTAAAAAAATTGTATCCTTGGGTGTGCTTAGCAGGTTTTCTGCAACATATCTGTTGTAGAAATGAGCCATGGAACTCTGGCTTTCCCATGCCACATATTAAATCCATTTTTAATGGCTTACTATTTGCTTAGGGAAGTTGGAACCCTAATCTGATTTGCAGGTGAAACTAAAGAGGGGAAAAAATGCTTATTATCTGTCTCTTGGGTATGGGAAGGTAGGAAGGGTAATCTGGAGAACTGCTCAGATCTCTGCCCTGTGGAAATGAGAAGGGAAAGTTTCAGAAAAATGAGCAGATATCAAGAAAATTAATGGTAGGTAAAAGCAAGCTACCAACATGAACAAAATTGAAACATGCCCATTTACAGCGGATTTTAGGTGAATTAAATTATGTATTAGGGATGCCCAATATGCAGCTGTAAAAAGCCCTTCCCACAGTATCAGCCTCATGTACGTGCATCCTGGGCTTAATGCTGGCCATACACTGACCCGAATTTATACCAATTCAACATCAACTTTGAATCATGATTTTCAATGTTCCCATGACGTTTCCTGGACAAATCATGGCTTGTGATCAACACTGCACCTAGATCAATTGCAAAAAAAAAATTGCTCTGAACAAGCGTGCCTTCCTATTGGCCTCGTCGCCGACGGGGAGGAGGGGGCAGAGCCTACCAGAGCAGCGTTGCTGCAACAAGCTGATGAAGGTTTCGTGAATCCTGGGGTGAGGACCTAGCGGTTCAGGTCCTCACCCTGGGTAAAAGTTACTGCACGAAGATGTGGAGCGGAGGGAAGGTGAGTATAATTGTCCTTTAAGAACACATACCAACTGTAACAGTTGGTATGAGCAGTTAGAACAAATTGTAATTTTTTATGCAAGGAGATTTTTTATTTTTTTATGCAAAACAAAAGATAAAAAACACTAAGCTAGAATCACGCAAGTGTGTTAAGCCAACTCTACCGAGCAGCACCTCACTAGGCTGCCAAAGGCCAGTGAGAATCTCAAAGAGGTCAAAAACACTAAAAATAATCGTTAGGATCAACTCGGGTTTCTATAATCACACAACAGAAATGCTGCCAGTTTGTTCTATAGGTATTGTGAGTGTGTAGCATAACTGTTGTTAACCTAAGAAAATATTTAAAGGACATGTCCAGCTATCAAATGAAATAACTTATATACAGGTAAATCACCTCCCAAAACCATAAACTGTAATAGTTAGAAATCTGAAAATATATAAGGCTAAAGCTGGGTACCCACAGTAAAGATATTTGAAAGATGACAGACAGGATCCTGTGTCATTTTTCAAAGATCAGGATTTACACAGACCTGAGCCTTCTCCCTATGCAGAGCATAGGCACATTGGGGACTGTATGTTTCCCGCGACCGCCTCCCCTATAGAGAGACTACCGCGGCCAAGGGAAATTTTCATCTTTCCTGAATACCCCCAAGGCCAATGGGAATGTTCGGCGGCGCTCATTTGAGAGACCATACACACACTGCCATAATGAAAACTTATATAGAGGTTAATCACCCCACAAAACTGTAATAGTTTTGAAATCTGAAATATAGAAGTCTACCCTGCAATCCTGCACAATGTCCTATTGCCCGTTTCTGCTTCTTGGTTCTTCCAGTTAGCAACTGTCAGTTATGGATTTGACAGTTGAGATCACAGCCAATGACTGAACGCTAATCCCCTGAGCAGGTTTAGTACCATGTCACTAAATTTCTTAGTTTCCATGAGGCATCCAGAAGCATTGCAGGCATACAGAAATCAATTCAGAGGACTAAGTAGGATATATCAACATATTTTAAAGAGGCTATTCTTTCTAAAAGATGTTATTATAAGGGTGGAGTTGTCCTTTAAAACATTCCCCTAGTTCTTTCCTGTTAAGTCATGGAATAATATTCAACGTAAACATTGAGTCATTTAAATCAAAAACACAAGTGATTTGTTTAAAGGAAATCTAAAAGTTACATGCTGCCACTTTAAAGATTTGTGAGCACCACATATCAATGAATTGCATTTGTGGTTTGTTTTTTTTACAAAGGGTTATGGGTAAAAAGCATCAACTATTATTAGTATATTTTTCCTGCATTCAAACGATCTTGAATAAAAACACAAAACATAGAAGAATAGACACAAGTTGCACATGCATGGGTAATAGGCTTAGAATGCAAGGCACATAGTAGGAAATGGTTCTTGTGGGTTTCATTAAAATAGGTGCGTGTAATTGCTGATCACAAAACTCATGCATATAGAAAGCAGATAAAAATGGGACTTAAGGCTCGTACACATGAACAATGTGTGCATAGAACCACGATGCAGACAGATTTGCGTGATGAACGGCCGGCTCGGCCCGAGAATCGCGTGTGTGTATTCATTCAGCCGGCGGCCGTTAGTCACGCCAATGTGTCAGGGGTTGTGGCTCGATGCACACATTGGACATGTGTACAAACCTCTAGTCCTCACTGTAGTAGGAGAAATCAACCTCAAAAAAGTTCCTATCATGCTACAAATGTTGACCAGCCAACCCCATTTCACCATATACAAGTCCATATAAGCTTGATAAAATGTACACTTCTAATGGTGCTGTATGGAAAAAACAAAGGCAGAGACTGTTTCCAGCTTAATACAAAGTACCAAAAAACAAAAGGTCATAGAATACAAAGGCAAAATTATTAAATTTGCTGCAAAGGATAGCACTTAGGACTAAAGCAGGCCAGACACGGACCAATCCCCTTTGTACAAATTGGCTGATGATCAAGTGATCAAACATACACGATCAGATGATCGTATGATATTGCGATATCCTACAACCAGAGATTGGAAGTTTATGGGCCCCTAAACTTTCTGTTCAACCTATGCAGGACACAAAAGTGGCATATAATTTACGTGAGACCTCCAAGATAATATGTTTTGAACATGGTTATAAAATCTAACGATGCTTATGTTCTTGACAGAAATTGATGCAATCGTTTTGGCATTTTCCATTTGCCCTATGCAGACATTAAATCGGCTTAAAAAACTGTTTCAGGCAGAGGCAACACTGGACCCAAAGATAATGCACATGAAAAGCATGCACACAGTGCGCTTGACAAGCACGTTACTGTCAGCATGTGCAATATGGTGTGCATGCAGTTTGCAAATACGGAAACAGCGCATGCAATGTGACCACCCACATCGACACTTCAATGTGTTGCTTATCGCAAAAGACAATCATTACCATGTGAGAAAAGCTCTAGTGTGGCCTAGGCATAAAATCTCTTTGGTTCTCTATACACAGACCAAAATAAGTATTCTGTAAATGGCCAGTGAATAGACCATAGCATCCATTCCATACATGAAGATGTATATAGTTCAGAAGACCTGCAAGCTTCCATCTTAACTATAAAAATGTATAACCTGACGCAGACCGGACTTAAAACTTGTCCTACTAAAAATCTTAAAATGCATGTAAGATTATCAGTCTGTGTAGGATTAAGGGTTGCCCTCTTTATGTTTAAAGGGCATGTCCACTCCTACTTCTAAAATCCTGTATGAGACTCGCTCGGGAATGGCAGTCAGTCATTGGCCGTGACGTCATTGTTACGGTCGTGACTGACTGCGCTTACCCAGACGTATCAGGCAGCCGCAGCACTGGAGCGTGGGACTGTAAGCAGCTTTACACAGCCTGGGAGCATCTTTGGCACAAGTAAGTAAAATGAAAACCCAGCTTGTTGGGGGTGTTCTACTACATACAGGATAAACTTATTATAAACTGGAAATAAACTTATTTAACTGGAAAAAATAAAGCAGGTGTAAAATCTGAGACTCTGCAGGGCTGGACAAAGCCAGCAAACTTATGACATGGAAACTAAAATTGGAATAGCCATTCACAAGCATTTTCAAGAAAGGTTAAGTCGCCCTCCACCACCCCAACGTAAAAAACATGTTGTATAAAGTTTAATTATATTATCAGTTTCCGAAATGTCTAGATTTTTAAAGTACAATCTTAACCCTTTTATAAATTGAAATGTCAACCCTGTATGTTTAAAAACCAAATTACTTGATCATGCTTATTTTAAAAGAAAAAAAAGTTTGTAAGGATACACTTCAGCATCCTTAGCATAAATCCGCTCCATTTCTACCCTAACGTCATTTCTGAGCACTGCCATCCTTAGCATGAGCACCAGAAGTTTCTGTACTTTCCTACCCCCCCCCCCCCAAATCTTACATCTTTTCGCCCCTTTATTGCACATGAAAATATTTCTAGTAAAGCGCACATTCTCACGTCCCACCTCAGAAACTGTATCTTACTTTACAAGCCATTTGTCACAGAATTACTTCTAACAGAACGGAGAGCGAGAGACCAACGACGGAACATTAAAAAAGTTAAGAAACAAGTTAAAAGATTTTTAAAGTAGTGGCATATTTATTGCCATATGATGCTTTTATAGAAAATAAGGGACTATGTCGACCTGGCTGACAGTTGAATAAGAGCTTCCAGCATTCCTTTCAATACAAAATCATGTAAAGGTGGCCATACACATGCGATTTGCACAGCATGTGTACCGACAGATCATATTGGTATCGGTCGGCACACATGCTGTGGGAACCGCATACACGTACGCGACTGATCCCCACACTACGGTCGTTCGTCAGTCGGGAAAAGCTAATACACATGAACGTTAAACGTGGAACGGCAGGGTTTACCCATTATCGTTTGTATGTATGGTCACCTATATTTATTCAGAGCAGAAAGTAATATATTGCAATAACAAATGGTTGAATAATCTCAATTCTAGGCTTCTAAACTACCTTTACTGAAAAAAAGTTTGAAAGCAATATAAAAAAACTGCATTTTCAGTTCAGTAATGAATATGTAAATGAATACAACACTTAAAATTGCCCTGGCTAATATCAAAATACAGTTTTCACTCTCCCACACTGGACAAAGTCTATTAAGTTATACAAGAAAATTCCAGCATTTTATTGAATATGTCACAACACTATTTTACATCTGCAACACTATAGACATTTAAGCACATTTTTAATGCATCTGATTGTGGCTTTCAATCTGGCATACATACAGTAACTTTAGATCTTACTTTCAAGTTTCTCAGAAAACTGCTGCTTTACTCAGCTTTCTTATAAATAAAAAGCGCTCTATATTTAATAGCAAGGTTTTTTTTTTTTAAAATAGATGTTTTTAGTTCACACTTTAAGTATTTATATTTATTTCAATGTAGGACTATTAATAAGTTCTACAAGTTAATGCTGTGCACAATTTACATAAGTTTGCTATTTTGCCTCAGTCTGTCATTTCTAGGCCGCTTCACTAGTCTAAATGTTTCAGATAAGTTAAATAATGCATGCAATGCACACCAACAATGGTTATTGCATGCTTTAAGAAAACAAATCAAATTGCAATCCCACTTCTGTTTCCCCATTAAATAATGCACGCAATATGCAAATCAGATGCAATTCAAACATTTTGCACACATTTTAAGCATAGTGGGGTCCAGGCCTCAGTAAATGCCCATAGAAATCTGGGGCTATTAAGCACATGTGATAGACAGAATGTACAAGAGGAGGAGCAAAGAAGGCAGTCGCTTTAAAACCATGTTTCTTTGCAATCACTGGTCAGCTGAAGAATTATAGATTTGAAATTGATAGTTTAAATATATGACATTCTTTCCTAAATTAGCTTATTGGAAAACAGTTCACTACAGCAGACAGTTGAGTCACTTCCTCTTTCCCTTTAGCATAGAGGAACATAAGAGTATATAGGTCATTTGTGACCTGTTGTCTACCCATTAGCAAAGCACAAAGAGTATGCCTGGCTTGATTAAAAAAGAAAAAAAAAAAGAAAGGAAAAAAAAAAAAAAAAAAAGACTCCCTTTACAATCACAATTTCTGTATCAAATGTTTTAGAAAACAAAGGGATAGTTTCGCTGTGCACTTTCATTGCAAATATCATTAGGTAAATGGTAATGATTTCCTTTAAATGGATGTATCACTTACCTTTCAAGCCATCTTTGACAAAGAACGCTTAACCAACTACAAGCAGACAATGCTGCAGCAAACAGATCAAATGTACATTAATAACTTTAATTGGGTTTCACAATGTATGTTGCAGTGTGTTTTTCCCCAGCCAAGTGGCAGGAGCTGGCACAGTAAACAGTGGGTTAACTCACTATTCGCCATAAGTAGAAGTGACGTTGGCCTATCCTATGGAATATTTACTAGGTTGAAATGCAGTGGTGTGGAATTTGCATAATAGCATTACCACTTATGCAATTCAATTGCAGTGCGTTTCAAAGTGCTACATGCATTTGTATCTTTTCTACAGATATACATAAAAAAATGCACCTGAGAAAGGGGACACATCCCAAAACGTTGTGCACGCACGCAAGCATGTCACAAATAAAATAAGTTAAATATCTTTAAGTGTGTGTTTTTCTAAAATCAAAACTACAAACAAAAAGGAAAAAATGCACTGAAAAACTACCTCTGTTTTCTGTGCATTTCCATCAGGATGAAGTGTGAACACAGCCTTTACAGTTTATGGTGCCTCAAGACTGGCCAGCATGGTTTCTAGTCCTGGTGATTAGCAAGTTAACTCTCTATTCACTGTTACACACCATGCCACCACTTTATGTAACAACCCAACGGTTAGGAAAACTGACATGGCACTAGCAGCTTTAATCAGCACTTTCGGAGTTCAAAATCTTATGTTAAACTGCAGATTGTCCACTTTAGGTTTCCCTAAAACTAGGTACCTCGGTTTATACTCGGGACGGTTTATACTCGAGTATATACGGTACATATCCCTGTGGTCCCCAAAGCCCATAATCCTTACATTTCTCTGCAGCAAGAAAGCTGGCATTTCACATGGATGCTGGCTTTCTTCCAGATTGCAGCATTTAGTCACTGTCATGACGCCACAGCAAATTACTGGCTCTCCTCGGTTTTGCATGCCTCCTCTGTAAATCTCTCTGAGCTTACAGAGGAGACGAAGACAGAGGAAAAGAAAAGAGATGACAATTTCCCTGCTTAATCAAGTTAGGCTATTTTCATACAGTTTATATCATTTTTCACATCTTTTCTATTTTTTTTCTTTAAAATACAAATAAAAATAGAATGAGCACACCAACACAAAAATGGATAAAATTAATTTTGTCCTCTCTTACATTCAATGTATAATTTTGCACAACATTACAAATAGGAAGCATTAATTCTCTCTAATAACAGTCATTAAGTTCCTGAAATTTTTATACAAAAAAAATGTATTAATGTTTAAATAGCTAGGCAGTCAAGCAAAAAAAGGCAAGTCAAAGTGAAGACAAAATTATTTACATCAGGACAGTTACACAACTTTTAGGTTTCATAACATACCAGAAAAAATTAATCTAAAAAGTTAGCTGTAAATTTATAGGTTCATGGGCTACTTTGGTTCTATGGCCTTCACTCTTATAGCTATTAATCGCCAGCAATCGGACCGTATCTGGAAGGGCATTGGCGAGGCATTATGCGTGACAGTTACTGCAGCATTCCACAAAGAGAACTTCAAGGCCATGTCCAGCCTAAAAAAAAAGTAACCTTAGAAATGTTAATCACCCCCAAACCCACTTTCACATTATCTATAGGTTTCAAAGATGCCCCTTAAAGGAACACTAAACCCCAAAAAAGAACTATGTGCCATTCGTTTCTATTATTCACAGGGAGGTGAGAACGCTTATTCTCACCTCCCTGTGAATAATAGGACGCTCGGGGGACCTGGAACTTACCTTACCGCCGCTCCACTCGCAGCCGCTCCTTCACTGACAGCTACTGACGCATGCGCGTCAATACAAAAGATAGGGCGCGCGACCAGGAAAGAACAGCTGTTTAGCCATCTACTTCTGTTTTTGCTTGAAGCAGGGGGGGGGGGGCACCCAGGCAGCGAGAGGCCAGGTCAGGTAAGTGCCTTCAGGGGAATCTTTGAAACCTATTGATAATGCAAAATTGCAGTTTTGGGGGGATGATTAACATTTCTAAGGTTACCTTTTTTTGGCTGGACATGCCCTTTCAGTAATCACAGCAAGACAAAGAGTAGAGGAGCACACTACTTCAGCGAACACTTCTTTATTTGTGCGCTTCCTCAGGAAGGGGCCTAGTGTCCCGAAACTTTGTATGCTGTTGTTTTTGCACAAATAAAGAAGTGTTCACTGAAGTAGTGTGCTCCTCTACTCTTTGTCTTGCTTGGATATTGAAGCCCTGGAAGTAGGGGGCTGAGAGGACTGCACCTACCAACTTGTCTGGCTAATGAGCCAACAGCGGTGTGCCATTGTACATTTGGATCCTTTCAGTAATCAGAATGTTTACCCGGGGGGAAATATGTGCAGCACACCCAGTGTATTACTGCACCCTTTTTGTCACTTGCTTAGCCTTACATAGGTGTTTGTGTGCATTACTGGTGTGAAGTTGGTCAGTTAGCAGTTGATTCTTTCCCATATACTTGTGATTTAAGACAAACTGGTCAAACACCTTATAGTCTAACTGTACAACAATCATAAATCTTACTATAGTAATAGGTGTTGCTAGTTTAGCCATACAATATTATTTATTGACATCATTATACATTTTTAAAAAAATGCACCTCTAAACTATAATTGTATTCAAAGTTGGAGTAAGTATTCTTACATCTCAATATTTTTTCTTTGCAGAAAGGCACAAACTTTATATAGGTTAAGCACCCCGCCAAACAGATTTTTTTGTTATACTTACCTTTCCCAAAGATGCTTCTAAATTACTTACAGGCCCAAATCCCTCACCGTGGCGGTCTCCCCTACTCTGAAGCTTCCAGGTAATGGCCATCAGTGAAAACTGTGATTACAGTATTGGACAATACCTGATGGCTATTCCAGACCATGCCATCTCTGCTGCTGTGCAAGGCTATATATAATATATAGATTTTCGTTGAGAGGTTGGTCTATACACACCAAAATGATGGAACACATTATTACCTTATATAGGAATGTAGCAATAAAAATCAACAACTATCACCTCTAAAATCATCATCATTGTGAAAAAAGCATCTGCTTGTGAAGGTTCTCTTTCATCCAGGTCATGGTATATCTGTTGTATTCAGTTAGATCAACTGGACATGAAGTGAACACTTCTTTATTTGTGCGCTTCCTCAGGAAGGGGCCTAATGTCCCGAAACGTTGTATGCTGTTTTTGCACAAATGAAGTGTTCACTGAAGTAGTGTGCTCCTCTACTCTTTTTCTTGCTTGGATATTGAAGCCCTGGAAGTAGGGGGGCTGAGAGGTCTGCACCTACCAACTTGTCTGGCTAATGAGCCAACAGCGGTGTGCCATTGTACATTTGGATTCTTTCAGTAATCAGAATGTTTAGTTCTTTTTAGACGTTTCACTCGTCATCCGACTGGATATCTCAATTCAGAATGAATTGTACAAGAATCTGTTGACAATACCTGGAAGGTCCCAATCAGCATATAGCATTCTGAATTGAGAAAGCCAGTCGGATGACTAACAAAATGTTTGTTAGTCAAGGACTGTCTAGTTGATCTAGCTGAATACCAAAGAAACCTTTAGATTACAAAGAAGCAAATACCCCACTAGTTGTTAGCTATGGCAAAGGGAATGGGGAGGATTATTCACTGGGTCCCTTCTCACTTTTTGCTGATAATTCCAGGAGGTGCAAGACAAGCCATTTGTTAGAAACTGCAGATTTAACAGTCATGTTTTGGCATTAGTTCTCCTTTAAACAAACACTATTTCCTAGAGAGGTATGGGTTACTCGATCATATTACGATTGATGGAGGACACTTACAAAAACAGGAATAATCAAGGCTGCATTGCATAATAAACAATTGTGCTGTATGCCAGGTGGTCTCTAAACCTTTAGGTAATTTGGCAAAAACTGTATTACGTAATTAACAGTCAGTGATATCGTACCTTGACACTCCAGATCTTTAGAAACCACAACTCCCAGCAGGTCTTGTAGCATTCTACGACCATGTCAGAAGTTATAGTTTCCAAAACGTTTGGAGTGCCTATGTTCGACATTACGGACGCAGGTTCCATATGACTAAATCCCAGCCATACATCAACACCGTATTTACATCTCTAAACCAAGCAGCATACCCGCTTTACAGTGCGACCACAGGCCCCGTTCCCTGCTCATTGTATTCTATCGCTCAAGGGTCGTTTCCATCATATTGGGCCTTGATGCGGCCTAGTCCAGAGGCCATTTTCACAGCTCTCCAATTGTGCATTACACTTACCGCCTTTCTAGCGCTGGGGATGTCAACTTATAGCGTAGATTCAAGGAAAATGGAAGTAAAGTAAAAAGCGTGCCTAGTGTTGTAACTTAAAGCACAATAAGTTATTAAAATAAAAGCAAGAAAAAATAAAATGTCAACCCCTTAAAGAAAAGCAAAACGCAGCTCTGAATTGAAAAGTCTCGTCTACAAAATGGCGACAAACCAGCCCACTCTATACGCAGCTGACGTAAAGCGAAACCAGAAGTGTTAGGAAATGCTGATTGGTCAATGAAAAGCGCCAATCACAGCGTGAGAATTTAGCAGCCGCCAATTAGCAGCGTGGTAGAGACGGAGATTCGCAGTTGACAATGGTAACCGGAAAGAAACAAAACAAAAAACGTCGGCGTTTTATTTTGTATCGATTGTGAAGTGATGAGTAGACAGGTGTATTGATATGATACCACAGATTAAACTGATGTCGAACCTCGGCACTCCAGATGTTTGGAAGCTACAACCAAGGCATGCTGGGGGATGTAGTGTCTAAACATCTGGAGTGCCAAGAAAGTAAGGTGGATCCACCACAAGGGTGTTTTTGTTTCCACTGGGTCAGCAGCATCACCAGCCTATTGCCAATGGCAGTGTTAGAATGTATATAGCTTTGATTTGGAGGGAGAGAAAACTTAGTAAACTGGCATTGTGTATCTAGAGTGCGTTCTTCAACAAAGAAATTATAGCTAATGGCAAAGTAACTGCTAGTGGTTAGCAGTAATAGAAGAGCGGTACAACTGAAATAGTAGTGCGGAGAACACTAACAATATTGTAAGCAATGTATGTGTGTGTGTGTATATATATATATGTGTGTTTGTATGTATTTATGTATAGTTTATAAAGCGCCACTAGGGGACGCAGTGCTGTACAATAACAAAATTCAATAAAGTCATACAAGGGGAATAAATACATAGATAGTTCAGTACATACATATCTAAATTATATAAATAGTAGTGCTAGAGCCTTACCACAAGAGGTAAGGAGGTCCCTGCCCCATAGAGCTTACAATCTAATCAGGAGGGTAACATACAGATACAAAGGAAATGGTATAAGTGCTGGAGTGAGACATATGCAGTGCAAATAAAACAATCATATACTGTGTGTGCTGGTTACCAGATACCGTATTAAGGCCACACACACTGCATTATGTAAATCCAAAAGACTTATTGTTGTAGGGTCAGTTCTTTATGTCCCATCCATTACTGGGTCTTTTTGTTCATGTTCATTGACCATTATTTAATTCACACATTATGCGTGGCTTCCATAAAGTGCTTGGCTACTGGTGCATTGTAAATCATTAAGCTTTTTAATTGTCCTTCTAATAGTACTCAGAACCATATTTATAAAGGCGCAGTATCACTATTTTACTTTACTTTACCTTTATTTATTGATCATACATTTACGATTGCAATCATACTTTTATGGGTTTTTAAATATGCTCTTCTGATGCTTATGAACCCCCTGTTTAAATTATCCTTCAGTCTTCTCTCTAAGAGAACATGGGCACTTTGAAAATGTACACACAAAAATCACTTGTGGCTCAGTTTTGCTTTCCGGAGAGCCCACCCAGTAACACAACAAGAGCTTGTCATGAAACTTTTAATGTACTATATCAATTAATATGTCTTGTATAGCAAGAAATAAGAGTGGATAGGAAAATATGCATGCACCTGATGAAGGGATCACACCCGAAACGTTGTGCACATGTTATGCCACAATAAAAATTTGAAAGCAAAACGTGAGTGCAGCCCTCAATGTACATATATTTATGAAAATATATTTTTACTAAAATTAGGTAAGCATCTGTAACATGCATTGAAGAATGATTAAATTAAAATATACTTCATACATAACTATAATAATGTACTCTTTTATGGTCATATAACTCCTTGGTGATATACTCCTTCTAATATATTATTTTAAATTATAATATCCTTATTTATTTTAACATAGGTTTACATAATGATTATCAAAAGAGTGATAGTATAAGTTAGCTTGAAGGGGGTCACTGGACATGAACAATCTGTCCCCCCTCTCTCTGCATCCATCTAAAATGTTACATGTGTAATCTCCTTTATAATGGGCTGCTACCTCACAGTTATAGGAGAACCTGCATAGGAAAAGCAATATACAGAAGGGATACTGTACAGTGGGATTGATTTTTAAAAGTAAATGTAGATATGCCTAACATTTTTGTTTCAGGCTGAATGTGCTACTGCCCAGGGTTGCTTCAAGGGGGAATGCACCTGAAACAAAATGCCTCTGGTGTTGCCCCACTTGCCATTGCACCTTATGGGTGAGGGGGGGGTTGGCACATGCCTTCAGTTCCATTGCAGGTGTATCCAGTACCCTAAGCAATTTTTCAACTCGTGGACGGGGCACCTTTGCTACTGCCAATGAAAAAACTTTTAAGAATCCTGTAACCCTTCGTATTCATACTTGCCCCTGCTAAATGCTCTCTAAATGCTAGGCTGGAATTGGCATAGGAAGCTATAAGGAATGCTGGTTGCTTTTCAGTTGACCAGGTGGGTATATAGCAGTGCTTTTATAAATGTCACAGAACTCCAAGGTGACTAATATCCTATTAATTTATTAAAGTGGGTACATCCATTATCATTTTAACGATACATGCTCTAGTCACCACTCCCCATCACCCATACATACAGGTACGTGGTCTAGCCCAGTTATGCAGCAACTCAGCCATACCTTCCTTTCCACCCAAGCCACCGCCAGCAAAAGGAGCTCAGAGGCGCAACTTCCAAATTATAATCACCATGTTATGATATAGTAGCGATCTGAATAAAAGGCTATTATTTACAATTCCTATTATTAGTTACCGTCACAGGTCCTATTGAGATCATCTGAAGGGGTGGATTATAAATGTATTTCAACCTTGCTCTCAACAATAACGTGTGCTTCTTGCAGCTGATTTTTTTTGCCCACATTTCTTTTTACAACATGACAGTCTACAATTGTGCACTCAAATTGTCTCTTAATAAATGGTTTAAGAGGCAGCACCTCTGCATTTGGTGACTAAATTATATAGTTAAAATTTAAGCAAAGATATGTGTGTACCAATGGATAGCCAAAAAGTGAGCTTTTATATTTTGTATGTTGTAAATGTGCTTTGATCAAAAGATCGGCTAAATGATTTCCATATAAAAGGGTAAATATTAAAAGCCCTCCAGTCACTTCCGTACCCCTTGTTTCTTAAAAAGAGACACAGACAGGAGGATTCAATAAAAGTTCTTATCGTTTAAAATGGTGCAAATTTTGCCCAAACCAAACAGATGTTAGCTTTCAAATGTTAAATAAGATCTGATTGGTTGGGGCAAAATTAGCACCATGTTAAACAATTAAGAACTTTTATTGAATAACCCTGAGAGTAGCTTCTCTCCATCTCTCTCCCGGTGTCATGCACACTGAGCATGCCTGAGCTCTGTAAGTTGGAGAGGGGGAGGAAATAACTGCAGGACTGGGGCAGGGCTTTTTGTTTCAGTTTATCATGGCTTACAAGTCTTGTGCATGTCTTCTGCATATACAACAACAGGATTCAGGATAAAGAAATAAGGGCAGCCATGTCAGCCATGGTAGGATCAAATTGCAGTGCATCTGGAACAGATGTCCTTCAAGGTCATATATTTAAATTGTTAGCACAATAACATCTTGCTTTTTTGCAGTTAAGGTCCATGAGAACTTTGGCATGGCAATGTGTGTTGACTGCATTTAAAGGGCATGTCCACCCCCAAAACTATAATTCCCACAACTACTGGCCCCATCATGTAGTGTAGTTTAATCCTTACCTCACATCCCAGCTCCATATGGTTCTCCTGTAGTCCCCCCCCAAAGTCCCAAAAACTGCCCACCAGGAGGATAGCAGAGTCCATATAGGACTCTGCCTCCTACCTGGCCTCCGGGAGAATTTTGGCATGCGTACTGCAGCCCTTCTCCCCCTCCCTCTCCCCCCCTCTCAGGATTCCCTCCCTCTAGCGTATAACCCTTAATATATAGTATTGCCCCTGTCCCCCCAGCCCCAACCACTATATTTATATGTTTAGAAAGCTCCCCAAACTTTACTTACCTCTCCTCTTTCCTCCGCCGAAATGAGCTGCCGGCAGCCGCGTCCGTGATTGGCTGCCGCTCATTTTCTCGCAAGCAGAGGGCCGGGAGCACGGCGGAGGAAAGAGGGGAGGTAAGTAGAGTTTGGGGAGCTTTCTAAACATATAAATATAGTGGTTGGGGCTGGGCTGGCAGGGGGAATCTTATATTAAAAAATTTATTTTAGGGTGGACATACCCTTTAAGGTTAGTAAGTACTTGTGTGTTGAATTCAAAAGGTACATTCCATCTGAAATGGCATTTGCTTTAATGGTTTCTAATTTCTTGCAGTGTTTTCCATAAAGCATCTTTCATTTCTTTGTTACGAAGGCTGTAGATAATGGGATTCAGTAAGGGAACCACTACAGAATAAAAAACAGAAACAATTTTATCAACTGGGGAGGGTTTTTTGGCCTTAGGTCGAATATACATAAAAATGACTGTGCCAAAAAATATTCCCACAACAGCAATGTGGGAAGCACAAGTGGAAAAGGCTTTTTTGCGCCCAAGGGACAAAGGTATCTTAAGTATGGTGATAATCACACAGAGATAAGAAAGAAATGTAAATATAAAGCAGCCAAGAATCACAGTCCAAGCCACTACTGAAAAAACAATTTCATTTAGCCATGTGTCTGTGCAGGACAAATGCAAAAGAGGACTAAAATCACAGAAAAAGTGATCAATGGTGTTTGGGCCACAAAATACCAATTGTGACATCATAGCAGCAGGTAAGGAGATAGAAAGGCAGCCCGCAAGCCAACATGCAGCAGCCAGCTTTTTGGCTATAAAACAATTCATTATGGAGTTATACTGCAAAGGTTGACAGATGGCCAGGTACCGGTCATATGCCATTATGGTCAGCAGAAAATGCTGGGTGGCTCCAAGAAAGAAAAGAAAATAGAACTGGGAAATGCACCCTGAGGGTGATATTGTTTTGTTTCCCATCATTAGGTCACTAAGCATTCTTGGAACTGTTACAGTTGTGTACCATATCTCTAAAAATGAAAAATTTCCAATGAAAAAGTACATGGGCTTATGAAGTGACTTCCGAGACATGATCAATGAGATAATAAGAAGGTTACAAAATACAGTCATAGAATAAATGGTTAGAAAGAGGATAAAAAGGAATAAACAAGTCTCCTGACCCAGAGAAAGGCCCAAAAGGATAAAATTTGTCACAGAGCTGTGATTACTGCTATGCATGTTCATATCGTATCTTTAAAAATGCACCACAAAAGCAAAGAGGACAACAAACAGATGTGAGTGACCAGGAAAGGAAGTTGTGTGAAGGAGTCTTATTTATTGCACGGAAAAACCCAAAAAACCTAATCATCAATATAATCATAAATTGTACCCTTCTACGCATCCTCACTGCAGCTGTAATGCCTCCTAAACCTCATCTGATGAGTTCCTGCTGAAGAGAGGATTGATTTTTTTTAGATTGACAAATACAGGCCCACATTAATGTGAATACAAATTCCTTCTTGACTTTAAAAAGTAAACAGTAGAATAATTCATTAATCTAAACCATAAGCATTAATATCAACATTCTATTTTATATATTCTATAGTTCAGAATAGGGAGCAGGCAACAGCCACTGGCTGAAGATCATGATGTGTGTAGACATTTTTATAGCAAAGGCAAAGGACCAACAGCTTCCAATGAAATCTGTCATCAGCTGTAAATCTAAACTGCGTTTACCCTGTTTTTGACTTAATAAGTGTATTGTAAGGTAAATTAATGTTTGATTAAAGGGCATACCCCAATTTATAGCATTAGCAGCAAGTAGATTTTCCAACTCTATCATTTTGCACTTGCTGTCAGGCCAAAAAGGAATTGCACACTCCAGTTGGTAATGTATCTCTTATTAACACAAAGTCAGTGACACTACCAGTAAAAGTTTCCCCTCCAAGTTAAAAGCCTTGAAAATCAACTTTGACCAAAATTGGTTAATTGGGAGCGGAGCAAAGGGATTTATATTGCATTAACTACACTCCACTGGTAAATGCATACATCATTAACTTAACAGATAAAAACATTATCACCTATCTCTTTTTGGAAGAATTTATACTATAAAGAAAAAACTGCTGTACTTATTTTGCACACTGTCTATCATGGTCCCAAACCAAAAACTTCCAACAAGATATGTGGCAAAATTATAAACTATCAGAGTTATTCAATAAAAGTTCTTATCGATAAAATGGTGCTAATTTTGCCCCAACCAATCAAATCTTGTTTTTGGGGCAAAATTAGCACCATTTTAACTATAAAAACTTTTATTACATCTCCCTGTATGAAAATAAGCTTAGCATTTCTGTAATAAAGGCAGAGCAGATATACCATCCTTAGCAAATTTTCTATCAGTGGCTATGTGGTGCCATTTGTTCCCAGATCATTTAGTCAACAAAAAACAATACTTTGGTGACAAAACTATATTTACTTGACCAAAAGAAATTCTGTGGGAACTAAACATACATTTAGTGAACAAAGAGTACACTTTTGGTGACAAAACTATATTTAGTCAACCAAAATATACATGTAGTCAACAAAAAACAACTGTAGCACCAAAATGTATATTTTGATGACCAAAATCTTTTTTTGTGAACAAAATGTACAGTGGATTGAAACAGAATAATTTTTGTATACAAAAAGTGGTGAAAAGAAACATTATGTTGGCAAAAAGAAAATTTGGTAGACCAAATAAATCTTGTAGCACAAGTGTATGTTTTTAGTACACAAAATGAACTAAGGAAAAACAAGCATACCCTTTGTCTTAAAAATGCAATTTTTTTGCACCAAGAGTTATGTTTGGTAATGGTAAATGGCAAGCTTTTCCTTTAGGCTGGGTACACACCAGCCGATATTTTCAGCCAAGTGACCGATTCACGGCACTTTCGGTCGGTCGGCCAAAAATATCGGCTGCTATGGGGCAGCCGGCCGTGACTGACCTTGATTGTTCGTTCTTCCAGATCGGAAGAACGAATGATCGGATGTGGCGGAAAATTACAATTGATGATGCGGTTCCTTATGGAAACACTAGATCGATCGTTTGCATTTTCATCCGCGGCCGAATTTGCCGTGACCGATGGACATTTGTCCCGGCTGAGCGCTCGCTCGTAGCGAGCACTCGGTTGGGACAAATAGTCCCTCAGTGTGTACCCAGCCTAAATCTTTGTAAAAAAAAATATAAAGTAGTAAATTGCTTGCTTTCCCTTTAATGCCTTCAGAAAAAATGTGTACACTTAATGACTTTCTTGCCCATGATATATTTCCCTTTAAAATCTTTAATAAGACATTTCTGGTATATAATACAGTTCCCCTTTAAAAATGGTAATTGTCATGCATTACCCAAATAAATTCTGGTAAATGGAAAACATTTCCTTTAATCTCTGCTGTAAGAAAATACTACTAAATGGCACAGTCCTTATTTTCTTTTTATGGGCAAGGCCCCACTAGGCAGCACAAAAGAATCGCAATACGTAGCGAAATCGCAACGTTGAGCGCTTCATGTATGCTACCCTGTGTGTGCGCTGTGATTGCTTTGATGTTACCCTATTGCAGCGCATGTGATGCGCACCAAAAATGGATGTAATATGGGCTGCGTTGAGTTTGGCGCTACCTTGTAGCTCAAAACTTAACGCCTTTAAGGCAGAGGTACTGACCGGGATCCCATGATTCAGTAAATCTTGAAAAGGGATTTACAACATTGTGGGATTTCGCAAAGTTAAGTAAAGCTGCTTCTGGTTTTGCATCGGCCCCTATGTTTATAAACACAACAATCTTAATCAATAATGTTCATCAAATAATTTCTGTAAAACTAGTCTATCAATTCTGTTCACCAAATAAGTTCTGTGGAACAAATATTTCCACCAAATTATTTCCGTGGAACAAGCCTGTATTTTTCTGTTTATGAACTTATTATTTATGTAAAACAAATTTGTGCACCCAATAATTTTTGTAAAACAAGTCTATCAATTCAGTTCACCAAATAATTTCTGTTGAGCAATTATGTTCACCAAATTATTTCTGTAGACCAAATTTGTTAATTTTGGGTGTTTTATACATTTAATCCATTTTCTACATTCAGTCAAAAGTTCAGTGAATTAGTTAAATGATACATTTATTAGTAACCTTCAAATGAACCCTTAGATTTGCCACATTAGGTTCCCCACCTGCCTGACTTTTTCTAAGAAAGGTTACATATAAATGTATCATTTCACTAATTCACTGAACTTTTGACAGAATGTAAAAAAAATGGACCAAATGTATAAAACGCACAAAATTTACAAATTTGGACTACAGAAATAATTTGGTGAACATAATTGCTCTACAGAAATTATTTGGTGAACCGAATTGATAGACTTATTTTACTAAAATTATTGGGTGGGTAATTTGTTTTACATAAATAATTTGGTGAACAGACTTGTTTTGGTGAACAGACTTGTTCCATGAAAATTATTTGGTGGACAAAATTGTTCCACGGAAATTATTTGGTGAACAGGATTGACAGACTTGTTCTACAGAAATATTTTGTGAACATTATAATGTTGTGTTTTATAAACATAGGGGTCAATGCAGAACCAGAAGCAGCATTACTTAACTTTGCGAGATCCCACAACATTGTAAATCCCTTTGCGAGATTTACTGAATCACGGCATCCCGGTCAGGAAAGAAGCGCCGCTCTGTAACTCTGCCTTAAACTCTGCGCCTCTGCCTTAAACTCTGTGCCTCTGCCTTAAAGGCACTGAGTTCTGTACTACAAGGTAGCGCAAAACTCAACGCTGCCTATATTACACAGGCTGCTCTGCCTTATCTTCAAGAATTTCGAAAATAGCACAGTCAACACAAAATGAATCAGGTAGCATGGGTTATTTACGCTAATTTTGGAGCCTACGCCGCAGGTTGGGCGTCACTGCTTTAGATAGATAGATGAGGCTGTAGTTGGTTTCTAATTTAGCTGGTTTCTTTAAGAGAAAATTTAACACAGAACAACTCTAAAGTCAGGTATCCAACCCCTCCCTCAGCGCACACCAATAGAAGAGGATGGGGATGGCCCCACTATCTTCGGTGCCCTGCGCTGTCAACCCTTTCGGGAGTGCATGCTATCACCATTTTTGGTTCGCATCACATGTGCTGCGATAGGGTAACATCAAAGCAACCGCAGCGCACATGCAGGGTAGCGCACATGAATCGTGCAAATTAAGGACTGTGCCATTTAGTAGTATTTTCTTACAGTAGAGATTAAAGGAAACATTTTCCATTTAACAGAATTTATTTAGGAAAAGCATGACAATTACCATTTTTAAAGGGGAAGTGTATCATATACCAGATAATTCTTATTAAAGGGAAATAAATTATGGGCAAGAGAGTCATTAAGTGTACACATTTGTTCTGAAGAGATTAAAGGGAAAGCAAACAATTTACCAGTTTATATTTTTCTTACAAAAATTAAAGGGAAAGAATGCCATTTACCATTACTAAAACATATCTCTTGGTGCACAAAATTGCATTTTTAAGACAAAAAGTATGCTTGTTTTTACTTAGTTTATTTTGTGTACAAAAGCCATACCCTAATGCTACAAGATGTATTTAGTCAACAAAAAAAAATTATTTTTGCCAGCATAATGTTTCTTTTCACCACTTTTTGTATACAGAAAATATTCAGTTTCAATCAACTGTACATTTTGTTCACAAAAAAGATATTGGTCATCAAAATATACATTTTGGTGCTACAGTTGTATTTTGTTGACTAAATGTATGTTTTGCTACCACCAAATTTTTCGTCACCAAAATTATGTTTTTTTTGTTGGCTAACTATGTTTTGTTACCACAGAACTTCTTTTGGTCAACTAAATATAGTTTTGTCCCCAAAATATTGTTTTTTGTGCTTGTGTTATCACTGAATTTCTTTTGGTCACCGAAGTGTTTTTTGCTACAAAATGATCTTGGAACAAACGGCACCCCATAAAAACTGGGGATCAACTGACAATACACACCATCACAACCAATTTTACAGTTGCACGAAAACAAATTAAATTAAATTTCCATACTAGTGGTTCTGTAATTGCAGAATCACTACTTCAAAACCAGGAAAGCCACATACTAACACCTTTTGTAAATATACACCCCTTCTATTAGACCAGAGGTGCCCACGAAAACCTAAAGCAGTTACAATATGGGAAGACAAACTGGACAATCCACCAACTAATGAGCAATGGATACAAATTTACAGAGACCTTGCACCCTGTAATGTGCTTATAAGGGAAACATTGTATCATATTGCTACATAGTTTGGTACTTGTTGCCTGTTTGACTTCACAATATCAGTTGCTACACAAATTATGGGAAACCTGCAGATTTGGTCCATTGTGAGATAAAAAGTCTAGGACTGTTGCCGGACTTGCCTATGGGAAGACATTCTTTTTGCAGAGAGCATTTTCCCATTGTAATTGACTTAAATTTCATACAAACATGCAATTGTGGAGGCTGACCCGAGATGCGGGATGTGTATGAACGTGGTTCGTTGTCCAAAATAGCCAATCGGCAGGGTCTTGTTTACAGATCCTCCTGGTGTATCATCAACAAGCCCTGACCACACATGTGCATAAGCCTTTAGTGTGGAACAGCAGGAGGAGGCAGACAAGAGAAGCCATTATGAGAATTACTGGTAGATTTTAATATGGCTGAGCAAAGAGAAAAAACACTGTATTTGATATAAATGAAGACAACTAGAATAGTCAGTATGTAGTGTATTGTTGTAGGACTTCAGAGAGACCCAGATAAGTCATCAGGTTAAGTAAAAATGAGCCCACCTTATTGTGAATAACCCTGGTATATTCCAACAGAAAAGGCTTTATGCTAGCTAGGATAGGTATAGGTCTATACCCCAGCCTACCTGATCAGTGGAATATTTAGGTAAATCAGGCTGCATTATTACCTGGGTACTTTCGCTGCAACTGGTATTTTTCAATTAGTAATAAAAACATTTTTTGACATTTCAGAGGTCACATGTGAGTCACCCAGTAGGTATATAATAGCACAACACAAGGCTGCAAAAATCACTTACCATGTGAAACGCTGTAATTTGTCCATGACCAACTTTCAGATGTGAAAGACTAATGTTGCAGATGATAGGATCTCTTTAGGCTAATTTGTAGTTTAGCACATAATTGTCCCAATATTAAAACAATTTCATTTTGCAATAATTTAGAAATTTTATTAATTCTGTAATTTCAAGAAAAACAGGAAAATACAAGCGCAGTATGGTTTAATTAGCATTTAGCACTTAAAAGGGAAGGAAACAACTTTTAGCATTTGTTTTCACATACCTAGCTTGCATGATTAAAAAACATACATACAATTCACACCCTGTTCTAAGCCCACCTTTTATATTGTCTGAAATATCTCTGAGTCCACAGACAATTTAGGAGATTTCACCAAGGGAGAACAAGAGCACTAGAGAGATTTCTCAAAGGGGCAAGGGAAATTGCGGAAATAACATAATAAATTAACCCAGTAATTGGAAAAAATGTTGTATTATCTCTTGAAATACACACCTCCATTTAAATGGTATCACATAGAAATGAATGTTAATATAGTACTTTGAAGAGCAATTAAAAAAACAACTACCCCTGCATTTGGATGTACCCTGTGCAAGGACCTAAGAAGCTAGGTCCTCATCCTTAAAGGTACATTAAATTTCCAGAAATACTTACAGAAATCACTTTATCGTGTGTTGTTCCGTGTTTGCGCATGTGGTTTTGCTATTTAGAACTATAGAAACGCATGCGTTTGCACAAAAAAATGGAGATCGCAAAATGGAAATGGATGCGCAATCGCATGCGCATGGGAAAACGCGTGAATTTTTGCATTCCAGCCATTTCCATTCTAAGCCACACTAACCGGGTTAGTGTGGCCTAGCCCTCAGATGCCCTTATGGCCTTATGCATTTGCCTTTGTAAATTGCCAATGGTGGTTTAAAATACAGATACCAAGCTATATTTTACTGTTGCGTGGTATCAGCCCATTGCTATGGCTGATTTTATTTTAAGATGCTGTTGTGAAATAATGCCTCAAATGTAAACTAGAAAGGGAAAGTTTAAGTATAAACTTTGAATTTGGCTTGCAAGGTGCATTAGGAAGCAAACGTGTGTGTTTGTGCTGCAGATTTTAATACTTAATAATGCTAATGATGAGGACATTGTTGTTTAATTACTTACCATTTAAATATGGATGTCACATTAATTAAAGGTAGATCAGTTGGTGTGTGTACTCCTGTCAGGTTAGGGGATAAAAGACTAACTTTTTTGATGATTGGTCAAAATGTGTGTTTTTTTTTACTATACTTACCCTTTAAATATGGTTGCCACATGAATGAATGGGTAGCTCAGTTGGTGTGTGTACCTGTGTCAGGTTGGAAGTTAAAAAAAACGAGGTTTTTTATTTTGATCAAAATTAATTTTTGACTATAGTAACACTTCAATTATGGCTGCCCCAGAAATGGAAAGGTTGGTCATTAGGTATGTGTACATTTGTCAGGTTGGGGGGTTAAAAAAAAAATTTTTTTTTTGATGATTGGTCAAAATTAGTTTTTTTACTTTATTTACCCTTTAAGTATGGCTGCCACAGTAATTGTAGGGTAGGTCAGTAGGTGTGTGTACCTGTGCCACGATGGGGGTTAAAAAAAAAAACTAACTTTTTTGGTTATTGGTCAAAATTAGTTTTTTGACTATAGTTACTCTTTAAGTATGCTGCCACGGAAATGGAAGGGTAGGTCAGTAGTTGTGTGTACCTGGATCAGGTTGGAAGTTTAAAAAAAAAAACTTTTTTGATTATTGATCAAAATTAGTTTTTTTGACTTTACCCTTTAAGTATGGATGAAGCAGTAGATCAGTAGGTGTGTGAACCTATGTTGGGTTGGGGGTTAAAAAAAACAAACCTTTTTGATTATTGATCAAAATATATTTTTTACTTTAGTTACCCTTTAGGTATGGCTGAAGCAGTAATGGAGGGATAGTTCAGTAGGTGTGTTTACCTGTGTCACATTGCGGGTTAAAAAAAACAAAATTTTTTGATTATTGATCAATGTTTTTTTGACTTTAGTTTGGCTGCCACAGTAATGGATAAGTAGATTAGTAGGTGTGTGTACACGTTTCGGGTTGGGGGTTAAAAAAAAGCAAATTTTTTTTTGACTATAATTACCCTTTAAATATTGATGCCATGAAAATGGAAAGGTGGGTCAGTAGGCATGCGTACCTGGATCAGGTTGAAAGTTAAAAAAACAAACTTTTTTATTATTGATAAAATTATTTTTTTTTAACTTTATTTACCCTTTAAGTATGGCTGCCAAAAAAATGTATAAGTAGGTCAGTAGGTGTGTTTACCTGTGTCAGGTTGGGGGTTAAAAAACAAACTTTTTTATTGATTAGACAAAATTTGTTTTTGACTATACAGTTTTGTCGCCTGTTTATTTTGCAGTAACTCCTGCTATGAACCTGATTTTTAATGGATCAATTGGTGTTAGAAATAGCTCATATAAAAAGCTAAAGCCCTCCCAAATAATATTAAATATACTGGTAAAAAATAGTTTCCCTGAAAAAAGATTTATCATTTAATCAAGACTGAAATGTCAAAATGTTGCAAGACAAAAGTGTAGTCGCCTATAAAGAAAATGATCTACTTTACAGCCAATCCAAAAATATGTCAGCAAATTAAGCAGTGGTGCTTTGAGATCCAAATTTAATATCTTGTATGACTTCCATGAGCTTGAAGGACAGCATCCATGCGGTTTGGCAAGGATTCATACAATTTATTGATGAAATCATCAGGAATAGCCAAGAAAACAGTCTTGCATGCCTCCCAGAGTTCATCAATATTCTTTGGTTTCTTCTTCTATGCTTCCTCTTTCATCCTACCTCACATACAATGATGTTCATGTCAGGTGACTGGGCTGGCCAATCCTGGAGCATCTTGATCTTCTTCCCTTAAGGAACTTTGATGTGGAGATGGAAGTGTGCGATGGAGGACCATCCTGCTGCAGAATTTGGCCTTTTTTATGGTTGGGAATATATGAGGTAGCTAAGATTTCTTGGTATTTTACACTATTGATGTTGCCTTCCACCCTGCAGATCCTCGCACACCCCCATACTGGATGTAACCCCAGACCATGATTTTGCCTCCACCAAACTTCACTGTTTTCTGGGTAAATCTCAGCTCCATGTGGGTTCCAGTAGGTATCCTACAATATTTGCAACGACTGTGGTGTAATTCAACAAAGATTCATATGAAAAATCCACCTTTTGCCACTTTTCCAGCGTCCATCCTTTTAGCAGGCTGTGGGACTTGGCAAATGACACACGGTTTTTCACACATCAGTAGTGGATTTCGTTCTTAGCCTCTTGATAATCAACACTTTAGTCTCAGGGTGAATCTTAGGCATGTTTGCAGAGGTCTATTTGTAGTTAATGTGAAGGTCTAGTTTATGGGGGTTCTTTTTATACACACCTGACACCTAATTGATCCATTATTAGTTACAGGTGAAGCCCATATGACAAGGCGACAACACTTATGTATTTGCAAAAATTGACTCAATGGGCTTTACCAAGCTGTGAATATTAGAATACTTTTTGTTCTGCAATGAAACATTATTACAAAAGCTGTTTGGGGTAAAATGAAGCATTTCTTGAAACAAAATCTGCATTAGAATTATTGTTAAGCGGCACATCAAGTCTATTTGTACACAAGGGACAAGACTTTTGTCAGAAACTGTAGTTACCCTTAAAGTAAGGCTGTCATGGAAATGGGAGGGTAGGTCAATAGGTGTGTGTACCTGGGTCTGGATGAGGGGGTATGTCTTTTTTGTGTTTACAACCATAAACCTATCTTTTATTGAGGATAAATTAAAAATAGCTTTTTTGACCCCAGGAATAAAAGAGTAGTTCAGTAGGTATGTGTGTACCCGTGTGAGGTTGGGGGTACGTGTTTTTGCATGTATGACCATATAACTAACTTTTATGGATGATTGATCAAAATTAGTTTATTGACTATACAGTAGTTACCCTTTAAGTGTGGCTTCCATGGGAATGGAAAGGTAGGTCAGTAGGTGGATGTACCTGTGTCTGTGTGGGGGGTTGGGGGTATCACCATTTGTATTTATGACATGAAATAAACTGTTTTGAAATATCTACATTTGAGGATTGTTACGATTATAGTCTATGGGAAAAAATGTTCAGAAAAACACAGATAACTCTGTAATGCTTCAGCAGATTCCTTAGCTAGGTAATAGCTTGGTACTGAATTTCATGTCTCTAGTTCAAAAACTGTGGGAGGAGATACAGTCCAAAAAAGCAGAAGAATAAAACGTAAGAAAGAGAAAAAGAAGAAGAAATAGAAAGAACAGTAATTTGGCTCTTCAAGCCAAATTAATTATAAAGGAATGAGTAAAAATAGTGGTGGTGGAGTAAGAATATTCTCATATTTATAAAGGCATGCTATGGCTATTTTGGGATACTGTGCCTTTAACAATCAAAAAAATACCAATTATGGTCGCTATCGGAAATATTTACGTTTGCAAAGGTAATTATATACGATCGCCCATCCATTAACATTGTGGAAGTTTACTACTGCATTTAAATGTACGGTGCGATCATTCACATGTATATATATACGTTATACGTTCATTTATGGCCGAGGTTGTACTTTTATGACAACTTGGGGTATCGGAAGTTTCTGATACCGCTGTTACTGAATGTGACCCTTAGATCTCACACTGCAGCCAAAAACATTTTATAATGATGCTAAAAAGAGGATTTCTCCTTATATATCGGTTCTATTATTTCAATGCAAAGAAAAGTTATTTAAAGTGTCCACAAAGGCAGTGGATAAATTTCTTTATTTTTTATTTGTATAGAAATAATATAACTGACATATAAGGAGAAATCCTCTTTTTAGCATTATAATAAAATCCTCCAGTTCTACAACAACAATACACTAGATTACTACGACATGGAAAATGGTGCCATATTCATGTAACAGTTATGTTAGGCTGACTGGCATTCAGTTATTTCATTCATAGGTAATTACAATGAACGCATGTTTGCAAATGCGAGAAGCCTAGCTGACAAAATCGGTGAATTGGAAATTATGGCATTGAATGAAAAGTATGATGTAATAGGTATAGCAGAAACGTGATTGAACAGTTCTCACGACTGGGCTGTAAATATAGAAGGATATGCCTTGTTTAGGCAGGACAGAGAAAAAAGGAAAGGGGGAGGAGTATGTGTTTATGTTAAAAAAGAATTGAAGCCAAATTTAAAAGAAGAGATAACTGGCGATATGGATGATAAAGTGGAGGCAATATGGGTGGAATTAGGCAACAGGAAAGGGGGTAATGTCATTGTTGGTGTCTGCTATAAGCGGGTAAATAATAGCAGAGAGGAGGTGAGTCAACTTCATATGCAGTTGGCAAGGGCTGCAAGTTTGGGGAGTGTGCTCATTATGGGGGACTTTAATTACCCTGACATTGATTGGTGGAGTGGAACTGCCATCACAGTAAAAGGCGATGAGTTCCTGAATTTGCTGCAGGATAATTTTCTCTCACAGGTGGTTGAGGTTCCTACTAGAAAAGGAGCTCTGTTGGATCGGGTAATATCTAACATCGTGGAGCGCATTATAGATATAAAGGTAACTGGAGGCTTAGGGAATAGTGACCATGAAATAGTGGAGTTTGGACTTTGTTATCGAAAGGAAAAGTGCGCTGGGTTAACAAAGACTTTTAATTTCGGGAAGGCAAAATTTCCCAGGTTAAAAGCAGCTCTTCAGAATGTCAACTGGGATAATATCTGTTGTATTCAATTAGATCAACTGGACTTGAAATGTAGTTCTTGAAGACGTTTCGCTAATCATCCAACTTGCTTTCTCAATTCAGAATGACTTGTACAAGAATCTGTGGCAATTATGTACCCTGGAAAATCCCAATTAGCATATCACAGCCAGGTGTTAAGGGTGTGATTAGATAGTGGCTAAGAGGTGTTATAGGAACGCCCAGAGTAAGGTGTTAAAACAGCAAAAAAAGACAGTTGGTGTCAAACCCCCCCACCTCTATTTAGGCTTGGTTTCTTTATTTTCACATAAATGGCCTCCTTAACACCTCTCTTGAACCAGTCACGTTCCTTCGCCAGTATGTTAACATTACAATCTTCAAAGGTATGTCCTTTATCCTTAAGACGATACACGGCGAGTCCTGACCCGAGGAATTGGCTCTTCTCTGGGGCCATACGTTGATGCAGTTGCTGTTTGGTCTCCCCCACATACAAATCAGAGCATTCTTCACTGCACTGCACTGCATATATGATGTCGCTTTTCTTGTGTTTAGGTATTGGGTCTTTCGGATGTACCAATTGCTGCCTCAGTGTGTTGTTCGGTTTAAAGCAGACAGGGATACGATGTTTTTTAACAAATTCTCGGAGACCCCTGCTACATATGGGATGACCATGTTCAAGAGAGGTGTTAAGGAGGCCATTTATGTGAAAATAAAGAAACCAAGCCTAAATGGAGGTGGGGGGGTTCGACACCAACTGTCTGCCATGTACAATGCTGTTTTAACACCTTACTCTGGGCGTTACTATAACACCTCTTAGCCACTATCTAATCACACCCTTAACACCTGGCTGTGATATGCTAATTGGGATTTTCCATAATTGCCACAGAGTCATTCTGAATTGAGAAAGCCAGTCGGATGACTAGCGAAACGTCTTCAAGAACTACATTTCAAGTCCAGTTGATCTAATTGAATACAACAGATATACCATGACCTGGATGAATGAGAATCTTCACAAGCAACTGGGATAATGTTTTATCAGGAAAAGGTACTGAACAGAAGTGGACTGTGTTCTAGGGGATTTTAAGCCAGTTCACATCTAAATTTATACCCTTGGGAAATAAATGTAAGAAAAATAAATCTGCACCCATGTGGCTGAATTCTGATGTAAAGAGGCAAATGGAAAGGAAGAAAAAGGCATTTAAAACTGTGACGACCAGGTGTGCAATGTAAAACGCCATAGACCATATCTGAAATTGCACTCCTAATTTTCAATTATTTCACCATATTGGCATGATCCAGCAGTATGGCAGCTCCCACATTGTTCCCTGTCACAGGGTTAATTCATGTTCAGTTGTAAGCTCTGAGCTTTCTTTCCCATAGGCAATGCCATTTGGTGTTGTTAGCTGACCTAGCAAGAGGTCTGACTTCAAAGGGGCAAGGTGTGAAGCCCCTGTAATATACAAACACTGTCACAGACTGGTAGACACCAAAACAGCAGGGAATCTCCTAGTACAGAACACAGCAGAAACCAACTGGCAGATCAAAGGTAATTCATATTCCTTAATAATTCAGGATGTAGAATTATTTTAGGTTTTCATAAATACCCCCAGTTTATCCAGCAATTAATTCTGCATCTATAGATACCTGATATAATATCATAGCCCGAGCCAAACTTGAGATATTATCCTTCTTAGGCCTACAATCCATCAGAGGTGTCATATTTGGTCTTGTTCTGCTGGGTAAAATTAGTTATGGACCATCATGATATTAATTTGAATTGACATGTATGGTTCACAGATTATGGACTGGAGGGGAATTGGATATTTAAAATTTCCTCCAAAACTAGGAACCAACCTTCGGGGGCAGAACCAAGTCCACCCCTCTAGGGACCAGACCGCTCCCATTTTCTGCTAAAGGATAAGAGTGGGAGAAGGGTCTCAGCTCTGAGTCCGTCATAACATTTACAATAACATCAAGCCAACAGGACGGACCGTATTGGCTTACAGCAGGAACTATTATTTGGACTTTTCCTATAACTGGACTAACAAGCTCTGGACTCTGGACAACTTTTAATAAATGATATAAAATCATTTATAGGCTATTGTCCTATTCTGAGTATATCCCAAAACGAACCTGTGTCTTCGAAGTACGCTACTATAGAGAAGTATTGTGTAGGTATATAGATATACTGTTTAACTGTGTATAGAATATTAGGGGTGAATAACCAATTTTCTTACAGGTTGTTAGAAGTAGGGGTGCGGATATCCCCATAGATATAGGTAACAGGTCATTCCATTGTTTAATCGGAATGTGGTGGCGGCGAGTATATTGATATTTAGTAATATTAATTGTGTAATATATCGTTTATTCACTAAACCCACCGGGTCTGATCTGTTCCATCCGCCTGTCGGTTGCTTGGAGTGTGTTTTCCTGTAACGGATAGGTGGTTGGGCGTCTTGGACCTTGGGGTTTGTGACAAAAACCTTTAAGGCAGAGGGAACGGAAAGGGCCTTTAGGGATTATAAAAACTGTAACAAGGAGTGTAAGAAAGCAATCAAACTAGCTAAAATTAATAATGAAGTTAGGATAGCTGAACTAAGCATCACTATGCCTAAAATTTGTTTAAAGGAGAAGTAAACCCAATTTTTATACTCTAGAATCTGAAAACAACCCCCCTAAAAACACCAATAAGCTATAAAATCCCACTCCAGTAAATTGTATTAAAGCAAATGTAAGCCTGGTAAGAACTGGATGAAGTATCTGTGTGTATGTGCAGTGTCAGACCACACCTCCTGACCTCAGTCACATGCTTCCTTGCTGCATCTGTCCAGTAAAAGGATTGGCTATTGATTATTAATGGGTGTGACCAACTGTAACAATTTCTGCCATAGCTAAGGACTGAGCATGTGCAGAACTTAATGGTCGTTGACCAAACTGTGTGATACTAGAATACTGGGAAGTAAAGCACAAACCATATGTTATTAAGGTACATTTCCCAGCTCCCGTATCAAAATGAAAGGAAAGACACAGATTACTGGTTTTATATCAAGGTGTTCTGCCATCTGGTTCAGTGTTGTTCTGTGGCTTTAGTTGTCCTTTAAAGTATATTAATAGTAAGAAGATGAGGACTGAGAATGTGGCACTATTAATTAATGGGGATACGTTAGTTACGGAGGATGGCGATAAAGCAAATGTCTTGAATAATTTCCCCCCCTCTATGTACACTATAGAAGATCCAAGTACAGATATTATAGAGTATAGTAGCAATAATGGTATAAAAGATTCAAGTGCACTTTGGTTAACCGAGGATATGGTACAGAAAGAACTAAATAAGTTTAATAAAATATATCCTGGGGTACTTAGGGAGCTAAGTTCAGTTTTATCTAGGCCATTGTTTCTTATTTTTGCTGATTCCCTCATGTTCGGTGGTGTGCCTTTGGATTGGAAAAAGGCTGATGTTATTCCAATATTCAAAAAGGGTAGTCGTTCACAGCCGGGTAATTACAGGACTGTCAGTGGTGGGGAACATCCTGGAAAGTTTAATAAGGGAACATGTTCTAGAGTACGTTTCAAGGACTGACATTATAAGTAGTAACCAGCATGGATTTAGGAGGAATAGATCTTGTCAAACTAACTTGCTTGGCTTTTATGAGGAAGTAAGTAAAAATTTAGACACTGGCATAGCAGTAGATGTCGTTTACTTGGATTTTGCAAAGGCTTTTGATATAGTCCCCCATAGGCGACTAATGTATAAGCTAAGGTCTGTTGGTCTGGGGAGGCACATTTGTACATGGATAGAAAATTGGTTAATGAATAGGATGCAGAGAGAAGTTGTTAATGGGTCTTCATCATTATGGACTAAAGTGCTAAGTGGGGTGCAACAGGGTTCTGTGTTGGGGCCACTTCTATTTAATCTATTTATTAATGATTTGGAAGTGGGTATTGTCAGCAAGGTTTCTGTGTTTGCTGACGACACAAAACTTTGTTGACCATTAAAAACTTCAGAGGATGTGCAATCGTTGCAGGGGAATCTAGATAGATTGTCACATTGGGCTGCTAAGTGGCAGATGAGATTCAATGTTGATAAATGTAAGGTGGAGCATTTTGGACTTAAAAATCCTTGTGCTGCTTATACTATAAATGGCTCTGTGTTAAGTGAATCCCTGTTGGAAAGGGATCTTGGAGTTTTGGTGGATAACAAACTTAAAGGTAGCAAGCAGTGCCAGGCAGCAACAGCCAGAACCAGCATGGTATTGTCTTGTATAAAGAGAGGTATGGATTCAAGGGAGGAAAATGTAATTCTCCCTCTTTACAAAGGCCTCATTTGGAATATGCAGTGCAATTTTGGAATCCTGTGTACAAAAAGGACATCTTTGAAATGGAAAGGGTTCAGAGAAAGGCAACTAAATTAATAAGGGGATTGGGGGAGCTTGAATATGAAGAGAGACTGGAAAAGTTACAATTATGTATGCTGCAGAAAAGGCGCTTGCGTGGGGATATGATTACTGTGTATAAATACATTAACGGGCCAAACAATAAACTATCTGGGGCATTGTTCACCAATAGAACATGTCAAAGGGCACATGGACATCCCTTAAGACTTGAAGAAAAAAGGTTTAGGCTTCAAGCTCGGAAAGGGTTTTTCACTGTGAGAACGGTAAAGCTATGGAACTGTCTTCCAGTGGACGTTGTTATGGCAGGTTCATTGGTCAGTTTAAAAAAAAAGCTGGATGAGTTTCTGCAAACAAGGAATGTTGCAAGTTACTGGTATTGATACATAAAGTAGAGTTGATCCAGGGAAATTTCCCATTGCCACTTAGAGTCAGGAAGGAATTTTTTCCCCCTATTTAAATTTGGTGTTTTTTTTTGCCTTCCTCTGGATCAACAGTTAGGCAGGAAATGAGGATATTGCTAGATGGGTTGGACTGGATGGACGTATGTCTTTATTCAACCTCAAATACTATACTATACAAGAATAAAAAGAGATCAGCATACAATGGCTTTGACAAATTGGTCCAACTAACTCATTAACTTGACAGTGCTGGCTGGTCCTTACCTTTATTGGTGCGCTGCTCCTCTGTAGTCGAGTTGCTCCTCTTCTTTTGTTGGGGCCACACTCCCTTTATTGTAATGGGGTAATGACCAGTGATAGGGGAACCTACCCTTCTTGGGCGTGCTGCACCTCTGTAGTTGAATTGCTCCTCTTCCCGTTTAGCTGCAGTTTGGACTCCTTATCCTCCTAAAGCTTGGATGGATCTGGAGACTCAAACACGCCTTTCCAAATGGTTCCTAATGGACACCAAGTGGACAAGGCGACATTTGTCAAAGCCATGATACAATGCTCTCTCTGTCTGTATTAATGCATGTTTTCATGTGGGGGAAACCACAAGCACAGGGAGAACATACCTAACTCCTTTGCAAATGTGTCCAAGACTGGACTTGAACTCATTTTTTGCATGCTAGATATGGAGCTATGATACATCAGTGCACAGTTTGTATTGATAGAAGCACAGTCTAAATCTGGGTACATACAGTAATGATAAAGCGCCGATACCGTCGTATCGGCCTAACGTTAAAGGTCACTATCGGCCCATAGCAATATAGCAGAATAGATAGGCTTCAGTAATGATACTGTCTTATTTCCTATCCATCCCTATGTAGACACTTGATGAACTCTCTGACATGGGGTTTGCAACTCATTGTTTAGTTTCCTACATTAACAGGGCTAGGCCACACTATCGCGTTTTTTGTGATTGTGCTCGTGGCAACGAAGGTGATTGCTATTGCGTTTCCGTTTGCGATACACAATCGCACGTGATCACCATTTCAATGCGCAATCACATGCGTTTTTGTATCTCAAAAGAAGAAATCGCATGCACAAACGCAGTGGAATCGCACACGCGGCAGTGTGGCCTTGCCCTTAATGAGGTGAAACACTGACACTATTTTCAATATGCAGTTATTGCTACTTTGCATAAATAAACTCAAATAGATGTTTCTAATGATTTTTTACCAACCTTTTTAGATCAAATGTAGAAACCGATTCCACATCTTGTGGGGCCCATACACGAACCAACACCAGGTTGTACGATAAAAATGTTCTCGTTGGGCTGATGCTAAATTTTTTTTCGTACAATCACTGTACTATCGCCCATACACGAACCGGCGGTCGTATGATATCGTACAATATTCTTTCTAATACTAATTACAACTACAACTGTCCATTCTGTGCCATTCCCAGGTGCACGTGTTTGTCTCTCTGTTTAAAGGAACACTAAAGCAGTTTTTTTAAAGTATATTCCATGGGTTTCTATTATTCACAGGGAGATGATAACTCATCTCCCTATGAATAATAGAACGCCCACGGGACACTGGAACTTACCTTACCGGCGCTCCACTACAGCATACATTAAAATGAAAATATACACCCAAAATGACAGTTAACACCTAAAATCACAGCATACAACCAAATGAAAGTGTATACCCAAATGACTGTGTTCACTCAACATTACAGCGTACACCCAACTTTGTAGAGTATACCCAACTTAACAGCATTCACCCAAGTGACACTGTACACCTAATTTTACAGTGTACACCTGAGTTTACAGCATTCTCCCAACATTACTGTATACTATCATATTTCAGCTTACATCCAAAATGACAAGTTTACACCCAAGTGACAGTGTACATCCAACTACCAGTGCACACTCAACATTACAACATACACCCAAATTACAGCATACACCCAACATTACACCGTACACCCAACTTTAGAGCAATCACCCAACTTTGCAGCAATAAAGCATATAACCAAATGACACCTTACACCCAACATTACAGCTAACACCAAAATGACAGTGTATACCCAAAATGCCAGCGTACAACAAAACAACAGTATACACCCAACTTGACAGCGCACACCTAATTTTTTGGCCAAGTACACCAAAATTACAGCGTACACCCAACTTTACAATGTACATCCAACATTACACTGTACACCCAACATTACGCTGTAAACCCAACATTACACTGTACACCCAACATTACAGCGTATACCCAACTTGACAGCTTTCACCCAAGTGACAGTGTACATCCAACTTTACAACGTACACCCACGATTACTGTATACTACCAAATTTCAGCGTATACCCAAAATGACAGCGTACACCCAAATTACAGTGAACACCCATTACACCATACACCCAAATGACAGCACACAACCAACATTACACTGTACATCCAACATTACAGCATAAACTCAACATTACACTGTAAACCCAACATTACACTGTACACCCAACATTACAGCATAACTCAACATCACACTGTAAACCCAACATTACACTGTACACCCAACACATACACTGTACACCCAACATTACAGACTCAACATTACACTGTAAACCCAACATTACACTGTACACCCAACATTGCAGCGTACACTTAACATTACACTGTAAACCCAACATTACACTGTGCACCCAACATTACATAGTACACTCAACATTACACTGTAACCCAACATTACACTGTACACCCAACATTACAGCGAACACTCAACATTACACTGTAAACCCAACATTACAGCGTACACTCAACATTACACTGTAAACCCAACATTACACTGTCAACCCAAAACATTACACTGTGCACCCAACATTACAGTGTACACTCAACATTACAGCGTATACCCAAATTTACAGTGTACACCCAAATGACAGCATACACCCAAAATGACAGCGTAAACCCACATGACACGGTACCCTCAACATTACACATACATCCAAATGACTGTGACAGCATACACCCAACATTACAGCCATCACCCAACTTTACAGCAATCACCCAAAGGACAGCATACATCCAAATGATACCTCTAATGACAGAAGAATCCGAAAAGTTCAGTGCTAGATAGCGACAGGAGCATGCATTCGGATTAGATTATCTCACTGGTAAGTAGATTTATCAGCAAATATGTTCTTACATAGTTAGCCTGGCTTTTTGGGGGTTGTCTGTGGGGTACCTCCCTGAAATGAGTTTTTGCATGGTGGGATATCTTTTATTATTCTACCAACACATTTTCTATAAATTTCACCTTAAAACTACCACTGTCAATGTTATTCAGTGTGTGGCAGTATTAGGTTTATGTTACACTGAAAGCTGTGGTAGAATCTCCAGCAAAATGACAAAACAGTAGCTTAGATTGTAAGCTTTTCGGGGCAGGGATCTCATTCCTTGTTTGTATACTCTGTATTTTATACTGTACAGCGCTGCATACCCAAGTGGCGCTTTATAAATAAAATTATACATACTTTCAAAACAGGAGCTTTACTTGATCTCTCCAGGCTCTTCAAACTAAAAAATCCCAACAATATTCCTAGTAGTTGGTACATAAACTTCTCCTTTAATAAGGAAAGATAAACATTGCAGCTGTCAGCATATATCACAGCCCAGCAGCAACATATTTACACAATGAGGTGGGGCACTGTAATCTGCACCCAGTACATCTCACCCTAATGGAATCTACTGACAGCTTGCAAAGTCCTACAATATCACATGTCTGAGTTAACCAATAGCACAATGGAAACCACACAGTGACAGCCTATCAAGTGAAAGCATTTGGAACAGGAAGTAGAAAACAGTTGCTGTAGCAAGTGGGAACTCTGCTATACTGGAGATCGTGGTGCTGTGTCATATGATTTCAAGTTTGTGTTTCAGGTATTTTCTTTTACTTAAAACAGATCGGGGACGGGGGTGTTGAAGGGCAGCACATTTTACTTTGTATGTAATAATAAGTGAATTGAAGCTGTGCTAAACTTGGTATTTCCATGTATTTCATTCTTGTTTATTCTTGATTCCAATAAACATGTTGAGCGAATAACACAATGTGGGGACAAACAATGGCATTTGTTAGATTTAATTATAGGTCTGGCAGCTCTTTTTGTTCAATGGAACATTAGTATGGGGCCAAGACACGGTTTCTGCATAGCTACTTAAAGGGGAAGTTCAGTGGAAATACATAAATACATATGCTTTTAAGAAAAAAGAGCAGTATTTTTCCATCCTTATGGTCTTATCCTGCCCATTCAGCACATTGTCTGTGTATAAATAAATGCAGTAAATGTACTGCAATGGTAGTCTATGGGGATTGTAAATCAACAATTTTGTTAACAAAGATTTATGATCGGTATCTGTAATTTACGATTGTATCGTAAATTTACAGTAAGAATCGTAAATTAGTGTTTGTTAAACTGAGCGGAAAGTAGCGATCGGTTTAACGATCATTTTGCCGAATGTTAAAGGCACGGTATCGCTAAAAAACTCTAAAAGGCGTGTCCCCTTGAAGTTTTCCACATTTTGTCACATTACTGCCACAAACATGAATCAATTTTATTGGAATTCCACATGAAAGACCAATACAAAGTGGTGTACACGTGAGACGTGAAACGAAAATCATACATGATTCCAAACATTTTTAACAAATCAGTAACTGCAAAGTGGGGTGTGCATAATTATTCAGCCCCCTTTGGTCTGAGTGCAGTCAGTTGCCCATAGACATTGCCTGATGAATGCTAATGACTAAATAGAGTGCACATGTGTGTAATCTAATGTCAGTACAAATACAGCTGCTCTGTGATGGCCTCAGAGGTTGTCTAAGAGAATCTTGGGAGCAACAACACCATGAAGTCCAAAGAACACACTAGACAGGTCAGGGATAAAGTTATTGAGAAATTTAAAGCAGGCTTAGGCTACAAAGATTTCCAAAGCCTTGAACATCCCACGGAGCATTGTTCAAGCGATCATTCAGAAATGGAAGGAGTATGGCACAACTGTAAACCTACCAAGACAAGGCCGTCCACCTAAACGCACAGGCTGAACAAGGAGAGTGCTGATCAGAAATGCAGTCAAGAGGCCCATGGTGACTCTGGATGAGCTGCAGAGATCTACAGCTCAGGTGGGGGAATCTGTCCATAGGACAACTATTAATCGTGCACTGCACAAAGTTGCCCTTTATGGAAGAGTGGCAAGAAGAAAGCCATTGTTAACAGAAAAGCATAAGTCCCATTTGCAGTTTGCCACAAGCCATGTGGGGGACACAGCAAACATGTGTAAGAAGGTGCTCTGGTCAAATGAGATCAAAATGGAACATTTTGGCCAAAATACAAAACGCTATGTGTGGCGAAAAACTAACACTGCACATCACTCAGAACACACCATCCACACTGTCAAATATGGTGGTGGCAGCATCATGCTCTGGGGGTGCTTCTCTTCAGCAGGGACAGGGAAGCTGGTCAGAGTTGATGGGAAGATGGATGGAGCCAAATACAGGGCAATCTTGGAAGAAAACCTCTTGGAGTCAGCAAAAGACTTGAGACTGGGGTGGAGGTTCACCTTTCAGCAGGACAACGACCCTAAACATAAAGCCAGGGCAACAATGGAATGGTTTAAAACAAAACATATCCATGTGTTAGAATGGCCCAGTCAAAGTCCAGATCTAAATCCAATCGAGAATCTGTGGCAAGATCTGAAAACTTTGCAGTTATTGGTTTGTTAAAAATGTTTGGAATCATGTATGATTTTCATTCCACATCTCACGTGTACACCACTTTGTATTGGTTTTTCACATGGAATTCCAATAAATTAAAAATTCATGTTTGTGGCCGTAATGCTGCAATATGTGGAAAACTTCAAGGGGGCCGAATACTTTTGCAAACCACTGTAACCTAAAATCTCAGCTCACTGATGTCAACAGCAGAGAACAGCAAGGGGTACAACTGATTTTTTACAAAATGGAAGAGAGTAACTAGGTATGAATATAGACTAAACGTATATTAAAAATAATGATATTTTCCACCAAACTTTCCCGTTTAACTACAGCTATAGTAAGGAAATAGAAGAGGATGTAGTTCTGGAGAGATAGTGTAACAGTTCATCACAATATATCACAGTAGACCCCATTATGCAATGAGTTCATGAAGTGGGAACATGTGGACAAAGAGTTTTTGGGACATTTAAATGTTAAGTGAAAAGATTGACTAAACTTGTCAAGTGACAATCATTCTCTTTTAGCTGCATTTTTAGGAAGCTGAGCAGTTTGAATTATTTCCCTATTTAATTTAAAGTTACAGTTTCCTTATTCTCCTACTCTCACTTGGCTTTATTTAAGAAATGTTTCTTTTGCAATGTCTTTATTAAGCTGCCCATATGCTGTGACGGTCTAGTCTAGCTCTGCCAGCAGCCTGAGAGTTGAAGGTTTTGTACCACTGTGCACTTGATACTTTTAAAATGTTTTTTGTCAATTTAGGATTAAAAACTGATCCGCCAGGTGGATCAACAAACGACCCCGGGGGTCGTTCCTCGCTCGTAAATCGAGCATGTATATGAGCCTTTAGACCCCAGTATGCACTGGAGATCATCAAGTGTGATCATGTTGACACAACTAGCTTGCTACTTATATGGGTGTATTGGTGTGGGGATGTTGTAGCCCAATTAGTTAACCACACATACATACACAAATAGCTACATACATTTTATACTTCCTGCATATTATACTTTATACCTTTTTTTATTTTATCTGAAATATTGTAAGCTGTCAATTATGTGTTTGGTTCTATAATTTGTTTTGTCTCTAAAGTTTTCACATAATCAGAAAATGTGATGTCTTATGGCCTTACAACTTACAAATGTGTCTACATTCAAATATTTTGTCAAGTGACCATAACCGTATTAGCTGCTTTTTTAGGATGCTGAGCAGTTTGAATTAACTCTATTTAATTTATAGTTGCATGCAGTTTCCTTATGCTCCTGCTGTAACTTGGCTTTGATTTAAGAATTGTTTATTCTGCAAAGTCTGTACATTGCCGTCTCTAGACTTTTTGGCACCTGAAAAAAATTCCAAATTCTGAAACACCCCCCCCCCCCCCCTTCTGCACTGCCGGAAGGGGTGTGGTTTTATAATTGAAAGTGGGTGGTGCTTTGTCCAGAATTGGGGTGTGGCTTGTACAGAAGTAATAGGTGCTTTATACACGATGGGTAAATAATTCCCACAATGACTGGTAAATGATGTCCACAGTGATTGGTATTAGATGACCACAGTGACTGTTATGAGATGACCACAGTGACTGATACGTTGATTTTGGATCTGCTGGGCTGACATTGATTTTTGATCTGCCGGGCTGACAACATTGTTTTTGGATCTTCAGGGCTGACACTGTGACATATAACAGAGACTTAGTTTGAGGGATTAAAAAAAAACAACACAACTTGCTGGTAATAAAAGTTAACACCTTGTAGTCTGTGTCCCATCATCATCTCCAGCTTTCATTATCCTTCCCCACACACTAACCTTGCTAGTGGCTGCTTTGCCTTGTGGCTCAGCACCTTGAAAGCTCCCTCAATGTAAATCACATTGTACAACACTGTGGGAATGGGAACTTGCAATGGGGAATAGATCTCTGTCTTTCTCCACAGCAATGAACACTGAACACAACCCCCCCCCCCCCAACTGCCAGGAACAAGCAAAGGAAAAGTAATGTGTGCAGGGGGGAGAAGTTAGAGCTGGGTTAGCCAGTCAGAAGGGAGGGTGAGGAGTCGTAGCTGCATTCTGTTTGTGCAATATAAGTCACGGCATCCCCTGCTATTTAAAGTGACAGTATCTTCAACAAATATGTGTTTCTTTGCAAACGCCATTTTCGGGCCCCCCTGGCATCTGAGCCCCAGGCACATGATACCAGGGGAAAAGGGAAACATTTTTTTCCCCATGGCATCAAAAATGCTGCCTCCCTACAGGGTGCTGCTCTGTAATGTGCTTCATCCTGTCTCATTAGGGAGGCAGCCCTGAGTCTGTATTAAGTTTCCCACATGCTGTGTTTGTCTAAATTTTTTTTTTTTTTTTTTTTTTAGGACTCAAAAATGGCATCTTCAGATACTTGTATCACTCGTACTACAGGGCTTTCGCTGGAAAATACAATTCTTCGTAGAGGGAAAGAGCTGTCACAACCTCGACGCAGACTCGCCCTGACTTTGCCTGGATCTAATATTCAGAGTACTACTGACAGTATTTTGCTTAGGCCTTCTTGGGAGAAAGAGTCTTCTAGAATTGATATGACCACTAACTCTTTGTTGTTTTCTGACCTAAAGCTGACATCTCCTGTGTTGACATCCAAGTTTACACATAACACTAATCATATTCTTAAGTCTGAACATTCTTTAAGCTCCTATGCTCTCCTGAATTCTAAACTGTCCAACCCCACATTAACTACTGAACTGTGTTGTCCATCTTATATTTCCAGCCGTGCCGTTATCTCGCATATCACCTTGCACCCCACACTTCCTGTAAATGCCAGCTTTTCTTCTGCAAAACACCAGGTTTCCGTAACTCCTGAGCTTGCCTTACCTACTCTTGCTTCTTCTTCCAGCTCTGCATTATGCTCAGCTATAGGGTTTGCATCATCAAAAAATATTGAAACAAATTGTGAAGACATCAATACTTTAAGCCTACAAACAACGGAACAATCTGGGGTGACTTTACACTTTAAGTCCACTTTTGGAAATAACAAAGAACATGAAGAATTCTCAGACGATGTGACCTCCCAGAAAGAAAAAACAAATGAACCAGATTCAATAGATGGTTTAGCTCAACAGTCGCCTTCAGGAGTATGTGTTTGATTATAGCACTTGATTGTTGTGTATGTACATCAGTAGTTTATGTATAATTAATTTTTTGCTTTCCTTTCAGGAAATCTTGGAGAACTCACTTTCTAAATCCTTACCATCTGTTAGACCTTTAACAGAGGGTGTGCAAATAGTTGGTGAAGACAAATCCACAATTCAGAATAGGCATAAGACTGTTCAGCTAAACCAGAATAAGGTAGGAAATCTGTTAGTAAATGTCATTTAATAAAAGACATAATTGTCCATGGAAAAAGCGAGTGATTAAACATTGAGTTATGCTTATTTAGTCAGTGCATTGTCTTGACCAATGAGTAAAGCTTTTTACACACCATGAGATAATCCTCCTGAGCGATCGTTTGGCACTTCTAACCAGTCAACCAGGAGGAAGGACTGTCGGTCGTGGCAAAAGTAGCCGCTACTGACAGTTTACCGAGAATGATCGCGCGGTCCATAGAGGACCGCACGATCGGGCGTGGTTTACCAACATGTCCGATCGCGTGTTTGTCCGATTTGGACGAACAGTCGGCCGAGGGAGGAAACCATACAATAATTGGGCCTAACACTGACCGAAACACTGAAATGTTGGTCGGACAGAATAATTGGTAACGCATAAAAAAGTGCTGTGCGTTTCGGTCCGCTTTTGCCATACGCTTGTGTCCGGTTGTACCCGCTTTTATATGCATTTGCAAAATTCGCATATCATGTTGATTGTGACCACTTGTTTATGCATCTGTCCGCATTTCTGTGCGCTTCTTAGTATTAAGTGCGATTTTGACAAAAACGCACCAAAAATAGTGATCACATGCATTCCCAACGCACATAGTGCGCAATTTACATTATAAATAAAATGTAATTGCGGATTGGAAAGGGCAAACGTATCACAAATCTCTGCAAAAACACACTAGTGTGGCCGGAGGCGTAGTTAGAAATCAAAGAGCCCCATAGCAAGATTTTACATGAGGGGCCCCCCAACCCAAATAAAAAACTGCTCTTCTGTTTGGTGCTGTTCAATCCAACCCAGCAAGTTCACATATCAAAAGAGAAAAGAGCAGACTGCAACACTAATTGCAGCTAAAAATCCTTTAATATAATAGGGATATATATAATAACCTATTAAAAAATAAAACCATGCAGTTATCTATTATTGCAAGTAATTGACATGTGATACACCTATAAGTGCTAAATGCAAAGTTGCAAAAAAGTGCTTAATTAGTTAATTCCCCCCAACCTTATATCTACCGGTCTGTAGTCATAGTCCGTCAAGTACAGTGTATCCTGTGGAGTAGCTGCTTAGTGGAGAGATGGCAGTGTGGATTGCAAAGGGCAAACGGATCACAAAACGCTGCAAAAATGCACTAGTGTGGCCAAAGCGTAGTTATTAATCACAGGGCCCCATAGCAAGATTATAGATGGAGGGACCCCCAACCCACATAAAAAACAGTTTGGTGCAGTTCAACCCAAGTAGAATATAAGTATTCTACTTCTAAAACCCTGATCCCTCGCTGGCACCCTGAGCTGTTTCGAGCGTGCCCAGCATCCATTGGCCGTAGCATCACCATCACAGCCATGACTGCTGGCCATTACCAGGATGAAGAGAGGAGCTGCAGTTTTGTAAGTAGAATATCTGAGCCTGGGAGCATTTTTGAATGTTTTAAGTAAAATGAAACCGGGGTTTGTGGGGCTGAACTACGCAAGGTAAACATTTTCTTAGTAGGGTAGACATGCCTGCTGGGGACCTGGTAGTGCCTCCAATCCCCATAGCAACCGCTATGGTTGCTATGATGACCCTTAAGCCCCTAAGTGTGGCCTAGTCTTAAATCATAGTGTCTTTGTTTGCATCCTGAAATCCAAGCTACCATGTGCTGATAGTTTAATTTAAGAGCAGTATACTCAAGGGCTTAATCCAGAGAGAGACAAAGAGGGTGCTCTTCAGAAAGCTACTTTGTAGCATATTGTGATTAGTAGAAATTTTCTTATATTATCCTACCGATTTGCACTAAGCCTGTTTACACAGTTTTGATCCATCTCCTCTTTCTTTGTAGCATCCTCCTGCTGCACATTTTCCTAGCATAGGTAGTGTGATATGCATAAGGTTATAATTTGTGCACAATCAATAAGCCTTTTTGAACCTATGTTGTCACAAACTGTAGTTTTTATATTTCCACGGTTTCCAAAGAGATGGATTTTGAAATAGAGATCTGATACAATTTTTTATTTCCGAAAAGTTTTATTTTTAATTTATTTAGATTTAAGTTGAACCATTGATTATTGTAAAGGTCTTTATTGTGAACCACCCATAAAAAACGTCTTAATTTTGTGGTAGAATTTATCCAAATCGCTGGAACAATCATCATATGCATTTTCTTGTCCTAACATAGTAACCTAGTAATGGAGGTTGAATAAAGACGACCTATGTCCATCTAGTCCGTTTTATTAGCATACTCATTAACCTTACCTAAAAACAAATGCTGCTTTTAAGCTGGGTACACACAAAGTGATCCTTTGTCTTGGCCGACTGTTCGGCACTTCCGACCGCTCGGCCTGGACGAAGGACTGTAGGTTGCGGCAAAAGTAGCCATGGCCGAAAGTTTGCAGAGACTGATCGTTTGGTCCATAGAGGACTGCCCAATCTGTGGTTTTCGGACGTGTCTGATTGTCCATTCGGACGAACAAACAGTTGGACGTGGCCAAAACCCCATGCAATTATTTCATCCCGTTCGACCGATACACTGTACACGACCAAACTATTGGTCGGTCGGCCTGAAATATTGCATTGTGTGTACTCGGCTTTAAATATTTCCTCTTTATTATATCTTTTTTTTATTAACAAATGTTTATTAGCACTTTGAGCTAGTGAGATGAACAATCAGAATCACATACAGTAACAAAGTAATTTAGGGTTAAATAAAGACATACGTTCATCAAGTCCAAACTTTTCACCCTCCATTTTAACCCTACCTAACAGTTGTTCCAGAGGCAAAAGCTAAAAATGGGGGGAAAATTCCTTCCTGACTCCAAATAGCAATGGGAAAGTATCACTGGATCAACCAGAACTGCAGTATATGTATTAATACCAGTAATTCTCAATATTATATAGTATCCCCGTACCAACCAGAACTGCAGTATATGTATTAATACCAGTAATTCTCAATATTTTTTAGTTTAGAAACTTATCGGAGTGAACCTCAGAACAAATACAACATCATAAAATACACTTTAGTTAACAATGATCATAAATGTATAGTGATAAAAAAAAATTTAATTGTTTTTTAGTGTGAAATAAAAAATTATTGCTCATTATTAGGATTGTGTCTATTAAATATAATTGAACACCTGTCAATAGACAAATTTCATAAGACATTTATAACTGAAACCCTGTTTTTGATTGAAATTTACTGGCCAAAATGTGGATGCAAGCTGCACTCCATCTTCTTGCTCTTCTTTCTTAAGTGCTCTCGTGCTTCCGACATTTTCTGCTGACCCCATCAACAAGTCCCCATCTCTGGTACTCTAAGATGGGGGTATGAATATGGGTTGTGTGTAACATTTTCCACCTGGCCCGATCTTTTTTTTTTTTCCCAAAAAATCCGTTTGATATTTTCGAGTGGTCATTAAGGAAAACCGTTTTCCTTATTTTGAGTGATTCAGTGGAATCACTCAAAATATCAATCCTGATAAATTGTATCAATGTATCTACTACACTGCTGAGAAAAGACCCTGCAAGAAAAAAAAAACATTTTTAAAGTTAGCATTTTTAACCTTAGTTCCTTAGTTCTCCTTTAATTAAAATTTAAGCAATTTCTTGTGATTTTTTCCCCCCAGTGTTTTTATTCAATATTAGGCGAAAATTTACTGCTTCAGATAACTGAAATGTCAACCTTAATTATTTTACAAAAAATATAAAATATTGCATATTAAACAGATGGAGCTGGTATCTGCTGTTTGTTGCTCACTTGTGAGTGGACCCAAGTTCTTAGATATCGCAGACCAGACCCGTGTTAAGCTTCAAACCGTGTGTGAAGAGTTGGCCAACCTGGATCCAGAGTTTATTTTAAAGGTAAGGACAAGTATCACATACTACTCTGTGTAGTTGAATGTTAGCCCTCCTATTGTAGGATGTTTAATATGTCTTCTATACATCAGCTTTTCCTTCTTTAATCAATATTTTTTTGGAAATGCTTATTTTTTTTAAATATTGGTCAGTGTTTCCTTTAATCCTTAATTGATTGTCTGCCAGATATGCTGTAGTGTTGTGATTATATTCTGTTTTTGTGTGCGCTCTTTTGCACAGATTTAGGAAAACATTTGCATCTACATGCATAATCAAGCAAAGCTTTGAAGGAACAGTGTTATTGCAGTTTACGTTATTCAACAAGTTGTATTTTACATGTAGAATTCAGCTCATAATTCTACTTTCTAAAATTCATTAACATTGCAAATTGGAGCCCCGTGAGCAAGAGGCGTTCTTTCATTTGAAAGGAAAGAGTTTGATTGCTTTTCTAAGATACTTCTGTCACATTTTTAATAAGGGGTGACAGTGCCCTAAAACTGTGCATGAATAGGTAGTCAATTGTGGTAATCACAGTGAATGACCAGGATGTGGCAATATTGATTACTCTGATGTTTGGATAATTTACCATTTTGCCTTTCCTGGAAAATTGAAAGGTAACCAGAAAGTAGATCATTTCTAGACTAGGCTTGTATCAATGTTAAGTCATGCTAATATAGGTTTATGGTGCCGATGCAATAAGAGGTTGCCTGCAGCAACTAAGATGTTATATTTTAACTTGGTTACTGCAGTGTTTGGATAACATTTGATTGGTTGCTTTTGATTAATAGTAAAGGAAATTTGTTTCTTCTTCTGTGTTATTCATTTAACTAATTTCTTGCTTAGGCTTGTTAAACCACTAGTTTATATATAAAACTATAGATGAAATAAGTTAACGATCAGGAAAAGAAAAACAGACCCTATATGTATGGAGAATACCAATGCCCATATAATGCTGTGGGGTTACTGCAATAAGATGTGCAACAGTTTACTCATGCTGTTAAACTGCAGAAACCAATCGGGTAACTGAAGTAACCCAGTAAAAAGCTAACATCAGATTAGTTGCTGCAAACTTTAGAATGCATTATTGCATCAGAATTTTTCCTGTATGTTTAACTTTCAACAACTATGAATCTGACTTTTTGAGTACATTTTTCCATTTTTCACTTTAAGACCTTGTGGCCAGTAATTCTCATACCTATTTTGGCAGCTTTTCCTTATAAGCCCTTTTGATTATTGCTTTACTTTATTTATAATTTTATTTATCTTCCATTGAAGGAGCAGTACATTAACTGTATACCATATTTGTTTGTAGGTCGCCCTATACACTCGTCAAGAACTCAATATTCGTAGTACAGCCAACTTTCTGCTTGCTCTTGCTGCATACCTGCCTGCCTGCCGCCCACACCTGCGAAGGTACTTCTGTGCATCGGTCCAGCTACCATCTGACTGGATGGAAGTGCCACGTCTGTATCAGGTATGCAGTGAAAGAACTTAAGTCTTTTTGTTTTGTTTAACAATGTTGATCTTGTCAGTATGTATACTCCATTTTAAATTACTAGTAAATTATATCAGTGGTGTTTAATTCTTGAAACTTCAAGTCCAGTTGATCTAACTAATGGCTGAACAGTAAATAATCAGTAAATTATTGCCTGGTTTGATTGAAGATTATACTGGTTTTGTAGAGATAGGGTGGAGCCATAAAATAATAATAGTTCTTATCGTTTAAGATGGTGCTAATTTTGCCCCAACCAATCAGATCTTATCTAACATTTGAAAGCTAACATCTAATTGGTTGGGGCAAATTTAGCACCATTTTTAACGATAAGAACTTTTATTTTATAACCCTGAAGAACTTTTATTGAATCTCCCTGAATATATACAACTCTAATGTTAATGTTTTCCTGCTTAGAAACCTCTGCTCCGTTTCTGAGCAGAATGCCATACAAGGTAACTGCTTTAGTGCTGCCTGTTTTTACTTTTCTGCTGTAGTGGAATGTGTGAGATGAGGTGAAGTTATACATTGAGCTTAGTGTTACAACTAGGACTATGGGAAAGCTTGGAGAAGACCTTGTGTTTTCTCACTTTTATAGTGCTGAAACCCCTAAGTAATTTTTTTTTTATCTGATGTGAAAAATGTTACTGAATTGTGTAGCAGCAGGAATGGTAGGGTTTTTTTTTGTTCTTAAAAGACATCCTCGCCTCTACAGTTTCCCCTTTTTTACCGTAAACATTCTTTTCCTGAGTCTGGGATCTACCCAATTGGAAAAAGCACTTCTTGCAGAACGTATTCTTCCGTTGGTTAGGCCCAGCCACAAGGAAGGTGGAGCAACAACCATACAGCTGTCCTTTAAGATGGGAAGTATACATGTCTTTTAAGTGTAGTAAATACTGATATTTTGTATTATTATTTTTTTCTTTAGAGCCTAACAGGACAAGATGAAAAGTTGGTTCCATTGCCGTCTTGCCTTCGCAGGGCTCTAACTTTAAAATTTAAGGATTTCACAGAATATCAGCTGGCAAAATACAACACTAGAAGACAACGTGGGAAACATGGAGCAAAAAAGCAAAGACAAGTGAAATCTCAAGTGAGATTGTTTTTTTAAAACATTGTTTCTCTTTTTCTGTATATTAAGGGATAAGCAGTGAGGTGCGTGTGTGATCAGTTTTTAAAGGGAATCTTCACCCCCCAAACTAAAATTTCCCCCACTGCTGTGTGTAGTACTGTACTGTGTAGTGTAAAAAAATCCTTACCTTGCTCCTCTGCTGCCTATGGTTGTTTTGCAGTAGGAGCCTATCTAGCGTAAAAATGTTTCTACCTTCTTGTCGTCTAAGAGGACTCTGGTATGCACTGTGGGGCTCTTAGATTTTAAAAGAAAAATTTGCCCACACTGTAGGTACCCCTTAACCCTAAACGTCACGTTTAAAATCAGGCCAGAACTGTACTTGTGCTCCTTTTGTTCCCTCTGCTCCTTGTGAACACAGGCAGCCGCATCTGTGAATGTCTGACTTTCAGCCAATCACAGACGCAGCTGCTGGTCACGCCTCTTCTGATCTCCCATTCCCAGAAGAAACAGAAGAGGCTTAGGCTGAGGGAACAAAGGTGGGTAAGTAAAGTTCTTGTTTAAAGGGAATGTTCAGTGGAAAATATCAATATTATAAAAATGATTAGTTTATATTATACGTACCTAGTGATGGGTCAAACAATGCTCGGATCTCTACTGAGCAACTGAATCAACCCAGGTACTGGGTCAAGGGCAAAACCATAACGCTCTCCTAGAAACAGGAAGTTAGTATTTCAGAAGTATTTATTTATACACAGAAAAAATGCTGAATGGGCAGGTTAAGGTCATTGGGATGGAAAACTTTTTCCTTAAAAGCATATGTATTTCCACTGAACTTCCCCTTTAAACATCACATTCAGGGTTTGTGGGACCTACAGTGTGGCCAATTTTGGATTTCAGGGCTGGACATGCCCTTTAAGCTGCTGCGGGTACCAGTGTTTTAAATAACTGATTGCACCTTTACTACCACCGCTGGGGGAGGGGTGTGTCAGGGGCCCGCCCATGAAACTTGCCTGGACCCCTGCAGTTTCGCTAGTGGGGATAGGTGTGTTAAATAATGAGATTCGAAATCACTGAGGAGGTTCATGGCAAGATTAAAGCACAATGCTGAAGGCTGCATACTTTTATAAAGGCTATGGAAATTGAAAGAGACTTTATATTACACTGTAGGGGGTATGTTATGTCATACAACATTTCAATTTCCTTTTGTTTTGCTTTTGTTGTTTATATTTTGTTGCTAACCAGTTTCTTCTAGAGCTTCTTGTACTTGAACGGTGATGAGTTTTATTTATTTTTTATAGTGTTCTAAGAATATACCTCATTATTTCGTCTAACTGTTTTTTTGGAGTCTGCTTCTTGCCCCCAAATCTTTCCATCTGTGTTTCATTCACATATGCTATGAGATCTTTTTTTAACCTACGACTCCTTTCTATGCAAATAATTTAAATCTGAATTCATACACTTGCAATTATTGGATATTTGTTTTTGTCGGAGGGGGATGTTCATTGAAAACTTCTACAAAAAGTAGAATGTTTGTGGAGATGATTGTTTAAACCTCCAAGAAAATGTAATTACTTTTCCAGCACTTACAGATCTCCTTTAATGCTAAATAAAAAGGGTGTGAAATGAGTAACAAAAGGTCCATCAACTAAAAAAAAAAAAATCTCCTCCTGAATTATTTGCTTCTAAACAACATTAGGAAACTTACAAATAGTTGTAACAATATTGTTCTTATATGTTCTTGTATGTTTGCAGGGCCCAGTCTGTGTTTATTTAGAAATCAAACCATTTGTTACAGCTGACAAACCCCACGATACAGATGAGCTGTAATGCATGAACTTTCACTCACCACTCTGCCCCGCTGTTACTGTTAGTGAAAGTCTGCAATTTTCCCAATGGGTACCGTACATACTCTTTTTTGCAGATTGTGTCTTCCCATTGGCTACATTATGGAGTGAAGACAAAAGCAGGGAAGAGTGGCAAGGGAACCTTCATATAAATATAACAGGTGATCTGTTACCCAGGGGTTAGGCCTGTCACAACCCCCCACTCCGGTCTGTCTATCCACTTGTTGTTGAAAAATGCACTCCAACTAACCGAAAAGTCGAATAAAACAGAACGGAGGAGGAAGGGTAGTGAACATAAATACAGCACACACTAAAATATATCTTAACTCTAGACATTAAGCCCGCTACAATAACGTGCGCTAGAAGCCCAGAGTGCCCTCTTCGTGTCCCAAGGCCATAGCCCCCCTCCTTCATGTCCCAAGGCCAGAGTCCCAATCACATCCATGTCCCAAGGCCAGAGTTCCCTCTTAGTGTCCTAAGGCCAGAGTCCCCCCTCAGTGTCCCAAGGTCAGAGTCCCCTCCAAATCCCCCTCCGAGTCCCCCTCTGTCCCAAGCAACCTGTGTAATCTGCGTAACTGCTGTGTTCTGCCTTGCTTGTTTCCTGAGTTTCTCCCTCTAGTGGTGAGTCAATAGGAACTGTAGAGACAATCTTAATATAATACACATTTTTAGCTGTGGGTCTACAATTTAAGGTAACTTCCCACTGTTGGAATAGATTCGATAGTAAAATACTTTACCAGTGTTTCTCAATTAACTGGCTATTGAAAAGCTACTAAACCTTAAAGGCAAGTTTTAACACAGGTATCTTATAGGAAACATCCATATTGGATATTTTCATTTAAGCCAAAAGGGGCTTCAGTATGGTATGTAAATTGTATATCCATCGGCTTTCTGCCTGGAGAAGCCTTTTTTCAATATCCCCTTCCCTCTGGCCAAGTGTAATCTGCTGGATGCCCATAAAGGTAAATAGGACCTCATTACAATTATGCTTCTCAGCTATATGTTTTGCCATCGCACTCTTATCGATGTGGCCCTTTTTAACTGCCCTTACATGTTCACAGATATTTGTTACCAAGTTCCTTTTGTTCTGCCCCACATATTATATCTGTATCTTAATAGATATACTATTTGAAAGCTTTGGCATGTAATCAAAGATGTAACCTTAAAATGGTACCCTGTATCATCTTGCTTCATATATTTCCACATCCTACATTTGTTACAACATCTGTTACCTAATATCGGGGTTATTCCCAACCACTTATGAATCCCTCTCTGGATTGTTTTAAAATGGCTGGGAGATATTATATCTTTTACATTTTTCTCTTATCTTGCCATCATTTGGGGAAAGGGACCCACATTGTCCTCTGTGAGGAGGGGCCAGTAACCTTCAAGAATTTTTCACACCCTTTTCCAATTCGTATTATATGTGGTAATTAACCTAATTGGTTCTTCTACTGATTTATCCCCCACATTCTGGACTGTACAACAACTCCAATCTGGTTTTATTTCGGGCAACTCTGAAACCTCTCTGTACGTCCTTTTTCTTATAGCCCCTATCCAGGAAACGTTTTTTTTATTTCAACAGTTCCAGAAATTTTGATTGCGTGGAACAGTTTCATCTCAGCCTTTAAAACTGTCCTACCGGAATTCCTTTAAGAAGGTTCTGTGGATGATGGCTTGATGCCTGGAGTAGGGAGTTAACAGCAATTTCCTTCCTATATGTCTCGCTTGTCACTATTCCATTCTCTTGCTTAATTTTTAGATCGAGAAAGGTTACTGAATCGTAATCCCAACTCGCTGTCAATTTGATGTTTTTGTTATTAATATTTAGTTTGTCAATAAATTTTTTTAAAGCTGTTCGCTCCCACTCCAGATTATCAAGACCTCATCCACATAACAAGCTCATAATGTAACATATTGTTCAATCTCCAGTTCATTTATGGTTTGACATACCTCAGTTTTTTTCCCACATCCCCAGGTGGAGGCACGCATACATGGGCGCGCAAGCCGCTCCCATCGATGTGCCTCTCACTTGGCGATAATACTGACCATTAAATAGGAAAATATTGTTCTCTAGGACAAACTGGAGAAGTTCCACAGTAAATGTTGTTTGTGTTTTGAACTGTTCCCGCCTAGTGTCCAGAAAGGTAGCACATGCTTGTAGGCCAATCGTGTGGGGGATCGATGAATATAGACCCTCGACATCCAGCGTGGCCAATATAGCCTGGGGATCAATTGTGAACCGATTTGAGTTTTTGCAGGATGTCACCAGTGTCTAGAATAAAGGAATCCCAAGTTATTCAAAAATAATCCACGACACGATTGGCTTACCCGGGGGTTTGTTTCTGTCCTTGTGCACCTTCGAAATTGTGTAGAAGGTTGGACACCTAGGGTAACGTAGTAACATAGTAATTAAGGTTGAATAAAGACATACGTCCATCAAGTCCAGCCTATATACGTCTATCGACGCGTTTCGGCCCCGCAAAGGCCGTTCTCAAGATAACATGTGCAAAGTGATAACATCTTTTTATAACAAACGAACAAGCCGTGTCCCCCCTACCAAACCCGCCCCACCCCCTCTGTCAGAGACTATAGTACTACGCGTCTCTGACAGAGGGGGTGGGGCAGGTTTGGTAGGGGGGACACGGCTTGTTCGTTTGTTATAAAAAGATGTTATCACTTTGCACATGTTATCTTGAGAACGGCCTTTGCGGGGCCGAAACGCGTTGATAGACGTGCAAATAAAGATTGCACTTTTGATGAGACCCTGGAGTGCTCCTTTCCGTGTTACAAATGCATATATTACCTATCATGGAAGCACCCGGGCAGATGATTTGAGTGAAATAGGAGTGCCGCTCCCATTTTGTTATTGTGTGTGTGTGTATATGTGTGTGTGTATATATATATATATATATATATATATATATATATATTATTTTTTTTTTTTTTTTTAACCCTACCTAACAGTTGATCCAGAGGAAGGCAAACCCCCAGCTAAAAAGGGGGAAAAAATTCCTTCCTGACTCCAAACGGCAATGGGAATGTATCCCTGGATCAACCAGATCTATATGCATTAATACCAGTAATTCTCAATATTTTTTAGTTTTAGAAACTTATCCAGGCCTTTTTTAAAGCTATTCAATGAACTTGCCATTACCACATCTACCACAGTTTCACCGTTCTCACTGTAAAGAAACCCTTCCTAACCTGAAGATGAAACTTCTTTTCTTCCAACCTTAGAGGATGTCCACGTGTCCTCTGATATGACCTATTAGTGAACAATGCACCAGAGTTCATTGTATGGCCCATTAATATATTTTTATAAGGTAATCATGTCCCCACGCAAACGTCGCTTCTCCAATGTAAACAGCCCTAACTTGTCTAATCTGCCTGCATATTCAAGCCCCTCCATTCCCCTTATTAATTTAGTTGCCCTTCTCTGAACTGCCTCAATTTCCAAGATGTTCCTTTTGTATATGGGATTCCCAAACTCCACCGCATATTCCAAATGAGGCCTTACCAGTGCCTTGTAAAGAGGGAGAATAATATTTTTCTCTTTTGAATCTATTCCCCCTTTTATACAAGACAATATCTTGCTAGCTCTAGCCGTTGCTACCTGGCATTGTTTGCTATGGCTAAGTCTGTTATCTACCAGAACCCCCAAATCTTTTTCCATTACAGATGCACTTAACACAGAGTTATTAATGGTGTAGGTGGCACAGGGATTATTAAATCCCAAATGCATCACCTTACATTTATCAACATTGAATGTCATCTGCCATTCAGCTGCCCATTGTGATAATCTATCTAGGTCCGCTTGCAGCACTTGCACATCATTGGAAGTTTCCAAAGCTCTGCATAGTTTAGTGTCATCAGCAAATACTGAGACCTTGCTCTCAATGCCCTCTTCTAAGTCATTTATAAACAGATTAAACAGAAGCGGCCCCAGTACAGAACCCTGAGGCACTCCGCTTAGAACTTTAGCCCACATAGATGTAGCTCCATTAACCACCACTCTCTGTTTGCGGTCCAATAACCAGTTCTCTATCCATGAACAAATGTTTTCTTCAAGGCCAACAGTCCTCAGTTTATACATTAGTCGCTTATGTGGCACAGTATCAAAAGCTTTTGCAAAATCCAAATATACCACATCCACTGCTGTGCCAGAATCTAGCTTCTTACTCTATTCTTCATAAAAAAACAATTTGTCTGCCATGATCTATTTCTCATAAATCCATGCTGACTACTACTAATAAGATGATCCCTGGAAACAAAGTCAAGGATATGATCCCTTAACAAGGTTTCCATCACCTTCCCTACCACTGATGTTAGGCTTACAGGTCTATAGTTTCCAGGCTGTGAACCTTTTTTGAATATTGGTATTACATTGGCTTTTTTCCAATCCAGCGGCACATCCCCAGACAAAAGCGAATCTGAAAAGATGAGAAACAGTGGTCTAGATAGAACTGAACTAAGCTCCTTTAAAATCCGAGGATGCAATCCATCTGGTCCTGGCACTTTATTGATATTAACCTTGTCTAATTGTTTCCGTACCATATCCTCTGTTATCCAATGTGAAAACTCTTCATTTCTTCCCTGCATATTATTACAATCCCTACCGTAAGGACAAGGATTCTCAACAGGGTGTTGGACATATAAATAGTCTCTCTCTTTTTACTGATCAGGCCTTTTGCATAACCTTTATTTACAATATTCTTGATCCCCTCTTGTATCTTAGAGACTGGATTGCATGGCAGTCTTTCATATTGGCTGCCATCTGAGAGCTCTCTCATTACCTCTATTTCATATTGGTTCCTATTCATTACTAAGATATTTCCCCCCTTATCGGCTATTTTGATTACCAAATTTTGGTTATTTTTAAGATTATTTAGTTCACGTATCTCTTCTTTAGTCAAATTAGGGGGAAACTCAAGTCAACCACCAATTCTCTTATTTCTTGGGAAACCAATTTTACAAAAGAGGCGACATTGGAACAATAGCTTATTGAGGGGAACCAGGTAGATTTGCATTTTAAATTAGTTAGTTCTAAATTAGCCAGATGATCACTTTCTGACCCCTCACTCTGACCTTCTTCAATTGATAGAATATTCTCATTCAGTAAATCTATGAGGATTTCTAATGTTTATTGTTATGTTATTTTTTTTACTGGGGACGCCCAGTGCTATATAGTTATATTTATGTATTATGCTATTTTATGGGGTGGTGGGTTGTTTTATGGGTAATGGGGATGATTGCATGTTCTGTGTCAATAAATCTCATTTAATCATTTTGAATGTCAAGTGCGTGAGTGCTTAAAGGGATACTGGGGGCTTTCCCCCGTTTGGGTTCTTTTTCTGATATGTTTGTAGACCCTTAGCACCATTTAACATACCTTACCATCTATTTAACATACAGTGGTTTGCAAAAGTATTAGGCCCCCTTGAAGTTTTCCACATTTTGTCACATTACTGCCACAAACATGAATCAATTTTATTGGAATTCCACATGAAAGACCAATACAAAGTGGTGTACACATGAGAAGTGGAACGAAAATCATACATGATTCCAAACATTTTTACCAATTTAATAACTGCAAAGTGGGGTGTGCGTAATTATTCAGCCCCCTGAGTCAATACTTTGTAGAACCACCTTTTGCTGCAATTACAACTGCCAGTCTTTTAGGGTATGTCTCTACCAGCAGGGGCGTGTTTAGGGGGGGATTACTGGTGCCCGGAATCCCCCCTTTCTCTCTGCTCAGTGCAGTCTGCTGTTCTGCTTCTCCTGGTGTCCATAGACTGTTACATAGACTGTTACATAGACTGTTACATAGACTGTTACATGACTGTTACATAGACTGTTACATAGACTGTTACATAGACTGTTATGTTATATAGATTGTTACATAGTTTGTTACATAGACTGTTATATAGTTTGTTACATTGTTAATTGAGCTGTGAGTGAGAAGCAGCATTTGTATGTTTTAAAAATGTATCCAGTCTGCCCTGTGATTGACAGCAGCATAGAGAACTGTATCAACATTAACCCTGCAGCTGCCTGAGGTGATTGCTGAGACTGGGTTTATATACAGTACATTACTTACTGTACTTACCCCACTGTGATTTAAGAAATCCAGAAGGTGGTAGCTGACTATTAACATTTCATTATGTATATTATATATACATAGGAGTGATTGTTCCATATATTCCATATACGGAATGATAGTTCAATGTGCCCATACATGGTCTAATGTTATCAGCTTCCCCTACTGTCTTGTCCGATAGGTCCCAATACTGACAATATTCAGCAAATTCTGTCAGATCCACCGTCAGTGTCACAGCTCTGACTTTGAAGGACACTAATGATATTGAAGGGCAAATGTGGATTTCTCGGTAAAAGAGAACATTAGGCTGGGAACAAATGGCCAAATTTTTCATCTCGACCATTCGCCACTACGAGCAGTCGGCCGGGACAAAGCACTGTTAGTCGCAGAAAATGTCTCCTATGGACCGCACAATCTGTGGTGATTTACCGACATTGGTCGCTGCCGCCACCGAAATCCCCTCAGATTTTTTAGACCAACCAACCGATACACATAAATATCGACGAAAAATCTGCTCGTATGTACCCAACCTTAATGCAGATACTTTATAACAAAAGTGATATTTGGCTAACTGTGATGATAATTATGGCAAGTACAGAATATATAATATTATATGATGCATATATAATAGAATATATCTATGTATTTGGTCATGAACTTCCTTCTGGGGTTGTTCGGTGGTAACCCATTCAGGAATCCCCCTCTTGAAAATCCTGCGCTTGCCCCTGACCAGCTTTGCACATCTAGAGACTGAAATCCTTGCCCATTCTTCTTTGCAAAACAGCTCCAGCTCAGTCAGATTCGATGGACAGCGTTTGTGAACAGCAGTTTTCAGACCTTGCCACAGATTATTGATTGGATTTAGATCTGGACTTTGACTGGGCCACTCTAACACATGGATATGTTTTGTTTTAAACCATTCCATTGTTGCCCTGGCTTTATGTTTAGGGTCATTGTCCTGCTGGAAGGTAAACCTCCGCCCCAGACTCAAGTCTTTTGCTGACTCCAAGAGGTTTTCTTCCAAGATTGCCCTGTATTTGGCTCCATCCATCTTCCCATCAACTCTGACCACCTTCCCTGTCCCTGCTGAAGAGAAGCACCCCCAGAGCATGATGCTGCCACCATATTTGACAGTGGGGATGGTGGGTTCTGAGTGATGTGCAGTGTTTTTCACCACACATAGCGTTTTGTATTTTGGCCAAAAAGTTCCATTTTGGTCTCATCTCATGGGCCTCTTGACTGCATTTTTGATCAGCGCTCTCCTTGTTCGGCCTGTGAGTTTAGGTGGACGGCCTTGTCTTGGTAGGTATACAGTTGTGCCATACTCCTTCCATTTCTGAATGATCGCTTGAACAGTGCTCCGTGTAATGTTCAAGGCTTTGGAAATCTTTTTGTAGCCTAAGCCTGCTTTAAATTTCTCAACTTTATCCCTGACCTGTCTGGTGTGTTCTTTGGACTTCATGGTGTTGTTGCTCCCAGGATTCTCTTAGACAACCTCTGAGACTGTTACAGAGCAGCTGTATTTGTACTGACATTAGATTACACACAGGTGCACTCTATTTAGTCATTAGCACTCATCAGGCAATGTCTATGGGCAACTGACTGCACTCAGACCAAAGGGGGCTGAATAATTCTGCACACCCCACTTTGCAGTTATTGATTTGTTAAAAATGTTTGGAATCTTGTATGATTTTCATTCCACTTCTCACGTGTACACCACTTTGTATTGGTCTTTCACGTGGAATTCCAATAAAATTGATTCATGTTTGTGGCAGTTATGTGACAAAATGTGGAAAACTTCAAGGGGGCCGAATACTTTTGCAAATCAATGTAGTAGATAGCACACATTCATATTTCTATAGTAGTGCACCCTATGCAAATTTTTTTTCATGATAGATTTACACGTTTGTATGACCAAGAAGTAAAATATCTTACGTTCCCCCTGGGATACCAACCTATAAAATATATGTACGGAGGTGCCTTCGTTCCAGCGTCAGCTGACATAATTTGGAGTTGAACAAATGACAAATGGAAAGAGTACTTTACAGCCAGTCAGATGTTTTGTTAAAGGGCATGTACACAATGTAGGGAATTTTTGATATAATGTAGGGCACCCTTGCCCACCCCCAACCACCGTGTCAGATTGTTAAAAAAAGATTAAGAATGCTACTTACAGTAGCGTTCTGAATCTTTTTTGTTTTTTAACAAACTGCCACAGCGGTGGGGGTGGGCAGGGGTAGCCTACATTAAAGAAAAAAGGGATGGATCCGGAGGGAGGGGTTAAAATGGTCCCCTGCACATGTCACATCTCCAGAAGGCTACAGCAGAGGCAGAAATCTTTTAGCAGGAAGACAGCTCCTACTCTTCAAATTCCTGGACTTTGGACAAGCACTGTAGAAAAACCATAAGGAGCAGAGGAGTAAGGTAAGAATTTTTTTAAACTACACAGTGGGTGTGTGTGGCTTTGATGGGAACCTGAGCAGATGTGTTTAGCGGGAGCTCCTTGACCCATCCGTTTAATCTATTAAATCCTGAAGACTTAATTCGGGGGAATATGGGGAAAAGCAAAGATAAAGGCAGGGAGAGGCAAGAAAGCTCAGCAGCAGACAGACTTGGCAAGTTTGTATGCTTAAAGCTGCCGGAACCCAAAACCCCACATGCAGCCTTGCCCCAACGTGCGCAGCCCGCCAAGGCTGTATCCGTGGTGGATGACGCAGCCGAACAAGCAGAGGCTTCACAACCTTACCAAAAGTGCATAACAGCTTGTTATTAGCTATAGGCGAAATTAAATCCTCCCTATCGGTGCTAATTGAAGAAGTTCGGATAGATGTTATTCGGCAGGATGTCGAGAAAATCAGGCAACGCACTATGGTAGCAGGCCGCGGAGGACACCATTCATCCGGTGCCTGGGGAACTGGGCAACTTACGTCAACAACTTAAAGTGTACCGTGAAAAAGCAGAGGACCTGGAAAACGGCCAGAAGACAATATTAGATTGGTCGGTTTTCCGGAAAAGGTAGAAGGCCAGAGGGCGGAAGATTTTATTGAAATGTGGCTGGTGGAACAATTTGGCTGCAACCACCTGAGTGTAGCATTTACGGTAGAGCGGGCCCACAGAATACCCTCTAGACTACCGCCTCCCGGATCCAGACCGCGCCCGATGATAGCTAGGCTTCTGAACTCAAAAGACCGGGATGGGAAAAAGCAACACTGCGACATGAGGGAGTGAGTATATCTGTATACCCGGATTACTAGATTGATCTCCAAAGACAAAGGGCCTCCTTTACAGCGGTCAAGAAGCGGCTACATGAAGCAGGCCTCTCCTATGCTATGATGTACCCTGCTCGACTTAGAATCACCCAGAATAACCAGACACATTTTTTCACATCACCTGCAGAAGCTAACGGGTGGATGGACTCTGAAAATGTACGGGCCTAGCACGATTCAATGCCATCTCTTAGATAAAGGGTTGGGGTACGGTGGCTAACACATGGTGGTCTCCGTCCTCTCTGGAATCTGGCGGCCGGTCGGGCTTGCTCTTAATGGCTAAAGGTACAACATCCACTGGCCAAACGAGGTATATTGTTTGCACTTTTAAATTTCTTCCCACTAACTATCCCTATCTGAACTGTACCGCTATGGGTGTATAACTGTATGGGCATAACACGGAGCCCGATATTTCCTATCCCACTTCCGTGTATGGCTACCACCTACATAACTACCGACTTTGGGACAACTTTGTTACTATAGTTGAACTTTGCTGACACTGGTTTCTTTATGCAATTACTGGATTTACAAATATGCCTTTATTAATACGTATCTTGTCTTCTTTAAATTGTGACCAGTTCTGACATGTAAAACCGCTGGTTACGAACGGATGGTTTTTTGAAACGTATAGGCCAAGCATGGCTTAATACCATACAAAAGGTTAAGGGAGGGGATGCAATGGCTAATGCATGGCCGATATCAGTTTCACCTGAAGCTAATGACAAGTGGGGCCTGTTTCCAATAACTGGAGATACAATCCGCATCGACTGTGCGAGGCTTGCAACATGTATTTTACCACTTTCTTTTCTACCGGCTATCCCTTTGCATAGTGTACGACTATGAGTGTATTTCATCTATTTTCGAACTATCCCCCTTCCGTATAAAGTTATTACTTACTGAACATTGAACAATTTGTGAAATAAGTTGCTACAGTTGAATTTTTGCCAATACTTACCTCTCTTCAATGTCATTGGACTTGCAAATACATAATTTTTATAGGGCATTATGGGTTTACTAAATTTTCACTACTCCTGGTACAGTATGTGCATCTGCTGGTCAAGTGTATGTATACTCGATTCCCAGACCCAGTGGCCCTAGAGTAATGGGGTGGTAAGCGAGTTCACTAGATAACGTTAATATTTGCTATACTTATATTCAGAGTGTTCTATACTGTAAAGTGTTTATCAGTATGATTTTCTAATTGAATATGTATGTGCCGTGTGGCATGGGTAGATATATTGCTGGTTGCACTGTGGCAACTGGACGACTAATCAGGCGGTGCTAATCTATTGCATAGTTCTGATGAAGCGCTGAGACAAGACACAGATAAGTAAAAATACATACAATATATGTTGTGAGTATTTGTGATTTTGGTGCAGATGCGAAATAAGTGGGTATCCACTGTCACTGTATATAATGGTGGTTGGGTTGATAAGCTGGCTGTAGAGAGGTGAACAACTGGTTAGGTTATATATGTAAATAGCTCAATATTGTTCAATCCCGTGAAGTACAAGAGATCATTCTTATGTGGGGAATGTGGCCAGAACAGGATTCTGGTTAATATATGTTACGGATTCATTAATACAAGCCGTATCATTTTATGTTCTGAATAAGCCAGTTTTACTTGTAGCTTTGATATTAAAGTGTTATGGGTCGAGGAAAAAAGCTCCAGATAGGAGTATAGCACCCCTCGCTAGTTTAACAGGGTATAATGATTACCATAGTAATCCCAGTGATTAAAAATTTGTTTGTATATGTTTTGTTTAAAAGGTTAAATATTGTCTTCGATACAAAGAATTTTAATACCAGTGATGCTAAATTGCTCTTGCTCTATAAACCACTCGGGATTTCAACATAGTGTTAAAGGATAACTGTATTGCCTCAATGCATTTTTTTTAAAAAACTGCTTTAAAAAGAGTAAAGGTATGCAGCCCTCCCTATACATTTTTTTCCTGATTTCGAGCCTCTCTCTGTCTCCAATTAGCCATGCTGTGAAGGGGGCGTAACAATTCTGTCACTCATGCGAGAAAACACTCCTGCACCCACCCTTGATTAGCTTGATTATGTAGGCTGTATTCTAGCAACAGGACAGTTCAAGTTTGTTTGACTGGTAGAGAAGGAGGAGAGAGGTTTAACAGACATTCCTGCCAGCCAACGACAAGTGATATGTTAATGATGGCCCTGGGCCGTCTAGGAGGTGGGCTGTTAGCATTCATCTTTGCTGTGTGATATCTAAGGGAGGGCAGCACAGTTGTAAATGAGAGTTAGTGATTTCAGCTGCTGGAAGTGTGTACATGTAATGGGGGAGATGTTGTTTTTATGGGTATTGTTGTCCTTTAAATTAATATTTTGATCGGATGCCACTGAGACTGACCTATGGTACTCAAACAGGTACAAAACAACCTGCCCAGTTTGTTGGCGATATGGGATGGGTGGACGGCTGGAAACATCTTCATCCTAACACCAGGGCATATACCTGCCACTCAAGCACTCATATGACACCCTCTAGGATCAATTATGTATTTGTATCTAATACCTTAGCACCATCCATTGTTGGAATAGATCTACTCCCAAGAGGACCCTCTGTCCACACGCTGATATTGTTACAACTGAAACAAGGAGTAACCACCACTAATTTCCAGGTATGGAAATCAAATCCATTCTAGATATCTCTCTTTCCGCAACTGGACAAAATTGAACAACAGCTGAATTACTGTCTAACTATTGACCAGGGTGAGGTATCTCCCTTAGTACAGTGGGACGCACTCAAAGCATTCCTGAGAGGAACTCTCAAAACTCTCCAACACTACACTGCCCCATCTGACAGAACAAGAACGCAATGATCTTGACCGGCCTTTAACTATTACCGAAGTAATGGAAGCCATACAATATTTACAGTCAGGAAAAGCATCCGGCATGGATGGCCTTCCAATAGATATATTTAAAAAATATATGGACAAACTATGTTTAACCATTTTAACGTTGTTTGAAAAAGCTCTGGAGATGAACAACCTTCCAGTGTCAATGACGGAAGCCATTATTATACTCCTGCTCAAATCTGAGAAGGATCCTGAAAAACACGATTCATATAGGCCTATATCTCTGCTGACAAGTGATTACAAGATTATAGCAAAGATTCTGGCAATGCGTCTGCAGAAGGTAATTTCCATCATCATTGCCCATGAACAAACAGGCTTCATTTCAGGCAAATCGACTTCAATCAATATTAGAAGAACCCACATTCAAACCCAGGTGGACCATGACATAAAAGGCTATCGTGTAATTTTGTCGTTGGACGCCAGGAAGGCGTTGGACTCTGTGGAATGGAACTATTTGTGGGAGACGCTGAGACAATTCGGGTTTGGACCCAGATTTATAGCTTGGATCCAACTATTGTACAAGAACCCACAGGCCAGAATTTCATTACAAGGAGCACTCTGATCCTTTTCATCTGGACAGAGGAACGCGCCAAGGTTGTCCGCTCTTCCCATGTTTGTTTGCTGTGGTGATTGAAGCATTGACAATTAAGTCCAAATCCAACACCAAGATTAAGGGACTTCGTCTGGGTCCGTTTGAGGAGAAAATCGGTCTTTATGCAGACAATATAATCCTATATATTAATGCATCGAACAACTCACTTATGACAGCAATTCAAGTAATCAATGAGTTTGGTCCCATCTCTGGGCTATATATAAATTGGGAGAAATCATATATTCTTCCTTTGGATGGTGAAACTTCACTGCATAATTTCCAGCTGCCACCCATCTCGATCGTTATAAAATTCAAATACCTTGGCTTCTATATCACAAAATCTTTAGGAGAACAATTTAACCTGAATATAGCTATGCTGCTTAAATATATTAAAACTAAAGTGTTGCATTGGAAGGTGTTACCCCTGAACCTGATAGGTAAAATTAATATGATTAAAATTTTTTATCCTACCAAAAGTATTACGGTATATGTTTTGGAACACGCACTAGCATATATTCCTAAAAATGGAAAAATGGACTCCTTACTTCATATATATGGGGGAATAGCAGGGCCAAAATTAGACTAAAGAAATTACAGTTGACTAAGCTGAACGCTAGCCTCGCTCTTCCTGATTTTCCAGCTGTATTATTGGGCCGGACAACTCCTCTGCCTAAAATGCTGATTGCATCCTGAGAATGAACCAATCGGAATTATTACATAATATTAGGTAAAAGCTCTTACTTGGCGTATATAAAAGAACCAACTCACACAGTATAGGCACTGGAACAGCCATACATAAACAGGATGCCAAGATATGGAAAGCAGCCAATAATCTTATAAAATACAATATCATCTCGTGGAACACACCTCTATGGCATAACTATGTGTTTTCACAACTGGTTAAATTCCAAGGGGCAGAGGATTGGAAGGTATTTGGTATACAACAATTTGGTCAATTGTATGTTAATGAGACAATTAAAACATTTACACAGCTGGCTGCACAGTTTACATTATCATTCCAATACAGATACCTGCAGTTAAGACATTGTCTGCACGCTGAATTCTCAAAATCAACTGTGCACCCCAAAATCACCAAAAATCCGCTCCACTAGGCAATCCAAAACCCCAAAAGTAAGGGACTAACCTCTAGATTATACCAAACCCTACAATAAACAAATGGAAAACTTTTCTGCCTGAACTAGAGGACACAGATTTACTACTTCAAAGCCATATCACAGCCTCCCCAGCGGCACAGAACAAATTAATACAGATATATACCATTCACCAGGCATACCTTACTCCGAAAAGCCTTTAAACATATCCACCAATCACAAAATTACTTATGCCCAAAGTGTAGGGCAACAGGAGCGGATTTCTGGCTTATGATATGGTTCTGCCAATCTCTTCAAATTTATTGGAAGCAAATAACTCTATATATCCGACAAAATCTGGGAATACAGGTTCCTACCAGTCCAGAGATCTGTGTGTTGGGTATAATAGACAGTGAAATGTGATTCAAATATCAGCACATACTTCTCAACCACATTTTTTTTATTCTCGCAAATGTATTGTGCTCAAATGGATGGCCTCGGAAGCCCCGACCATCAAATTGTGGCTGGAAACGGTTAATAAAGACCCCCCATTTCTGAACATAATGTACAAACACAGGAAATGCCCAACAAAATACACCAAGATATGGAAACCATGGTATTCCAGTACAGCCACCACCATTAGCTATCTCCTTTGAGGTGATAACTGTCAGGTTTAAAATGAATTTCATAGCAGTGTGTAAATTTATATAATTTAAAGGTCATCTCTCAGGATGCTCTCTGGCCTCCCCTCTCTCCTTTTCCCCTTCTTTTCCTTTACCCGAGTGGTTTATACTATACCAGATTACAGCAGAGTTTAATAAATTCGATAAAATACACTAGTGTTTAAATAAAGGTTAAGACAAGTGTTATAAATATGTTTACTGCATCCATCTATAAATAATACTAAAGACATAGATATTGTTCTAATGTTTTTGTTTTTTATTGTTAATACAGAGACAATTGTTTAAATATAATTAATTAATTGCAAACGTTATAACTATACTGATTATATCCAATACTGTTTCTGAATGCTGGTGTCAATTTCTCTGCATAACAACATCAATAAAACAAATTTAAAAAAAACTACACAGTGGGGCCAGTAGTGGGTTCAATTTTAGTTTGTGGGGTGGACATGCCCTTTAACCTTTTGAGTAACTCTGGGTTGAAATAGGTGGGAGCTGCCATATTGATTGACCCTACTAATAATAAGAAATTAAATGGAAAATTACTGCTGCCATTATAGATATATCTATGGAAGTTTAAATGCCACTCACGTTTGTGACAAGGCCCTCTCCCTGGGTATTATTAATGGGTGGAAGAGAAGAAACGAGGGGGAGGTTAGTATAATTGTTTTTTAAAGTGGCTGTACACATATATAAGAGCCGATTGGTGCGATAATCAGTACAAAATCAACACAAACATTTTTTACTGTGCCCGATAATGTAAACTGACCGATTTTCTCACCCTAATTTTATCATTGTACACATATTCAAAGCAATTTAATCCCTATACCTTGCGTCGCTGATAGTATTGCTACGTGCATGGCCACCATTAGGTGATACCTGAACAACTATTATAAGTAATAATCCGTTTTCCTCAGGATAAGAACTTACTGAAATACATAGAGGAGAACAAAACTCAGGGGAACTTAGGCTGAGGCCCCACTGCAATGCATTTGGCAATGTGTTTCTGTGCATGCTTTTTAACCCTGCACTTGTGTTTCCTACAAAATTCCTAAATCACAATGCATGCAACTTCACCAAAAATGATGATTGTATTCATTGATCTCTGACAAAAGTGCAATGCAGGCAGTGTGGATGTCTGCATTGTCTCCTATTGGCATGCTATGCACAAATCATTGCTGCAGTGGGACGTAGGCTTAAATAAAGAAAAATCATTGGGGTGGGGTAGAAAGGATTCATTGTATAAATGTACTTTTTTATGGCTGTGAAATCTTATTTGTTGTATACTGCTTGACTGCGAGTGAACTCTCCTGACAGATCTGTAGAACTATAGCAAAGTATACCTATTTCCTGCTTATATTTTTTTCTCTTGACAGAGCATTGGGAAAATATCTCGAACTTTAAGATCAGTAGAGTCAGGATTAAGAATTCTCCAAGAAAGGGTAAGGAAAATTAATGCAACGCACTAAAGTTTTCTTAAAGCTTAAAGGGTATTTAAACTGAAGCAATTTTTCCAGTTCTTAATTACTGGAAACTATAATTCTAACTATTACTGTACCATTTTTTTTTTGATCTGTCCCCTATTTATTTAGATATCCAATCTGAAGCATCTTACATTTTATCTGTCAAGTGTCTTATTATAGTATAAAAATTGTTTTGCTGTATTAGTCCAATAAATGTAGTAAAAAATAGTACTACTACAATAGTACTGTGATACTTTTAGTGGACTAACAGTTTATTTTAGTAGACAAGCTTTCGAGGGATCAACCCTCTTCCTCAGGTCAGAGCAGTTCTGATTAAAACAAAGATTAACAGAAAGTAAAGGTTTATACACACGTGCAATCGGGCAATTATCCCTGACTGAACGGCTGTTTCGGACGATAAAGTGCCCATACACGGGACGATTATTGGCCAACACAAACATTCGTACACAACGTGCGTCGCGGGTCGGGACGTGTGTACGCACCTTTAAGGAGCTAATTACATTAGATACCAAGATAATAAACCACAAAAGGGAAAAAAAAAATCCAGAATATACTGAGGAATGAGAGGGGGTAATTAAATAGAAAGGATTCTTCCTGACTGGGAAATCAGAAATATCCCTGGATCAACTCAACACTTTATGTAGCAATACCAGTAACATGCAACATTCCTTGTTTTTAGAAACTGATCGAGCTTTTTTTGTTTAAACTATCCAATGAACCTGCCGTCACCAAGTCCAAGGGAAGACCGTTCCAAAGTTTTACTGTTCTCACAGTGAAAAACCATTTTCGGAAGTTTTAAGTGAACAATGCACCGGATAATTTATTGTATGGCTCATTAATGTATTTATACACTCTAATCATATCCCCACGCAATTTGTATAGCATTGTGGGAAATTCCCACTCCTAGTGGTGCCTTTTAATGATAACAATGCATGCTTCCCCTAACAGATAGGGAGATTAGGCAGGGGGGGAATGCGCAAAACAAGCACGCAGTTGGAGACATGCAGCAACACACACCCCAAAGTGCAGCTTATACGTATTTATTTATAGATTAAGTCAAGCAAAGTAATTTTCTTTAGTTTACATACCCTTTAACCCTGTCTTATCTTGTTATAGTCCATGTTCATCTTTTATTGTGCTTTACAGTTTGATGCTCCACCTACTTATTCTAAGAAGACCAAGGATAAATTTTCTCTGAAGAGTTTAATTCAAAGGTTACACATCTCAAAGCCTGCTTATCACGTCATGAGTATTCTTGGATGCAGGTATTTCTTGAGCTATTTTTTTTCCTTTGTTTTCCTATTTCTTGTATGTTACCACCAACATTACCTATTTATAGGTATCCTAAGGACTTATGTGCATTTTCAAAAAGTGGTCTTGAAGGCCTCTGGCAATCAGATCTCTCTGGAACAAGGATGAAGCTGAAACAGCCTGTGACATGGGACAGAGAGTTGAGCCAAAAGGGGAACACTGCTACTGTATGGGAGAAGCTTCTAGGTGAGCTGCAGTTTCATATGTTCTAGGTATAGAAGCTTTTCCTTAATGGATAAAGTATTACTAAATCCAAATATGGGTGTATAGTGGTAGTTAGAACAGTGAATGAATAGGAAAAAGTGGGGGAGATCATTTACGCTTTTTCTCACTAATGAATCCACATTGTATGCTGTTACCTATAACATGCCTAGTCTGTATGACTCAATATAACATGTGTGCTATTTTTTAAGTCTTCCTACGTGTATTTATGTATGTATGTATTTTATTTCTTACTAGACATTAAGCCCGCTACAATAATGGGCACTAGAAGCACAGAGTGCCCCCTTAGTGTCCCAAGGCCAGAGTACCCTCTTAGTGTCCCAAGGCCAGAGTCCCCCCTCTGTCCAAGGCCAGGGGCCCCCTCTGTCCCAAATCCAGAGGCCCCCTCTGTTCCAAATTCAGCCCCCCCCTCTGTCCCAAATCCTGTGCTCCCCCTCTGTACCAAATCCAAGGCCCCCCCTCTGTACCAAATCCAATCCAAGCCCCCCCCTCTGTACCAATCCAAGGCCCCCCCTCTGTACAAATCCAAGGCCCCCCCTCTGTACCAAATCCAAGGCCCCCCCTCTGTACCAAATCCAAGGCCCCCCCTCTGTACCAAATCCAAGGCCCCCCCTCTGTACCAAATCCAAGGCCCCCCCTCTGTACCAAATCCAAGGCCCCCCCTCTGTACCAAATCCAAGGCCCCCCCTCTGTACCAAATCCAAGGCCCCCCCTCTGTACCAAATCCAAGGCCCCCCCTCTGTACCAAATCCAAGGCCCCCCTTCTGTACCAAATCCAGGGCTCCCCCTCTGTCCCAAATCCAGGGCTCCCCCTCTGTCCCAAATCCAAGGGCCCCCCTCTGTCCCAAATCCAGGGGCCCCTGTCCCAAGCAACCTTACCTGCAGTCTGTTTAATTGCTGTTCTCTCTCGGTGTGTTTCCTGTGTTTCTCCCTCTTGTGGTGAATCAATAGGAACTGCAGACACTCTCCATCTAGTGGTGAGTCAATAGGAAATGCAGAGACTCTTCCTCTAGTGGTGAGTCAATAGGAACTGCAGAGACTCTCCCTCTAGTGGTGAGTCCATAGGAACTGCAGTGATACACACACACACACACGGACACACACGGACACACACACGGACACACACACACACACGGACACAGGGAGGCGCACTTAGGGTTTTATTATATATAACTAGCCAGTTAAGCAAGTTATAAAAACGGGCGCTAGATATCTCTCTCTCTCTCGTCGGGTTTAAGTACATAGCCAGACAAAAAGAAAAAACCCGCTACACACACATTAGTCCGGAAATGTGCAGGAGCCCTCCCACTCTCTCTGCAAGATAGATATATATTCTGCTTAACCGTTTTATATCCAAGACCTCAAATGTGAATGATTTAAGGTCATTTATTAATGAACAATTGATGTAAGTCAAACCCCTTTAGCTTCACGCAACCATCAAAAGTTTACCACTGACACCCCCTTTTTCAACTAGGGGTTTGGGGGATAGGTGGGGTGAATTACCTGTATATAATTTTTCAATTGAGGAGTGAACAACAGACCCTTTAAATATTTCCAATGGCAGTTTTAAAACTGTGTGGCATGGAATAGTAACCCCACCACCTGGTAATAATCCTTGAATGAATGTCAGCAATCTGCCAATTTCGCTGCATAAGATCAGAGAGCAAGGAATCTATAAAGTTATGCTCCTTTAGAACCTTTGGGAAAAATGCTGTCTGGTCTTAAGGAATTTCAAGTCTCTTTTCAACTGTAGCCATTCCCCCTTCTCATAATTTAAGAAGAATGTCTGTTATCAATAAACCCCTCATATATTGGTTCTTATTTGGAGTAAAGAGAACCAAAGAAATGGTTTATGTATCTTTTTTGTTATTAATCCGTTAACTGACTCCAAAGGAAAGTTTCATAACACCTTATTTTTGGCCATAAGTATATTTTAAAACTGTTCAAATTTTGTTTGCCTGATTGTTTTATTACATAGTCTGTTAGCATCCTTCTACCTAATGAAAGATTTAGGTGACACAGCTAACTCAAATCCCTAACCTTTTATTAATCCAAAGAGATTTCACCAGGCCTTATTATTTTTCCTTATTGAGTGAATATATATGCAGTTTTTATCTCATACTTCTTCTCTTGATACTTTTCACAGATAGCCACCAGGTCCCCTTCATGGCATTAGTGAGAAACTTGCGCAATATGATTAAAGCCGATATAAGTGCAAGGCATCACAAAGAAGTGACAAATCGTCTTTCCAGTGAGGTACTGTAAGGGTTCTCTCAGTCATGTCTTTACTACATTCTTACCAGTTAAGTACAGACTGTAAACTGTAATGGTGCTCTGTTTGTCACGGGTTACAATATCTTGAAAAGTTTTAGGCAAAGGTGCAGTTTTTGTGTAATAAGATTAGAGTAAGCTTGAAATTGTTTAATAAATTGTAATACTTACCTCTAGAATCCAGTGTTATTGGATTTTGTAGTGCCCTGTGAAGCTGGCACAAAGCTCGGTCATAGCAGACTTCACAGGGTTCCCATGGATACCAGCCTATCATTACAGCACTACATGTGAACAACTTATCTAAGACTCAAACCCCTGGAACACCTTTAATGTCATTGTCACAAGCTGGAACTTTGTACATCTATACAATGTAGTGCAACTTGTCACGAGTTTACTTACATACAACCAAAATAGAATCCTAGTGAACATACAGTGAAATTCATGTAGCATGTATGCTATACTTCCATTGTTTTGCTGCTTAAAATCCAGCCCTTCTCCATGGATAAGTGAAAGCAATAATTTAAATAAGTTTGGCCAAATAGTTTAAAGCACAGCTTCTATTCTTCAGCTGGGTCCTGTGCCAGCTTCATAAGGTACTATTGTATCTATTAGTAGCAGATTTATGGAGGCAAAGGTAGCTTAACATGCCGTTTATCAAATAACCTTCTGGACAATTTCTCCTTGCTCCTTGAAGATGTTGGCACATTTTAATTTAATTTTTAATGTTTTTTTCTTCCTTCCTGTCAAAGCAATCCTGCACAGTTTTTTATCGAAAATTACTATGGAATACTGAAATTGCTATAGATATTCAAGAAATTCTGTTGGGTTCAAATTGGATTTTCAGAACTGTTTCTTTGTTCATCTCTAATGACCAAATACTTCAATGTATTCTATTATATATGGATCATATAGTAATAATATTCTGTACGTGCCATGATTATCATCACAGTTAGCCAATACAGATATCTCCTTTACTTGACTTTTGTTAAAAATAAAAATAGTGTATTTTTTTACCTTCTGTCTTACTTTCCTTACTGAGAAATCTTTATCATTAGTGACTTTAAAAGTTTGCTGAATATTGGGAATGTGTTTGGATACATATTCACATGAAGCTGAAAAACTACCACCATCTGTATCTGTAACTATGGGGCAGATGGAAATATTCTTCTGTATAAAGAATATACAGAACGATCACTGGGTTTGCAAAAATTGGTCAGCTTTACATATACTTATACATACATTGATACACACATAATACACTCACACACAGCACAATTATATATATCGCTACACACATTCACATATATACACTGCTATCCCACACGTACATACACACTAACACATTTGTACAAACTGTTGCACAAATACACTGTTACACACTAACTCATATATAAACTTACACACAAACTGCTGTACATTGGCTGAGTGCCCCCATGTTGCCAATCAGCTATACAACCACCACCAGGGTTCCTCAGTTTCAGTCTTCCTGCTCCCTAAGCTCATTACAGTGCAGAGGGTACAGTAAGTACTATATAAAGCCAGTGTGCAAGGTTAATGTTGAATGACACAGTTCTCTATTATGCAGACTGAAAACATTCTATCTGCACCAGGAGAAGTAGAACAGTAGATTGCACTGAGCAAGCAGAAAGGGGAGATACTGGGCACCTATAACCTCCCCCTAAACACGCCACTGGTCATTGCTTTTGGGTGGACACTCTTAACAGTGTCCCATTTGTAGATTTTATAAAATAAAACCTTGTTTTTGCCTTTAACTATTAATTTTTTTTATTGAGGCTGGGTACACATAAGGTGATTTTTTGGGCAAACCAAACAATATTTTATCATATCAGTTGGTTGGCCCCTGTGATTGCATGTGTGTATGGACGTTACTACTGATATCAGAAAAAAAACGACGTTTAAGGCAAGATACAACAAAATCTGTTTATAGCCTTAGGCATTCATTGTTTATGTTTTTAGAATGTTTTCAATACTTACAATATGTTGATTGTATATGTTCTGAAATTTATAGCAGACTTAAATCTGTAAATTTCTGGTTTTAGTTCTGCTTTAAATATTTTCTTCTAGAACAGAGATATTTTTACTGTCTAAATAAAGAGTGTTGAAGAGATAACAAAAAATGAATGAAACCTCATCACCCATTTATCGGCACAAAACATCTATTTATTTGTAGTGTGCGGGACTTGAGTTTGCAGTGAATAGGGGTACAGAATTCACAGAGGAACTTAGAACTGAACATCAACAATGCATTTTGGAAATGCTATTTGGGATGATAGTAATTACTTTTGATGGTTGCATGTAGCTAAATAGATTGCAGCTCCTTTGCATTGTTTTATTTTGATATCATGTCCTGTATTTCTCCCCTTGTATTTCCCCTTATAGAGTGCTGTCATCAAAAGTCGTATGTTCCCTTTCCGGTTTCTTTCTGCTTACAAAGTGATCCAAGATTTGGAAAAACAGTCCCAGTTATCAAGTCAGTAATCCTTTTTTTTTTTTTTTTTTTGCAGTTCACTACTATTTACTATTCTGTTTTCATATATAATGAAAGTTGAAATATCTTCCTACAAAACAGGAGAACCTAAAGGTGTTGCTATACCCTGCAAAGCCATATAGTGTAAAAATAAAACCCGCAATGGGTTAATAAAACCTTTTAGACAGCTAACCAACCCTCAAGCAAAATTAACAGGATGCTAGTCAATGATTTTAGGAGGCCTCTGGCAAATGTTTCATGCTGTTTTGTCTGATAAATTGTGGCATAATCCTCCAAAACATATTCAGCCTCATTTACAGTCTTTACAAGATACTTTTATGGAAGAGCAAATAAAGGTAAAGAAGAGAGATCTGGTTGAAATAAGGTTGGCTAAAATACCACCTGCATAGAATATTTTGCTACAATTCGAAGGCTTGCCAGTGTGGGTGATACATCCATGTTCCAGGATATATCCACTGTCCAGGAGGACAGTATGAACAAGTGGATGGAGTTCAGCTTAGGAGAAGCCTTAGTATTAGCTGGGCATTATGTAGACAGCACTAATGTCAGTAAAGTGAATTCAACTTTTCTATAATAATCTTCTGATTAAACTGGCTATGTACGTTGCTGTATCAATACAGATACCCTTGGATGACTCTCTGTATCCCACCATTCATGATATATCCACAGTAATGTTCCTACATCATCAGAGCCTCTGCACAGCCCAGACATGCTCTTTTAACCTGCACTGCTGATATGATAGAGCGGTGCTTTTTTGGCTCATTTGTTTTTACTTACAGTGACAGTGTGGTGTTTCTGTGTGAATCAGACTTGGCCATATTTCTTATTTAATGTGTATCCTTTTTGTGCAGGAAAGCCATTTCCTACAAATTGTAAACTAATTCACCACATCTTGCGGCGTGAATCAGCAAACATCCCAGGACTCCGAAGATACAGCTGGAGAATACGCCAGATGAGAAGCTGTTTAGCTGTTCCAGCTGTGAGACAGTTACTAAAGCAACGGAAAAGGTCACTTATAAGGGCCAGGTAAGGAGTAGAGATGAAAGTTTACAAATCAAAAACACAATGAGGGGTTTGAATGGAAACCATTTTGTTAATTACACTATCTTCTTTTGATCAGGTCTGTCAAGATAAACAGAACTGTTCTAAACAGCTATAAAATTGCTTTGGAAAAGGCTGTTCAAATTTCTGCCCGGTACAATATTGCACCACTTCCAGGAAGAACTGTCATCTTGTTTGATGTAAGTGAATCCTTGAATAAATCGTGCCATGGGGCCAAAGATCTGAGTCTGAACATTGAAGGTTCCTCAGAAGGTTCCTCAGAAGGTTCCTCAGAAGGTTCCTCAGAAGATTCATCAATATGTTCACAGTATTCTGGCAGAAAAAGTCCTCCTACAGTAAGTGTCTCATTGTTACCTACAATTTTCCTCAGTGTATATTGCCCCCATTTTACCCACTATAGCATACATAAAACTGTTATATTTAGAGAGAACTATTGTCTAAAACCAAATCCCATGACTTGAGTACAACAACATATTACTTGCCCATATAAGTAAATCCTAAGAAGCAAGTTTTTTTTAGAAACAATACAAGATTTCCCTTAATAAACTGCTCCATGCTTCCTTCAATAAAAACTATTCCTTCGTTATTGAGTTAGGTTAAAAGTTTTAGTTCTGTTGGGAATGGTAAGATGACAAGGTAACCAATCTCATTTTAATTTTCCATCTTTATTTTTGCTTTAGTGTATATTTCATATGTGAATGTACAACTTTATCAGCAGTTTGGATGTTAAGAATTGCGCTGGGATTTTTTCCTATGTTTTCTGCACAACCTCATTCATATAGGTTTTGTGACTTATTTATGGCAATAATAATAAACAGTATTTCATTGTTATATATACCAATGTTACATTTTCCATGTCAACAGCTCCTGGAAGTTGGTCTGCTTCTTAGTGTCATGGTGAGAGACACTTCTGAGAGTGCTCAGATTGTTCTGTACAATGAAAATAAACACACAATTGCAACAATCAGCTCCGGCTCTCTCCTCCAACATGTGAACGAACTGAAAAAGCAATCGGAGGTAAGAATGATATTTAAATGGGTTTATGGGGTATTAAAACAATTCACATGGTTGCTGGAGTGATTTAAAGGAGAACTGTGCATATATGAATATAAACTTTTTTTTTTTCAAATACTGTTAAAAAGTACCAAAAGTACCTGGGGCAGGGAAGTAGGATTGATACTTTCTATTTCCCAATATCATTTCTATAGGAGCAGACAAAGACACAAAGACATTTGTTTCTGCCAGGCCTCCTGAGTGCTTCAGCACTATCTTTAATACAGGAAGGACTAGGGCCATAACCTGGCAGATGAAAACTGAATTTACTGTAGCTCCTCAACGATATTGGGAGGTGGAAATAATCAATCCTACCTCCCTTGTCTTAGGTACATTTAATTTATAAAATGTTAATTTTGACAGTATAGTTGTCCTTTAATAAAGAGTTTAAGACTTGAATTTTTGAGCCTATGCTTGAATCTGATGACAGAAGCTATAACTGCTTATGTTTATAGTAAATATATTTCTCTTTCAGCCTCGGGGGACCCAGGCACAGCAGGGGTTATGCACCATCCTCCAGGAGTGGACATTTAAGCTTGGTGCACACACTAAAGATCTCTGAAAGATGACAGACAGAATCTGCAGGATCCTGTCTGTCATTTTTTAAACATCCCCCTACACACAGTTGCGAGCATTCTCCCTTTGTAAAGCATAGGGAGAACACTCGGGACTGCACTTTTCCCTCAGTCGCGGCCAACTTCCCTATACTTTACTAAAGGAAGACGACCATGGCCAAGGGAAATTTTCGGGCATTTCTGAACAATTGTGATGGTGAATGTTCGTTCGCCTCACAATTATTTAGAAATGCACTACACACACTAGGGATAAAACACAGATACTGTTGAATTGGCGCTTTATTGTTACTGTGTGTACCCAACCTTTTCAAAGTTACAGTAAATGAAAGGACAACTTGGACTAGAAACAAGTACATATTGCATTGTGTGTAATACACCTATTCAGAGTGGCATCAGCCCAATGACAGTAAAGATATGTAGTTTTAAAGTTGTCCCATGGGGTCAGGCTCCTCCCCCTGTACCTACTGGGTATTGCACATGCTCAATAGCCTTAGGGGCTGGGGATAAATAGCAAACTCATCTCTATTTTGCATGTATACTTACTTATTAAAACTCATTATTACTGCACCTACATTAGATTAGAAATAGTAATGCAATAAAAACATATGGATGTTTGAAAGACAAGCTTGCTAAATCCTGTTTGAATTGAATATTTATAAAATATAGTTATGGTTGCTTGTTTTTTCTTCTAGGTAAGCTAAACAAAACAAGGTCTGAAGCACTTATTAATAAATACCCTCCAACAATTACCTTTAAAATGTGCTGAAATGTCTGTAGCCCTGTAATTAGTTTATTTCTTCTCTTTAAAATATATTTCAGGATAGTAAAGATTTTAGCAGACCCTGCACAGAACATTGTTCAGTCCTTAACTGACCACTTGTCACCTTAACTGACCACATGCTTCTCCCTTGCTGTGATCTATAGACTGCCCTACCGCTTCCTATGTGGGGTGTCATGTAGTGTCCAATCCTTCCTGAGGAAATTATTCCCTTGCTTTCTCCTTGGTGAAAGGATTCCTTAAAGTTTTTTTCTTTGCTTTTCCTTTTCTACTATGTCTAGCAAGAGGGAACTCCCATCCTGTTCTAGGGCTGCAAAAACTGCACCTGTGACTGTTTCCTATGTTTGTGCTTCATGCCAGGAAAAGTTGCCTGCTTAATCTGTTCCAATGTGTTTCTCATGCAGCAGCTAGACACTCTTTATGGCTCACAGCTAGACACAGCTAGATACTCTTTATGGCTCAAAGCCTGGGACTGGTCTTTTACCTGGTCTGCCTTTTTCTGGCTGCCAACTGTTTGGCTCTGAAGTTAAAAAAAACATTGCTCAAGCAAATGGGAGCAAAAGTACCTTCCTTCCTCAAAACTTATCTAGAAAGGGGACAGGAATGAAGAGAGGAAATTCACCTATGCATAAGTGGGCGTGCGCGCTATAGTTAAAGTGAAGCTGGAGGAGGTCAGGACCTGTCAGTGCAGCCGCCGGTGGTTCTTGCGCAAGGTTAATTTCCTCTCTTCTTTCCTGTCACCTTCTAAATTAACTGAAGAACGGGAGGTAAGGCATAGCTCATTTAACTCTCGTTCTTCAATTAATGTAGTAAAGGAATAGTTCACTTTCTGACTTCTCACTTCAGAGAAAGTAAACAATTTTTTTTTTTTTACAGAAATTTTTAAGTTTTACACATTGATTGGAGGCAATGTATTTTAATTCCTGAGTTTAATTAAATGTATGATTGTTTTAAATTAGAATAGAGTGCTAAATGGAAACAATGGATCCGATTGGTTAACACAGAACTAGCATACCACAAACTTCTATATGTACACAGAAAGTGCCCAAACAACAACCCATGGCTCATGTCCGACGCGACAGCAATTAGAGGATTCTAGACCATGGTGGCCAGACCATCAACCTTCCACCTAATCTACTAAAAAGCCCCACTCCTAATACCACACTATCTCCACACTACCCTAATAACCCCCTAAACCTCCTTCTTCAATAATATCTCTACAATCTATCACTGTCTCAAAACATGTGACCCACAATTAACTCAAATAACAAAAGGCATACAAAATGAATACGCCATAGTTAATTAAGTTTCTTCTTTATTACACCAAATCAATACAGATTAAGTTTAGGAACAATATGTAAAGCATAGGAGATAACCGCCAATTGCAATAAGATACTCTCAATATGTGAATGTAAAATGTCTACATGTTTTTCCTTTCTAACTGAACAGAATAAAAACGGATTAAAAAAAAAAGAATAGAGTGCATCGCCTTTACTAATTAAGCTTATTTTTTCCTTAAGAATTTGCAAAATGAAAACCGCCTTCCCTTTCAAAACAGAAATGTTGGAAAGGAATATCTGGCTGAGCTTCTTGCATACCGGACCAAGGTAAGGTAGTAACTCTTTAAACTTATTTTTTTTTAGTGACAATCAATGTCTCATCTCTTTGGCATCCTTTTGCACAACTTCTTTACATTTTTATTTTGCTGGTTCTTTTCCATATCTTTATATATTAAAGGGTATGTTCACCCCTAATAATTTTTTTTGATACGTTACTCAGGGCCCCCCAAAACCCAAGTTAAGTTTTGCTTAAAAGGTGTAATAATGTTCCCAGACTGCCGCTTGCCCCCTGTCCACTGCTGCTGCTACGTGCCTTTTCCATTTATGAGCAGCATCAGTGGAGGTTGTCCAGTCAGCCATTGGCCATGATGTCACTGTCATGGCTGTGACTGACAGCCTTACGAGGAAGTAGCCGTGGTGGTGGATTGTGGAGATTTTAAGTAAAATTTCTCTGTCTGGGAGCATTATTACACATTTAAAGCAAAACGTTAATGGGGTTTTGGGGGGTCCTATCATGACCCTGGGAACTTTTTTTGCTCAGGTGGACACGTTGCTGCTGTTCCGTACTAACCCACCAGATGAAGAGTTCCAGGCAGTTCTGCAGCATTATAGACGAGAGGTGAACACAGATTGTCTGTGTGTGACAGTGGTACCTGAGGGCACTGAAAGGTATGGTTCCACCATATATCCTACTTTCTCTGCATATTCCTTATTTTTTTGATTTATGAGTTGATTATAAAATATCCAAACTTTTAAAAACTTTTAGCATTCTTCTCATTTATTAAGCAGATATTGCATCACATACATAAGGCAGATATGTCTGCAATTTGTTAATGGCCCTTAAAAAAACAAACAGACAAACTTGGAACCATCTTTATTACAAGATTTTAACTGCCTAATGCATACACAAAAGGATAAAGAAAGAAATTTAATGATCTCATGTTGTATTTTTCTTTCTTTTATTACAAGAGTTTGATGTTTTTTGTCTTTCTTCTTGCAGAGAGAGAATTTCTGAGAAAACAAATGATGTGTTGCTTTGTGGGTTTTCTGAACAGGTGCTTAGGTAAATTCCAGTCACTACTCTATTTAGTAAGGTTTGAAAGCCTCACGCTATTTAGTTTGAAGAGCAGCTTTTTTTAACAAATATATTTATAGTATTTAGTAGAAAGAGGAAGAAGTAAAAGACGAAGATACACTATAAATACTTTATTGCAGATGTATTGTTGCACTTCAAAACATTGACATATGTGTTTTGAACAGCTCTTTATTTAACCTTTAAGTAAAATGACTGTAGAAAAAATATCCATTGATGTCTGGGTGCTTATAAAGTGCTTACACATTGCCAATATTTTGTAGTAAGCATGTATTTCTTGGCACATGACGGTCTATCATTTTCATCTTAAGCAATTTTTCCTATTAGGTATGTGTCAGAACGTGGCACCTCTCGTCTTTTAGATCATGTGGACAAAGTAAATGAAAGATTTCAAGTCCCCGAAGACCCAGATTGTGTGAAGAGAAGTCATGTAATTGCCCAAGAAGTAGTCCCTTCTCCGATAAAACAGAGGTCACTATGTTATTAATGTAACATCTTAAAACATTGTAAATATAATATTAAAGGGGAGCTGTGGTCTCCAAACAAGTTGATTTTAAATGAAATGCCAGGTTCCTACCTGTAAAACGAGCTATCAACCACCTCTCTACGTGCTGCACAGACCAAAAATGAAGAAATCACTGATCAGAAAGTCAAAGGGTGGGAGGTTATGAATCTGTGGTCAAAATACTAGTTCCTCCTTCTAATCTGTGGTTGGCACATGCTCAGTGTAGGAGAAAGCAGATGAAACCAGGAAGAGATCGGGTTACAGTGACTGAAAGAGGACTGAAGGGGAGGAAGGGGGAGAACAGCATAGAGGGGGCATGGGGTCCCACGAGGAGGAGGAAACACAGGGAAGAGGGATTGTCACATGGTTTCAGAGCAGGAAGTGTAGGGGATCTGGAGCTGGTGCTACCATATCACACGTAAAAATTTTAATATCTTCAAAACTATGTAAAAAAAATAATAAAAGTAAATTGCAAAACTATGCAGGAAACCAATTCCTGGCAAATTACTTTTGGGACTACAGTTACCCTTTAAGAAAAATGTACAACCCATGGAACATGATATGAAGTACGCCCTTTACTGGCAGTTTTACTAGATTATATCTAATGTTTGTTTTAGGTGGCGTAGTATTCGTATCTTTATTTCTTCCACGTTCCGTGACATGCACTCAGAGAGGAATTTGATAATTGGTCAGGTGATGCCAGAGCTACGTGCTAGAGCTGCTTACTACTACTTATCAGTGGAGGAAGTTGATCTAAGGTGGGGAATTACAGAAGAAGAATCCAAAAAAGACAGGTAAGTGTTAAAAAGATTAACAAGAATTATGTGTTAAGCTATAACAAGGAAAATACAGAAGAAATTTGGAGCTTGATTTTTTTTTTATTCTGATCTTTTAGGCAGCTGTCTTTATGCCTCTCTGAAGTTGCCCGGAGTCAGATATTTATTGGCATTTTGGGTGAACGATATGGACATGTACCAAAAGAATACTCTGTACCTCTCCTGCCTGAGTATCAGTGGGTAAGATCTGCTTTCTTTTTGCCATTCAAATGAATGGATGTTTCTACCGAATTTATTGTAATCTTGTTGTTTTTTTTTTTATTTCATATACTACAATTATCCCATAGTGGCCAATGTCTGTGCTAAAACCCCCACATTGGGTGAAAGAGCATCACCTGTAACATACTAGAAAAATCATTTTAAAATGAAAATCCAAGCACAGTTTGTATTTAGCACATACTTTGTATTGCATTTAACTAAGGGTCTCCTGTTTCTAAAGGCAAAAGACCGCTTATCTCAATAGCAATTCTGACAAATAATGGGCTAAATTTTCTATTTTTTCTGGTTTAGTCTTTAGTGACATATAAAAAATTGACAGGTTTTGTATAAGAGATGCAGATTTTCCCCCCAACATGTTATACATCTACAATTTCTGACAGAAGTCTTGTTGCTTGTGTACAAATAAACCTGCTGCTTAACAACAATTCTAATGCAGATTTTCAAGAAATGGTTCATTTACCCCAAATAGCTTTTGTAATAATGTTTCATTGCAGAACAAAAAGTATTCTAATATTCACAGCTTGGTAAAGCCCATTGAGTCAATTTTTGCAAAGACATAAGTGTTGTCGCCTTGTCATATGGGCTTCACCTGTGACTAATAATGGATCAATTAGGTGTCAGGTGTGTATAAAAAGACCCCAGTACACTACACCTTCACATTAACAGCAAATAGACCTCTGAAAACATGCCTAAGATTCACCCTGAGACTAAAGTGTTGATTATCAAGAGGCTGAAGACCAGATCCACTGCTGATGAGGCGCACACCTTCAATGTCTCTCAGCGTCAAGTTCAGAGGATAAAGAAAAGATTTGAAGAGACTGGAGAAGTTTTTGACAAACCCAGGTCAGGCAGACCCTCCAAGACAACTATTCGAGAGGACCATTTGTTGGCTCAAAAATCCAAGGAAAGCCAATTTTCAACTGCAGCAGAACTCCAGGAGACCTGGTCACCTGAAATCCCTGTGTCAACCAGAACAGTTTGTCGGATTCTGTCTCGAAATGGCCTCCATGGTCAAATCAGTGCCCATAAGCCATCACTAAACCAAAGACAATTGAAAAAGCGTGTGGCATTTGCCAAGTCCTACAGCCTGCTAAAAGGATGGACGCTGGAAAAGTGACAAAAGGTGGATTTTTCAGATTAATCTTCTGTTGAATTACACCACAGTCGCCGCAAATATCGCAAGAGACCTACTGGAACCCACATGGAGCCGAGATTTACCCAGAAAACAGTGAAGTATGGTGGAGGCAAAATCATGGTCTGGGGTAACATACAGTATGGGGTATGCTTGCGAAGGTTCTCATTCATCCAGGTCATGGTATATCTGTTGTATTCAATTAGATCAACTGGACTTGAAGTTTAGTTCTTGAAGACGTTTCGCTAGTCATCCGACTGGTTTTCTCAATTCAGAATGACTTGTACAAGAATCTTTGCCAACAGGGATAAGTTCTGTTAGCAACAACACGGATGTGCTATGGGATCTCCAGTTTCACCCATTGTGGCCAACCTTTACATGGAGGAGGTAGAAAAACAGGCGCTTAATACCTTTAAGGGCATAGCACCCAGCCACTGGTTCAGATATGTGGATGACACCTGGGTTAAAATCCACCAGAAGGAAGTACAAGCTTTCACAGAACACATCAATGTGGTAGACCAAAACATCAAATTTACAAGGGAAGAGGTACAAAACAACAAACTGGCTTTCTTGGACTGCTTGGTAGAAGTTAAGGAAAATGGCAAACTGGAAGTAGAGGTTTACAGAAAACCAACACACACAGATCAGTATTTGATGTTTGACTCCCACCACCCTTTAGATCACAAGCTGGGTGTCATCAGAACCCTGCAACACAGAGCTGAGAACATCCCCACTAGCACAGAGGCAAAGGCTAAAGAAATTAAACATTTCAGAGGAGCCCTTAAAACTTGTGGATATCCAGACTGGGCCTTTGTCAAAAGAAGTAGAAGGAAAGAAAAGAACACGAATACCAACAGTGAAGGAGAAAAGCAAGACAGGAGAAAGAACATGGTCATCCCATATGTAGCAGGGGTCTCCGAGAAATTAAGAAGAATTTTCAAAAAACACAGTATCCCTGTCTGCTTTAAACCGAACAACACACTGAGGCAGCAATTGGTACATCCAAAAGACCCAATACTGAAACACAAGAAAAGTGACATCATATACGCAGTGCAGTGCAGTGAAGAATGCTCTGATTTGTATGTGGGGGAGACCAAACAGCAACTGCATCAATGTATGGCCCAGCACAGAAGAGCCAATTCCTCGGGTCAGGACTCAGCTGTGTACCTGCATCTTAAGGATAAAGGACATACCTTTGAAGATTGTAATGTTAACATATTGTCAAAGGAACGTGACTGGTTCAAGAGAGGTGTTAAGGAGGCCATTTATGTGAAAATAAAGAAACCAAGCCTAAATAGAGGTGGGGGGTTCGACCCCAACTGTCTGCCATGTACAATGCTGTTTGACACCTTACTCTGGGCGTTCCTATAACACCTCTTAGCTACTATCCAATCACACCCTTAACACTTGGATGTGATATGCTAATTGGGATTTTCCAGGGTACATAATTGCCACAGATTCTTGTACAAGTCATTCTTAATTGAGAAAGCCAGTCGGATGACTAGCGAAACGTCTTCAAGAACTAAACTTCAAGTCCAGTTGATCTAATTGAATACAACAGATATATCCAGTATGGGGGTGTGCGAGGGATTTGCAGGGTGGAAGGCACCTCAATACTGTAAAATACCAAGAAATCTTAGCTATCTAATACATTCCCAACCATAAAAAAGGCCAAATTCTGGCTCCATCCTATCTATCTCCACATGAAAGTTCCTTAAGACGAAGAAGATCAAGATGCTCCAGGATTGGCCAGCCCAGTCACTTGTCATGAACATCATTGAGCATATGTGGGGTAGGATGAAAGAGGAAGCATGGAACACGAAATCAAAGAATATTGATGAACTCTGGGAGGCATGCAAGACTGTTTTCTTGGCTATACCTGATGATTTCATCAATAAATTGTATGAATCCTTGCCAAACCGCATGGATGCTGTCCTTCAAGCTCATGGAAGTCATACAAGATATTAAATTTGGATCTCATAGCACCACTACTTAATTTGCAGACATATTTTTGGATTGGCTGTAAAGTAGATTATTTTCTGTATAGACAACTACACTTTTGTCTTGCAACATTTTGACCTTTCTGTCTTGATTAAATTATAAATTTTTTTTCAGTGAAACTATTTTTTACCAGTACATTTAATATTATTTGGGAGGGCTTTAGCTTTTCATATGAGCTATTTCTAACACCAATTGATCCATTAAAAATCAGGTTAATAGCAAAATACACAGGCGACAAGACTTTTGTCAGAAACTGTAGGAGATCATAAAATATTGTACATTCTGTTTGCAGATTCAGACATACCCCTCTGGAAGATCTATCACAGAGTTAGAGGCCATGCAATTTCTGCAGAGCAGTGACATTTCTAATCCAGGATACCCCAAGGCTTTTTTCTACATCAGGGAGCCTAATTTCCTCAGGTATGGTTGTCTTTCCGCTTTATTCCCTATGGGTAAGGCCACACTAGCACGTTTCTCACATGTTTTGCTGTCAGCGTGTGAGAATTGAATGACTGTGTATGACAATGCAGGTTGCCTAATTGCAATCTCCATTTTTTTGTGAAGCATATACACTCAGATAACGAAATTTTGTGCTAATTGTGACGCGAACGCACAATAACGTGCGACATTGTGTTTGCACATTTCAGACGTTAGCGTGTGTTGTAGTGTGGCCGCAGCCTAAATCATTAATTACTGTAGCCCATACATATTCATGCATGTATACCATCATTTTGGGATGTATAAGAGGTAATACTTTAAGATTTTTACTTAACATGATAAGGGCACTTCAGTGGCATATAAAATATGGTTTCCCATCACATTATAGAGTACCACGAAACCCAGGGCTGCCATCAGAATTTTCTGGGCCCCATAATAAAGTAATATAAGAAACTACTACTATCCCCTATAGTATATTCGACTCTCACCCCAAACTCCCACTTTTCCCATGCCATGAAACTTACAAAATCCACTCTCCCCCCAATCGCTCAATACAGTATATTAAGAAGTCACTCAATACAGCAATAACTGTCCTCCTATACTGCAGTTAATGCCCCCCTGTACTTTATATAGTGATTACTGGCCCCCTATACATTATACTTTACATTACTGCTATGCTTATCCATGCTCTCATCCTATCACGTCTGGATTATTGTAACCTTCTGCTTTCTGGTCTTCCTGCTTTCCATCTTTCTCCTCTTCAGTCCATACTTAACTCTGCCACATGCATTGTCTCACTCTCTAACAATCGGGATATTAAATCTCCTCTCTGCCGTACCTGGCTTCCCATTAAACAATGTATTGTCAACAAAATCCTTCTCTTAACATTTAAATCCCTTCGCTCTTCTGCTCCTTCTTATATTTCTTCTCTTGTGTCCCCATATGTCCATGTCCGTACCCTCCGCTCATCACAGAACCATCTCTTATATAGACCCCACACTGCCTCCTCTCGCCTTAAACCTTTTTCTCTTTTGGGTTCTGTCCTCTGGAATTCTATTCCCCTCTCTCTATTTCAAGAAACCTCAATGAATAAGTTTAAATCTAACCTCTCGTCCTATCTCTCCGAGCACAGCACAACATAGGACTGTTGACACTGCACCAGTTATTACTTTAGCACTTCCACCCTTTCCTATGTATCTGTATGTTACCCACCTAAGTAGATTGTAAGCTCTAAAGGGCAAGGACCTCTTTCCTCATGTTACATGTTTTAAGCATTTGTATATTTAGTGATGCTAATACTTATTTATATATTTATGTATTTAAAAAGGGGGGGAAATTCCTTCTTGACTCCAAATAGCAATTGGAAAATGTATCCCTAGATCAACCAGAACTACAGTATATGTATTAATACCAGTAATTTCTAAATATTTTTTAGTTTTCAAAACTTTTCTAGCCCACTATTAAATCTATTAAATGAACTTGCTATTACCACATCTATTGGAAGACACAGTTTCACCATTCTCACTGTAACCTAACCCTAAGATGAAGCTTCTTTTCTTCCAATCTTAAAGGATGTCCACGAGTCCTCTGATATGACCTATTAGTGAACAATTCAACAGAGAGTTTATTGTATGGCCCATTAATCTATTTTTATAAAGTGATCATATCCCCACGCAAACACCACTTCCCCAACGCTCAACAGCCCAATCTAATATGCTTGTATAGTCAAGCCCCTCCATTCCCTATTATTTTAGTTGCCCTTCTCTGAACTGCTTCTATTTCCAAGATGTCCATTTTTGTATATGGGATTTCAAAACTGCACCGCATATTCCAAATGAGGCCTTACCAGTGCCTTGTAAAGAGGAAGAACAATATTTTTTCTCTTGAATCTATTCCCCTCTTTATACAAGACAATATCTTGCTAGCTCTAGCTGTTGCTGTCTGACGTTGTTTGCTACTGCTAAGTCTGTTATCTACTAGAACCCACATTTTTTTCCATTACAGATTCACTTAGCACAGAGTTATTTATGGTGTAGGTGGCACAAGGCTTGGTAAACCCCAAATGCATCACATTGAAACTCATCTGCCACTCTGCTGCCCATTTTGATAATCTATCTAGGTATGCTTGCAGCAATTGTACATCATTTGAAGTTTCCAAATCTCTGCATTTTTAATTGTCATCAGCAAAGACAAGAGTCCTTACTCTCAATGCCTCCTTCTAAGTCATTTATAAATAGAATAAAAAGTGTCCCCAGTACAGAACCCTGAGGCATGGATGTAGCTTCATTGACCACCACTCTCTGTTTGCAATCCAATAATCAATTGCCTATCCATGTACAAATGTTTTTTTCTAGGCCGACAGTCCTCAGTTTATACATTAGTCGCCTATTCTTACTAACTTTTCATAAAAACAAGTAACTTTGTCTGGTATGATCTATTTTTCATAAATCCATGCTGGTTACTATTAATAAGATCAGTTCTGGAGACAAAGTCAAGGATATGACTTCGTAACAAAGTTTCCAGTACCTTCCATACCACTGATGTTTCGCTTACAGGTCTATAGTAACCAGGTTGGGAACGACTACCTTTTTTGAATTTTTGTATTACATTGGCGTTTTTATAATCCAGTGGCACATCCCCAGACAAAAGTGAATCTGAAAAGATATGAAACAATGGTCTAGTTAAAACTACGATTATATGGACTCCTATTACTGGCTCCCTTTATACAATGATAACTAGCCCCCTATAATTTATACAGTGATTACCCTCTTTTCATTATTCAGCAATGATTGTCCCACTCTATATTATACTGCAGTTATTGCCCCCCTATATACAACTGTTACTGGGCTCCAATACTTTATACAGTGATTACTGGCCCACTATACTTTATAAAGCAATTTTTATCCCCCTATATTTTATACAGAGATTATTGGCTTATTATTATTTAACTGCAGTAAAAAGTGATTACTGGACCCCTTTATTTTAAAGAGCGATTACTGTCCCTCTATAATTTATACAACAATTACTGGTCCCCTTTTATACAGCGATTATTGCCCCCCTATACTTTATACAACAATTACTGCCACCCTATATTTTTTACAGTGATAACTGCCCCCTATACTATACACAGCGATTACTGGCCCTCAATATATTATACTGCAGTTACTGGCCCCCTATACATTATACTGCAGTTATTGCCCCCTTTATACAACTATAAATTGGCCCCCATACATGCACCAATCCCAGTTGTATGATATTAGGATACCCTATATCATACAATTTTTGTTTAGTGTTGTTATCAGGCCAATGGAATTTTTTTAAATCTTTCGATCATGTTGTTCATACAATCGGTAAAGGTTTGTCTATGGGCCTCTTTAGCAAAGATGCTCCTGAAGAAGATAATACAATGTTGTGATTACCAGCATCTCTGGGAGAGGGGAGAGTGAGTGCTTAGAGCTGCTTTGCTTCAAAAGTATTTCAAGCTGGGTAGATCGGGAAAGGCAGTGGAAAACCGTAAAAAAGGTACAGTTGCAGGGTATGCCAAAACCAAGAAAAATTTTGGGGAAATAATGGGGATTGGCTGTGTTTCTGGATAATTTCAATGTTTAATATTTATGTACATTTTGGGCTACATAATAAATATATTTTTGTTCAGTTGTGTTCCTAGCCACTGGTTATCAGACTTTGCTTCTGAATCCCCTGAAGCTAAAATGAGAGTGTCTGACATCAAAAGCAAAGTGGCCCAGCTCCCTTCTACCTCTTGCTACCGGTATGTACAGATTGCAGTATGGTAGTACTGAATGAACCATAACTAGAGAACATTTTAGTTACAGGCCTTTTATTTTAGGTACACTTGTCAATGGGGTGGTGAGCGAAACGGAAAACCTCAGCTAACTGGACTTACGGATTTTGGAGTAAGAGTTTTGGAAGATGCTTGGCAAGCCATAGAAAAGAATTATATTAATGTATGTACAATATTTAAACATTACAATTTCTGTTGTCATTTCTATTGAATGAAAATATTTTTTTCAGATCATGGTATGATAAATTATTGTATGCATGTTTTTTTTTATCATGCAAAACTGCCTTTTTGAAATGCAAAGAATATAGAGTTGTTTTAAACCGGAACAGAAATAATGACAAATAAAAACAGGTTTATATTTCATTGTATATGAGGAATGTGGTCTTAAAGGGCATGTCCACCCCAAATGGTTCTCCTGTAATGTCCCTCCAAAGTCCAGAAAACTGACCACCAGGAGCTTGGCCACCAGTGAAATTGTTTCCACCTCTGAGATGTCCTCTCAGAGGTTTTTGGCTTGCTCAGAGCAGCCCTTCACTCCCTTCCCTCCCTCTCCCACCCGTTTTGTTCTTCCTCCCCCTAGTGTAAATTCATTTGTACATATAGTAGTGTTAGTTCCACCAGCCCCATCCGCTATAATATATGTTTTAGAAAGTCCCCTGAACTCTGCTTACTTTCCCTTGTTCTGCCGGCAGCTGCGTCTGTGATTGGCTGCCTCTTTGCCAATCACGGACGCGGCTGCCAGTCTGGCCCCCTGCTTGCAGTTCCATGCAAGCAGAAGGCTGGGCAGTGCGGCGGAGGAGAGAGGGAAAGTAAATAACGATCGGGGGACTTTCTGTAAAATATATTATAGCGGTTGGGGCTGGGGGAACTAGCACTACTATATGTGAAAAATTACAAAAAGGGGTGGACATGCCCTTTAATCCCTCCCAACCCCCCTCCAAAAGTGCTAAAGGTGCCCATACACATGTAACTGCTGATTACATTGTTATTTCTCAGTAATATGTAACACCATGCACATACACTCGCCCTCGATACTGGTCACATGAGCATACACATCACATCAAATTGGCTTCCTATACTTGGAGTAAAAGTATAGGAACCTGGTACCTACATTATGGTCCAATCACAAGGCCAATGGCAGTAGTTCATCATGGACAGTCATTTTTAGCCCTTACACATGATATCCGGAAAATCTGGATTTTTTAATAACGATAAGGTGCATGGGCACCTTTACAGTGATTGTGGATTACTGTAGGGTTGTGAGTGATAATCAAAAAAAATCTTATCCAGTCTATAGCCTTCAAAACAGTACAAAGAGCTAAACTACATTTTTCCCACTTTCTCAGGAGGAGGAAGAGGCATCTGATGAAGATGAAGAGGAGCTTGCGCAGGAAGGCTTCCAGGAATGGCAGACACGTCTGTCGTGTGCCAGACACAAATTGGTTTTAAACACATCTTCTCAGATACTGGAACGAGCACATACTTCCTCAACAAATGGATGGCTGTTTCTTGTGTGTGGGAAACAGAGTCAAGGAAAGACAATTTTTATGGTAGGTTTATTTTAGACTTTCTCAAAATAATTTGCTAAAACTGGGAGTGTGTTGTAAATTTCCCGGTAGACCGTTATTGTTATATATGTTAATAATCAGATAAATATAGGTGAGGTGGGATGAACTGATCACCTGAGTACATGAGCAGATTTTTTTTGTTTTAATTACAACATTTAGGCTTCACATTTTGCATTGTTTTAACCCAGCAGGAATATTGCGCTAGCGTTTTAATGCTCTGCTGCATTAGCGCATATCAGCTTCCATAATTTCCAATGGCACTGCCGTGCATTAACGCACAAATCTGCTGCACTTTACCGCAGCACATAGGTGTGAACGGGGCCTGTTCCTATGTGCAGAGTGTTTTTGTGAAATGTTCCCACAGGAAATCGAATCAAAATGCTGAACAGTGTGAACGAAGCCTTAAAGGGCAACTGTGGTCTCAAAACAAGTTAGGGTTTAATGAAAGCCTGCAGTATTTCCTTTGAAATTACCCGACAATCACATCTTTAACTGCAGCCTGTGAGAAATTACATTGGGGTGAATGTTCAAATTTCCTGCTTCAAATAGTTTGTGTGACATCACCAGACCTCTGCCACACCCCTCTGCCCCAATGGAGAAGCATGCTCAGTTAAGACTAAATGCTGGGGAAAACAGGAAGTATCTGGGGGGGAAATTAACAGTTGAGAAGGGGAGCCTATCAATGCAGACAGAGTCCGGTCACATGGCTGAAAACAGGAAGTGTTCAAGCAGGAAGTAATATTGCTGAACCTTTTCAGAAATAACCAATTTTATCTAGAGATGTGATTTAGGTTTTATTTTGAAGGTACGGTGGAAGGCTTTTTATTACAATCCTCACTAGTTTGGAAGAATTTGAGACCACAGTTACCCTTTAAGGACTCTGTAGAGCCTGATTGCTTTCTGACTGGTGATAAACTCAGTTGCTTGTAATCTAGTGTCAAGTAGAAGTCAAGTTTTTTTTTTTATCAACAACAAACTTGTGTGTATTGTGGGTTTCCTTTAATTGTGTTTTAATTTGTTACAGTGCTTTAAAGTTGAATATGGGGAGGTATATATAAACCAGGGTTTTAAAATAAAATAACCGTTCATTCTGCTTAATATTATGAACCGTGGAAAACTGCTTCCCAGTGGGGTCTGGTTATAATTATGGGAGATTTCAACTATTCACACACTGAATGGCACATGAACCAACATGTAAAGAACTATGAGATCTTGTAATCACTAACAATCCTGAATTATTTGCTAATATTGGTGTGGGTGCACATTTGTGGAAAAGTGATCATCATATGGTTACCATTTAGATCATGTTGGACAGACAATAATATAAAGGATCAAAAAATGATTACATTTTGAATAAGCAATCTTTAACAAGTTAAGAGGCTGTACAGTCAATTGATTGGGAGGCTATATTCATGTGGCTTAACACAGAAATAGATGACGTTTAAAAGTCTGCTAAACAAATATTCATCACAATTTATTCCTCTTGTAAACAGAATAAGTCAAAATCTCTTATGTAATAAACAATGGGTAAAAAGGAAAAGTGCATTTTGGTGAACTAAAGTTAACTTGGTAACTGGACTACCTTAGAAGTAGGCAAACAGGTTGTGTAAAAAAGAAAACAAGCAAGCAATATATGAAAAGTATATTGCTGTGAAGAGTAAATCAAATTTCAAATTATCTTTTTAAATGTAACAACATTAACAATATGGGATGGGTTACTTGCTTTTAGTGACTGGCAAGCTAGTAACAGAAGTCTTAAACTCACTCTTTGCTTCTGTTTACACTAATGAGGCACCAGCAAATGAGTGTAGCCTTTATAATGGATCCACTTTTAGCTCATTGAAAACAGCAGATTATCTGTCTGACTCAGAAAGTGTAAAAGAGCTTCTGAAGGTTCTCATTCATTGTAATTCTGTGGTATTCAGTTAGATCAACTGGACTTGAAGTTAAGTTCTTGAATACTGAATTGAGAAAGTTTTGATAGTCATCAGACTGGCTATCAATGGTCTAGGACCAGATGGTATTTATTAGATTATTCTAAAGGAGCCAAGGTCAGTTGTTAATCAACGATAAAAACACAAAACGGCAGCAGCGCACACTGGAAAATGGAACACTAACATGGGTAAAATCAAATTCCTTTATTCATATTCGGTATAAAACAGAAGGCATGCACGTGGCCTGACGCGTTTCGAACCTCACCGGTTCTTACTCATAGAGCAATGCAACAGTCTCAAATTGAAATTTAAAAAGGTAAGTACACCCCCCCCCCCCCCCAGTAGCCTACGTCAGATGTGGATAGGTGAGTCTCAATAAGTCAGTTAACCCTTAACCATGGTACAAAACTACGGAAAGCAACATACATCAAAAAAAGCAACACATATCAAAAGGAAATCCTCACGCGGATGCATGTAAGCACATACACTATGGAAACAAAGATACAGATGTTAAGATCCAAGAATTGTATCTTACAATGTTGAATCTAATATTAAATTCATTAGAATTTAAAACAGATGACGACTCCTTAAATTCACTTTGCGTACCATTCCATATCCATAACAGGTCGTCTATATAACGCCTGTATATGACGACCTTGGGGTGGATAGAAGAAAAGGCAGGGTGGGGGAAGAGAGTAACCTCCTCCCACCACCCTAAAAACAAATTTGCATACGTAGGAGCGAATTTGGCTCCCATGGAGGCTCCTCTAAGTTGGTTATAATACAGGTCATCAAACATTAAAAAAATATGTTAATAAATAACCTAATTCTTCCATTATAAATGCAATCCAGTCATCAGGATACTTGCTATATTTTTGTAAGTGATACTTCATAGCCTTAATACCCCACTGGTGGGGGATACATGAATACAGAGATATTATATCAGTAGTTATGAGACTATATCCTTCTTCCCATTTAATACATTCTAAGAGGCTCAATATATCTCTTGTATCTTGGATGTATGAATACATCATTTTAACCATAGGTTGCAATAGGTAATCTATCAATTCAGACAGCCCCTTATTTAATGATTTAATTCCTGCTATAATGGGTCATCCCTTAGGGGGAAGTTCCCCTTTGTGTACCTTAGGTAAATGGTGGAAAATTGGTACTACTGGGTTCTCAGTTACTAAGAAAGGTCATCATATCTTGATGTATTAAACCAATGCTGATACCATCTGTGATACATTTCTCCAAATCTTTTTTTATACATATTGGTTGGGTCTCCTTTAAGTAACGTATAGATTTCCCTATCTGCCAACTGTCTAAGGGCTTCACTCTGATATACATATTTGTCCAATATCACTACTGAACCTCCTTTATCAGCACCTTTTATAGCAATGCTTTGATCCTTTTTTAAATTAAAGAGCTTTATATTCCTTATAACTGAGATTATTTCTATTTTTTAACTTGGACCCACTGGTACACACATCAGATTTCCGTAACTCTTGGTCTAGTAGTCTTAAATCTTTTTCTACTAGGGCCTGAAACATATCTACTACACATTGGCTCCTGCAATGAACAGGATAGAAGGAAGACTTCTGTTTGAACTTGGTTATATTATCAATAGGATGTACTCCTAAATATCTCTCATTACACTCAAGTTGATTAGACACGTCATACAAAATTTGTAAATCCCTTTTTGCTGTAGTTCAGTTGTTGTCAGACAAGATTGTTGAATTCGGTAATATCTGGGATTGTTCAATTCCCAACCAGGTAATTCTAGGCTTGAAAGTTTGACATCTGTGGTGGGAAATCTTTAAGAAGGAATATTAAGGGGCAAAATATTCAAATACATTTTAGATTATAACATAAGTAGGTCCCAGCATGGTATGCTCCTGCCAAACCAACCTGATTGTCTTGTATGAAGAAGTGAGTCATAACCTAAAACTTGGGTTGTCAGTGGATGTGATTTATTTGGATTGTGTAAAAAACACTGACACGGTACTTCATAGAAAGTTATTATGTCAAATGTAAAATACGAAATAGTGGTCTTAACCTTTCTATTTGTACTTGAAGAACTGGCTAAGGATAGATTGCAAAGTAGTTATTAATGGAACATTTTCTTGTTGGGCCAGTGTTGTTAGTGATATTACTCAGGGGACTGTCGTGGGTCCAGTACTCTTTAATCTTTTAAAATATGACCTAGTGTTGGGCATTGAGCGTACAATCTCTGTGTTTGCTGATAATACGAAATTATGCAGGACTAGTCGGCTTGGTGCAAGATGTCTCAAGCTTACAAACTGATTTAAATAAACTTGGTCATTGGGCTACAAATTGACAAATGAAGTTTAATGTTGAGAAATGAAAAGTTATGCATTTGGGACAAAAACAGCAATGCTAATTATACCTAAACTTAAAGGACATGTAAACTGTGTCTAATTTATTTTTTAACTAATCACACATTAAAAAGATTAATTACCACCAATCTTAAATATGCTTTTTTCTTTTCTCAGACCTTCCTATCCCCCCTCCACCTGGCACAATACATGTAGAAACTATCCATTCTATAAAAGTAAAGCTTATTTCTTTATCTCTGTATGGATAATTGGTTCAGCATTATGATCAGGAAAGGGAATAAGAATTACCTGTTTCTGTGCTTTTTCTGTGCAGATAACACATAATCCTGCAGTTAGCTGCTGTCTGTGTTACTGAAGTCTCAATGTAACACTGTACCTAAAGAAATCAATTACAAAGTCGCCCCCCCCACACACACACACACCTTTAAACTCCAACAGCTAAAAGAAAATCTTACTTGATTCCAGCAGTGATTGTAGCTCCCAGTGCTGCTTACCTTCCCATGGCAAAACAGTTTTACTTTCACTATAACCCTAAATCACTGGGTGAATGCTATTGGCTGTAGGGAGCACAGATGGCACAGATCATCTCCACTGCACATGCTCCACACTCTAGCTGTGCCTCAGTTTTGGGAGGGGATGGATACATAGAGAGGAGACATGCATACTAACTAGGAATGAGCTGAACAGGACATGAGGAGTTCTAGTGACAGGGAGCACTGAGAGCAAAAAGGGATCAGGTTTCTGACTGCACTGAAAATATAGAAATGGATAAAGGCAAGTTATTTATTTCAGTTTATTGTCCCTTTAATTGTAGGCTTTAAACCTGCCCTACCCTTACCCTTGTGCAATCAGACCACTCCCATTAGAGGAGTTAACTGATAACATAGTAAAATAGTAATTGAGGTTGAATAAAGACATAGTCCATCCAGTCTAACCTTTACACCCTCCTTTTTAACCCTTGATCCAGAGGAAGGCAAAAAAAAAAAAAAAAACCAGCTAAAAAGAGAGGAGGGGGAAATTCCTTCTTGACTGCAAATGGCAATCGTAAATTATCCCTGGATCAACCAGAACTGCAGTATATGTATTAATACCAGTAATTTAAAACTTACCCAGCCCACTTTTTAAAGCTATTTAACTTTCCATTACCACATCTACTTCACCATTCTTACTGTAAAGAAACCTTTCCTAAGATGAAACTTCTTTTCTTCTAGTCTTAAATGATGATTTATTGGTGAACACCAGAGAGTTTATTGTATATATTTGTATAAAGTGATCATATCCTCACACAATTGTCGCTTCTCTAATGTAAACAGCCTTAACTTGTCTAATCTGCCTGCATAGTCTAGCCCCTCCATCCCCCTTATTATTTTAGTTGCCCTTTTCTGAGCTGCTTCAATTTACAGGATGTTGCTTTTGCATATTCCAAGTGAGGCCTTAACTGTGCCTTGTAAAAATGTAGAATAATATTTTTCTGTTTTTAATCTATTCCACTCACCAACAAGACAATATCTTTCTAGCTGTAGCCGTGGCTGCCTGGCATTGTTTGCTACAGCCTAGTCTGTTATCTACTTGAACCCCCAAATCTTTTTCCATTAGAGATTCACTTAGTATAGAGTTATTTATGATGTAGGTGGCACAAGGATTGTTAAACCCCAAATGCATCACCTTACATTTATCAACATTGAATCTCATTTTCCACTCTGCTGCTTATTTTGATAATCTAACTAGGTCTGCTTGCAGCAATTGCACATCCTTTTTAGTTTCCAAAGCTCTGCATAGTTTAGTATCATCAGCAAACACAGAGACCTTGCTCTCAATGCCCCCTTCTAAGTCATTTATTTACAGATTAAAAAAAAAAGTGGCCCCAGTATGGAACCCTGAGGCACTCCACTTAAAATTATGCTCACATGGATGTAGCTCCATTGACCACCACTCATTGTTTGCGATCCAATAACCAATTTTCTATCTATGTGGCACAGCCCTCAGTTTATATATTAGTCACCTATGTGGCACAGCATCAAAAGCTTTAGAAAAATCCAAGTATACTACATCCACTGCTATTCCTGCATCTAAAGTCTTACTCACTTCATAAAAAAAAGAGTAAATTTGTCATGACACAATCAATTTCTCATATATTCATGCTGACTACTGCTAATAAGATCAGTTCTGGAGACTTACTGTTCTATAGTTACCAGTCTGACTTTTTTCCAGTCCTGCTGCACATCACCAGACAAAAGTGAATCTGACAAGATAAGTAACTGGGGTCTAGATAAAACTAGACTAAGCTTTCTTAAGATCTGAGGATGTATTTTATCCAGTCCTTTGGCTTTATTGATATTAAAGGGTATGTCCACCCCTATTAGTGTCCCAAAGGATTCAGAAAGTTGGCAACTGGATTACGGTGTAGTTAAAAAGTTTTAACACTTTATTAGAACTAGATTAAAATTACATAGCGGCCATACCCGCATGAAGACACATACACATCCGAGATGAACACACAGAAGGCTTCACCCTATGCGTTTCATGGATCCACCCCCCAAACTAGAATTTTATATGTTGCAGGAAATGGCTATAAACCTCGACTTTTGCTAGGTTTATAGAACTCAATGCTGTCCCCAAATGTACTAATCAGCATTTGTTCCCTCGCTGTCTTCTGCTTGTCTTCCGTGCGTGGAAGCAAGCAGAAGGGGTTCAACCGGCATCGGTTTCAAAGGCTGGTAAATATATTTGGGGACAGCTTTAAGTTCTATAAACCTTGTGAGGTCGAGTTTGTGAAGGTTCTCATTCATCCAGGTCATGGTATATCTGTTGTATTCAATTAGATCAACTGGACTTGAAATGTAGTTCTTGAAGACGTTTCGCTAGTCATCCGACTGGCTTTCTCAATTCAGAATGACTTGTACAAAAATCTGTGGCAATTATGTACCCTGGAAAATCCCAATTAGCATATCACAGCCAGGTGTTAAGGGTGTGATTAGATAGTGGCTAAGAGGTCCCAGAGTAAGGTGTTAAAACAGCATTGTACACCTTACTCTGGGCGTTCCTATAACACCTCTTAGCCACTATCTAATCACACCCTTAACACCTGGCTGTGATATGCTAATTGGGATTTTCCAGGGTACATAATTGCCACAGATTTTTGTACAAGTCATTCTGAATTGAGAAAGCCAGTCGGATGACTAGCGAAACGTCTTCAAGAACTACATTTCAAGTCCAGTTGATCTAATTGAATACAACAGATATATTGTGAGGTCGAGGTTTATGCCCATTTCCTTCAACATGTAAAATTTTAGTTTGGTGGGTTGACATACTCTTTAACTTTATCTAATTGTTTCTGTATCATATCCTCTGTCAGCCAGAGTGAATAATCCTCATTTATATTATTTTATAATTTATTTATTACTAAGATTCTAAGATTTATTACTAAGATTCTCTATAGTGAATACAGAGGGGGGAAAAAACAGTTTAGCACATTAGCCTTTTCGGCATCCTCTATAATCATCTCAGCCCCATTATTTAACGGTCCCATTATTTTAATTTGTTTCAGCCTTTTTCTGTTTTTCCATTTCCATTTTTACCTGGTAAAGAAATGTATTTCTACATTATAGGAACATATGCAAGCATATTAAAAGAATGTATTCTCATTAGTGCAGCACTTATTATTTGTGTTTTTGGCAGGCTGACCTTGTTAAAGAACTGAAAAACTGTTCTCCAACGTCTGTCATATGTCACTTCACTGGCACCTCTCCAGGAGCTCATGAGGTAGAAAACATGCTCATGCGCATCTGTAAACATCTTGGCCGCAGGCTTAACAGAGAATGGTGCAATATCACGTCATACAGGTATTTATGATAGTCAGAAATGCTACTTTTGTGATAATGTACTTGTTTAGAGAGCTATGCATCTCCATGTTATTATCCGAATCCTACTTTATTACGCATGTTTTCTGCTTTTCTGCAGGGCCCTACTTTCTGAGTTCCATTCTCTCCTCCTGCTAACATCCCGCACTCTCAAACGAAATAATTCATTAACTCTTGTTATCGATGGGGCAGATATTTTACGTGGGCGTGCAGGCGAGCTCACTTCTGACTGGATCCCTGAAAACCTTCCTCAGGTACAAATCGTCAAGTAAAGATTTGTTTAAACAGTGCTTCTTCTATTTTCAGTACTCTATAGAATGTTTTGTCTAAAACTGGATTTATAAAGCCAACAAAATGACATTTGGTTTCACTGCACAGAACACTTATGTCAAAATGCTTTTGGTTATATGCAAAAGTTTGGCCATGCTGTTAATCTGCAGCTACCGAATCATATGTTTTCAAACTGCAGTTACCCAGCAAAAAACATTTGATTGGTGCTGCAAATCAATAGCACAGGAAACGTTTTCCCATTTTATTGCAATAGCCCCAACATTAATTCTAAGTCAATCCAGTTCATTATAAATATGTAAATGGATAATGGTTGAACATATGGCTGGATCTTTGTGAAGGATTTCATATTCTGCTAAATAATTATATGAGTGATGTTGATATTGTGGCACCTTATAAGCGTTTACAGCTAAACTATATTACCTCTTGTACCTCTTGTAAATTATGCTAAATGTAGTTTTATGCAACTTTACAGTGTATCATAGTGATCCTCTCTCTTCTGTTCTCTCAGAGAGTGAACATGGTATTGAGTGTGACAGAAGGCTCCTCCCTTTCCTACACTTTGGGTAGGCTTAAAAACAGTGTTTCCATTTCCATTGGACCTCTTCAACCTTCAGACCGTTCTGAAATAGTGAGACACTGTCTGGGTGTATATGGGAAAAAGCTTGAAGAGTCTGCCTTCAACAACCAGGTGCTGAGTGAATTTATTTTTATGAACACAAATTTTTTGTTGTTGAGATATATCCACTATTTCTTAGTGCTGTGAAACTAATAAATTGGCTTGTGCTATGATTTTCCACACTGGCCTTTGAATATGGCTAATGACAGCTTGTATATATAGGTAGGGTAGAAGGGTTTAACTCAATGGATGTATGTCTTTATTAAACCTACACAACCATGTTACCATAAATTACAAAAAGTGTGCATATTAGATAGGTGGACTATATAGTCTTTAAGATTAATAATTGTTTTTCATTTACAAATAGCAGAAATCTTGAATCCCATCTGACATTATAATGTTACTCTCCAGATGCGTTTATTACTGATTAAGAGAGGAACAAAAGAGCCCCTGTACTTGACACTGGCCTGTGAGGAGCTTCGTGCCAATGCTCTCTATGAAAAGGTCAGTTTATGTCTGACATTAATTTTATGAAGAACTGTCTTTGAATAGTTAATCTTATATTATCAATGCACTTAATACAATCAACCTAAAATGTTTTCTAATCATGAATGACCATTCCTCCCCCATGGCCTTTTGTATTGCCATCACTATTTAAGTCTAAATGTTTGTAAACACGTGCGATCGCAGGAGCCGACCCGGGGAGCATGGTGTGTTCGAACAGCCGTGTCGGCAGATAATCGTCCCATGTATGGTCACTTTATAGTCCGAAACGGCCGTTCGTACACATTGTGCGTTGCGGGTCGGCACTCGCGATCACACGTGTATACGAACCTTAAGGGTCTGTGGCAGCAAGTAGAACAAAAGAGCAGAAGGGGATAGCATTCATGATCAGATAGATAGTGGTAGGTAGATAGTGGGTTAGTAGTATTTTCTTTAAGGGATTGGATCACCTGAGATAAACTAGCTTTTTGCCTTTTGTTCTCTTTTTAAACATTTTTTTCAATCCATGTGTTAAAATCACTATAAGATAAACAGATATATCTCCAAAAGAATGTGAGTGTGTCCCTCATTACCAACTCTTTTAGATATATCTCCATGCTGTATCTCATTCCTTGCATTAAAATCAGGATTTAAAAAAATGTGATGGTTAATGTCTTCTACACCTAATAAAGCAGAATGTGTTACTACAGCTCTCAGATGATATTGTGATGCTACCTGCCACCCTTGCACCACTAATCCAAAAAAGATTTGAGAGTCTGGAGCAAGAACATGGGGCCATCACTGTGACCATTGCTTTAGCTGCCATCTGCCTTTCACGGAAAGGTATGTTATGTAGAATCTTGTAATAGTTTTATTATTTATTTATAAGCTGATTTTTTTTTAATTTTCTTTGACCTGCATTAAACACTGGCATATTTCTAGGGCTGCGGGAGAGAGATCTGCTCAGGATTCTGAGTTCATTACAACAGCTGAATTCTGTGTTCACTGCTAATTGGGATGAAATTCTAGGTGCTGCTTCTCATGCACAGAACCTTCCAATGGCCACTTTCACTCTGCTTCTTAGGGGACTGAGAAGGTAACATTTACTTAATGGGGAATACCATTTAAATCCATATATTAACAACTTAGATCTGCAAACAATCAGAAGTTGTATTACTAGAAATGATGCTAGAAGTGCAAACAATGTATCCATTATCTTTGCCTTTCAATGATTCAGGTCTTTCAAAATAACCACAGTTTAAGTTTAGTAATAAATTAAGTTCAGGTAATTCCAAAAGAAATGAGAATTTAAAGGTCAAGTCCAGCCCCAAAATGAAAACTTACATACAGGAAAATCACCCCCAAAAGCCTAAATGGTAATAGATTGAAATGTGAAATATATAAGTCTTACCTGAAATCCTGCACAATGTCCTGTTGCCCCTGTTTCTGCTTCCTGGTTCTTCCAGTTAGCAATTGTCAGGTATGGATTTGACAGTTGACATCGACTGAATGTTAATCCCCTGTCTGCCTCTTCTGAGCATGCCCAGGCTCAGTACAGGTTTCCAAGCTGCTCAGTTTCCATGAGGCATCCAGAAGCATAGCAGGCATACTGTAATGAATTCATAGGGCAAACTATGATATATCAACATATTTTAAAGAGGCCATTCTTTCTAAAAGATGTTCTTATGAGGGTGGAGTTGTCCTTTAACTTTAAAGAAAAAAAGAAAACTTCTCTGCTGCTGGCAACACCTATTGTTAGGCCAAATCTTCATCACCAGCTGCAGATATTAAGGTACTATATCTTGAAACCTTGTTTTTAAAATAAAAGATATTTTACTTAACTGTGGGTTTGCAGAAAGCTTGGTATCTTTGGGCTATAATTATTATTATGGTTTGTATTATGTTCTCTTAAAAACATTGTTGATTCCCTCGGTTTGATTCGTTTTATTACTCCTTTCCCTTTTTTGCAGTGTTCTTGGTCTTTGGACATCCACTCTGACTTCTGATCCCAGACTCCACCTCCCACAGTGCCTGCTAAGAGATGTAGTAGAAAACAGATATTTTGTGAGAAGTGAAGTTCTAAAATCAACTCATCTTCTCATGGCTGGTATGGAGTGTTGTGTGATTCTCATAAACCTCACTTGTAGTGTTTGTCTGTCACAGTAATGTATGTATTCTTAAATGGCATGTCTAATTTGTTTATTTAAGGACATTTCTGGTCTGTCTGTTCTCCCGAAAAACCAGAGTCTGCACCTGTACTTTATGCTGAGTGTCTTAGTGAGCTGTCTCACCACCTGGTATGATTGCCCTTTGCCATATTGTGTTCATTTCCCTCCTCCAATATAACATTTTGCTTGCAGTCATGAGTGATGTGATTAATTTAGGATGAAGGATTAATTGTTTAAAGGGGATGTTCACCCCCAAAACTAAAAACTATGTAGTGTAAAAATCCTGACCTTACTCCGCAGTTCCTTATGGTTCTCCTGCAGTGCCTGTTTTAAGTCCCAGAAAGTGAAGTGTAGAAGCTGTCTGTGTGTCATCTGGTGCTTGCTACTTCCTTGTCCTCAGTAAGGACTGCATGCACAGAAAAAAAAGCTTAGAAATAGAGTTACTGATCTTTATTCCATCATCAGCTGCGTCTGCGATTGGCTGACTCTCAGCCAATTACAGAGTCAGTTGCTGGTCCAGCCCCTATTATTGCTACTTCCTGGAGCGGTGTAAGCAATAGAGCCAGAGAGCTGAGGAAACGAGCTGGGTAACTTGATTTCTGTTTTTTTTTCTTTAAACCTTTAAACATGACAGTTGGAGGTGGGCTGGGGTGCTCTACACTTCAGCAAAAAATATTTTGGGGGTTGGGATACCCTTTAATTAAGATTTTTCTTTAAAGTTTCATATTGGGAACATACTTAAATGGTCTTAAAGTTAATCCTTAAGTTTAATAGTACTTTATGTTATTTTATTGCTTTGACAAAGCAAGTGGTATGTAATTGTAAATCACAGAAAATAAATAGGACATGGTGGCCTGGATTATGTTTCCAAACAGTTTCAGATGTAATTTAATGATGTTGGAGATGTAGGAGTGCAGGGATGGATGAAAAGGGCAACCATAGAAACATGGAAATTACCTAGCTGCAGAGCTGCCACAAGTATTTAGCTGCAAAGTTTGCAGGAAATTTTAACCCAAACCAATAGCTGGTGTTAAAGTCCCACAAATGAATAACAGCAGATCCCAATGCACAAAGAGCAAACATCAATCTATTTCATCTAGGGTTGGACAACGTCTACTGCAGCATTGCCTTGAATGTTTTTTTAAGACATTTTTTTTAAATTAAATTCACATTGGATTGCACCCTTTAAAATGATTCATTGGTGCTTTCAAATTATCTTGAAACCCTTCTTCTCCCTTTTTGACTCTTCTCTTTGATGTAATTTAAAATTCAATGATTTGATGGCCTCTGTCTGCAGTATGTATTTTGTGGCCACGAATATCCCCCCCAAATCTACTTATGTTCATATGAACTACTTATTGAACCTTCTGTCCAGTTAAGCAGAACAATTTAAACATTTCTGTTCTAGTAGTTTCTTTAATACATTTCCAGATAATATTGATCTCCATTTGAGTTGTATTTAGTTAATACGGTAGATATATTTAATGCCTTTTAATGCTTTTATGTTTTCTATTTTAAAAAAGGCAATTATTTTAATAAAAAAAAAAAAACTAAATACGTACTACCATGATGCTATAGGCATATAAGTTAAATGTATAGATTTAAAGCTACAGACTTATTTGGGTGACAATTAAATTTTTTTTCTTAACCAAGCTGTGCGGTGAGCAGTTACACACACTGGGCCGACTTCTTAAACACCTGCCCTTTCTGCAAGCACATGCTACACTGGGGCTTCTTCCACACCTTTGCTACGTTTACAGCATGTATGGTGAGTATCTTTTTTATCTATAAAATATTGCAGCTTTTTAGTAAACCAGTACAATGATATTAACGCGATATATGTCTTTCTGAAAAGGGATAATACTTTAATAATTTAAAACTTTTATAATTCCATTATGGTAGGATCACTCTGTTGTCCACAGTTTCTCTAAAGGCTCGTAGACACGTGCGATCGGGGTCCAGACCTGCGACACACATTGTGTAGGAACGAATGTTTCGGAAGATAATCGGCCCGTGTGTAGGCACTTTATCGGCCGAAACAGTCATTCTTTCGGAAATCCGCCACGTCGGTCTGTCAACGATCCCCAACCGAACGTCCGTTTTGGCCGATAAAGGGCCTACACACGGGCCGATTATCGTCCGAAACGTTCGTTCCTTCACATGGTTCAGGACCCACAATAGCATGTGTGTACGAACCTTAAGTTCTGCACATATAACAGAGATGCATATTCCTGGGCCCCATATGATATTATCTTATCTGGTCTAGTGCAAACAGTATAAACATTGAGGGGTTTAGTTACAATTTTATGCACAAAATATAGAAAAGCCTTCAAACCATGTTAAGGTCCCAATTACATTGGGTCATTTATCTGGACTGACATTCCCTGCTTCATTCTATTTGCTTGGAAAAGGTTGTCTCCTTGACCTTGCATTGGATTAGTGTAACAGGCTATCACTTTCTCCCACCTACTGGCTTTTAACAAGGAGGGAAGAGGCCTCCCATCCAATACTTAAAAGATAAGTACACTGTAAACTGTACAGTTAAGTGTAATTGGAAGCAGCAGCTTTAACTAATCATCTCCCCTTTTTTTCCCCTAGGTCCCTCCTGAGCCTACCTGTGCTGATGTTAAGTTGCTGACAATTTGGATCTGCCGTGTAGTCTGCTTAGCTCTGCCCTTCGTGATTTCCTGGATCTCCATCTTATTCAGGTCCAAAAAAGCACGTCCCGTTTGCTCAATGCGCCGTGACGTCACGCATGCGCGGCAGGGGCACATGGAGCAAACGGACCGTGCTTTTTTGGACCTGAATAGGAAGGAGATCCAGGAACTCACAGAGGGTGGAGCTAAGCAGACTACACAGCAGTTTCAAAATGTCAGCACAAGTAGGCTCAGGAAGGACCTAGAAAAAAAAAAGGGGGGGTGAGAATGATTAGTTAAAACTTATCCTTTAATATTCAAGGCATAAGATCTCCAATTAAAGGGCCTTTTGTATCTCTACATATACTAGAAGTGTTAACACTTAAGACCATTTCATATGTTCTAGCACAATAAAACATTTAAATGTGCTTTAAACTATTTGCTAATTAGCAGTAGAAATGTTAGTATTCCCATGATACTTTTTAATCTTTTTCTATAGGACTTATTACCAATGTTGGACTACCAATCACTAGGACATTTTTCAGGCTCATTTGAGTATAGCTGGATTTAGCATTCCTTTTTATCCTTTTGATGTTTAAAGACCTTGTCCAGCTAGCATCTATATCTTTTTACATATAAAATAGTATTTTAAATAAAATAATTTTTTTATCCAAGATATTGTTTCATATTCATAAATTTTAAAATTATGTTTCCACTTAAAATAGAGCTTTAGAAATTAGAAATGTAATTTTAGATTTTAGTTTAGGAGGTTCCAGTACAGATAATTACTACCCCCTAGTTTTTTTTAAAGAGCCTGTTCTGCTTTCAGTGGACAGAGTAGAGGGGTTAATTTTACTAATGTGTTACCATATGTTTACTTGCAACCCTCTACTAATATTGTTTTTTTAAACTGAGTTTGGAAAATGGTACATTTTAAAGGACTAACAGTGGAAAAATGACAGAATCTATTGCAGGACAAACTTTTCTTCATCTTGTACTCCTTTATAATGTTTGCATCAAATCTAAAAAATGTAAAAGAAAATTGGAGCATTTTTTTCACTGCTGGCTTTGCTTTCTGTCTACAGCGACTATGAAGAAAAATACTAAATCATCTACCTATGGCATGAATGAATATGACTGTCAAGTGTCAGAGACATCAGTGGAAGAGTTCCGGGAGTTTATTGACCATTCTCTCCCTGTTCTATCCCATAATCCTTCACTGTTCTACCAGCAGGCCCTAAATGAACCTGACAGTTCACCAATATGCAATCAGGCTCAAGCCATATGGGCCAATACAAATGGTTGCAAATCCCAGCTCACTATGTTGAGGACCAACAAACCACCCTTCATACCTATTTGCTCGAGGTTAGAGAATATGTTTATTTATCTCTGAAACTTAGTGTGATATTTAAGGTGCATACACATGTGTCATCGCAGGCTTCTTCGCCTGACATCGTGCCGTGTATGGACACTTCGTCGTCCGTAATGGACACTTCGTCGTTAATATCCACCAGATGGATCATTAACTAGCACCGACGAACGGCCGTCAAAGTGTCTGTCCTTGGCACAATTGTTGCCTGTAACAGCTGTGCATACAAAACATGTGATGTGACACGGGTCTGCCCCAGTGATCGCACATGTGTATGAGGCATAAGACAATTTATTTAATCTCCCGCATTATGCTTTTTTTGGTACATTCACCAGTTTAATAAACTTTTCTAGGTTTATTGCGGTTATAGATAGTTATAATGACCCTTTCTCCTTACTCCTGCAGTAAATCTTTAGAGATGCCATCTCTGCTGGGGTATGTGGACCTGAGTCCATCAGGAAAATTAGTAGCTATAGGTGCAAGCAGTGGCTCCTTGCACCTTCTTAACACAGACAGTGGAGAAGTAAGTAAATAATTTTATACCTATTTGCTTATACTATATTAATGATATCAGCATCTGAGTTTGACCTATTTCTTTGTCTGACACAGGAAGTGAGAACACTACAAAGTGGTTGTGATGGAATTTCTACTTGCACGTTTATTACTGAGGATTTAATGTCCATCACTTCCTATGATGGCATATTGGAGATCTGGAAAATTTCAGATGGCTGCCGGTACCAATGATATTCATCCTTGTCTATCCCCCCCTACTTCTGTTTAAATATAATATGATTAGCTGAGCTGAGGAGGTGTTCTGCTTCTACACACAGCTTGTGTCAAAAATCTTATTACTTATAGTAAATCTTATTACTTACATCTTAGGCTGTGAGTGTAGGAGAATTCAAGTAAATGAAAATGAAAGTGGAACTGTGGTCTCCAAACACAGGGCAGACTGACTGTCATCCACTGACATGGTTTCAGAGCAGGAAGCGGGAAGTGCAGGGGACCTGGTGATGCTGCTGCCATATCACACACAAAAATGTAAATATTTTCAAAACTATGCAAAATAAACAATGAAAATAAATTTCAAAAATTCTCAGGAGAGCAATTCCTATAATTTTTAGACCACAGTTCCCCTTTAATGTCAGCAATGTAAATAAATATTAATGCGGATATATACTTTTATTTGATTCTCTAAGAATCTGGTCATATTAGCAACACACACATGTAAATTGTATTGCTTAGATTTGCAGTTCCCCTATTCTATTATATACTAGTCCTCGGGGGAACAGGCCAAACCCATGGAACCCATTAAAGGAAAGTATTTAAAGCCAAAATGATCCATTTCCCACATTTAATTCTAGTAAAGGAAGCAAATCATAGCTACATTGTTTTTTATATAACAATTTGCAATTCAAATAAGTTATTGCTTTAATTCATTAAAGGGCATCTATACCGAAAAATAGGTTATTTTAAATTGACCATAACTGGAAACTATAATTCTTCCCGAACACCACTGTATCATTTTTTTTTGATCTGCCCTCTATTTCTTTAGAAATTCAATAAAATATTGAATATATTTTATTGAATAAAAAAAAAAAAAAAAAACTTTTTATATTTCAGCTGTCAATCAAGTTCCTTGCTCTCAAAAACTATTCTTCTGTGGGTAGTTTTACTGTAACTGGAATGGTGACAGAGTTTTGACAGTTGGAATGCTGTGTGCAGGCTTGAAAGTTGGTTTGTGGGAAAAAAGTCAGGTCAGATGGAAGTGGGAGTGGTTAAAAGAGGGAGGGGGGATACTGCTCCTAAACAAAATGTGTGTTGGATTGAAGGCATGCAGCAACGCACTCAAATCAGAGTAAGTGCTACTTACATGTATTCAATTAGAGATTAAGATGAGGCAAAGTAATTTTTTCAATATAGTGTCCCTTTAAATAATATAACAGATATACAGGCCCTTTTTCTATTTAAAAGAGCTTTAGAAAACATATTATTAACAATTAATGATCTCGGCATGTGAAATATTGTAAAATGTCATTCTCTCTAGTAAAGTAAAGGGTTTGCTTTGATAGACACAACTACTGAATGTAACTCACACAAACTGAAACGAAAAAAATTATTCTAGTCTTTAGAAAGCTCCTTACCAAATGTTTAAAATCATCTTGCATCATTTATTTATTATTTTTGGCAGCATTCATCGGACTGAAGCTCACTGCAGAGAAATCACTGATTGCTCTGTTAGCCCAGATCACCGACAGATTATAACTTGTTCTCTAGATTATCAGATAAAGGTAACCGATTTTTTAAAACTTTCTTATAGTGCGCAATTCCCAACACACATTGTTGTAAAATGTAACTTTGTTTTTTCTTTTTAGCTGTGGGACATTAGTCGTTGTTCTCTTCTAGGCACTTCTTCATTTCCTTATCCATTGAACTGTACAGCATTTCATCCCAGAGGTCATGTGGTAGCTGTGGGTTCCTGGGATGGGACGATAACCATACTGAGACTGGAGAGCTGGGAAAAAAGTGCTGTAAGATTATCCTTATTTATTTTTTAATCCACATACTGCCAATCTGCTTGCATTTTAAAATGTTAATGCATTTTATAAATCCTAAATAAAATAATTATGTTCCAGTGAGGAACACCAGGTAAAAGTGGTGGTTTGCTGTAGAGGGAACAGAAAGTGGTTGCAATTGAAGTAGTACAATTTATCCTGGCTATATTTGGAATCTCTAATGTTTAGTTTGGTTTTAATAGCATTAATCCAAGGGGCAATACATCAGCCTGTTTTTAGAATGACTGTTAATCAAGGGTAGAGCTTACAAGTCTCTAGGTTTGTCAGGACAAATTCCAAAATTTAGAATGTAATGTATATGTTATCTAACTTAATTGCGGGGTCTTCAATACCACAGATTCATTTTGAGCATCATCCAAATAAACTCTTCAATTCATGAAACTAAATTGATAGTGATTGAGGCTGAAAGCATTCAGAATATTTCTCTGCTCACCTATGCGGACTCTAGGCTGTACATACAGATTTTTAAGCTATATCTTGCATTCAGTGCATCTCTCTTACTGTCAACGAAGTCTTGTTATAGACTAAACGCGTCCAGCCATAGACTTTTTAACTGCTCCCCATGAATACCCTCAATGCCTGAATCCGGTGTAGTATCATTACTATTATGCTCTGAGTTTATACAATGATCTGCCACACAGTTATTTTTGGGATGTATAATACTTGTATATTTAATTGACCTGTCTTTCATCCTATTGTTACCAATTGCATGTATACGTATACCTCAGGGGTTTTGACACAGGGTTTAGTACTATATAAGGCCCACATGGAGACATATACTGTTATGCCACCATGCTAGGCCTAAGAACTATCCCTGTCAGATATACCGGTATATCTTGTATTGAAAAAGTACTTTACTATACTGAAACATACATTTTGGAATATGGGTTATTCGAAGGGGAGTGTTTTTAATGTTTAGGGAATTTTTCTTCCTGTCTTATATTTATATTACTATAAATGTACTTGCTTCTCCCATGGTTTGTTTAATAAAGGAGCTTTTTACATTTCTATATTGGAAAGTGTGCCCAGTCTGTTATATCCACTACTCTGCCCCTCTTTTGATGTCCAACTCTCTTACAGCAGAGGTATGTATAGTTTATTTATAGAGCACCACTTGGGAATGCAGCACTAAACAGTAACAAAATACAATAAAGTCATACAAGGGGAACAAATACTGTACATAGATAGTTCAGTACATAAATATATAAATTATATAAATAGAAGTGCTAGAGCTTTGCCACAAGAGGTATGGAGGTCCCTGCCCCGTAGAGCTTACAATCTAGTTAGGCGGGTAACATACAGATACAATGGAATAGGTATAAATGCTGGAGTGAGACGAATGCAGTGCAAATAAAACAATCATATAATCATATAATGTGCTGGTTACCAGATAGGTAGGATGTAAGGCTAGATTTAAACTTGCTAATTGAGGTATCTTGACATAGTGAGAGGGGAATAGAATTCCAGAGAATGGGAGCCACAAGAGAAAAAGGTTTAAGGCAGTCTGAGTGAGGGGTCTGTACAGGAGCTGGTTCTGCGATGAGCGGAGAGTACGGGCAGGAACATATGGGGAGACTAGAGAGGAAATATAATGAGGAATGTATATGTTGTAGGGAATGCCTGAAAATCTCAGCAAGGTTTAAACCACTGAAAACTCTCCCCAAATGTACTTAACAGCCTTCGTTCCCCCTCTGCCTTCTGCTTGTCTTCTGTGCCTTTTCTGTGTACAGAAGCAAGCAGAAGGAGCTTGACCGGCATCTGCTCCTGTGATTGGCTGAGACAAATGCGCCTTAGCCAATCACAGGAGCGGATGCCCTACAACATTACATTTCTGTTCGGGGGGTGGACATACACTGTACACACATACATGACTGTGCATACTGGCCTTAAGAGGGAAAGGAAGCAATACATGTCCACAAGTAGCTGGGATTGCTTAGTTTCTGGCTCATGTAAAAATCAAGTAATTTAAGAAAAGCATATAGGAGCCCCCCTCCCTCCCTCCCTCCCAATGACTAGTGATTTTTAGTCCCCCTTTTTATGTTGCCTTCCTTGTTGTAGGTTCTGTGTGGACACTCATCTGTAAAAACAGTGTCTTTCTCCCAAGATGGCTGCATGTTAGTCTCTGGAAATCTTGATGGCTGGGTCTCCCTTTGGGCTTGGGAAGCACAGGTGCAGCTTTCTCACTTCAAAGCACATGTTGGTGCAACTCTGACTTCCAAATTTATACAGCATGGAAAATGTCTACTAACAGGGGGGGAGGATGGCAAGGTAAGAATCTAAAAAATGATGGGGGGGGGCCTAACATGAGCTGCACTGTTTACAGTTTTTTCTTATAGGTTCAAATATGGTCAGGTGGTCTTGGGAGGCTTCTTGGAAAAGTAAAGGAAAATATACACTCTCCTGCACTGTGCCTTGCCGTGTCACCCACAAGTCAGTCTCTGGCTGTTGGATATCATTCTGGGTGTTTATCTATATACACGGTTGATTCAGGTGAGCGCAAGCTGAGTAAATATGTGTTGCTGTGTCATTTTATATTTTATTAAAAAATATTAAATTGTGCTAGTAACTTTTGCATTTTCTCCCCAACCATTCAGGGACCCAACATTCATAAACAAACAAAGTATACTGTGAGGGCTTATATTATCTGATTCCAGACATACTTTTAGACAAAGAACCCCATGCCGTCACAATGCTAGTAGCCGTAACTTAAAGTATTAAAGGGCATGTCCACCTCCAAAACTATAATCCCCCCAACTACTGGCCCCATCATGTAGTGTAGTGTAATCCTTACCTCACATCCCAGCTCCATAGGGTTCTCCTGTAGTCCCCCCACAAAGTCCCAAAAACTGCCCACCAGGAGGCTAGCAGAGTCCATATAGGACTGCCTGCTATCTGGCCTCTGGGAGAAGTTTGGCATGCGTACTGCAGCCCTTCTCCCTCCCCCTCCCTCTCCCGATTCCTTCCCCCTAGCGTAAAATCATTAAAAGATAAGATTCCCCCTGGGCTCTCAGCCCCAACCACTATATTTTTATCTTTATAAAGCTCCCCAAACTCTTACTTACCTCTCCTCTTTCCTCCATTGGACTGAATGACCGGCAGCCGCGTCCGTGATTGGCTGCCGCTCAGCCAATCACAGACGCGGCTGCCGGTCCCGCCCCTCTGCTTGCATTTTCTCGCAAGCAGAGGGCCGGGAGCGCGGCGGAGGAAAGAGGGGTGGTAAGTAGAGTTTGGGGGGCTTTCTAAAAAAAAAAATATAGCGGTTGGGGCTGGGAGCCCATGGGGAGTCTTATATTAAAAAATTGTATTCTAGGGTGGACATACCCTTTAATGTTTTGGGTGTACATGCCCTAAACCCTTCTTTTTGACACCAAAATTCTTCCACAGTAGCTGTTCATATCACATAACACCCAATATGAGTCTCACTGCTGCTGCAGCCATGGGCCTGTCAGTTCAGGCAACCTTAGGATTGACAGCCAGAAAGTTTTTTTAGTAGATCTGATAACATGGAGCTGCATACTGTAGCTTCTAAAGAATGGAACCACGCGTGTTGCTTAGATATACTGATACCCTACCTGAAAATCCGGTAACTGCTGCTACTTACACCTCACACCTAGCAACATTCTCCATGGCTAAAGACTGGCAAGCTAAGGATGTATGTACATTTTAAGAAATAACAGTAGCAATATACTCCCCTTTTGCAACAATGCAGCTAAAATTTAAACTTTATCAGACCTTTACTACAAGTATCTTCAACTGTGCCATTGGAACGCACGATCGATCGTTTGCAAATTTGTCTGCGGACGGATTTGCAGCGACCAACGGACATTTTTCCCGGGCGAGCGCACGCTCAGGACAAATAGCCCAGCCGTGTGTACCGAGCCACTTTTCTATGCATGAAAGATAGTGATTCTTACTCTCACTAACTAAATTGCACTACACTCCCGTCATAAAATCCTCTACTAAAAAAGGCACATCCCCAAGTAATTCAACAAGGAATAGTTTGTTTGCGTTGGAGTAACTACTTCCTGCAGGGGAGGAGAGGGGTGTGTGACGGGCCCGGCAGGAAACTTACAGGGGAGCTCTGCAGTTTGCGCTTGAGTGTGTTGTCTGATAACCGTTTCGGATGTCCGGATGAATGATTTTGGTCATTTGCACCTATATTTACATTACTGCCGGGGAATGTTGGGGTGGGGGGTGCTGTGGCATCACTTTTCCTTCTATGTCCAGTCCCTCTCTGCCTACTGATCCTAGTCCAAAAAGAACATACCAACTACAAGTTACATTTGAGTGGCCAAACGAACCATCAAAGACACACCTGGGCGCCGGGAGCATCCTCTTCTTTTAGAGCGGGTTCCCTACGTGTTTCATGGACATCGTCCACTTCCTTACGGGCTCGAGGGGTGTTTCATTATCCATCTATTTATTAAGTGCTAACAGGTAATTAAATACTTGCAGTGCCAGTCTACTTTAAAACAAAAGAACAATAAATGAAATACAAAGACACATATAAATCACAAAACCAATGTGCTAAAACAGCTCTTATCTTGAAAAACACCCAAATAACATCATTATAATAGAGCTAATTCATATCGTAATATTTTATATAACGAGTATAAAACATAGTGTACACGCAGGTTAATTAGTTGTAACAAAACCTCATGTTATAGATACATTTGAGTGGCAACTGTATATAGTTGTTAAAGGCTATGTCCACCCTAAAATAAAAAATTTAATATGTGATCCCCCCTGGGCTCCCAGCCCCAACCGCATAAATTTTTTTTTTAGAAAGCCCCCCAAACTCTACTTACCTTCCCTTCTTTCCTGCGCCGCGCTCCCGGCCCTCTGCTTGTGAGGAAATGCAAGCAGAGGGGCGGGACCGGCAGCCGCGTCTGTGATTGGCTGGCGGCAGCCAATCACGGACGGGCTGCGGCAGCTCACCCGGTAGGAAAGCGGAGAGGGGAGAGGTAAGTAAAACATTGGGGAGCTTTTTAAAAATCAAAGTATGCGGTTGGGGCTGGGGGACATAGGGGAAGGGATAGCAGAAGGGGTTTAACGCTAGGGGAGGGAAGCAGAACGGAGGAGAGGAGGGAGAGGGGAGGGGGGGAGGGGGGGAGAAGGGCTGCAGCACGCATGGCAGGAATCTCCGGGAGGCCAGGTAGCAGGCAGTGTCCTATATGGACCTGCAGCCTCCTGGTGGTCAGTTTTTGGAACTTTGGGGGGGGACTACAGGAGAACCAGATGGAGTTGGGATGTGAGGTAAGGATTAAACTACACTACATGGTGGGGCCAGTAGTTGGGGGGATTATAGTTTTGGGGGTGGACATGCCCTTTAAAAATCTTAAAGGGTATCTCCACTGCTTAAACAAAATTTGTATTCACTTTTATTGAACAACGGGAGGTTAACGAGCTGTGTCTTACTCCATGTTCTTCAATAAAACCTTCAGAAGCCAGAAAATGAAGGTATGGTACTTACCCAATCGCTTGCTCCTCTGCTGCATAGTCTGACAGGTCCAAACAGACTTGGTCTTGCATGTGCATAAAAAAAGGAGAGCTGCTGTTTGCTAGACAGAAAGTCATATCTAATTATGATAGGGGGCAGAAAAGAAAACATTTGCATGCCCATTTCTCCAAGAATGCTGGGAGTGAGTTTGTTAATTGTTTATAAAAACGTGCTATATTAATCTATTAGAATCATGGCAGGATAGCCTGGGTTCTTTGTAAGATCTCAGGTTCTCCAATAGTGATCCCTCTCTAACAGACTCCCTGGTGACAGCTGTGACACAATGGGGAGAGTGAGTATTGAAAGACAGATTAATAATTTTAATTATAGAATGATCTAATAAATTTCCTATTGGTTTATTATTAGTTGAAAGATTGTGGGAGAACATAGATTCAAGCTCTGCACAGCAGTTGTAATTCATGGTGGTGTTTGGGCTGAGCTATAACACTATACAATGTAACAATATATTGAAAAAATTCTAAACCTTGGATTTTAATATTTTCCTCTATAAATCAAAACAAATGGATAAAGAAAACAGAAAAATTGATAGTGTTAAGCAACAAATATAGGATATCATCTGCCTTATCTAGATGTTAGGCACTATATGTATATTTACCGCACACTTTTGCTATTATACAGTGTGTATATATATATATATATATATATATATATATACAGTACACACATATGTATCCCTAAGGCTCCTACAGTTCCATTAGATTTGGATTTGTGGTACCTGTCCTCCCCAGGGTCTAAAGCAGCTACTTTGGAAATTGTGGCTGAGAGCATTACAATGTAAACTGGATATTTTATTAAAGGTACACTAAACAGGTATTTTTAACTATATTCCATATGTTTCTATTGGGCAGTGCGGCTGTGAGAGGAGCGGCGTTAAGGTAAGGTCCAGTGTCCCTCGGGCATTCTGTTATTCACAGGGAGCTGGGAATAAGCGTTCTCACCTCCCTGTGAATAATAGAAACATATGGAATGTACTTAAAAATACAGGTTTAGTGTTCCTTTAATTTATACTTTTATTTGTGCTTTCCAAGCTTCTTAGGCACACATTTATTATAACATATGAAAGGTTATATGGAGACAGTCATTTTGTTTTCTTGTAGCAAGCAATACAACAAGATGTTAAAACAGAATTTTTGTGACTTTTTGCAAAGCAATATTTTTATGGGACATAAATTATGGCCTAAATGCCACATAAAGTTAGGATAAAAAAATGGAATGTACTATGAGGCACAAAAGAAATGCCTCATCAAAGGACTATGAAAGATAAACGGAAAGTGAAAGATTTATACATTTTGACATTTCCATAAACCAGTTTTTGTTTTAAATTGAAATCTGTGAGCCCTTATAGGGAGCTGAGACAGATAATCTTTGAAATGTTTTTGTTCTCTGTACAATTACAGGTAACATGATTGCCCAGTCCGAAATTGGAGATGTTGCTGTGCTATGTGTTATCTGGCTGTCAGATGATGTACTTGTGACTGGAACCTCGGATAGCTTGGTTCGTGTTTGGAAGATCTCTGCTGTAGAACTTTGCTGTCAGTATATTATCACAAAACATCAACGTTATGTACAAGCGCTTGCTACTTCTTCCAAATATCTGGCTTCTGCTTCTGGTAAGAATTGTTTGTGAAGCTGATTACAATATGTGTGTTGTTTCTTTTGTTTTTACAGGTTGTTTATAATATAGGTATATGCATAGCTTGCGAATAGTATCCGCTTAATAGAAATTTATATTAAGGGTCTTTAAAATGATGTTAATTAGGTTGCCACTGGCACTGTGTATATAGGAACATATACTAAACAAAAAAAAATAATTAACATGCCAGTGTTATACTATGAACCTGTTGGTTTTGGGTATGTGTGTGGAAATTCATATTTGAAACCAGAACATGAAGAAACACTGGTTTATAAAGCCATAAGCAGTATTTTCTATAGATCTAATAGATTGTTAAGCCCTCTGTCTGACCATGACTTATGCAAGCTAAGATTAGTAAGATCCAGTGAGAAGGATATACGGTGGAAGATGATGGATAGAGTACCGTGTGTATAAAGTTTATTTAAAAAAACAGTAAAAACTGAAAATTACTTGGGACAGGGATATAGGACTGGTAATTCCTATCTCCCAATATTGTTACTGTGTGGCGCACCAGCCCAAAGAAAACTGATTCTGCCATTCTTCCTCCTGGCTTAAACACTATCTTTAATACAGGAATAGTCCAGGACTAACCTGACAAATGAAAACTTTACATACTGTAGCTCCTCTACGAAACAATATTGTGAGGTAAACATAATCAATCCGACCTCCATGCCCCAAGTACTTTCAGTTTTTAAAATATAGTTATGCTTTAAGTGTGTGAGAGTAACGGTGGAATATTTTCTATGTAGATGAGTGATTTTTATAAGAAAATAGTCCACTTTTGCTCTTATTATAATGTTAGTGCCATATATATTATAGTATAAGCCTTTGTAAAGTTAATGTCAAGTCTCCTGAACCTTTAAGGATTTTTTCTTTTCAGGGGACGTGTCTGTGTGTCTTTGGTCATTGGACAGTCTTCTCATGGGCACCTCTCCTACCTCCCCTACCTCTGTTCTGCAAGGTCATTCTGCTGCAGTCACATGCTGTTCCTTTAGTCAAGATGGAAATCTACTTGCAACGGGTAGTCAAGATCGGGTAAGATAAAGTAAAAGCAAAAGTAAATGACTGGAGAAAAGGGAGGTACAGAGGATATAACAAAATTAACAAACCCCTGCAAATTGGCAGTTTTTTGTTTTAAAAAAAAAAAATACTAATATAAATCCTGCCCATTTTAAAATTGTAATTTATCAACAATACTTAATATTAACTATACTGAGAATGATTAAGGAAAAAATGTGACAGTTGGAAAGGTTAGAAATATTTATTCATTAGCCAGAGAAAAAACTCTTTTTGTTATGCGTAACCTTCGCAAGAAAAATATATTATTGTATAACTAGGTAACATTAAATATGGACTGGTGGTGGGTGCTGGTCCATCCTGGGTGTCTGTAGACAGAACATTGGAGACCTGAGCAGGAGGTATCCTAGAGGTAGAGATGGATAGAGAGAGAAGGATTGTAGCTATTGGCATTATCTCATTGAGCTATGTAACATTGACTGGAGAACTTTAGACTTATTTCTCTAAGGTACACAATAATTATAACGTTGGCATATTGTATCTTACAACAACAGGAATTGCATTGGGAGGGCAGGGTTGGGCGCTGTTGCTAGTAGGCTGTCCTATTCCCTAGGGCAAATGAGGTTTGCCGTACATAGATTCCTGCAAACCCTTTTTGTCCCATGGGAGGCAGCCACCTAGCAACAGCTGGTGGGCAGAGTATCACATTCCTGGTTGTTGTCCTTGTGAAGATAAGTCTCTCTGGCTCTGTTGGTCTCCAGTAATGTCTGAGGTTCTGACAGAGGACCACTAGGCTGCTTTAAGAATTGTCTGTAGGGGAAGTCCCTTGGAGGCTGCCTTTGTGGTGGCTGCACTTCTAAGAGAATGGGGATGGAATATCAAAGTGTCAATATTAGCGCCATCCGTTATGAACACCATACCTACAGTGAAGTATTGCAGAGAAAGCAGCTTGCTTTGGGACTGCTTTTTTTATTTGGAATTGGGGCTTTAGTCAAGGTGGATTGAATCATGAAAGTATTCTATGTCACAAAACCATCAAGCAGAAGATTTAAAGAAATATCACCTTTTAGCACCCTAAAAGCATGCATGTAAATCAACAAAGCAATGGCTTCAACAAATCAATGATCAGGTTCTGGAATTACCCAGTCAAAGTTTAGACCTTTTGGACAGAATTCATCTTGGTTTTTTTGTTTGATTAAAGGACAACACCACCCTCATAAAAACATCTTTTAGAAAGAATGGCCTCTTTAAAATATGTTGATATATCGTACTTTGTCCTATAAATTCATTACTGTATGCCTGCTATGCTTCTGGATGCCTCATGGAAACTGAGCAATTTAGAAACCCGTACTGAGCCTGTACTGAGCCTGGGCATGCTCAGAAGAGGCAGACAGGGGATTAACATTCAGTCATTGGCTGTGATTTCAACTGTCAAATCCATAACTGACAGTTGCTAACTAGAAGAACCAGGAGGCAGAAACAGGGGAAACAGGACATTGTGCAGGATTTGAGATTTCAAACTATTACCGATTAGGGTTTTGGGGGGTTATTTACCTGTTTGTAAGTTCATTTTAGGGCTGGACTTGCCCTTTAAACTAAAAAAAATGCTTTTTTTCAAGGGTGTGTTTTATATCCACAGTAGAAAAGCCGAATAGGTTAAATGCATGTAATGCATTGCTTGCTGTACATGGCTTTCTGTTCAATAGACTGTCTATAATATTGCACAGTTTATTAAGCAGAAGGGGATCTGACTGGGAAGAACCAATCAGCTCCCCCATTGTGCAGGCATGTAGAGTGTATGGCTGGCATTAGTTTTATTAAAGTGAAAAGAAAAAGCAGATGATGGTATACATAAAATCTTTTTTTCTTGGTTTAGTGACACATAGCTACAGATATAGGAACTGAGGAACAAAGTGGATCTGTGGAATTTAATTTTAAAGTTTTCTGCGTGGCCCATAAAGTGAATTATTACAATACCTGTCTCTAGTAGTAGAATACTTTTTTCTCTTGTATTGAAAATGTAGCGGAATTGATTAAAACTGCAATATGAGTGTTACCCTCCTCTTATTTTTTTATAGTCTGTGCTATGTTGGGATCTTTCCTTGAACCCCCCTTCAGTAGTGCATTGTCTGGTGTCATGCCACAGGGACTGGGTTACTGGCTGTGCATGGACTGATGGAGATATGCTGGTAAGTGACAGAAATACTAAGGATGTCTGTACAAATAGACTTCATTATAAGAAAAGGCCACCCGAAGATGGTTTTCCATGTAAGATATCAGTCATGGACTGGTGGACGTTTAATTTGAGAAATGTTTTGAACAAAAAATAAGAAACAAATAAAATCCAACCCTCTGTGACTTACCATCTAATGGGGACCTGAAGTAAAATACATCTACAACCATTTTTACCGTATATACTTGAGTATAAACCGACCAAAGTATAAACCGAGGTACCTATTTTAATAAAAGTGATTGACTTGAGTATAAACAGAGGGTAGCATGCTTTAGTTGCTACAGTACAGTTCCCTACAGTACAATGTTTTATGCTTTTTTATTTAATTCTAATATAATTTTTGTCTCGTATAGATTGGATTTGTACTTTAAACCAGACATTAATTTGTCAGAATTTTTTTGCAAACTGTATGTCCCTATTTACCTGCAGGTGTCCTGCTCAGGGGATGGAGCTGTGTGTCTTTGGGATTTGCAGAAGGAGGAGCGTCTGCTTGAGTTTGCAGGACATCAGAGTTCAGTCAGCAGCATTTTATGTATGGTAAGTTTTGAAGTTATTGTACTATATAAATAGATTCCTAACTAGCCAAGAGCTGCAACTCTCACCTCCTGAAATAAGAAGCATTGTAAATAAATCATTTGTAATTCTGCAGGTTTCTGTCATTTCATGATTTTTGCAGCCCTCCTTCCTAGTGAGTAACATTTTGGCTTTCTGTCTCCTCAGTCTTAATTACATTAAAGGATAAGTGCACTGTAAAATCAAGTTATGTTCATTTGGAAGCTGCAGCTTGCCATATTTTTTTACCTATGCCCCTCCATAGCCTAGCTTTGTGCCTTGAAAGTTGATGACATCTTGTTACTGGTTTGCTGAATGTTAAGCTCCACCCCTCTGAGATTTCCTCTGCTTTCTCCTGCTTGAGCCTCAAACAGTAATGCCTGTGAGTTCCGTGCACTCTCCTGCTTGAGCCTCAAACAATAATGCCTGTGAGTTCCGTGCACTCTCCTGCTTGAGCCTCAAACAGTAATGCCTGTGAGTTCCATGCACGTGCGTGTGCACAGAACTCACAAGCATTACTGTTTCAAGGCACAAAGCTAGGCTCTGGAGGGGCATAGGTAAAAAAAAATATTGCAACGGTATTTTTAAAGCTGCAGCTTCCAAATGAACATAACTTGATTTTACAGTGCACTTATCCTTTAACGTTATAGACAGGTTACCCAGTAGTTATAGTGGCAGGGGCCAGAAGATGAATTGAGCATGTGCACATTTGTGTAAGTGTTCAGGACACACTCAAAGGAGGTGTGACTCAAGAAAAGCCAGACTTGCAGAATTAAAGAGACACTAAAGTGAAAAAAATTACTTGCCTTTATCCTTTTCTGTTTATTGAGTTCTGTCAGGAACTTGATCCCTTTTAGCTCGCTGTGCTCCCTGTCACTAGATCTCCTCATGTCCTGTTCAGCTCACTCCTAGTCAGTATGCATGTCTTCTCTCTATGTATCCACCCCCTTCCAAATCTGAGACACAGCTAGAGATTTTGTTATAATGAAAGTGCTTTGCTATGGGAAGGTAAGCAGCACTGCCAGCTGTAATCACTGCTTGAATCAAGTAAGATTTTCTTTTAGTTGTAGGAGTTTGAAGATGTGTGTGTGTGGGGGGACTTTGTAATTGGTTTCTTTAGGTACAGTGCTACATTGGGACTTCAGTAACACACACAGCAGCTCTGATAACTGCAAGAGCACAGAGCAACAGATAATGCTTATCCCTTTTCCTGATCTTAAAGGGTAACTGTGGTCTCCAATTCTTCAAAACTAGTAAGGATTATATAAAAATCCTTCCATCTTACCTTCAAATTAAAACCGAAATCACATCTCTAGATAAAATTTGTGAGAAGCTATTGCTGGAAAGGTTCAGCAATATTACTTCCTGCTTCAACACTTCCTGTTTTCAGCCATGTGACCAGCTTGTAACCATGTGACCAGCTTGTAGCCATGTGACCAGTACTTCTGGTTTCCCCCAGCATTAAAGGACAACTCCACCTTCATAAGAACATCTTTTAGAAAGAATGGCCTCTTTAAAAATGTTGATATATCCTACTTTGTCCTATGAATTCATTACTGTATGCCTGCTGTGTTTCTGGATGTCTCATGGAAACTGAGCAATTTAGAAACCTGTATTGAGCCTGTACTGAGCCTGGGCATGCTCAGAAGAGGCAGACAGGGGATTAACATTCAGTCATTGGCTGTGATGCCAACTGTCAAATCCATAACTGACCGTGCTAACTGGAAGAACCAGGAAGCAGAAACAGAGGAAACAGGACATTGTGCAGGATTTCAGGTTAGACTTATTTATTTCAGATTTCAAACTATTACGGTTTTGGGGGGTGATTTACCTGTATGTAAGTTTTCATTTTGGGACTGGACTTGCCCTTTAAGTCTTAACTGAGAATGCTTCTCCCCCGGGGGCAGAGGGGCGAGCAGAGGTCAGTGATGTCACTCAACCTACTGGAAGCAGGAAGTTTGAACATTCACCTCAATATCTTTTCAAACAGGGTGAAGCCAGAGATGTGATTGTTGGCTCATTATAAAGGAAATACTGCAGGCTTTCATTTAACCCTAACTTGTTTGGAGACCACTGTTGCCCTTTAATGCTGAATCAATTAGCCATGCAGTGATAGAGAAGCTTTACTTTTATAAAATGGATAGTTTCTACAAAGTGTGTCAGGGGTAGGGGCTGGTTGATTGACAGTTCTTTACTGACTAGCTGTGCCCTGCCCTCTTTAAATAGTAAAACTCCTAGAGCTAAAAAAATCAATGGATAGGAAGAACAGGGAGGGAAAAAAAGCAGATTTAATATCGGTGGTAATTCATTCTCATTACAGTGCGATTAGTTGGAAAATGATTTGCCACAGTTTACATGTCCTTTAAATAGATGATTTTTCTACAAAAATACTGCTATCAGAGGTGAGAATTACAGCTACGGTATCTTTTTGTTATGAATTATAAACTCCATTCAGGATGTTTCTTTATATTTAAGCTTTAGATCTCCTTTAAATTTTGCATAAACCATTTTGTTTCTCATTTATTTTCAAGGGGGAGCGTGTGATAACAACTAGCAGGGATGGCTTCCTAAAGGTGTGGAGTCTTGCAGGACTGGAGATTGCTAATATTTCAGCTCATCAAGAACAGATAAATCAAAGTGTTGCATATTGGATGCCAGCTGAGAACCATGGCCATGGTAACGTGTGCAACATCAACAGGAACTCTTGATACATAGCTAAGTTTAAAAAACACAAACGGCTCAGCTACAGCAGCAAAGCCTAGTCTTAAAGCAGGGATAGGCAAGGGATAGTAGATGTGACAGGGTTGCCTTTAATGTTATTTTCTTTGTCTGTAGGGATAAATCCTTCCTCTTTTCTTATCTTTCCTTCTTCTGCTGGCCAGCAAAATCCCCTTTGTCTTTTCTTGATTCTTGCTTTCCCTTTCACCTATCCTACACCATATACAGGGATGCAAAACAACTTTGTTTTCTGCATGGCAATGCTAGGGTTAATAGCCATGCCCAATCTGTTCAGATAGCAGGCAATAAAGCATTTAAACATGTTTTAATTTTATTCTATTTGCAATGCATTAAAGATAACTATTACATTTTGTACAAATGTTACTAAGTTAAAACTTTAGAGCATATAGTGATGTATACAATGAGTTTCTACCTGAAAGGTTTTTGTATGCACACTTTTGCAGTTTGTTTAAGGTCATAGGTGTCTTAATGACTGTCAGATGTGCACATAGATCTGCTAATGCTGTTTGTAAGATGTTTTCCTTTTATTTTGTGTTTTATGTATTATTTTTGATAATTGTTGTATTTCCTATGCAAAGCATGTTGGGAGAACTTGGGTATAAAAAGCTGCTCCCAGGCAGCCCAAGTCAGTCTTGTTTTGGGACTGTAACAAGGAAAACACCTGTGCTGCCTCTGTTATACCTGAGCTGTAAAACACTGCCAGAAGCCAATAAAGTTTTTTTTTTTTTTAAAGGGACAGTTCAGTGGAAATAATCAATATTTGTTAAATTGTTAGTTTGTGTAATGCCTTCTTAGTTATTCTACATATTCTCTCCCATTTTAAAAAATCAGTTGATTTCATACCCTTTGCTGTTCCCTGCTGTTGACATTAGTGAGCTGACATTTCAGGTTCCAACTGTCCTTCTTCCCAGGATGCACTACATCCTTGGAATGTTCCTAACAGTAATTTCTATTGATTGGCTGTTGGATGGGTCAAACATGCTCAAATCTCTACTGAGCAACTGAATCAACCCAGGCACTGGATCAAGGGCAAGACCATAACTGTCTCTTCTAGGGGTCCTGCAAACAGGAAGTCAGTATTTCGGTTGCATTTATTTATACACAGACAAAATGCTGAATTGGCAGATTAAGGTCATTGGGATGAAAAAATACTGCTCTTTTTCTGAAAAGCATATGTATTTGCACTGAACTTCCCCTTTAATTTAATTCAGCAACTCATGCTTATCTTTGCAGAGAATCCTACCACAGTAGATGTCCCGATGTTTGAAAACTACAACTCCCAGCATACCCTAACTACAGATTCCTTTTAGAGGAATGCTGGTAGTTGCAATTTTCAAACATCTGGAGATCTACTGGTTGCCTATCCCTGTATTAAAGGGTTCAGTTGAAAATATCATTATTTTAAAAAAAAATCATACACATACCCTAAAGATTCTTTTTTTTTTTTTCGGGACCATGATGGCATGTGTTAATGCAAAGCTTTTACTGTGTTGACGTCTTGAAAGCAGTAGAGCTTTTAATTGAGAGAAGCAAACAGTAAAGAGCGATTGTGTCTCTCAGGAAATAAGTTAAAATATCTGTAGAATATTTTGAAATGTAGAGATGCATTTATTATGAATTTGTTAATTTAAGTTTATATCAGTACACTTTACTTTGATAAAAAAAATACCTTGAATGGAAATGGCATGATTTCTGTGAGGGTTTGTCGGCTTTCTCTGCAGAAAACTGATAATAAATGCAAAAGAGGTAGCCATCCAGGTATGGGAATGGCTGGTACGTTACTTAGAAAAATGTATAAAATCAGAATTTGATTTAAAGGAGAACGAAACCCAAAATACAAAAGCAGCTCCACAGACTCTATAATTGTCACCAGTAGAATTAGTGGCAACAGCTCAGTGCAATGCATTTTTAATGGGAATGTTGAAGCCTGGAAGAGTGTGTTTTTGTTTTTGCAAAACTTCACAATTTTATAGAACATGTATGCACCCCCTTTCAACAGTTCTCCTTTTAAAGGGCATGTCCAGCATAGAAAAACTTTTTACAGTCATTTTGAGCACCCCAACCCAAACCCCATTTTCTCATTTTGTAGAATTGCCAAAGATGCCTCTGAAGGGACTTATCTAACCCGGGTTCTAACCACTCTGCTGGCGCTTCTTCCTGGTTGTGGCTGTCATTCAAGGCGCGACATGATGTCACGCCCAATTGCCTGACAGCCATGACCAGGAAGTAAAGCTCAGAACCTCACTGCTCCTGTTTTTGCCAAAATCAGGAGCAGGAGTCGTGCCCAGGCGAGGTACCAGGTCTGGCAAGTTCCTTCAGAGGATACAAAATGGAGGGGTGGAGGGTAGTGCTCTACATGACTGCAAACAATTTTCTTTATGCTGGACATGCCCTTTAATTGGTAAACTTATAGAAACAACATGGTGCAGAGCTGCAGGCGGAGGGTATTATTGTGACCCTGATCTTAGCATAGCCCTGTGCATTGCATTTCTCAGTATTGTACCTATTTAAAGGTGAATTTTAGACAGTAGGAAGTGGAAGAAAGTGTGATATATTTCAAGAGTACTTATTTACAGGGGAATGTTGGAGGGTATGACATAAACATGTCTCCAATATGCCCCATTTAAATGGTACACTAAATACATAGGGCAGAACTGCAGGGGATCACATAACAAAACTAAACTCGATTTTAGCACAGCTCCGGGCCACCCTATTAAATGGGAATGTTGCATAGACATTCTATAAAATTGATGCAGCAGGTGGGCTGTCGGTGGGGAAATTTATCCTAAATGAACACACCCTTCCTACCCTCCAACCTGGGTTGCTTGTTAATTTGGTCTAGCAGGGACACACTTTATAAATGCATACCCTCCAACATCACCCCTTTGATCAGTACATTTCAAGAAAGCACATACTGCACAGGGAGGACAATTTTTTAAAAAAAAACTTGGCCTGTCAAACTACAGCTGGTTTCTTCCTTCTGTCATTGTCCACTGCTGCTGTTCTTTACTAGTTGGTAAGAGGTGTACGCTGTACCAGGTGAGGTGGGCGTATATACATATGTTTGTGCGTATGCAGCAACACTGGCCACCAATGAAATACCGATTGAAGGACAAGATAGGTTTCAGTAGATACGCGGTATGTGGCACCAGTGTTCTCCCCAGAGATTGTTACCAGCTGGGTGAGATGCGAGATGTTTAGGTGAGAGTGTTTGCGTTTAATAATTTCAGTGCCAGCACTTTCCCGGGTATTGCCATTAACCCTTCAGTACCAGCAGACTTCGCCATAGTATTGGCATTAACACTTTCAGTGCCAGCACAGTATAACCTTTAACCCTTCCAGCTGCCAGCATTGACATGATATACAGTATGTACCTGCTTTCCATGTCTCCTCCATTGAATTGTTCACTCCTCACCTACTCTAAGTTCTATTTGGAGAGTAGGGTGGAAGGAAAGAGGCAGGGATAGTGTTCCAGTATTCTCCCTAGGGTCTTTTAGCCGGGCGGCCCACCCGGCTACTTTTTCATGCCACCCGGCTGGAAAAAATTTCTTGACAGAACACTTGTCATTTAAAAGAATTTAGATATAGGTTTAATAGGTGCCAATAGATCAGTAAAAACTCCCGCCAACACTGCCCAGTCCAGACCCCTTCTTTACACTTGCAAGATTATTTTTGCAAGATCCCTAATGCCACAAAATGGTGGCACATGTGCTTGTGCTGCCATATTACATCTGGGTTACCTTCAGATGTTGCCGAACTACAACTCCCCTCAGATGTTTCTGAACTACAACTCCCTGCAGATATTGTCAAACTACAACTCCCTGCAGATGTTACCGAACTACAACTCTCTGGGAGTCATAGTTTTCAAACATCTAGTGGGACGAAAGTTAGACATCTCTGACCTATATAATGAGCATAATGCAGTGCACATTTTTCCACACCCGGCTACTTTTTCATGCCACCCGGCTGGAAAAACATTCTGGGGAGAACACTGGTGTTCTCATGGCTGCTAGTCACAGGGGCCACTGTTATAAAGTCTGCAGCAGCTTTTACCTGGCATTTTAGATCTGCTCTCCTCAGTACTATTAGCTGAGCCCCTCCTTCCTTCACATTAAGTTAATTTGTAACATTTGTTGCTATGTAGAGTGTGTGGATTTCTGGCTCTGTACTAGATACAATGTTGTAGATTACAGCTGAACAAGGAGAGCAGATCTAACACAGCAAGTAAAAGCTGACAGGGAGATTCTAGGGAGAAGAATAGGCGCCCTGGATCAACATAGGCACCCTAGTTCTTTGCCTAGGTGGCCTATGCCTAAAAACGGCCCTGGTGGAGGGTATGAAATGTAATTAGCAGGCCTGCACTGATTGACTTCCCTCCAACATTCACCTTTCCCTTTAAATGGACACTGCAATTAATTTCCCTAATGAGAAGTGTGTGGTCACTAGTTGCACTTTGTGATTATAAAATGTTAGGAAGTGTTTACTTGCATTTAGGCTTGATAAAGGGTGTGGGCTTGAAACATTGCCATATTTTTTAGCTCTAATGGAGTAATAAATATTACTCCATTTTTTGCACCTAATCAACGTCTGGACCTTTCTTTTTGACTCTAATTGAACTTTAAGTGAACTATGACCTGGCAATAAAACATGGATCACAATATATGTAAACCAATAAATTAGAAATGTTAGAATGTTGTATTTCATTTGCGAGAAGATTTGCCTTGCATACTGTTTGTAATAGCATTATAATTTTTTTCGTAGATGATGCTAATCTAATGGTTTATATTGCTGGTTCTGATGGTTCTGTTATGAAATGGAGTCCTCTTCAGGTGAAAAAAGGGGGGGGAACATTTAAAGTTTTTAATATTCTACAGGATAAAATATAACCATAGCAACTATGCATTTTTATTGTTTATCTACACTAGATGGATCAGATACAGACATTGTACGGTCATGGAGGACCAGTGGTTTCATCATCCACTAACTTAAGATGCAAGATCATTGCTACAGCCTCCCAAGATGGCTCTGTAAAACTGTGGAAAGAACCTAGCCGAGATGGTATGGAACCTGTTATATTGTTATGCAGTAAATGGTTGTAATTTTATATATAACCATGAAAATGTAAATAAAGTACCATATTTGTATGTATATTTCTATGCCATATATTGCATATTTATGCATATTGTGTATGTCACTCAGTTACACAGTGCTGCAGCTTTATTACAGTCATTAAGCTTTGTCACAATGACATGTTACTTATAACTACAACAATGGTTTAGCTGTGTCAAAGACCATGTGACCACTGTCACAGCAAGAAAAGTAAAATAATTACAAAAGTAAAATTGTAATTGCCTCCCAAAACCTTGGACTTCATGAGATTTAAAGTTATCAAAAGTCATTCTCAATGTAATTACCAGCCCCCGTTCCCTCGGCTGCCTTCTGCCTAGCTTCTGTGTCTTTTCCTTGCCCCGAAGCTCCTGAAGGGGCCAGACTAGAAGCGGCATCTGTGATTGGTTAAGACATTGCATCTTTGCCAATCACAGATGCTGCTGCTGATCCGGCCCCTTCTGCAGCTTCCATGTAAGCTAGGTTGAAGGCGGTCGAGGGAACAAGGGCTGATATGTACATTTAGAATTACTTTTATACATTTAAAGCTCACGAAGTTGAGGTTTTGGGGGCAATTACTCAATAATTTGGTGGTGGACATACCCTTTAAAGAAGAACTAATTTTATTTTTAAATCCTAATATGAAAGATTTTCTCCCCAGAACACCTACAGTATATGTTGTAAGATTCTTCTCTAGTAATTTGCATTTACGTTCCTGTTTGAAATACTGTAGATTATAGAAGGTTTCCGTGTTGTTACCAGTACAGCTCACACTCTGTGTGTGACTATGGACACCTATTGTCACGCCCCCTGAACACAGTATTCACTGTCTCTTCTATAAGATTGTCTCCATACCAATATGGAAGTCCCTGATAATACTTTGAAAGCTGCATGTTATCCTGCAGTATATTTTCTAATTATCATGCATTGCTAACAGTTTTCCAGCATACCAATAATGCCAAAATATAGTTTCTAAATGTACCAGTATTATTTGCATATGCTTGGTGGAGCGTCAGTCTAAAGCCCTAGTTTTGGACACATACAGCCTATAAGGTCACAGGTTCAAATCCACAGACTTTCCCCCACCTTGCTCTGGGTACTTTTTTGTTTTTTGGTAGGTGGGTAAGATCAAAAGGTATAATTGCCTTTTAAAATACAGTGCGTCCAGAAAGTATTCACAGCACATCACTTATTCCACATTTTATGTTTACAGCCTTATTACCAAATGGATTAAATTCATTTTTTCCCTCCGAATTCTACTCACAACAACCCATAATGACAATGTGAAAAAAGTTAACTTGAGGTTTTGGCAAATTAATTAAATATAAAACTAAGAAATCTACCTTTGCTCAATACTTTGTCGATGCACCTTTGGCAGCAACTACAGCCTCACGTCATTTTGAATATTATGCCACAAGCTTGGCACACCTAATCATTGGGCAGTTTTGCCCATTCCTATTTGCAGCACCTCTAAAGCTCCATCAGGTTGGATGAAAAGTGTCGGTGCAAAGCCATTTTTAAGATATCTTCAGAAATTTTTAATCTGTAGACCTCCAAGACAGGATTGTCTCGAGGCACAAATCTGGGGAAGGTTACAGGAAAATTTCTACTGCATTGACGGTACCAATGAGCCAATGGACCCAGAAGAAGGGACAAGTGCGTACCGAAACACGTGTTACACATGTGAACTGGGTGTAGTACTGACAGCAGCTAGAGACAATTATTGGGCTATTAGACATTCCAGTAATGGATGGTAACCGGATTGGCCGGACAAAGAGGTATATGTGATGGAACTCGATATTGGGTACAAGTGCCATTAGAATGGACCAAGATACCATGAGAGCGTATATCAGCGTAGCGTTGTGAGAGGATGCACCTGCTGACGTCCAAGGGGTGAGCTTGTTCCAATTGCATCTTTCATTTGACCTCCATTTTACATTACGGAGCATTGCTTTGCTTTTAACCACTAACAGACTGTAGGAATGCCATTCGTTTGCCTACGCTAACACTTTGCTGCCTAATTTTTCACAGCCTATGCACATCTATTTATGACCTCCTATAGTGGTCATAAGACATTACATCTTGCAGTTTACCTACACACACCTATCAGTGACTTTTATGTGGTGGCATGGATAGGTTGTGATTTTATGTAGGTTTTTATAACTATATATTTGTACTTAACCATACAGTATATAGGGGTATTTATTTGTGCTATTTAAACTGTCCTTATGCTGCTAGTGTCTTATGTACTTACCCTATGGCATCACATTTGCACTTTATATTTTTTATCTACTGTCTACACTATGCCATATTTGTGTTCAGATCTGTCTACACTATGAATTGTGTTCAGATCGCAATTTTGAGAATATTTGGGTTTTATACCCAGTTAAATTATACTTAGGGAATATAATGTGCCCCTCTCTTTAAGGTAACGGGGGAGGTTGTACCTTTTTTAAACCTGTCTTTGGGGTAATTTTTGGCTTATGAATATTTATACAACCTCTAGCACCGACACGAAAGTGGCGCTTTTCTGTCTCCCGTCTCTATATCTAAGCACCATTTAGCGTGTGTTTTATTCACACCATATTTATATCTAAGCACCATTTAGTGTGTGTTTTATTCACACCATATTTGTTGTAAGGTCCCAATGAGCACAGTGGCCGTCATCATCGTTGGCTGTGCGCCAACACTTTCCATCCATCCTGATAGAGCTTTATAGGTGTAATGGGCAAAACTGCCTAAGGATAGTTGTGCCAAGCTTGTGGCATCATATCCAAAAAGATTTAGGCTGTAATTGCGGCCAGAGGTGCATCGACAAAGTATTGAGCAATGATCGTGAATACTTATGTACATTTAATTTCTCAGTTTTATATTTAATTAATTTTGCCAAAAACTCATGTAAACTTTTTTCACATTGTCATTATGGAGTGTTGTGTGTAGAATTTTGAGGGGGAAATTATTTTAATCCATTTTGGAATAAGGTCATGACAACATGTGGAAAAAGTGATGAGCTGTGAATACATAAAACATAAATTGTTTATTGCCATTGTTTAACCCATTGATATTTAAAGAATAACTGTGGTCTCGAATTCTTCCAAACTAGTAAGAATTATATAAAAAGCCTTCCATCATACCTTCAAAATAAAACTTAAATCACATCTCTAAATAAAATTTGTGAGAAGTTATTGCTGGAGAGGTTCAGTTATATTACTTTCTGCTTGAACCCTTCCTGTTTTCAGCCATGTGACCAGCTTGTAATCATGTGACCAGCCTGCCTGCATTAATAGGCTCTCCTTCTCAACTGTCAATTTTTTCCCCAGGTATTTCCTGATTTCCCCAGTATTAAGTCTTAACTGAGCATGCTTCTCCCCCTGGGGCAGATGGGCGAGGCAGATATCAGGTGATGTCATTCAACTTACTGGAAGCAGGAAGTTTGAACATTCACCCCAATGTAATTTCTTACAGGCTCCAGCCAGAGATGTGATTGTCAGCTCATTTTAAAGGAAATACTGCAGGTTTTCATTAAACCCAAACTTGTTTTGAGACCACAGTTGCCCTTTAAAGGGTAACTGTGGTCTCCTTACATGTGTAGCTTCACTGGGTCTGAAATTATAGGTTTTTAATGTTAGACTCTGACAGTTAGGATAAACCCCAAAGTGTGTGACAGTCACATGATGTGCTGTTTAAGAAGTCCCACCCCCCAAAAAACAATCTATTTTGAAGCCATTCAAACACTTGCAACCATTCTCTGTCCAATCCTCTACCTAGTTTTCTTTTCAGGCTTGTGGCTAGCTTAAAAATATCATGAAGAAGTTTAGGGCAGGACTTATGATGCTGCAGATGATGCTTTTGTTACAGCAGTAGGATACAATTGGGCATGCTAGGTGCCTCTGGCAGTGGGGGCGGAGGAACTGGTAATGTGTTAGCTGAATACCACCTTTTATACTGCTGTAACTTAAGACTGCAGCTAGAAGCATGAATCCTGGAGTCATTTTCAAGGTAGGAATGTGCTATTTTCAATAAAGGGTACTTGTATCATTTCCCCTGCGATGGAATCTCAGCCCTCTGCTTGCTGGAACTGCAAGCAGGGGGTCAGACCGGCAACTGCATCCATGATTGTCTGAGAGGCAGCAAATCACAGACATGGCTGCCGGCATTACAGAACACCGGGGGAATGAAGGAAAGTAAGTAATTGTTCAGATCATTTTATTTCAAATAAACATAGTGGTTGGGCGTGGGATAGGGACCACTACACTACAGCAAAGGGGGTAAGCGTTATGGGAAGGGAAAGACAAGTGGGATTGAGGAGGAGGGCTTCACTGATCATGCCAGAAACCTCCCGGAGGAGAGGTAATAGGCAGAAACCTTTTGGAACAGACAGGCTCCTGCTCTTCACATTTTGGGACTTTGCACAGACATTGCAGGGCAGCTATTTGGAGCAGGGATGTATGGTAAGGATTTATCAACACTTCACAGTGGGGCTAGTAGTGGGTTAAATTATAGTTTTGGGGGTGGACATGCCCTTTAAGAATATAGATCTTATTATTATTACTTGTGAAGTTTCTCATTAATATTTTTGTAGGATGTGAAATGGAGAAACGTCACAGTGGGGGAGTCTCTGCAGTTGCATGGTCCCCTGATGGACAACTGGTTGCATCTGGAGGAGAAAATGGAGATGTCTTTATATGGAACAAACATAGGGTTATACTAACTGTACAGGTAATAATCATTACTGTTTATCTTGTTTAAATGTCAGGACTTTGTTGTATGTATTGTTGTATAATAATGTAATGTTTAATTACAGTGCAGCAAAATGCGAATCTCCTACCTGGAATTTACCTCCCAAAGATCATTCTGTGTTGTTGCTGTAGACCACAAAATTTCTTGCTGGGTTTTGAATGCTTGCAAGGGAAGCGGCTTAAGGTATATTTAAAATGGCAAGAAAATATATTGTATTTAAACTACTTTAACCGTACTTAGTATTCCATTATTTTATCACTCCAGTGCCAAGAAGATATACAGTGTTGAAGTGGACTCTTTGGTGGCCAGTGCTTTGCTTGCCATTTCCCAAAATGAGCTGCATTTGCAAACAATATATGGGAATGCAATCATTCTTGACATAAAGACTGGGACAATGAAGGTATCACTTTTCTAAATGACATGCTGAATTCACAGTGAAAATGCTTGTGTGTATGTCATTGCACTTTTTTTCTCATTTTGTTTTTTTATTTTATTTTGTGTCCTGTAGAAAAGCAGTTATCTTGAATTAAACCTAAGCAAAAATGTTGAACAACTGTCCCAACATGAACAGGTGCTTCCCGGGAGTATAGTAACTGCATCCCACCATGACTTTGGTAAGACAGGATTAATTATAGACAGAGGTGTGTATGGAAGGATTTTTTTCCACCTCTCCCGTTATTAAAGAACTATTACACCATGTGGTAAATTCTCTACAGTCAGGCTTTTCCCTCATTTTTTGCATTCTTTAAGGATAGTTCCGGAGATGTCATATCCAGTTAATTACGTTTATGGACACAAACATGTTTCTTGCTGTGTAGGTTGCAACTAGAGATGTCTGAACTTCGCAAAATCCGGTCCGCTCGAGGATCCGTGAATTTTCGGGAAAATTCGAAAATCCGCGAGCGGACCCGTTAAAATTAAAAATACCCTTGAAATAACGAGTTTTCACGTATTTTCGAAAATTTTCGAAATTACGAGTTTTACGTATTTTCGTGAATTTTCGAAATTACGAATTTTCATGTATTTTCGAAAATATGTATTTTCGAAAATACAAGAAATCCTCGTAATTTCGAATATTTTCGAAAATACGTATGTAAGGAATTAAGAGAAATCCTTGTATTTTCGAAAATTTTCGAAAAAACGTGTTTTCCCGTATTTTCGAAAATTTTCGAAAATACGTGAAACTCGTAATTTCGAAAATTTTCGAAAATACGAAAAATCCGCGAATCGGAAATTCGGAAGGCGGAAAATCCGGAAAAATCCGCCGTTCGCGAACGGGATAAATCCGGTTCGGATCCGCGAACCGGCCATCCCTAGTTGCCACAGGTTCACAATATTAAAGATCATGGTGTCAAGTTGATATTGTTTTTTTTTTTACCTGGACAACATAGGGATGAAGAAAAAAATCTATAGATGTAATAAAGTTGCATCTTATTGTGCCAGCTTTAGAATAATTGGCCTTTATTTCCACTGTTAATTGTCTTATAGTCACATTTTATTTTCTGGGGTGTAATATTCTTCTATTGGCTAGTTTTCTACTGGTTCCCAGTGTCTTTCTCTTATTGCAGTCAGTAAAGCTGAGAATAAAGCTTCATAAGCAAAGAAGCCATCCCTAATACTTTTGACTAAGGGATTTACAGCATGGTTACATCAGTATACCATAATGCAATAGTAATGGTGTTTATGAAAGAAACCTCACTCAACTGAGGGCAGCATGAACTAAGGACATTATCGTTTATTGGCATTTATTAGACAAAAGTTAGTTCACTATGTAAGGTCTGTTTAATTACAGTTATTTTTACCTTAAGATATTTAATATCAACAGTAGCAGCTAGAAAGGACTTGTTTTATCAGGTTGTCCGTAACTTACTCCATCTGGCTACATGGTCATAGTAAATATTAACTATAAACATTCTAGTTTTAGTGATGTTTATTTCAACAAAGCTTCTGTGTTTCTATCCAATATTATACTTTACTTAGGTGATGAGACTATTGATAATTCAGAAGAATTATTTGTGTGTTTCTTGTTTTACAGGCTGGGGTGATTCAGCTGGGGGTTTGTGGCAACAAAACTCAGATCTGGAGATGTCTGGAAAGTGGGAGCGTGAACAGGTAAAAATTCCTTTTGTGTAATACATGATCATAATTGATTGAGGCCTGGCGTTGCCAGATATTCCAATATAGGCAGGACTGACATAACTGTAGAGCTCAAATACTCCACACTATTAGATCTGGCAATCCAAATACTGCATAAAATTTATTGCAAACCAACCCCCAATAGTGAAGCTTGAAAAGTACCTGTGGCCACTCTGTGTGGGTGTTTGACATGGAGGGGCACATCAAATAAGTGCAAAACCGAATTTCGGATGAGGACTGATCCATTGCCTTTGACATTGCTTTATAGGTAGGATTGTAAGATGAATGTCTCTTTGTGGTGATGAGGCTTTTAAAGAGAAAATATCAAGATCTAAATATAATTTCTACAATATAATACAAAAGATTTCTGTTTAACTGACCTCAGCAGAGAGTGACCCATGACCCCAACAGCCCTCTCCACTACTTTGTCACTAAAAAACAAATCTGCACATCATTCATTCCATGTATGAGGTTTATTTAGGTTTCTTAAAGGAACTTGATTTTAATTATTGAAATAAATAATAAATAAGTGGTCTTCTTAAAGGAAGTGTTCTCTCAGAAATGACATATTTTACAAACTTCAGTATAATAAACCCCCCTGTGCCCCAGCCCCCAGGATCCCTTTCTTGTGAAAAAATTCTGCTTGTAGCCTCTGCAATCAGCTTGTAAAGTTCTGCTCGTTTTTGGTGGGAGTGTCCTTCACTCTGCACTGCTTGTTGTCTATCTGCTGTACTGACATGTTATAACCCCGCCCCTTTTGACCCCATGACTAATAGACTTTCCCTCTCTTCACGTGCACTGTTTTTTTGCTGCATCAGATAGAGTTTACTGGCAGACAGAGAGGGGAAAATTAACACAACTCATTACTGAACTAAGTATTACATACAGACAACTTACACTTCACTTGGTACTGATTAAGGAAATAAAATGTATATGTTAATGTTTACTTTGATTTCTATGTTTCTATATAGCAGTGTGTAACTGTGAGTCTGTCAGTGTGTTTGTGTATATGTGTGAGTCTGTCAGTGTGTTTGTGTACCTGTGTACAGCCCTTTCCCATAGAGCCTGTGCATCGGTTTCAGTGTGGCATAGTAGTGTAGGTAGGAGACAGACATCCATGATGTACAGCCCTTTCCCATTTCATAGTGCCTGTGCATCACTTTCAGTGTGGCATAGTGTAGATACCAAACAGTCATCCATCGCACATAGCCCTTTCCCATTTCATAGTGCCTGTGCATCACTTTCAGTGTGGCATAGTAGTGTAGGTAGAGACAGACATCCATGATTACAGCCCTTTCCCATTTCATAGTGCCTGTGCATCACTTTCAGTGTGGCATATGTAGATACCAAACATCATCCATCGCACATAGCCCTTTCCCATTTAGTGCCTGTGCATCACTTTCAGTGTGGCATAGTAGTGTAGGTAGGAACAGACATCCATGATGTACAGCCCTTTCCCATTTCATAGTGCCTGTGCATCACTTTCAGTGTGGCATAGTGTAGATACCAACCAGTCATCCATCGCACATAGCCCTTTCCCATTTCATAGTGCCGATCACTTTCAGTGTGGCATAGTGTAGATACAAACAGTCATCCATCACCATAGCCCTTTCCCATTTCATAAGTGCCTGTGCATCACTTTCAGTGTGGCATAGTAGTGTAGGTAGAGAACAGACATCCATGATGTACAGCCCTTTCCCATTTCATAGTGCCTGTGCATCACTTTTAGTGTGGTATAGTGTAGATACCAAACATAGTCGTCCATCGCACATACCCTTTCCCATTTCATAGTGCATAGTGTAAATATGAACAGTCTGTACCCAGCCTAAGTTGTTTTCAGCACAGAACTATTCCTTTAAAGGATAAGTATGCCATAAAATAAAGTCTCTCTCTCTCTCTCTCTCTCTCTTTCTATCTATCTATCTCTCGTTCTGTCCATCTATCTATCTATCTATCTATCTTCTATCTATCTATCTCTCGTTCGGTCCGTCTATCTATCTATCTAAATGAACAAGACCTGAGAGTGCCTTGGAACTTTTATTTTGATGGATATCTATCTCTCATTCTGTCCGTCTATCTATCTATCTATCTATCTATCTATCTATCTATCTAACTCTACTATCTATCTATCTATCTCTGCTATCTATCTATCTATCTCTGCTATCTATCTATCTATCTATCTATCTATCTATCTAACTCTATCTATCTATCTAACTCTATCTATCTATCTATCTAACTCTGCTATCTATCTATCTATCTATCTCTGTATCTATCTATCTATCTATCTATCTATCTATCTATCTATCTCTGCATCTATCTATCTATCTATCTCTGCTATCTATCTATCTATCTATCTATCTATCTATCTATCTATCTATCTATCTCTGCTATCTATCTATCTATCTATCTCTGCTATCTATCTATCTATCTCTGCTATCATCTATCTATCTATCTCTGCTATCTATCTATCTATCTCTGCTATCTATCTATCTATCTATCTCTGCTATCTATCTATCTATCTATCTACTCTGCTATCTATCTATCTATCTATCTATCTATCTATCTATCTATCTATCTATCTATCTATCTATCTACCTACCTACATGTCTATCTATCTATTTAAATATCTTTCTATCTATTGTTGTGTCTGTCTATCAATTTATTTAAACTTTTAAGCTTTTACTTTATCTCCCATATTAGTAAAAATCTTCTCTCTCTGTGTCTCTTTCATCCCGACAATTTATATATGAGGTTAACTCCGGGCACTGCACTTCAACTCACCGAGTCTGCCTCCTCCTCCTCCTTCTATGAGTCCCGATTCCCTTCTTTAACTCCTGCCACAGGGTCCTGTTTCACTCGCGCGCGTACCTGTACCTATCATGACACGCGCACGTATCAGCACTATGCACTCTCCCAGTTGCATGCACGCTAAGAGAGGTCACTGATTGACGACTACAGTGGCCTCTCAATGCGCATGCACCACGGAGCCAGCATAGTCGCAAATCTGGCAAGGGGCAGAGAGACAAAATCAGGAGGAACACGGGGGAGCTTATACCAAGTAGATTACTGGGGAAAGGAGCATCACAAAGAGAAACAGGTAAGAGGTGTGGGATCTGTTACAATTATTTGTTCTGTAAATCACAACTTCTTTTTAGCACTGAACTATTCCTTTAATATTCCTTCTAGGTAAAGATGAATGCATTGCTCTGTTTTATCAAACAAGTAATACTATAGGGAAGAGTGCAAGGTTTTATTTAAAGGGCATGTCCACCCCCAAAACTAAAATTTAACCCCTTACTGGCCACATCATGTAGTTTAAAACAATCCTTACCTTACATTCCTGCTCAAAATAGTTCCCCTGCTGTGCCCCTTCAAAGTCCAGGAAACTGCTGTGTAGGAGCAGTGTGTGACTCATCCTGCTCCTGTGTCTGCCTCAACCTCGTCAAGGTTTGAGGCATGCTCAGTGCAGCTCTCCCTCTCCCCTCCCTCTCTCTCCCGTTTTTCTCTCCCTCCCCCTAACATTAAACCCTTTGGGTATGCAGTAGGGCATGCTCCCCCAGCCCCAACCGCATTAATATTATTGTTAAAAAATCTTTACTTACCTTCCCTCTCTCCTCCGCTCTTCAGAACTCCTGGCAGCCGCGACCGTGATTGGCAGCCTCTCAGCCAATCACGGGCGCGGCTGCCGGTTCCACCCCCTGCTTGCATTTCCCTGCAAGCAGAGGGCCTGTACAGTGCAGCGGAGGAAAGGTAAGTAAGAATCGGGGGACTATCTAACAATAATATTATTGTTAATAATATGGTTATTATAATGGTTGGGGCTGGGGGAGCATGCCCTACCTTATAAGTTGCTCTACCTTATAAGTTATTATAAGGGGTGGACATGCCCTTTAAACAAAAATGCATTTATATATATATACTTCTGTTTGAACCAAGATATCTTGTCAAACTCATTTTATGTGTTATTATATTCTGTTTGTTCCTTTTATTCTAGATACACAGTGCTGCTATCAATTGTTTAAATGTGACGGATCATCATGTTATGACAGCATCTGATGATCGGACAGTTAAAGTGTGGAAACGTAACCCATTCAAACAGGTAAGAGTGCTCCCTTAAAGGGTACGGTATATATACTGAAAACATGACTAACCCTTATCTTAATCTATTAATGAATACATGTAAGTAGCACTTACTTTGAGTAGAAATAGTCTTTAAAGATTAGCACTCCAACCAATATTACATTACTAAATTTATAAGTGCAATTTAAGTTTGCATAGTTTAAGATCTGTTGTGAGAAATGCAGTCTCAGTATATTTTAACCACATAGCAATTTATTAAACCAGATATTGCAAATTCCCATTGAAATACACCATACGTATAAAAACTGAACCTTGATTAAAGGGACACTTAACTGAAAAAAATGACTTGCCTTTATCCTTTTCTGTATTTTTAGTGCTGCCAGGAACTTTATTCCTTTTTGCTCTCAGTGCTCCCTGTCAACTAGATCTCCTCATGTTCTGTTCAGCTCCTAGTTAGTATGCATGTCTCCTCTCAATGTATCCACCCCCTCCCAAAACTGAGGCACAGCTAGAGTGTGGAGAATGTGCAGTGGAGGTGATCTGTGCCTCACTACAGCCAATAGCATTCACCTAGTGATTTTGTGTTACACTGAAAGTGAAAGTAAAACTGCTTTGCTATGGGAAGGTAAGCAGCACTGGGAGCTGTAATCACTGCTTGAATCACGGAAGATTTTCTTTTAGCAGTAGGAGTTTGAAGGTGTGTTTGTGTGTGTGTGTATGTGGGGGGGCTTTGTAACTGATTTCTTTAGCTACACTGCTACATTGGGACTCAAGTAACAGACAGCAGCTAACAGCAGGATTGGGTTTATCTACACAGAAAGAGCACAGAGCAACAGATAATGTACTATATTCCTTTTCCTGATCTTTATGCAATGCTGAATCAATTAGCCATGCAGTGACGGAGAAATAAGCTTTACTTTTATAGAATGGATGGTTTCTACATGTAGTGTGCCAGTGTGAGGGGCTGGGTGATTGACAGTTCTTTACTGACTAGCTGTGTCCCGCCCTCTTTAAAAAGTAAAACTCCCAGAACTAAAAAACAAGGGATAGGAAGGTCAGAGAAAAAAAAAAAAAGAAGCAGATGTAAGATTGGTGGTAATTAATCCTTATTACTGTGTGATTAGTTATATCTGTTGTATTCAATTAAATCAACTGGACTTGAAATGTAGTTCTTGAAGACGTTTCGCTAGTCATCCGACTGGCTTTCTCAATTCAGAATGACTTGTACAAGAATCTGTGGCAATTATGTACCCTGGAAAATCCCAATTAGCATATCACAGCCAAGTGTTAAGGGTGTGATTGGATAGTGGCTAAGAGGTGTTATAGGAACGCCCAGAGTAAGGTGTTAAAACAGCATTGTACATGGCAGACAGTTGGTGTCGAACCCCCCCCACCTCTATTTAGGCTTGGTTTCTTTATTTTCACATAAATGGCCTCCTTAACACCTCTCTTGAACCAGTCACGTTCCTTCGCCAATATGTTAACATTACAATCTTCAAAGGTATGTCCTTTATCCTTAAGATGAAGGTACACGGCTGAGTCCTGACCCGAGGAATTGGCTCTTCTGTGCTGGGCCATACGTTGATGCAGTTGCTGTTTGGTCTCCCCCACATACAAATCAGAGCATTCTTCACTGCACTGCACTGCGTATATGATGTCGCTTTTCTTGTGTTTCGGTATTGGGTCTTTTGGATGTACCAATTGCTGCCTCAGTGTGTTGTTCGGTTTAAAGCAGACAGGGATACAATGTTTTTTGAAAATTCTTCTTAATTTCTCGGAGACCCCTGCTGCATATGGGATGACCATGTTCTTCCTCCTGTCTTGCTTTTCCCCTTCACTGTTGGTATTTGTGTTCTTTTCTTTCCTTCTACTTCTTTTGACAAAGGCCCAGTCTGGATATCCACAAGTTTTAAGGGCTCCTCTGAGATGTTTCATTTCTTTAGCCTTCACCTCTGTGCTAGTGGGGATGTTCTCGGCTCTGTGTTGCAGGGTTCTGATGACACCCAGCTTGTGATCTAAAGGGTGGTGGGAGTCAAACATCAAATACTGATCTGTGTTTGTTGGTTTTCTGTAAACCTCTACTTCCAGTTTACCATTTTCCTTAACTTCTACCAAGCAGTCCAAGAAAGCCAGTTTGTTGTTTTGTACCTCTTCCCTTGTGAATTTAATGGTTTTGTCTACCGCATTAATGTGTTCTGTGAAAGCTTGTAATTCCTTCTGGTGGATTTTAACCCAGGTGTCATCCACATATCTGAACCAGTGGCTGGGTGCTATGCCCTTAAAGGTATGTACAATGCTGTTTTAACACCTTACTCTGGGCGTTCCTATAACACCTCTTAGCCACTATCCAATCAAACCCTTAACACCTGGCTGTGATATGCTAATTGGGATTTTCCAGGGTACATAATTGCCACAGATTCTTGTACAAGTCATTCTGAATTGAGAAAGCCAGTCGGATGACTAGCGAAACGTCTTCAAGAACTAAACTTCAAGTCCAGTTGATTTAATTGAATACAACAGATATACCATGACCTGGATGAATGAGAACCTTCACAAGCATGTGTGATTAGTTAAAAAATGATTTGCCTCAGTTTACATGTCCTTTAAATAAAATAATTATCCTAAAATAGGCAAGGGGAGAGAGCGTTCATCAATGCTGCCAAAATACAATAAAAGTCCACTGACAACGCAGTCTACTGTGAGCTAGATGTTTTAGTAAATATCTATAGGACATCTGATAGTATTGTATTTCGAACTTGTCCAAAAAAGTTAGCGTATCGTATATTCAATTGAAGATTCCCAGCCACATATATGAAAGTTCAAAAGTCTCACTTTTAATAGTTGATTGTCATGCTTTAATATGTAGGTGCCACTATTTTAGTTTTTTTTTTTTTTTACGCTCTCACCATATAACCTTATGCTTTAACCATAACACAGCTCCAGATCTGCACCATGGAACTGGACCACGAGTCTTAAACAGACACTTTCTTACTGATAAGTTGGGACTTTTAATTGCATTTAAGGCCGATAAAGTTCGCAAAGCTTTTGTGTCATCACACAGAAACCTTGCTCTTAATATACACTTAGAAGTCATGTCTAAACAGATTAAATAGTAGTGGCCCCAGTGCAGACAGACCACTGAGGCACTCCACTTATAACTTTTCTCCACATAGATGAGGCTCCATTGACATCTGATAGCCACATCTCTAACAAAATTAGAGAGTAGCACACCTGTAACAGTGCATAAATATAAGTTTATTTCACTAGGTGCATCGGAAACTCCATTGACATCAACATATTCTCTATCTGTACAAATGTGTTTCTTCAAGGCCAGCAGACCTTAATTACAGACAAGTCGGCTATGTGGCACGGAATCAAAAGCCTTGTGAAAATCTACGGGCACACCAGGGGACGTATTGGTGTGATGTCAAGCATTGACATTGCACCAAAATGTTTTGTTTGTAGGAGTGAACGGTACCATTCACACATACAAGCTGTGATACAGTGCGTTGCTGGCATCACACTGTTTGCAGCGTTATGGCATTGCTGTGCAATTGAAATCTATGGACACTGCTATATGATATTGCGGGGGAACATCACATTGCGATGTTCCCCTGCGTTGTTAACTGCCCCTAGTGTGAACCCAGCATTAGTCCACCACATCCACTGCTATACCAGAATCTATAATCAGAATTCTTACACATATCATCTTCATATAAACAAGTCCAATAGGTTTAACAAGATATATTTTGCATTAATCCACTCATATTACTACTGATTACTGTGACAAAAGTTTCCAGTATCTTCCCCACCACTGATGTCAAACTTGTTGGCCTATAATTACCAGACTGTCAACAGCTTCCATGAGCTGGAGGGATTTCAGCATAAAAATGTGCTTCCCTAAATGTAAAGGTTTTTGTTAACCCAGTGCACTTTACATTTTCAGCTCTGCCCATATTGCTTCATTGTTATGTATAGTTATTTCATCTTTTAAATGTCTTCAACTCATATTATAAATACCCCCTACCTTTTTGCTTTTTATCAAGTCTAAAGAAGTAAAAAAACTCATTTCCCAGTGTACCCTTTTAGAATTCTGCTGGTATAGAACTACACATATCCTTTTGCAGTAAAACTTTTTTTTTTCTCACTTATTTTCCAGGTTGGACTTTTCCATTGCAATGGTGCAGTCACTTGCCTCTCATCACATTTAAAAAAAAAAGGAGATTCAAATGAAGTGCAGTTTCAAATAGCTTGTGGTGATCAATATGGCAACATATACCTACTAAACTGTTTATAACAAGAGTTTGATATGAAGAGGTATAAATGTCTGGCATGTAAACTGTTCAATAACACAATTATATTGTTATGGGATTTAGGTAACCTTTTTGTATCTATACAACTGAACTCCAATCAACACCTGTGAAAATCAAAAGGTTAATGCAAGTAGCAATAATTTTAAATAAAGGCATTTGCCTTTATTTAAAATGGAGGGAGGGAGATGCTGTGTAGCCTGCTACACTAAGTAATGTTCTACTGTTATAAAAACCTGCAAAGTTATATGGGGTTAGCATGGGTTAAGTAGTGATAACTTGCCAGGCAACCGATTTGCAAAGGGTCATTATTTCCACAATTCATACAGACCTGAGAGATAGACTTTATACCTGGAAAGTCCATACCAGGTATGACAGCATAGTGTTTCCACTGTACCTACAGCCCTGATTACCCAACCTATCAGAATCATTCCCATCCCTACCACTCCTTCTTTCCCTCCTAGATTCCCCATACAATCGTTATCGTTAATGATATTAAATTAACGATCATTTAACCGATTGAATATTAATGATCGGTTTAACAATTGTTAAACGTGCTGTATCGCTAAAGAGCTATAAAGCACCTTTATAAATATGCCCCCGGAGACCAGCAATCCCTTGTGGCAAAGAAATATAAAAGGGCAAGTTTATTAATTAATGGTATACATTGGGAAACAAGAGAACTATTGTCCCTAAAGTTGATGTGTTGGAGGAAGTTTGAGCTGTTAACTAAGGTTTTCAAATTCTATATATTTCAATCCAAGCATATGTGGGATGTGCTAAACAAGTTTGATCCAAGAAGGCTGAATAAAATGAATATGGTCCAGCAGTAATATTAAGAATCCTATATAATAAAAGCCTAATTGCTTTGTCCGTGCTGCCGTGCGTGTATGTGTGTCACTGCAGTTCCTCACTACCTCACCACTAGAGGGAGATGGTAAGATTGTCTCTGCAGTTCCTAGACTCACCACTAGAAACACAGGAAAAATACACAGAGGCAGAACACAGCAATTACACGGAGGCATGGACACAGAGCGCAGGTGAGGTTGCTTGGGACACTGAGGAAACTAAATTTTGGCAAGGGATTTTGGCTTTGGGACACGGAAACTTTGGATTTAAGGCAGAGAGGGGACTCTGGCCTTGGGACATGGAGGAGGGGGGGCTATGGCCTTGGTACACTAAGGGGGCACTCTGGGCTTCTAGTTCCCTTAATGTAATGGGCTTAATGTCTAGTAGAATATAATATAAAATTCCAGAGATAACCAATTTACTCAAATGCAATGTTCTAAGTGAAAAAGATATTCAGGGTTATTCAATAAAATTTCTTATCGTTTAAAATGGTGCTAACTTTGCCCCAGCCAATCAGATGTAAGCTTACAAATGTTACATAAGATCTGATTGGTTGGGGCAAAATTAGCACAATTTTAAACGATAAAAACTTTTATTGAATCGCCCTGATTGTATTTAATTTATTTTGCTGATATCGCTGATATAAAAAAACTATTGAACAAAAAAGAAAAATTCCAGAGATCAGAAGAAACCCCTCAACATAGGTAATATACTGTAGACATAAAAGAATACAAGTAAAAATAGCCATATACAATGTAACAATAAAGTGACAATATTAGTGCATTGTGTCCATACACCAGTGCTGGCGAACCTTCTAGAGAACGAGTGCCCAAACTGCAACACAAAACCCACTTTTTTATTTAGCGCCAACATGATAGTTCAAACATGAATACTGAGGTTTTACTAAACAGAATAACTTACCCACATTACCACACCAGAGCGTGAGATCCAAAACAATGACTATTAACTCCTACATTTTCAGACACGATTTTGAGATCCAAAACAGTGACTAAAGCAGAGCTGAACTTTAAAGCACAAACATAAAATTAATTTACTTGATTTAAAAATCTCCTTTCCCTGGCTTGTTTGGTGCCCACCCTCCCATATGAAACTTACTGATGGCAACAGAAGTTTATTCAGCCAGTAAGAACACCCCAGTCCTCTTCAAACTATGCAGAGCAGATAGTGACAGCAGTACATAAAACTAAGTGATTTGACACTCCTCACCTCCTTAGCATGCTATACACACTAGCGATAAAGCCACGATACCGTCGGATCTGACGGTATTGGGGCTTTATCGCTAGTGTGTGTACCTAGCTTACCTTACTGCTCTCCCCCCTCCCTCCTGCTGGAATGTGTAGAAGCAGAGAGAGCGACTGATGTACATGTGACTGCTCAAAAAAGGGGAGCACACTATATTAGTGTATCAAAACTTATTGTGCAAGCAACACTGAATGGTTAGCTCCTCTTACTTTAATTTGACGTTGGATTCTATTAACCCCAGATTAGGGGGTTCTGTTGACCTCTCTCTGCTATTGACAGCCGCTACACTTTCTCAAGCTTTGGCTTGCAGAAACTAGAGCAGACTGGGCCATGTCTCTCTGGCTTTCCAGTAACAAACTCTGGTGGGAGTTTGTAGTCATCCGACTGGCTTTCTTAATTCAGAAAGGAACTTCACTCAACTTGATCTCATTTAGAAGGGAACTTCACTCAACTTGGTCTACAGCAGACCTGATAGACAACTTCAGCCAACTTGGTCTTGTCTGCAGCAGATCTGATAGGGAACTTCACTCAACTTGGTCTCGTTTGCAGCAGACCTTATAGGGAACTTTACTCTGTCACATCTGCAGCAGACCTCATAGGGTACTTCACTCAACTTGGTCTCGTCTGCAGCAGACCTGATAGGGAACTTCCCTGAACTCGGCCTCGTCTGCAGTGGACCTGTTAGGGAACTTCACTTAACTTGGTCTCCTCTGCAGCGTATCTGATAGGGAACTTCACTCAACTTGGTCTCGTCTGTAGCGGACCAGATAGGGAATTGAACTCAATTTAGTCATGTCTGCAGCTGACCTGATAGGGAACTTCACTTAATTTGGTCACGTCTGCATCAAGTTGGGTGAAGTTCCCTTTCAGGTCCGCTGCAGTCGAGACTAAGTTGAGTGAAATTCCCTAGCAGGCATACTACAGACGTGAGCAAATTGAGTGAAGTTCCCTATCAGGACCACTGCAGACGAAACCAAATTGATTGAGTTTACCTATCGGGTCCGCTGCAAGCAAGATCAAAGTCTGTTGCAGATGAGATCAAGTTGTGACGTTCCCTATCAGGTCCACTACATAGGAGACCAAATTGAGTGAAATTTCCTAGCAGCTCTGCTGCAGACGTGACTAAATTGAATGAAGTTCCCTATCAGGTCCGCTGTAGAGAAGATCAAGTTGATTGAAGTTACCTATCAGGTTCGCTGCAGATGAAATCAAGTTGAGTGAAGTTCCCTATCAGGTCTGCTGCAGACAAGACCAAGTTAAGTGAATTTCCCTATCAGGTCCGCTGCAGATGTGACCAAAGCCCACTGCAGACAAGACCAAGTTATGTGAAGTTCCCTATCAGGTCTTCTGCAGACAAGACCAATTTGAGTGAAGTTCCTTATCGTGTCTGCTGAAGACCAGACCAAAGTCCGCTGCGGACAAGACCAAGTTGAGTGAAGTTCCCTATCAGGTCTACTGCAGACGAGACCAAGTTGAGTGAAGTTCCCTAGCAGGTCCGCTGCAGACGTGACCAAATTGAATAAAGTTTCCTATCAGGGCCGCTGCAGATGAGACCAAGTTGAGTGAAATTCCCTTGCAGGTCCGCAGCAGATTTGACCACATTAAGTGAAGTTCCCTATGACGTCTGCTGCAGACGAGACCACATTGAGTGAAGTTCCCTATCAGGTCCACTGCAGGCGAGACCAACTTAAGTGAATCTGCTGTATTCAGTTAGATCAACTGGACTTGAAGTTTAGTTCTTGAAGATGTTTCGCTAGTTATCCGACTGGCTTTCTCAATTCAGAATGACTTATACAAGAATCTGTTGGCAATTATGTACCCTGGAACATCTCAATTAGCATATCACAGACAGGTGTTAAGGATCTTCTGAATACAAGGTGTGATTGCATTGTGGCTAAGAGGTGTTGTAGGAAAGCCCAGGGTAAGGTGTCAAAACGGCATTGTACATGGCAGACAGTGTACATAATTGCCAACAGATTCTTAAACAAGTTATTCTGAATTAAGAAAGCCAATCGGATGACTACAAGTTAAGTGAAGTTCCCTATCTGGTCCGCTGCAGACGAGACCAAGTTGAGTGAAGTTCCCTATCAGGTCACGTTTGCAGCGGATCTGCTAGAGAACTTCACATAACTTGGTGTCGACTGCAGTGGACAGGACCGCCATCAAGGGAGGAATGTGGGTACTCCAGTATGGGGCCCGGACTTGGAAGGGGCCCCGAAAGTGAAAGTAAGAAAAGAAAATTCCCCTGCAATACTGCATTCACTCCATTTCTAGATAGAGAAGACAATCAGGACATGTCTGCTGCATGGCCGATGACTCAGTCAGTAGGTGGCTTTACTGTCTATGTGGCTCCCCCCCCTCCCACCTCTTGCCTGAACTTGGAGCTCTTCTGTGCTGTGATCTCCATAGAGAGCAGGAGGGAGTAACTGTAAGTTATACTGAACCCATTTATGCATGTGAGAGTCCTCGGAGGGGAAACTGTTACCCTCTGTCTCACTGCTGTGTAGAGGGACTGCTCTTTGGGGGCTGCTGGGGCCAGTTGCTGCATAGCAGTGATGGGAAACCTTGTCACTTCACATGTTTTACTACAACTCCCACCATGCCTTGATTGCATTCTGCTACCAGGGCATACACTGCACATGGGGCAGGTAATAGCCTAATAGGGCTACTGGGCTATTACCTACCCTATAGGGGCAACATGGCAGCTCCACACCATCTCTATCCTGCCTATATACATATCTCCATCTGTATCACATAGCAGTATGGCAGCTCCACACCATCTCTATCCTGCCTATATACATATCTCCATCTCTGTGTCACATTGCAGCATGGCAGCTCCACACCATCTCTATTATCAGGATATAGACAGGATAGAGATAGTTTGGAGCTGCAATCTTAAACAGAGATAGAAATATGGATATAGACAGTGCATACTGTGTGGCAATAGTGGCAGCCTTTTTCCAGACAGTGCACAAATTGGTATGTGTAAGGATTTGAGCATGGAGAATGGGATGAATATATCAATAGTCAATACGAATGAAATACGTTTTAAGCAACACTGATGCAGAATATATTATGGGGTCTAATATGGGATCCAGTCTGCGTGGGTTTGGCCTAAAGGTATGTTTTATTTACCAGTCTGTGCCCTCTGGGCATGAGGGCATCTTAAGGGCCCTATTTATAAAAAATCGTTATCGTTATCGTAAAATACCGATCGTTATCGTAAAATAACGACCGGGGTTTTACCGATAACGACCGTTATCGGTAAATAACGGTCGTAATCGGTAAATAACGACCGGTATTTACCGCTAACGACCGGTATTTAACGATATCGGTAAATAACGGTCGTTATCGGTAAATAACGGTCGTTATCGGTAAAAACCCGGTCGTTATTTTACGATAACGATCGGTATTTTACGATAACGATTTTTTATAAATAGGGCCCTAAGTGTGTGTACTGGACACGGGTACATTTTATATTTACCAGTGTGTGTGTGCGTCTGGGAGGTGGAGCGTGTCTAGCGCCAGATAATGTAACGGACTTAATGTCTAGTTGATAAATGATATTGCAGGCAACAAAGTAAAATGGGAATAATGGTCTTTAAAATGTGTGTAACCTTAACAAAGTGGGCGTGAAAAAAGAAATCTGCATTCACTGCTTCTCTTCTCCCCATGTGTCTCTTTTGCATTTTGTTGGGAGGTATGCGTGACGTGTCTGAGTTGGTTCGTGCTATTGGGGGCCCAGAAATGTATGGGCCCAGAAAAGTCTGATGGCGGCCCTGAGCGGACCTGATAGGGAACTTCATTTAATTTGGTCTTGTCTGCAACAGACCTGATAGGGATCAAGACTCAACTTGGTCACAATTATATTGTTATGGGATTTGGGTAACTTTCTGTATCTATGCAACTGAACTCCAATCAACATCCGTGGAAACCAAAATGTTAACAAGTAATAATTTTAAATAAAGGCATTTGCCTGTGAATTATACTTTGTGTTTGTATAGATTATTGTAACAAAGCTTTTTACAGGGAGATGCTGTGTAGCCTGCTACACTAAGTACTGTTCTACTTTTATACAAACCTGCAAAGTTATATGGGGTTAGCATGGGTTAAGTAGTGATAACTTGCCAGGCAACCGATTTGCAAAGGGTCATTATTTCCACAATTCATACAGACCTGAGAGATAGACTTTATACCTGGAAAGTCCATACCAGGTATGACAGCATAGTGTTTCCACTGTACCTACAGCCCTGATTACCCAACCTATCAAAATCATTCCCATCCCTACCACTCCTTCTTTCCCTCCTAGATTCCCCATACTATGTTATTCCACAGTTGTAGTTTTGTAATAACACTATGACCAAAAGTTATTTTCATATACTTTATTTAGTAACATGCACTTATTCTCTTACTTTATTTATAATTTATAACTGTTAAAATAGTTTTCTTCAATAAACTTTAACTTAAAAAAAAACCTTCCTGTGCAAGCAAAGTCCGTTATCCGCTGTGATGGGACTGATGGTTACCATCCGGAAGAACCAGCCGAGAACAAAAGGGAATATCCATTTTCAAGGACCTCAAGGAATGGGTAAAGTATTGTGGACTTGGGGGATGCTGCACCTACATGTCTGCTGTAGTTGGGGGGGGGGGGGGTTGACCGTTAAGGACAGGTATTATCTAAGTATATGCTTTAATGAGATTTTCTTTTTCAATTTTCAAAAACTGAACTACATGTACTTTTGCAGTATCCTGTTTGGAGAGGAGCTACCACAAACAGTTGTAATTGAAGCGAACCTGAAGCAAATACTTCATTCGGACCTGGTGAGGGTCATATACAATGTATTCATTGTAATTCAAAGTATAGCCATCCTTATTAGCCAGGCCTGTTTCTTTTAGTGGTCCCATAGGAATAAGAGCTCCATCCCTGCAAAAAAATAAAATAATCGTAAACGATTTTTACACTGTAGTCTTAAAATTAGATACTATGGGCCATATTTATAAAGCATGGCAATTTACCGATACCACTCTATATCGGTAATGTACGACAGGGGTTGTAAATGTACAGCCATGGTCGTACATTTACACCGAACGTTCATTAATTAACGAAAGTTCGGTCATAGAATACCATGCGGTAGTAAACTTCCACAATTATATTCTATGGGGATCGTAAACCTACAATCGCGTTATTATAGATTTATGATCGTTATTGTTAATTTACGATAATGATTGTAAATTAACGATCATTTAACCAATAGGAAATTAAAGAGCCAAAGAGCTATACCGCACCTTTAAAAATATGGCCCCAGAGACCAGCAATCCCTTGTGGCAAAGAAATATAAAAGGGCAAGTTTGTTAATTAACAGGAAACATTGGGAAACAAGGGAACAATTGCCCTTGAAATTGTGTTGGAGGGAGTTTGAGCTGTTAAGGTTTTCAAATTCTCTATATTTCAATCAAAGCATATGTGGGATGTGCTAAAAAACAAGTTTGATCCAAGAAGGCTGAATAAAATGAATATGGTCCAGCAGTAATATTAAGAATAGAATTTAACATAAAATTTCGGAGATCAGAAGAAACCCCTCAACATAGGCAATATACTGTAGACATAAAAGAATACAATAAAAATAGCCATATACAATGCAACAATAAAGTGACATTAAGTGTCCATAGGCCAGTGCTGGCGAACCTTTTAGAGACCAGTGCAGTGCCAGAGTGGCAGGCGCGGGAAGCAGTGGCAGAGCCGCTGGTTACCCGCATGGCAGAAGAGTGAGTCCGCACATGATGTGCAGCTCCTCCGTGGCATGAGACCAAGTACTTGCCTGTTTGCATGCATTCTCATGTTGGGAGCTAGAGGGATGTCCTTGCTGAGTGTGCTCAGATAACGTTGCTGTGCACGAGACATGACATCAGTGCGCATCCGCGTGTGTAACAAACAGAACTTTCCTGATGGGACCCAGGAAGCTGGAGATGCCAGGTGATCTGGTGATCTCGGTGGGTAAGAGCTACAAATTCCAATGATAAAGCCAGAATCTTTGAAGCAGTAAAGGTAGGCTCTGAGAGGAAGGGGGAGGAGCAGTGAGGAGCACCAGAGCCTCACTTCCTTTGTTTTGGGTGTTCGCTCCTGGGGAATGGTAGATTAACCCCTTGGTTCCTGGGTCCCCCAGCAGGCTGACAGAGAAAACAGGATACCAGTAATAAATCCCTAAGGGGCATATTTGTCAACCCATGGCATCGAAAAAGTCCGACACCATGCGTTTACAATGCAGCAAGTTCGGTGTGCACCATAAACTCCATTACTATTTTTGTTGGACATGGGTGGTTACTTACAACATGGTACTGTTTTGGGGGTCAGCGATTAATCTCCCCAAACCTTTAGTGCTGTTTTTTCCTTTTAGCTTCTTTTGGGCATCATAATCTGCAGCAATAAGCTCATTGCATTCTCCAAGTGCCACCTATATACAAAACAACACACTTTCACAATATATATGAAACCCTTGATACTTTTTAAAAAATCTTTTCAATAGAATACATCGTAAGCTACAAAAAATATCAATAAACCCCTAAATTGATATTGTAGATATCATTTTAAGTTTTAGATCTTATCCAAAACAATATTTTTTTTCCCCTAGGAACTGTATACATTTCTTTTTAGAGCACATAAATATACATCCAAGTAAAATGGGTTTGTATAGGTACACAGGCATGGTAAACTATATTTTGAGGGAAAGAGCCATTTAGAGGACTATACCTCAGACAGCAGCAAAATCCCCACGTTCTTATCATGGGATGTAAAGCAGTAATTGGCACTTTTGGAAGACACGTCTGCAAAATAGATTCCTTTTCCAAACTGTAAAAGACAAAAGGAAGGTTAAGAACCCAGCATGTTATTAAAAAGCATTGGATACAATTTTCCTCTATGTTGTGTTCTCAACACTGAACAAATATAAAACAACTTAACATATGTAAAATATCGTACAAGTAGCGCTTTTACTCCTTAATGCTATAACTGGCTGAATTTCCGACCCAATGAGGTACTGCAGTGAGAGCATTGGCTTAGGCAGACCCTTACCTAAATAGATAAAAGAGTACACATTACACAGCATTGAGGAATTGGCAGCCCTTCTCTTTACTCTACAGCATCCAGGATCCAATCTTATTAGTTGACAATACTACAATTAAATTCCTTCTTTGTCTACACCCCTTATCCCCCAACAAAAGGATCTTTAATGAATTATAAAGTTTAATTATGAAAAGAACTGAATGCCTGGTATAAACTCAGTACAACACTACAGCATTCATCTCTAATGCAATTACATTTATTGGTTGCTGCCAGGCTATTACCCATCTTTCTTATGGGTTGTTTATATGGAGGTGGTGCAATGTTTAATCTTCATTTATTCATTGGGATAAGGATTTTTGTCGTTGTTCAGATAGATCAGGTTTAAGTTCTTTGACCAGTTCATGTACACCTTTCTACAGCTAATTTATTGGCACCGTCTGACACCAGACAAGCATTTTCTGGATAATTTTAAAGACTTTTTTTTAAAGGGGACGTTCAGTGCAAATAAATATGCTTATTAAGAAAAAAAAGTTGAATTTTCACATTCTAATGACCTTATCCTTGTGAAGGTTCTCATTCATCCAGGTCATGGTATATCTGTTGAATTCATCCGACTAGCCAGGTGTTAAGGACATATGAATGCAAGGCGTGATTGCATTGTGGCTAAAAGGTGTTATAGCAACGCCCAGGGTAAGGTGTCAAAACAGCATTGTACATGGCAGAGAGTTGGTGTCGAAACCCCCCCCCCCCACCTCTATTCAGGCTTGGTTTCTTTATTTTCATAAATGGCCTCCTTGACACCTCTCTTGAACCAGTCACATTCCTTTGCCAATATGTTAACATTACAATCTTCAAAGGTATGTCCTTTTTCCTTAAGATGCAAGTACACGGCTGAGTCCTGACCTGAGGAATTGGCTCTTCTGTGCTGGGCAATGTGTTATTGCAGTTGCTGTTTGATCTCCCCTTACATACAAATCAGAGCACTCTTCACTGTACTGCACTGTGTATATGATGTCGCTTTTCTTGTGTTTTGGTATTGGGTCTTTCGGATGTACCAATTGCTGCTTGTGATCTAAAGGGTGGTGGGAGTCAAACATCAAATACTGATCTGTGTGGGTTGGTTTTCTGTAAACCTCTACTTCCAGTTTACCATTTTCCCTGACTTCTACCAAGCAGTCCAAGAAAGCCAGTTTGATGACCATAATCAGCTCATCCATCAGATCTATGTACAAATAAGTTGTCCATGTACAAAGAAATGTTTATGAAATACTTACTTTCTATTTGCAGGACCCCTAATAGGGTCCGATATAGTCTTGCCCATCAGTCCCTAAAGTGATTCAGTTGCTCGGTAGAGATCTGAGCATGTTGTATCCATCCAACAGCCAATCAGTAGAAATTACTGTTAGTAAGGAAAGAAGTGCATCCTAGGAAGAAGGACCTGAGATGGTAGCTTTTTGCTGACCACAGCAAAGCATAGCAATTGGTATGAAATGGTATATAATTTAACAAAGTTACATTTTCTATTGAACTGCCCCTTTAAAAAAAATTACTGACAAGCAATACAATTCCATTTTTAGGGTTCCTTTTCAAACAAATATACAATTGTGGCATACAGTATAACTTGTTATATGGTATTTCAGTTTTGTTAAAGAATAGCTATAATTAACATTAAATTTAAATGATCATTAATATTAAATGAAGCCGATGCCTACCATGTACCCTGTTACTGGTGCCTCTGGAGGAGCCACTCTCAAGCCCTGGCTGAGGATTCCAACCCAGTTCGTTAGACGAGATCCGTGCCACAACAGCATCCTGTTAAAGTAAAGTGGGTAAGTAAAGGGTGTACACAGCTTAAGTTCATTCTTCATTTCTAGCTAAAATGGAAACAATCCCTCTAGGACTCTTTCCCTAACTGCAGAATTTCAAGGAAAGGCCACTCCTACACCTCTGAGATACCCTAGTAATACAGCATAAAGCCAGAGAACACAAATATTCCATTTGACCTATGACAAATGGGTTCTTAATTAAAGGGCATCTTTCCTAAAAAAAAAACCAAAAAAACATTGGTTAAAATTGCTCATTACTGGAAACTAAAACTCTTCTCAATTATGACTGTATCACTTGTTTAGTAAACAAATATATTTTGAGTGGATTTCTCAATTTGCTATCACAATGCATATTAAAAGCTCATATCAAACAAATATGACTACCTTTTAATAAGCAGTCTTAATGAAAAATAGAAAGAGTTGCATATTCAATGTATTTAATGCCAGACTTTTGCTGTAACAAATATATAATTTCCATTCTCCAGTCTTGTCCCAGAGAAGAGGGGCTTGTACCTTAATACTCTGCAGGTCTCCTATAATGCCAGCCAAATAAGAACACATGCCAAATGTCAGCATTTTTCATTTGTATGAAGGTTGCTTAAAGGAAGACAGACCCTGCACCAAGACAGCATCACTGACTTATAGATAGTTCTATTACAACACAAGCTGTAATATCAAGAATGGTAGCTTTATGCTGACAGGCAATGTATACTGATGTGAGGTTATTTCTAGTTAACCAGGCCCCTCTATAAATAATTAATACTCAGAAATATGCAAATAAACATTTTTATACCATGCAGAATTTAAAAAAATATATTATTCTCATTTTAAAACATTACTTTTTGGTAAACAAACCTATTTGGGAGATCTAGTCTAAAGTTGCACTCTTCTCCCTCTCTCTGTAGCTCGAAGACTTGCAGCAGTTTCATGGTATAGTCATTGTGAGTTGGCGCATGAGTACTTTGCAGGTAACGCTCTAAAAGCTGACGGAAAATAAAATAAACAGTCACTGAACACATAAGGGAAATTCACTAAATTTAAAGCAGTGGTTCCCAACATAGCACAGGCTGCATTCTGCCCAAATAACTGAAAGAGTTTTACATAAATAAGGGACAATATTAGGTGGGCTTAGGCTGTTTTGGGGTGAAGTAATTCCTTGCATCCAAACTCTGTGGATAAACGCTGCTCATATGGGCATTGTAGTGCCATTGGTTTGGGAGCTTCTAATAAGAGTAGAAGGCAAACTGCAGTTCTATCAGATGATAGTATGTGTTATCTTATTATGAAACTGCAGGCTGCTTTACCACTTATGTTTGAAACCTTGATGGACATTAAAAAATTATGAGAAAAATTACCCTTAAGAAAGATTTCCAAAATTGTGACAGCAACAAGAACAAGGATGCTGAAGATTTAGTTTCAATAAGAAGAATTTAGGATTGACTAACGGTTTGGATTTACTTAATCTTAGTACCCTGCAGGAGTTATGTTCAGGGGAAAATGATATACAGTCTGAATGTGTATACAGTAAGAGTTTTAAAGGCAAAAGTGTTTCCAATTTTTATCCTGTTAACTCTTGAAGTCCAGTTATGGACATTTTTCAGGATAGAATTGAAAAAGAATTAAACATCTGAATTACCTTTCCAGGGTCATAGAAATGTGAGAAAGAGCGAGATGCTCTAGAAAAATTAAGAAAGTATGAGTATATTATTATATGTAGCGATGACAAAGGCAGCAGTGTGGTCGTTCTTAATTCAAATGACTACACTGCTGTTGTGTTACGACAACTAAATGATGACAGTTTATCACAGACTACCTGATAATCCTTCAAATAAGTTCCAAGAGGAACTAAAGGATTTCATTTCGGAAGGCCTGGAACTTGGTGTTTTGGATAGTGGCTGATTTTACAGCCTGAAAAACTCTGTTTATACTCAATTTTATACGGTAATTTGGTTTGAAGTGTGTTAACAGTTTCATCCAAATTATTATGTGAGTCCACCACATTGTTGAAAACCGTAGTAAATTCTTTCATTTTGTTTTCAGTGTGGTTGACTAGTTTCCAGATCATTCAAATGCTTCCTGAAATCCTTCATTAGTATAGCAATATCTTTCATAAAGTCTTTAGTTTGTGATTCTAATAGTTCTTTGAGAATTTAGACAATTAAAAGGCGATCAGGTTCTAGAATATCTCTTTAAACTAACTTTGTGCCATATTATAGATATTGGTCCCCCAGCCCCAACCACATTACTATTATAGCAAGAAAGTCCCCTGATCTTTACTTACCTTACCTCTCTCCTTCGCCGAACTGCAAGCGGGGTGGGGGTGGGGGGTGGTGCGGCAGCTGCGTCCGTGATTGGCTGAGAGGCTGCCGGTAGTGTAGAACGGCGAAGGAGAGAGGTAAGGTAAGTAAAGATCGGGGGACTTTCTTGCTATAATAGTAATGCGGTTGGGGCTGGGGGACCAATAACTATATTATGGCAAAGGGGTTTAATGCTAGGGGGAGGAAGACCAAATCGGGAGGGAGAGAGAGGGCTTTTCTGTGCATGGCAAAATTCTCCCGTAGGGGAGACAGGAGGCAGAGTCCTATATGGACTCTGCAGTACTCCTGGTGGCCAGTTTTTGGGACTTTGGGGAGGGATTACAGGAGAACCATTTGGATCTGGGATGTAAGGTAAGGATTTTTATACACTACAGATTGGGGCCAGTAGTGGGGGGGATTATAGTTTTGGGGGTGGACATGCCCTTTAAACTTATCTTTAGTTGATTTACCAGTGAAATCTGAGGTCTCCGGATTGCCAATGTCTACCTCGCACATTTTGCCTATTTTGCTGTAAAGCTCTGTTTTATAAAACTGCGTCATTTTTTTTTTGTGCCTTTGGCCTTACATATATTTATATAAGTGTGCATAACCATTCTGTGATTTCTATTGCATGATTTATGGTGTAGCTGGCACAAGGATTGTTAAATCCCAAATGCGTCACCTTGCATTTATCAACATTGAATCTCATCTGCCATTCTGCTGCCCATTTTGATAATCTATCTAGGTCTACTTGCAGCACTTGCACATCATTTGCAGTTTCCAAAGCTCTGCATAGTTTAGTGTCATCAGCACCCAATGCCCCCTTCTAAGTCATTTATAAAGAGATTAAAAATAAGTGGCCCCAGTACAGAAGTAAGGCCAGACCACTTTAGCCCACATAGATGTAGCTCCATTGACCACCACTCTCTGTTTGCGATCCAACAACCAATTCTCTATACATGTACAAATTTTTTTTGTAAGCCAACAGTCCTCAATTTATACATTAGTCGCCTATGTGGCACAGTATCAAAAACTATGGCAAAATCCAAAGTATACCACATCCACTGCTATGCCAGAATCTAAATTCTTATTGACTTCTTCATAAAAAAACAAGTAAATTTGTCTGACACAATCTATTTCTCATAAATCCATGCTGACTACTACTAATTAGATCAGTTTTGAAGACAAAGTCAAGAATATGATCCAATAGCAAAGTTTCCATCACCTTCCCTACCACTAATGTTAGGCTTACAGGCTAAAGTTCTTGAAGAATTCCACATCGAAAAAGCCAGTTTGATGACAAGCGAAACATCTTCAAGAAATAAACTTCAAGTCCAGTTGATTTAACTGAATACCACAGATATACCATGACCTGGATAAATAAGAACCACGATATACATCCCTGGAATAATTGAAGTTCCTGATCAAATGATGTATGTAAATATGTGCTATGTGCTCTTCTTTTTAACATTCATTAGTACCTGGAAATAACTGGATGTGGTGTCCAGGGGTTTCAAAGAACAGTTTAGCTGTCGATACTGCCTGTCAATGGGGTGCTCCAGGGAGTTAAGTTCCATGTTTGCTAATTTTACAGCAATTTGAATATCCCCCAAAGCCTAAAAAAAAAAATTAACACTATTTATGTAAAATATTCATTTTTACATTGAAATTAAAAACATTTCTAGCAATAGTCCATATACTATATAAAGCAGAAATCTTGTGAGTATGTATGTGCTTACCTCACAGCCACACCTGAATGTACCCACATAATGGTCGACACCCTCTGAAAGGGTGGTTTGTCCAGTCTGAACAACAAAAAGCCTGCACGTCACTTGCAGAGTGTGATGCCCCAATACAGCAACTCAGATGAAGGGCCTGGGCTCTGTGTGCTGCCCGACTTCAACAACACAGAGTCCACACGTCACATGCTTCAGAGACACAACAACAGTGTGATGTATGGCTATAGCACAGAACAACAGCTTCTACAACAGAGGGGACGAGACATTCCCCTTAAAGTCTGTAAGACATTACAATTTGCTCCTAGAAGGTTTCAAACAAACTCTTGAAAGACTATGTTGCTATTGATGATATGATCCACATTTGCAGTTATTGTCATGCTAAGAATTTTAAAGCAGAGCCTCCTGGAATGTGCTGTAGAAATGGAAAATAAAAACATGACCACACCCACAAAGGCATGACTACATCACCAAACATTACAGGCACACATCAAAATGTCATGGCCATGCCCACGCCCCCAAACGTCATGGCCATCACCAACCGTCATGGCCATGCCCTCAAATAAAACTGCCACACCCCAAAAATCACAACCATGCCTACAAATGGTGTGACCATGCCCCCAGATATTGCTGTCACAGCCATGCCCCCAAAAATTGCAACCATGACACCAAACGTCACATCCACACTTCCTGAACACCATAAAATCCCAAACACGCCCCCAGACTGTCCACTCCCCCCAGACTCTGGAGTGCTGTGCCCCGCTCACCGAAACATCTCAGACATCTAAGCCAAACACACACCTGCACATGTGTAACACTGGGTACAACTGCTAATTGACTAATAAAAATATACAGGAGAGAGACATGAACATTAACAACGTTATTTATGAGAAAAATCTTCTGATACTGAAAACCATATCTGAAATGTAGGAAATAAAAAGAAGAACCACCTTTTGCTTAAAATCTATACTGTAATGTATAATTCTGGCTTGGTGCAGAAAAAGATCGATCTTGCAATGACATACATTCAGGTCCATAAATATCTGAAGAGCATCAATTCCCCATTTATATGGCCATGTACGCTGCCACAATAGACTTAATATTAAGAAATTGAGGTATGACTATAGTGTAGTTTTCAGTGTTAATTTAAGGGGTTAACAAAGGTTAAGCTGGCTATACACTGCAAAACTTACCTCCTGTCATTACCATGATGTTTAGACATCTGCCTTGCCCAATTATTTTGTGGTCAAAATAAATGGGTTAGAAAGGGGAACACTGGGAACTAAAATGAGCTTTTAAGACATTTCAATGTTAAACCTATCAAATGTCTAGTACCTGTATGGGCAGCATTACAGGCAGTATTGTTTGACCTTACAATCAACAAGTTTATCCCTCAAAAGCTTTTATATAAAAAAAAACTGTCTAGAAAAAAAGGCATCACCATTAATATTGTTAAAATGGACAATGTTGCCTTAAAAGTTTATTTTTAATAAAAAATCATTTATCAGTAAAAAGGCATTACCATATTCTATAATATTCATCTTTTTATTATAATTTAGAGACACAGAAGACTCGATTGCAAGTTAGGTAAAAAAAAAGTCTTACTTCTAGCAGTCGAACTTTAATTGCCAACTCCTCCAAAGTCTTAATAAGGGGAGGTGTCCTTAACCTGTACAGGAAGATTGCAAATACTTTAACACTTGTTTAATTGTGTTTAAAATAAATAAGTTGGCTGAGAGCTAAGGGCAATTACTGTTACATGGTTATAAAATGATATTTTACATTCCTATAAGCATCTCCAACATCCCCTTCCTGCATTCCTTCCTCCTTTCATCCACAATCCTTCCCATTATTGCACCTGAAGAAAGACCTGGAAGGTCTGAAACATGTAGTGTTACATCTCCAATAAATACCACTGAAGCACTATATTCTGGTTCCTGTGTGATACTATACTTGGAGGATGGGTGTACCCTCCCCACATGGTGGAGCCAACTGAAATTTTTGACTATCTGTTGCTTGGGGAACATCCTTTTTGTAATATCCCTCCCATTAATCCTTTCCTTTCTCCCCCCCCCATCAAAGAAAAAAATGGGACCAATGTGTATTCTATTGGAATTAACATTAAAGGACATCTATAGTGAAAAACACATTGCCCCTTTGCAAAGTTAAATTCATGTACTCTGTGCTGCCTTAATCCTATCTCTGTCAGTGACTCTGTTTTTCCATGGTGTCAGATCTCTGTGCAGCACTCCCCCCTTCCCCCTCCCCTCTGTTACCTCCTCCATGTCTCAACTCCGGCTAACCGACAAGCTTATCATGTGCAGTAGGAGTTAAAAGTTCAACATCCTGAAAAACACACCCATGCACAGTGGCCAATAGAAAGCAAACTGTCCTGGAGACACGGAAGAAGGAGAACAGTACAGTTTACGATCTCTCGCTTTGTGACCCATCATCAATCATTGAAAGCTATTAAGAAGGGGGGTCAAGTGCAGCCTTACATCAAAGCTACCTCTCTCCCCCTGCTAATGCTCTTATCTCTATGTTTATTACAGAGCAGGGAGGGGGGATCACGTCACAGGGATTTGATTGACAGTCCAAGTAGGAGTAGAGGAATGCAATCACGTATTCTTCTAACTGGTGTATCTCAGGACAGAGAGGGAATCTGAAAAAAGTGAAGACACTCTGGGGGTTGTGGGGAATTATAGAACACATGGAAAGAAAGAAAAAAAAGTTCATTTTCCCACTATAGATGCCCTTTAATATGTGAATTGTGCACATATTGGGGACGTGTGTTGTAAAAGATTGATAATTGATTGACCCAATATGGATCTCCCTGCATCCGATTTCCAAACTGCTGCTCTAGGAGTAACCCTTACTATCCAAGGTGGAGCCTTTATGGTAAAAATACTACATACACAAAAATAGAGTGTGATCCTACTGTGAGCACTCACACCATAAAAATAACAGACCAAACAATCAATAAGGAATCATACCTTCAAAATGTACAATATGAACTGTATTCTATAAACATGGGAGCTTATTAGTCCATATATTATTAGAGCTGTGTGTGATTACATTCTACAAGCTCAAGATCAGGCATGCTTATTAGAACTGAACAAGCTATATTATGTTCTGATATCACACTAGACTACAAGGGTCTGCGAGCATGTAATTTGATATGGGGTGCTTTATGGTTTATTATGGATATTATTATAAATTTTGAAGGTCATTATTGATAGTGGTGGATTTATTCTATTTTTGTATATAATGTACAAGGTTGATTACATAAATGGATTAATCAATAAATAATTAGTGGAAAAAAAGAATAACACACCCAAAGTCATGAGGAATGCGTGTGTAAAATTCATTGCATGCTTCCAGCAAATCACGGCCAAACTTATGCTTCTTGATACAGCTTTCTATGAGCTGAAGAGAGGAGTACCCTGCACGGATTTGTTCTACAGTCAGCTTTCCTGTAAAAGTTTTAATTAAAACACTGTTACTGGATTATTAATTTGTAGCTAGTTTCTAGTAATGCAGACAACAAAACACACATATACATTTATTTCCCACCGAGAGGGGCTTTCTTAGTATCATATTTCATCTCCATCACAGTCTCCTCCATAGCTTTTAAATTACAAATAAGCTCAATCAGCTCCTGGACTCGAGAGTCTAACTGGGATTCTGGTGGGGGGATGTCTTCTGGCTTCTCTTCCTTTAATGGTTTCAGCTCCTCCTGTTAAAGGAAATTACCTGAGCTTTGTGTGAAGAACTGGAAAATAATTACATTCTTTTTCTATAGATCAGGGCATAAAACATAGAATCAGCTGTGTACAAAGAAATACAATAAAGATACAAAGTTATGCCATTAAACAGTTTTCATGTCTTTGGGAACCCCTATACAAAAAAAATTACATATTTGTATTTACCTCTTTCTCAGTTATAAATTTATCAAAATAATTCAAACAAATAATAAAATCCTAACTGCTGCGTTCCATGCCTCCGTGTGTGTCACTGCAGTTCCTATGGACTCACCACTAGAGGGAGATGGCAAGATTGTCTCTGCAGTTCCTGTTTACTCACCACTGAGAAACACAGGAAACAAGCACAGAGGCAGGACACAGCAATTACACAGACCACAGGTAAGGTTGCTTGGGGGGGGGGGCTGGCCTTGGGACACTCAGAGGGAACTCTGGCCTTGGGACGCTAAGATTTTTTCATCCCAATGACCTCAATCTGCCAATTCAGCATTTTGTCTGTGTATAAATAAATGCAACCAAAATACTGACTTCCTGTTTGCAGGACCCCTAGTAGAGACCATTATGGTCTTGCCCTTGACCCAGCGCCTGGGTTGATTCAGTTGCTCAGTAGAGATCTGAGCATGTTTGACCCATCCAACAGCCAATCAGTAGAAATAACGGTTAGGAACATTTCAAGGATGTGGTGCATCCTGGGAAGAAGAAGGACCGTTAGAACCTGAAATATCAGCTCACTAATGTCAACAGCAGGGAACAGCAAAGGGTATGAAATAAACCGATTTTTTAAAATGGGAGAGAATATGTAGAATAACTAAGAAGGCATTACACAAACTAACAATTTAACAAATATTGATAATGTCCACTGAACTGTCCCTTTAATGTCTAGTAGATTAATTAATATATTAAAAGTAATGCACTCAAACTCAGAAGGGTTCTGTACAGTTCCTGTCCCTATATTTTAAGGATCCCGTAGCAACATAAAGGTACTCTAGCCTAAAGGACACACCAGAAAAGTGAAAACAATTCACAGATAATAAAGGATTTATGTTGGAGATCCTTTACTGACTTTCCTGTCCCATACCTTAGGAAGTTTAAGGCACAATTTAAAGTTAAAACTAAAGCGAAACATATAAATAAGGCTGAATGGATTGTATAATTCAACTGCTAGCATTGAAGCTCTCCTTCAAAATCAAAAGCACTACATAGGCTTATATATACATTAGCTTTAGTTCTCCTTTAATATGGAAAACAAATTAATTGGGGGTCTGACCATAAATACAATTTGAAAAGGAAATAAAGATTCCATTTTCTACTATTACTTGGTTTGTGCGATTAATGTTTATTTTTTTGCTTTACATTTTAGCAGGGGAAAATAATTTTCTTTGTACACAGGTTCCAATTAAGTACAGATGCCGGTTTTTAAAATATTTTATTTACTCCATTTTAGAACAAGTAAAGCACGAGCAGCTCAGCATTATGTCCCAATCGATCAATTAATGCAATAGGGTTGAATGGAAAAGTTCGACTGATCATGCAGTCCAGTGAGGAACGCATATTTGGCCGGATTATATAAGCATGTCCAATAGAACTACAACATTAGCCCATTGCTCTGAAAATTACCACACTTTCAGCCCGATCTATTAAAATTTCGGTCATGCTCGGCACAAAATATGGGACCGCGTGTATACAGCCTCAATAAGTTAAACATACCTGGCTAGTTGAATTATAATCCATCTGTAAAATATCATATTTTCCAGCAACTTTTTCAAAATTTGCTCGCTCAGACCATACATTCTTTGTTTTATCAAAAAATCTGTCAGGAAAAAGATTAAGTATGATTAAAGGTCCATAAAAAAAAAATCTATAGCTATATTTTTTTCCCCCATAAAAAAATACATAAACATTATGCATACATTTCCATGCAAAAGTATTTGAATGCAGTTTTAAGAAGGAGTTACTTCTTGTTTCTTAGGCTTAGTGGGCAATGCTATTCACATAGCATGAGACTGCAAGATGCCTTCTCAGTGAAGGGCTTTTTGCTCCTTTTGGCCCCTCTCTCACTAAGCTTTCTAGCTTCCTTTTCTACTGTACACCCAAGTCCTACACCATAGAGCCATGAATCTGTATCTTGTACTGACGAGATCTAACAAGATCGAAACACGTTGTGTCTGCAGGTCAGATGATTGGCTCTATATATTAAGCTATATTGCATGTTATTATGCCAGCGGTTCTGGACACATGCATAAGCTAAAGGACATAAAGGAGTATTTTGCATATATCCGCCCCTTACTCTGGGAAACATGGGAGTAAGAATTTACTTCCCATAAAAAATACATAAACATTATGCATACATTTCCATGCATAAGTATTTGTATGCAGTTTTAAGAAGTAGTTACTTCTTGTTTCTTAGGCTTAGTGGGCAATGCTATTCATATAGCATGAGACTGCAAGATGCCTTCTGTTATAAGAAGGTGTTTTCTCCGCTAACAAGATAGTTAATCACAAGTTCTATTCCTTTCTGTAAAAGGTATATGTGCTAAATAAATGAGTTGGGGCAGTTAACAGACATTTGACCAGTTTTTTGTTTTAAGGGTAGACATTTTAGAATCTTGTAAAAACTGTAATAATGTAATGGCAAAATCTCACTTTTTTTCAAAAAGGCCTTTTGCTTTCTGTAAGTCACTCCCACAGCATTTCAGAGAACTTTGTCCTACTTGCCCAACTGTAAGAAAATCACATGTAAAATTAAAGGCTTGTAAACTGCTCACACTTTCTCTTCTTATAATCCTACACCAGCCTTCCCATTTGCAAAAACAAAAGCTTTAAAAAAAATTCATACAGTATGTTAAAAATCATGTCCCATATGCATTATGAATCCTGTACCAGCTTAAGAACAATAAAGACAATCCACATGGTGAGAATGGATGTAGATGGCAGTATCCACAGATTGGTTATTGGATCCTCGATCGGAAGAATGTGTGCCTGCGTATGGGTAGCTTAAGTGCTATAAAGGACTACTCTACTACCAAGAGACCCATACTTACTGATACATTGCATCCTTGTTTATAATTCTAGATACTCTCTAGACTATCAGTATAACATATAATTGTGATAATTCTAGCCACAGTAGATAGTAGACAGTAGAGGCCCCACTACAACGAACTTAAATCGCGCGCGTGCGATTTCTGAGTGCTGTTCCGCGTTTGCCCATGCGATTTTGTAATTGATTCTAAAAACATTTGCGTAAAAAAATGGTGCATGCAAAACGTGAACGCATCAGAAATCGAGTGCGCAAATGCGATAAAAACGCGGTAGTGTGGCCTAGCCCTTTAGGTGCCCATACACAAGCAGACGTTTAACAATTAGAAATGCTGCTGGAAGCCTCCGACATTGAGGCTCCAATCTTTCATCAGATTTCCACTTGAAAGAGGCGGACTGAAGATGGGGTTGGCAGAAAATCTTCTGCCTGGCCCGATCCTTGCTTTTCCGTCTAACCTGTCTATCTTTGTCGAGCGGTCGATCGGAAAAACTTGGAAACGGATAAATTCAATCAGATTGCTCAAAAAGTCGATCCCCTCTAAGGGGGCTTTAGACATTCGTCTGTATGTAGACGAATGTCTAGCCGTTTTTTGAGATCACAAAATGAATGGGCAAGATAGGATCATCGATTTTCGGGGCCGACCAGATGACATACGTAAATATTGGACGGTTTGTCTAAAAAATCCCCTTGTGTGTACCCAGCTTAATATTCAGTCTTGTCTATAGACAAATCTCTAATCTATGCCTTTAGCATTTTCCTATCTTCTCTTTGTTTATGCTAGATAATTTTAAAAATTCTTTAAAATTTATATTTAAAAAAATACTTTTTTTTGAACTAGTACATGAGAAGCAATTAAGATTGAATGGATGGAATTTTTACAACCTGGTACCTTGGGCAACAGTAAAGTTACATTACAGTACTACCAAATCCAGCATTTCTAATTTAAATAACATTTATTATGCCAATTCAGTTGTGGACATATGTGTTTTACTGGTCTTTAACCTCAATATATAACCATAAAATTATAAGGATAAGTGGTATAAGTCTATGTATAAGCTGCTTTTTCTTAAAAAAAAAAAAAACAACAAAAAAACAATCCTGTTTATATTTAAAAAAATACTTTTTTTTGAACTAGTACATGAGAAGCAATTAAGATTGAATGGATGGAATTTTTACAACCTGGTACCTTGGGCAACAGTAAAGTTACATTACAGTACTACCAAATCCAGCATTTCTAATTTAAATAACATTTATTATGCCAATTCAGTTGTGGACATATGTGTTTTACTGGTCTTTAACCTCAATATATAACCATAAAATTATAAGGATAAGTGGTATAAGTCTATGTATAAGCTGCTTTTTCTTAAAAAAAAAAAAAAAACAACAAAAAAAACAATCCTGTTCCTCTGCCCCTGCAATCAGACAACAGAAGCGAGGTTCTTACATTAAGGAAGAAAGGGTCTCTTTTAATTATCCAGCGTTTTGATTATCCTCCATATTATTATGTGTATTAACTACTTGGAGTATGTTGTATGCATTATGTATGGTCAGCATGCATCTATTGTTTGGAACACTAGGGATTCCACTGTGCAGTGGGGTATTTTAGGAGATTTTTTAGAATATTGTATAAGGTTTGCTCTACTTATCACATATGCAGTTAGAGTTCCTTGAGGGCTCTGAGCCCTGAGTTTTAGCCTGGTTGCTTTTTGCCCATCTCCTTCCCTTTCCTTTTCTCTATTTGTGATATCTATTGCCTCACCTCTTCCCCAGCGCATCCATACAGAGAAATTCTTTATGTTATCATCTTCTAGCAGCTGAATCAGGTAGAATTTATTGTTATTATACTGAAGATTAGTCTGAAATAAACACAGACAACAATAGCATTTTTACATTTTATTACAAGCTAATAAAAGGTGCATGTTTACATTTTATCCAATTTATTATTAAAGTAAAAATAAAATATTGCAAGATGACACTGGGTGATGCCTATTCTGATACAAAAAAATTCAAAATTATTACTTCTATGGTTGGTCTCCTGTAAAAAATGATTTAGCTTTGTATTATGGGAATTCATAACTATATGATTATTGTATCCTCTATATCGAATGATGCAAAAATGTTAAAATTGAACTTTGCCCTAATGTGCAGCATTAAAAGGGAGCATATAAAAAATGGATACTCTCCTGACCCGCTCCTGTGGTGCAGTACTGGCACATAATGATTACTGCGTTAGATTGGAAGAGCAATATAACTTCGCTCTCAAAGGTCAAAGTGGATTCATGGATTCTCCCGATAGCTATTTACTGTCTTTAATGATTTCCCCCATCTAGTGCAAATTATACATTAGGTGCATAAAACTTTATAGTTATTTGTTGTAAGCGGCATTACTAATGCATGAAGACCGTAAATTAAGTCAAGATTATTCATATCTGTACCATATGTGTGCCACAATAACAGCTAACAAGCAGTCACTCTGCACCTTTCCCTTATTTTCAACATAAAATTATTTATAGTGTCAGTGAAATTAGAAGAATATTCTTAAACTGTTATTTTTATTTAGACAGAAGGCAATTTCTGCAAATAAATACATTTTGGGCAGTACTGATTTAATGCTGTAATCCACATGGCCAATGTATGGTGCTTGTGCCAAGGCATTACACCAAAATTGCCAAAAGTTAGGACCCGACTTAATGCATTAATAAAAAAAAGGCAAAGTAAAAAGAGTATAATTAAAGCCAAACAGGGAGATTCAATAAAAGTTCTTATCATTTAAAATGGTGCTAATTTTGCACCAACCAATCAGAACTTATTTAACATTTGAAAGCTAACATCTGATTGGTTGGGGCAAAATTAGCATCATTTTAATCGATAAGAACTTTTATTGAATAACCCTGTTAGTGTTAGTAGCACCATTTAATGCTGAATGGGATGATGTGCAAAATAAGGCTACAGTTTTTCAAAAGACATTTTAAAGTATGAAGTTTATAATGTTAAAGAACAATTATATTCTCCTTTCCCGCATTCCATAGTTGTGTAAAATCGCCTCACCCTGGGTACTTTAACAGCTGTTATACTTACTCAGTGCTACGTTCCGTTCCTCCACACAGACACTGTTCTGTGACAATTTCCAATAGATCCACCGCACACCAGCGCAACCTTTATTGATAGACTTTTCGGTACCAAGAAAGGACCTTTATCAAGACACAAAAAAACTCCCGGAATGATGTATGCATATATGGTGTGCGATCCAACACTTGCTCAACTAACTGTTCTGTGACAGTTGGCTATACAGCCAATGGGAAGACACGCCTCCTTGCAGAGCGTGTTTTCCCATTGGCTACATTGTGGACTGTGAAGCAGGACCAGAACGATGAGGGAAACTCTAAGTAAGTTCAGCTGTTGGGTGAGGACTAACCCTGAGTACTACGAAGGGAAGGAAGAAGAGGAGCGAGGTGGAGGAGAGTATAATTCTCCTTTAATAAATAGTAGATTCCTTTTACTTACCTGGTTTAACATTACGTCATACACATCATCTCCTTCACAGTACACACGAGCCTACAAAAATTGCAAACCAACAATACATGTATGAGCTCTTTTAAACATGCACAAACTAAAGGAGAATTTAGAAAAAAAACTTTAACCAGGATTGATGACACAACCTGTCAGAGGAAGCATTGGAGGAGTGTGATTGTTTGACCATTTCCCTGCCTGCTCTTGATGGATTAATTGTAGAATGGGAGGCGAGACATAGCTCCTTTACCTACCGTTATTCAATTAAAGTGAATAATGAAATGCCAACTTTTTTAGTGGAGATAACCTTTAGGATAGATTCAGACGAACGGCTGTGCACCGTTCATGCAGCATTGTCACTAGCGGTTACTCAGAGTTGCCGGTAGGAAAATGCTGCATGCAACGGTTTCCTAGTGGCAAACATCTGGAACTGCTTGTGAAAACACTGCATGAATGGTGCACAGCAATTCGTCTGGACCTAGCCTTGAAGTTTTAGGACACAGCATCAGTGCATTATAACAGAGAAAAATATTGAATGACAAAAAACAAAGGGTAAAGAGTGTTTTAATGACCAGCACCTACCTACAGAAGACAGTAACTGGCAATTCTTTGTGATTCTGGGCTGTTTCCTAACTGCTAAATTTTGTAGCTATGAGAATATAACCTGGAAAAAAGTCACGTCTAGGACAGTGTTTCTTAAGGATGTCGTAGTACACTGGGGTACCATTTAATTTTGGTAATCAATACATTTTGCCATCAGAATTTTTTTATATTTAGACAAGGGTGGTCAAATTTTGAAAGTATGTGCCAGGCAGATGTAGAAGCCAATTTGTCTTTTGTAGGTAAGCTAGTTGTACATGCATCAATAAAAAACCTTGTTATACATTACTAGGAGCATTGTCTACTTGGTCCTTGGAATTTGTCCAGCAATGTACTTACTCAATTAGAAAGAACAATGCTGTGCTATGACAGACATTTGTTTGTATGCCACAGCCAACAAACGTTTAAGAACTCCTGGTTTAAGACATATCTAGATCTAGAAGCATAAGCTAAGGAACACTATGGGGGTGAAGCAAAAGTCTAAAATGCATTCTACCCAATATACTAACAGGTTAGTATAGGTTTCCCACTAATTATTTGAGGCCTGCTCCATTTCAAAAACTTTTTGGAAATCAGTTACATTTGGCGTTACTATGTAAGGGCTGATGCAATAAGTTTGCCTGTGCTATAAATGTGCAGCAACTAATTAGATGTTAACTTCTTACTGAATTACTGCAGTTATACGACATTTCATTGGTTTGGATTGATAATATTTAATAAGCACCTTTTATTACATTAGCCCTTTAAAGTTTATTGGATTGAGGCATGTAGGCATGTACAACCAGTGCTCCTTACCTTACCCCACTTCCACACTGCAGTAACTGGAGCAAACTGATCACAGGAGCACAGTAAGGTTTTTTTTACACATTAAAAACATTGCCCAGTTTGCAAACAAACTTACCTTTTTCAGCTTAGTGGTACATTCTATATCTACGGGAGCTTTACCTTTTAACACTAGAGTCCTAACCTGCTCTGTGAATAAAAGAATAAAAGTAAAAATATATTTACACTTGAATAGAGAGTGAGAAACACTATCCATTCATGTTAACTGCTTTAAACATGTCTCTAAGAAAGCAAACCTATTACAAAATATGTGGCTTGTAGTGATAAGGATTACAATAAAGTAAATTGTTTAAATACCTTTATTCTCTTCTATTGCATTCTCCACATTTTTTGTGTTCCTACTTCCACGGGCCTTTTTGGGTGGTACATTAATATGGTTTTGCTGCTGAAGGCTACTTTCAGAATCTGCAGTGACATAAGTACAAGGAAAATTGATGCAGTGTTAAAAAGAATTTATAAAATAAAAACCTGATATAAATATTTCAGGTATTTTGTGGTCAGTTGACCCTACCTACAGTTTAATCCCCTGTACTCTTACCTGAAATGCAGCGTCTGATCTGTCTTTCATGTTGAGTTTGGTTGTTTTTTTGCACCATGCCTTCTAGATCTATTGTATATTGTCGACCCCCAAATTCAAGAGATACTGATTTAGCTTCTGACTGAAAAACAGTCTCTAGATTAACAGACGTGCAAGCATCATATGAGATCCAGTCACTGTCATCAGATAACCACTGCCACACAAAATCTACAAGAGATCAATAGCAATGTGATAACATACAGAATTGAGGCATATTCTAAAATATAATGCAGCATGTAATTTATCAGTATCCCATTCAGTTTACTGGTTTTGTTGATTTTCTTAATAAAAGATGGAGATGGGATTAAGCTCCTGAAGGACAACCATAACTGCAGCTCACCACTGAGTGGCTAGACATAAGCCTCTCTTTAGTGCACAAAATATGAAAGTCAGCTTGGAGTTTGCAAAAAAGTACCTAAAGTACTCTCAGAGTGACTGATCTGCTGAAACCAACTGTTGGCCTTATTCTAAATCTTTATTCTGGAGAAAGCTAGGCACTGCTTGGCATCTGCCAACATTGAAGCATGGTGGTGGAAGCCTCATGCTGTGGGACTGTTTATGAGCAGCAGGGACTTGGAGACTAATCAGGGTTGAGGGAAAGCTAAATAGAGCAAAGTATTGAGCTATTCTTAATGAATAATGCTCTGGACCTCAGACTGGCCTACCTTTCAACATGACAATAACACAAAGCATACAGTGAATACAAAAGTGGCTTAGGGACACCTCTGTAGAGTGGCCTACCCAAACCCCTGACACGAACCCACCGACAGCCTCCATACAACCTAACTAAGATTTGTAAGGGGAATGGCAGAAAATCCCCCAATACAGGTGTGCAAAACTTAATGAATCATATCCAAAACTACAAAGTTCTTATCGTTAAAAATGGTGCTAATTTTGATCACGTTAGCTTTCAAATGGTAAATAACATCTGATTTGTTGGGGCAAAATTAGCACCATTTTTAACAATAAGAACTTTTATTACATAGGTCTATTAATGTTGTAATTGTTGCCAAAGGTGCTTCAACTAAGCACCAAATAAAGGGTCTGAAAAATTAGATAAATTATGTTTTAGTTTTTTAGGATGTATTTACAAAAACTGTCTAAAATACCTTTTTACTTTGTCATTATAGGGTAGTAGAATAATGAGATAAAAAAAGAATTTAAAGGACAAATCCAGCCCACCACTCCTCCCTTTCCCCTGTTAACGTATCCAGGGTGAAGAATAGACCCAATAGGTTTGCATTATTTCTAAAGTTATGCTTACCTAAAGATGCACTCGCTGGGTCTGCTCTGCCCTGCCCCAATTCCCAAGTCCTGACTCAGATAAGGAGGGACACATTTCTTCCCACAGGAACTGCCAAGGGGAGTGCAATTTTAGGCAATAATAACTTGGAAACTTATGTGAACTCAGGGGAGAAACTTATGTGAACTCACGGGAAGGCTAGAGTTGTTCTTTACGCGATTGTAGCAGGCTGAAACAAAACAAAATTAAAAAAGTAAATGGGGTCTGAACACTTTCTGAAGGCAAGGTATATAAACTTTCCAAAGCAAATAGCCAATGGTCAAAGGAACAAGTCACAAGACTCACATTTGTCATGATCTTGCACTGCTATTCGGACCAGTCTCTGGTAACCAGTCTTTGTGTTTTTTTGTAACATTTTCTTCATATCCACCTTAAGAGATACCCCTGATACAGGAGAGACTGTCACAAACTTCTCCCCAGAACTGAAAAGAAAGCAAAACTACAATGCAAGAGATTCAAAAAAGTGGTTTATAAAAAAAATTCCATAAAATTCAGCAAGCAAATTTAAGTTGCAAACTGATGGTCTATTATGAACAACTAATACTTAATAACCCTGACCGATCATTATAACACTTTGCACCATTGATCTTGAGCAGATTTCATTCTAAATAGGGCACAGGCCAAGCTCATGGTTGGGGAAGATTTTTTGCTGTGCCCAGTTACTTTTTGATGAATAAACTGCTTTAACATGATCAAAATCTATTTATTGAAAAGTGGAGGTTTTTGACTGGTTCCATTTTGTGATGAAATTAAAAAAATGATCTGTATATGCCCATCTTAAAATATCAGACACACCTTTAGATTTTACTAAGCTACAGATGGACAGTTAACAGAATTTACCTGAATGCCACATTAATCTGATCATTTAGCACTGGAGAAAAAGAAATCCACATATCACCATCACCCTGCCATTCCCAGCGAGTTTCTATTTCTGTTTTTACAACTCTGCTACCATTTCCTTCTGAAATGTCTGAATTAACAAAATTTTCTTCATCTGCCTCGGACTTCACCAAAACCACAGACTCAGGATCTGAATCTGCTTTTCTTTTTCGAGAAGCTCCTGAGTAAAAAAAAAAAAAAATAAATAAATTACTACTAATTATTATTGATTTATATAGCGCCAACATCTTCCGTGGCGCTTTACAATTACATAGTCATACATTACATACAGGGTAATAAATGTTATACAAAGTCATACATATTACATACACAAGTAATACATAATATAAGTAAACAGAGTGAGGAGTTGCTTACAGCAATACCGTGATAAAATAGTAAAGAGGACCTTGCCCAATAAGCTTACAGACTACAGGATTTGGGGGTGAGACATTAAAGGGGAAGTTCAGTGCAAATACATGTACTTTTCAGAAAAAAGAGCAGTATTTTTCATCCCATTGACCTTAATCTGCCCATTCAGCAGTTTGTCTGTGTATAAATAAATGCAACCGAAATACTGATTTCCTGTTTGCAGGACCCCTAGTAGAGACCGTTATGGTTTTGCCCTTGACCCAGCGCCTGGGTTGATTCACTTTGCTCAGTAGAGATCCGAGCATTTTTGACCCATCCAACAGCCAATCAGTAGAAATTACTGTTAGGAACATTCCAAAGAAGTGGTGCATCCTGGGAAGAAGATGGACTGTTAGAACCTGAAATGTCAGCTCACTAATGTCAACAGCAGGGAACAGCAAAGGGTATGAAATCAAGAGTTTTTTCAAAATGGAAGGGAATATGTAGAATAACTAAGTATGCATTACACAAACTAACAATTTAACAAATATTGATAATTTCCACTGAACTGTCCCTTTAAAATAAACTATGTAAACAGACAAGATTACTGTTGTTTGAATACAACCAACATTACAATAGAATACAATGCAATATTGTGGCATCTCTCCCATCATTGTTATTTCAGGAGCTGGCAGAAGATTTCAGTTGAGTTCTCATTCATCCAGGCCATGGTATATCTGTTGTATTCAATTTGATCAACTGGACTTGAAGTTTAGTTCTTGAAGATGTTTCGCTAGTCATCTGACTGGCTTTCTCAATTCAGAATGACTTGTACAAGAATCTGTGGCAATTATGTACCCTGGAAAATCCCAATTAACATATCACATCCAGGTGTTCATGGCGTGATTGCATAGTGGCTAAGCGGTGTTATAGGAACGCCCAGGGTAAGGTCTCAAAACTGCCATGTGACACGAGAACACACACTAACTGACCTACCCATTCATTCATGTGACAGCCATATTTAAAGGGTAAGTAAAAAACGAGAATGTCATCATCATTACCATTATTCGGTTTTAAAATCTGCAGCACAAACATTAGAAAATCAATTCAAACTTACCGAGATTTTCTTTTCCTGGTCCGGAACACTGCAGTGGATGTAGTGGGTTAATCCCTCCATTCATGCCCATGACAGGCCCCTTTCCTTAGCCAATAAATTGTTTCTCCTACCCTTACCTCATATGTCTTTGATGACTGTTCTGTAAGAGCATTATTTTATATTAATTTCTGGGGAGGGAACTCTTCCACTGCCGTGTTCCGGACCAGGAAAAGAAAATCTCGGTAAGTTTGAATTGATTTTCTAATTTCCCTGGTCCTACAATGGCAGTGGATATAGTGGGATTTCCAAGTAGTACTAAAAGAAAACCACAAATAAACGGGATGAGATTCAAATAGTTCATTTTTTTTATTTATTGAGCTCAAAACTTTAAGCCCAAAATTTGAGTCTGCATGACTCTGAACGTCAAGTCTATAATGCTTTATAAACGTGGACGTTGAAGTCAAAGTGGCTGCTTTGCAAATCTCTAGAGGAGAGCATCTTGCTGCAAAGGCCCAGGAGGTTGCCATTGCTCTGGTTGCACGGGCTGTTACCCTATCGGGTTGTTCCACTGCTGCCATATTATATGATTGTCTAATTGCTGTTATAATCAATGTTGATAATGTGGCCTTAGACGGTTGTTGTCTTTCCTTGGAAAAGAACAAACAATGAGTCTGTTTTTCGAAAGCTTTCAGTGTTGTTTAAATATGCTTTCAATGATCTACCCACATCAAGAAGTTGGTCTTTTGTGGATTGTGAGTCACTTTCCATGAGGGTTGGTAAAGTTATTTCTTGGTTTAAGTGGAATTCTGAAACCACTTTAGGTAAAAAGTTATCATCCGGAATTAGGACTACTTTCTCATCATTGAATTGTGGTGAAATTTTTAACGCTCTTAATTCCGAAAAACTCTTCTGGTTGATGTTACAGCAATGAGAAAGAGAGTCTTCCATGTTAAATTTTTAATATTTATTGATTCTAGCGTTTGAAAGGGGATTCTTGTAGTACCTTAAGTACTAATGGTAAATCCCAGGGAGGCACCCTATTTTTTATTGGCAGATTGGTCTGTTTGACCGCTTTAAAAAATCTTACTATTGCAGATACTTGTCTTTTAAGAGTAGAAGTGCTTAACTTTTTCCTTAATCCAGATTGCAAAAATTCTAGGATATTTTCTACATTGGCTTCTTTTGCATTTATTATCATTGTACCATTTCTGGAAAACTTCCCATGTCCTATAATAGGATGTTGATGTAGAAGTTCTGCGGGAAGACATGAGGGTTTGAATCAGATCGGATGATAGGGTCTGGTAACCAGGAGAAAAACTTCTCCACCTTCCTGTTGTCCCTGGTTGCCATTAAGTTTATCTGAGGCATCCCAAATTCCTGAGTGATCATGTTGAAGACCTCCTTGTCCAGTGACCATTCCAGTGGATTCACCGTGAACCTGCTCAGACAGTCTGCCTCTATATTCTTGGCACCTGGGATGTGAATCGCTGTGATATCCTTCATGTTGGTTTCCCCCATGCCATTATCTCGTCTACCTGGTTCCAAAGTGCTTGGCTCCTGGTGCCCCCCTTTGTTTATGTAATAGACGACCGACATATTGTGTGCGAATACTTTAACAGCTTTCTTGACAATCAGATGCTTGAATGAAATCAGGGCCATCATTACTGCTTTCATTTCTTTGAGGTTTTGATGTTTGGTTTTCCAAAATGGATTCCACTTGCCTTGTATTGATTGATTTTGGCATATTGCCCCTGAACCGGATGGACTGGCACCTACAGTAATTGTGATCCAACAAGCTTGTATCATACTTACAGCCTTGAAATGCTTTATCTCTAATGACCATTTCAGTTTTTCTGTTGTTTTTCCTAGTAGATGAATTATTTGAAATTGACTGGATTGGGGTTTTCATTGTTTGAGAAACTGTAGTTGTTGTGGTCTCAGATGATATTGAGCCCATTGGACTAGTTCTATTGTGGATACCAACTTCCCCAGAACTCTTTGGCAGATAGATGCTGTTGTCACTGGAAATTTTGTGATCTGTTTGATTTCCTGAATTATGTCTTTCCATCGGGAGTGACATTTTCATGTGTAGTGGATTTATTTCTGCTCCAAGGAACCTGATCTCCTGAGTAGGAGTGAAAATAGACTTCTTTGTATTGAGCAACCATCCGTGTTTTTTCAGAAAATCAGTGACATATGAAGAAGTTTGGCACATTGTTGCTTGTTGTCTGCTTTTATCAGAATATCGTCTAGGTAAATCTGGATTTCATTCGGTCTGAGTTGTGCAATTAATGGAACTAGAACTTTAATGAAAGTCCGGGGTGAAGACGCCAGACCGAACAGGAGACATCGATATTGGAAGTGTTTTCCTAATATGTAGAATCTCTGATACTTGCAATGGTTTTTGTGGGTGAGGATGTGGTGATATGCACTCTTTAAGTCTATTTTCACCATCCATTGATCTTGCACGATCTGTCTGGAAATAGTCCTCAATGATTCTATCTTGAACTTCTTTAAAATTAGAAAAGAATTAAAGATACCGAAGATCTAAAATTGCTCGAATTCCCCAATCTTTTTTCCTTCTTAGGAAGAATGAGGAGTATGCCCACGATTTTTGTTCTGGTTGTTTGACTTCTTCTATTACCTTTTGTTCTATTAGATCCTGAATTATTTTTATATACTTCTTGGTTCCTAATTTTTTAAGAACCTTGTTTGAGGTAATTGAAGACATTCTATGATATCCTTGTTTTATCGTCTGTTTTACCCATTTGTCAGTTCTGGATTGTTGCCATTCCGTCACAAATTGGGAGAGCCTGCCTCCCACTCTGTGATGGGGAACCCCGTCAAAACTGTTTTCCTCTTCCGCTAAAGCTTCTATTTCCTTGAAAGGACAATGAGTTTGACTGCTCTAGTCTCCAACTTTGCTTCTGTTGAAAGGGTCTCCCAGGTCTGTATTGCCTTGCTTGGCAAAACGACACATCAGAAGTTGATGGTATGCTTCTTGTTGGTCTTCTTAGAAGAGGTAGAGCTTTTTTAATTGAGTTTCTGTCTATTACTTCATCTAGCGCCGGAACAAACAAGAAAGTACCCCCAAAGAGTAAATTCGTCAGGCCTTGCCTGGATTGGTTGTCCACTTTCCATTGGCGCAGCCATAATGCGTGTTGGGCTAGTATAGTTTGTGCCATCGATTTGGTGTTTAGCTTAATTGAGTCCATTGAGGAGTCTGCGATGTATTCATTTGTTAGTTTGATGTCTTGAAGCATTTGAATTAGGTCATCTCTATGAGTCCCATTATCAATTGCCTCTTGCAGATTTCTTATCCATATTTTATTTACTCTTGCCAAAGTGGTTATAGCAACTGCTGGTCTAATGGGTGCCCCTGATGTTGTATACGCTCTATTGAGGGCCGCCTCTTCCTTTCTCTCCATAGGATCTTTTAGAGACACCAAATCTTCAGTCGCAAGAGCAACTTTCCTTGACATTTTTGCCACTGGTGTATAACTTTCGGCGGTTCATCCCAACATTTGACATCTTCCTTAGAAAAGGGATAATTCTTTAATAGGCTTTGAGAGATACTAAACCTCTTTTCCGGATTATTCCATTCTTTTTTGATTGTCTCCAATATATGCTCATGTACGTGAAAATATGCATTTTTGGTGACTTCTTTGAGAACATCAGATCTTTATAAGATGTAGTGGAATTGTCAGGAATCTGTAACATTGTCTTCATTTTCCAGATTAAATTGTCTAGGTTTGGTGTATCCATATTGACATGTGTAGAGTGCTCTATAATACCCTCTTCTTCTAATTCTTCTTCAGAGACTGCTGGAGAATCTGGCCTTTCTGAAGCAACTGGTCATTTTTCAATTCCATATTCCTGGAACATATCAGTTACTTTTATCATTGTTATCTCTGATACTATATTATATGATCCAGAGATGTGTCAAATATTTTTTCCATGGATGATTGGATCTCATCTTGGGTCATAGATGACCTTGAATTTATGTATTCTTCGCTTAGCTTTTTTCCTTGTATAGCCTTTCTATTACAAATGGCACATTCTTTGCTGACAGATTTACTCCTGGAAGCCTCTGGAGACCTGCACAATGATAGTAGATAGGATCTTGTTAGAAAAAAAATTCAATAACAACGTTAAGTTTACCTCTCTCTCTTTAAATGCTCACCCCCTGGAAATAGACCTGGATCTCTTTGAAGAACTCATTAGACACTGTATAAGAAAGCAAAGAAAATATTGGTTTAGCTGCTTTATCTGTATAACAGTGATATTGCCCACTGTAAATCCACTTACAGCATATAGAGCAGTGAGGTCTATAACAGCGTGAGTGGAGCGGAACACAGAAAACTGGTTGGCTCTGGAAGGTAGCAGGAGAGCAGAGCGAGATCGCCTGGTTTCCTGAAGACACTAACCCTCCCGCCGTGTGTACCGACGTTTGCTTTGAAGTGACGGTGCGTCTTATGCACGTGGAGTCCACTGTAAGCTCCTCTGTGCCCTGTGCAAGCATGACAGCACAGACCTCTGAGTGGGGGAGAGCAGAGAGACCCCAGATAGGAAACGTTATGTTGAGGGGAGCATGTGTGGACCTGATATGAACATGAGGAAAAGACCTACGATGTAAGGGGAGGAGAAACAATTTTTTGGCTAAGGAAAGGGGCCTGTCAAGGGCATGAATTGAGGGATTAACCCACTACATCCACTGCCATTGTAGGACCAGGGAAATACACATTCCCTTCCAAAAGACAAATTCAATGTTAATACTTAAACTTTCCCTTTCTAGTGTTGTGCTGTTCTGATGCTTGCCCCCAAAACCTCTGCACACAGGAATAATGTTGCTTATAACTATACTGGTGAACAGTCAGGAGTTTGAATCTCCCAATTTTATTGTTAGCAAGTAAGAAGAGGAGCCGCAAGAGAATTGTTATATTATTAGAACCATTGTCAGTCTAGTCCAATTATGTGCAGCCTTGTGGCAGAACATCACATTAGCAGACATGGCCCAAACAGTGCAGCAAATAAGCAAAGGCCCGAGGGGGGGGGGGGGATACCCCTTCAGCCTCCACCTACTGGTCCAGTCCTCTGCACCTGACATCACTTAAACTGCTTACATATCACTCAACCAGCGTTAAATAAATCCAGATATAATTCTGTAACAATAACAATATATGTCAGGAATTAAGACAAAACATGTGACATTTATCCACACACGACTTTCATATACATGTTGTGTATTTACTTGTAGGTAAATAAATAATTCTCCTTAGCTTCAGCTGCACATCAAGTGTTTATTACACAGTTTAATATTTACAAAGCTAAAGCTCACCCCGAGGGGTTTCTTCCTTTCTATTCCCACGGCGTTTGGACATATCTTCAGTACAAGCAGCACACAAGACACAACACCAAGTCTCCGCCTTCTGTATACTAAGTTCCAGATTGGTGAAAGCTAGTTTCAACTCCTCATGTCATTGGAAGCCTTCCGCTTCCAGGAAGCTAGAACTATTCTCCTATTGGCCGCTGGCGCTGTATTGGGAGGGAGAGAAATGACGTAAATTCTCTGCGCCGGTGTTGGCTTGCAATAAGGAGATGTTCCGGGCTTTAGTGGCTTATTACAGTTGAGGGTATTTACTGTTATCCAGTGTAAGAAGCTGTCGCTTGACAAACATTGCGTGCATCAATATAGACAGTACAATGACATTAACTATAGGCCGGCAACTCCGGGTGAGTACAAATTCTTATTGGACGCAGAAAGCACGTTTCGGCACTCCTCCCTCTATGCAAATAAAGCCTCGCTGGTCATGCTGGGAGATTACCTTACATCAGTGTTCCTAACACCAGTGTATTTTTGCTTTCTAATGTGCTGCTTGCACTTTTGTGAAATGCATTTTATATTTTAACATCTCGTCTACCGTTTCTTGTTGGTAATTATCTAAGTATCTCGCTGTAATCACAAAGTCTGCATGCTGTACGAGGTATATATAGACATGGGGGTTGGAGCGATAGATACGATGCGGAAGGGAAGCTCAATGCTGAGGTCACGTGCTGAGTGCGGTTACGTAAGTGGCTGTCACTCTCCCAGAAACCTCCGGGAAGGTCTGAGACAGGAGCCAATCGCTACCCTTACAGGGTGTCATCTGAATGAGATGAGTGAGCCCCCAGCAACCCCACGCTGGAGTGGAACAGTCCATTGGGGGGAGGGCAAAAGAAGCGTCAGCTATCGTAGTGAGATGGAAGGTTGCCAAGGATTTGGGCTCCGCCCACTCACTCAATGCGAGTTGCTGTGCCGATGTCTCCCCCAGTGGGTCCTTGGAAGTGGCTCACGGCTGGCCAAGTTAGTCCAATGGCTGAGATGGGGCAGCAGCACGGGATGTGTGTGCGCCTCATAACCCAAGTCAGACTACTCTCCCTCCGCTCTTTTCATTGGAAATAGGTCGTTTGGTTCTTTAGTAAATGTTGGTGGAAAGCACCGGGCTGTCTGGGTTCTTATATGGTAATAGCACATTGAAAGGGTAACAAAATCCAGAAACATTAAATACCCAGCAGTGCAGAGTAATTGCGTGCTTTCGGAGTAAATGAGGCTTATATAATAAATAGTGCAGTTGATTAATTTCATCAAGCTTTGAGCGTAAAGCCTTGGACACACTTATAATAATTAGAAGTGATCACCAAATTTTAATCTTTGATCTAAGTAGCAAAGACTTAGAAAAAACCCTTTTTGGGAATGGAACTTTGAGTTTCATTCACAAAAAGTATAGTATGGCTATCACACAGTGACAGCTTACTATACCAGGTACTGCACTGCGATCTGAATAGATGAATAGAGATCGCAGTGCAGTACCTCCACTACATTGTACCTCTATGGGAAGACCCCAGTGAAGGAGGAAGCTCCATGATGTTACCGGGGTCTCCCTTTCTACACTGATCACTTCCTCTTTGTGGGACTGGCTGCTCCTATATGGTCACGGCTAAAAGGTATGATATCTCACGATTGCCCCCTCGGATTTGGATGAAATTTGAGCCTTTCATGCACAGAACGTAAATAACGGTACACATTCTGTGGCACTGAAAGGGTTAAAGCCAGTTGTCGGCTGGGGACTATTGCCTGGGGTATTGTACCACAGTCTGAATAAAGATATAATTGGAGTTTAGGTTGTTTTAGTCCAAAAAGGAAAAAATAGGAGGGGCCCGGGCCCCGGGCGGGGGGGGGGGGGGGGGGGGGGTCTGTGTCCCTGCAGTTACACACCTGTATTTAATTATAAGTTCTATTCCTTTCTGGCAAAGGTGTCTTCCTCCTCGCTCTGGTCAATGAGCTTTTTATAAGCTTTGAGTGTGTGCAGAGGAAACAGCAGGTAAAACAGCAGTTCATCATTGGCGGTGATGTAGTGCAGGTAATTGTGCACAAAATATGTCCTTTGGGGTTGGTGGCATGTACCGTAACTGACAATTGACTTTTTTTTTTTTTTTTAGGGTGTGCATATCCTTTAAATAGGATAGATGGGATGTTAGGGGGAGGGCAAACAGTTTTTGGGTTGTTTTTAATGATTGTATTTGGCCCTTTAACTCAAAAGGTGAAATTTTAGGCTAAAATATGTATAGAATTAAAAGGCTCTGTGTTTTCACAGGGTCTTGTTCAATTAGAGGTGCAAAATTTTGCCCATGTTCTAGTATAGTACTTGAGGTTGAATAAAGACATATGTCTATCAAGTCCAACCTACTCAGCAATACCCACATTTCCTGACTCACAATTGTTCCATAGGAAGGCAAAAGCCACCAGAATTATAAAAGGCAAAATAAATTCCTTCCTGACCCCAAGTGACAATCAAAAATATTTCTGGATTAACTACATCTTTATGTATCAATAACAGTAACATGCAACATTCTTTGTTTTTAGAAACTCATTTGCAGTAGCCGATGCGATTATATCAAATGTTTTCTCTGTTGGAGACCACTAAAAATGAAATATCTGATTGGCTAAGGCAAATTAACAGCTTGAGCAAAATATTGCATCTTTTATTGAATGTCTGAGCCATTGGCTTAAGAAAGATGATGGGTTGCATGTATGTATGAATGAATGTAATTAGTGTGTTTAACACTGATATATATCTGGTTAGGAATCATTTAGGTAAATGGTTCATAGTATAATTAGCAGCTTCTGGACTATAAATCCAGACTGAATTTGATATTCTACAACATGTTGTGCATCTTTCCACAGTGCAAAATTGGAGAATGTTCCTAAACAATTATAGAGAAACACAGCAAAGCTATAAGGGAAAGCGCACCAATGCCATAAATTCAAATATAGAAAATGATATACATAGTCTTTATTGAAGGCATACTAAAAAGAGTACAATGAAACATAAAAACATAGACATGACAGTCTGTAGTAAAGCCTATGAAGTATATTCACACTGTAAAGAATGTGTCTGTGCAAACACACACTTAGTTTCTATATAGAACCCAGCCTTACGTTAATAAAACATTGTAGAGGGTAATTGGAAAATAGTCTGCAAGCTAGGCCCATTATCCAACATCAGTTCCTGACTACTTGTGTATGAATGGACAACAAATTAAATGTAGGAGTTCAAGTGGTGTGAGATTAATGTATCTCTATGTATTTTGACCCCAATAGAGTACTAGGGATGCACTGAATCCATGTTTCATTAGAGTATTATACATTTATTAATCTTATTATAGGATGACTGCAATTTTAACCCCATGTAGTGGTACATTTATTCAAGTATCTTCAAAATCATACATTAGAAATGCATGCTGTCTATTGAAAAATAAGACTTTTCTTTATATGCTGTTTTTGCAGGCTCTGAGTTCAGTGGCACCCAAAGTTTGTCAGCTTGATAACAAGTCAGATTTCTTGACTAATGTTCCTCACCGTAAACATCCTGGTATAATGCACTCGAAAGTGGTTTGCTTGCCACAGAAAGCTCAAGATGCTGCAAGGATTCTGGTTCAGGGTAAGTTTACTCTGAAAAGACAGATAAAACATATACAAATATTTCCCTCCTAAAATCTAAACCAAGAAAACAGACGAGCAATGTACATTCCCAGGCCCCATATTGCAAGGGTGGCAAACCTTGTGTTATTTCTATGAGCTGACATTTTTTTGGTAATAGAGACACCCTGAATTTGCACTTGATTAGTTTAACAGTCTTTTTGGCTTCTATAAGAAGAGGACTTCCATCTTATTCTTTATATTAAAGGCATAAGACTCGGGTAAAATTTCAATTGCATGTAGTGCATATAGTCAAGCTAACCGTTAGAAGGTCCTAGTTTATAACCTTGGCTTATATCTCTGGACTGAAACCCCCTTCTTCACTATATTTTTTGGGGGAAATGTTCTCAAATTTCCCCCACCCTCCTCACATGACTACTGTATGACATGATGTTACCACATGAGTTACCCAAGAATTACATACTCAAATGTAAATAGGGACCATAGATACTCTGCAACCTGATGGTAACCTGTGTATTCTAAGAATGAATCTAGTCTCTAATCTCTTTCTGTTTAGCTATGCATGCACATGCAACACACAGGATAAAATGAGAACAAAATGTCTGAATATGTCCTTTCTTGTGTGTAGGATCCTCAGTTAGAGAGCTAAAGCAGCGCATTGGCTTGCTAGATAATTATCTTTGGAGTCGTAAACGTCCAGCTGAAGATAAGGACCTGAGAGTTCAAGCGGAACAGCTAGAAGAGAAATTAAGAGCTTCAATGGGATCCAGTCCAGGTGACATTTTTACTGGGCTCTATTTTTTCAAGGAAACAATATATAATAGACAATGAGGGTTATTCAATAAAAGTTCTTATCGTTTAAAATGGTGCTAATTTTGCCCCAACCAATCAGATGCTAGCTTTCAAATGTTACATAAGTTCTGATTGGTTGGGGCAAAATTAGCACCATTTTAAACGATAAGAACTTTTATTGAATCTCCCTGAATGAGTTCTTAGCAATTCTACCTTTCATCACTTTGACAGAACCAGATACTGTTCAGCAGGAAGAGAAGATTCGCCATCGAGTACTTAACACTTTACGTCGAAATACATATCACTGGCAGCCTCTGAGGTGAGCCAGAGTACCTCTTTCAGCTGACTGAAATACTGATATCTTATCTGGTTTATAGTTCCCTTCTGTTTATAGTTCTCTTCTGCCTACTATTTTCTGTCCACTCCACTACTATATGTCTGTTTCTCTCTTGTTCTTTTTTCCCCTTTATTGACTTCTCCATTCTGCTTTCTGGCCTCTAGTTTTTACCTTTCACCTCTGTTTCTATTCTGTCCCATGTCTGTTTCTTTTTTTTCAGTTCTCTTGCCTAAAGGTGCCCATTCACAACAATGTACGCCATTCCTGTGATGTTCCAACGGACTCACTGATTGACATAACAGGTCAATGCTTTACACCATTCTTAAAGCATTATCCAGACAGGAAAACATTGCAGGAACATCAGCAATTGATTACAGCAGGGGCAGTGGATGTTGTAGCAGTTGTATAGTCAGTTTGATCATATCATAGGTGAATGGGCCACTTTTATGCTTTGTCTCATGAGCAATGATTACTGAGATTGTTGCCATGACTTTTTAGCCACTTGACTGCAAATGAACAGTGTCTGTTATAAAAGAAACACAAATATCACAGAAAATTTTGACCCACTGCAATGACAAGTTTGATCTTTATTTACATATAATTTTGAAATTTACAACAAACTTACCTGATGCCTCTATATACAGTTACTCAGAAGAATTTTGCCAAGTTTATTTAGCAGCACGGTTTGCTGGTGGATATGCAGCTGTAACGCGAGCAATGAAAGAGGTAAGAAACAAATAACCAGTAAATGGGATATTCAAGTTGTATAGATGTCTTGCCAGTGACACTGTTCTTCATACAATAAGGAACCAACCCTATTCTTCCCTTTTAAATATAAAGTCTATTTCTTTGTGTTTTTTTTCCTTGGGGGGGAGGGGAATTTGCCAGTGTCAATGTAAGAATCACAAGAGCCATTGTATGTCAGACAAGCTAAGTTCTATTTCCAAATAATAATGCATCATGTAACCCATGGTGATGTTAAATAATTACAATATCCATCACAAACATTCAAATTTCCTCTTTCGTTTTAATACTGAAAAATGGAATGGCTCTTGGGCTACTTTCACACTACAGAAGTACTGCACGTTTTTATGCAATTGTGTTTTTTTCTTTGAGTGTCTGGGAAAGTGTCTCAAGTGTCATGTTTTGGAACTGTCCTCCTCTGTGTTTCACCTCCAAATGCTTTTCCCATTGTTCTACTCACAATAAATCTTCTATTAACCTCCAGTTCAATGCCACGTGTTGTACAAAGTTTTCGGTCTATTAGTATTTTTGAATCGCATATTTGTTTTGGCTTCACTTATTTTCCCCATGTGGTAACAAGAGTAAAGTATCTTTTCTGAGCACTGCTATGCCTGTTTTTTTAATGCCCACTTTTTAATTCTCAACACAGTCCAGCCTAGCCCTTTTTCTATTCCTTCCATTATTTTAATTGTAACCTATTTGTTTTTAATTGCCTAAATGCAAACTTTCCTATTCTAAAGAAAATAGCATATTTTACTTTCAACAGTCACTGTGAAATCTAACTCCTCTTTGCCTTTCCAAACACCATAGTGCCCCCTTTTAACTTTCTTCTCTCTTATCCTTCACTGTGTGTTTTAACCCTTTTTATGAATTTCCATTTATCCTTTACCACTCTCTTTTCGCAGCTTAACCAAATGTTAACATTGTATTCCTGATTTAGATTTATCAGCGCTGCCCAGAGTTCAAGCCTCGCACACTACTGGATTTTGGTTCTGGTGTTGGAACAGTTACTTGGTAAGATGGAAGTAGTGGCACATTTATTTCTTACTGGGAAAGCAATCTGTATTGTTTTTAATTTGGATTATGTTTCTATTTTATTATTTGCACTTTACTTCTTTCCTTGGCTTCTCCTATAGATAATTATATTAAATTCTTGGAGAAACTCTGTAATCTCTTCTTTATTGCATTTTTTTACTTAGGGCAGCAAACACTCTCTGGGGGAAAAGCCTGGTTGAATATGTGTGTGTAGATAGTGCTGCAAATATGAACAAACTCAGTGAACTGGTGCTAAGAGGTAAGTGTCTCTGGATTTCTTCCTTTTGCTGTCACAAAGGGATCAAATAAAGATCTGCAGTTGCGCAAAGTCTAAAAGCCTCTTTAAAATATATTAATATATCATACTTTGTCCTATGAATTCATTACTGTATGCCTGCTATGCTTCTAGAAGCCTCATGGAAACTGAGCAATTTAGAAACCTGTACTGAGCCTGTACTGAGCCTGGGCATGCTCAGAAGAGGCAGACGGGATTAATATTCAGTCATTGGCTGTGATGTCAACTGTCAAATCCATAACTAACAGTTGCTAACTGGAAGAACCAGGAAGCAGAAACAGGGGAAACAGGACATTGTGCAGGATTTCAGGTTAGACTTTTATATTTCAGATTTCAAACTATTACAGATTAGGGTTTTGGGAGGTGATTTACTTGTATGTAAGTTTTCATTTTAGGCTGGACTTGCCCTTTAAAGAAATCTTAGATGTACAAGTCCCATCTTCACCTGAATTTGCTCTTTTAAATATTAATATAACTGCTATTCCACTCTTTCTTAGTAAATTAACACTTCATTTCTTAGCTCTAGCAAATATTAATTGCAAGAAATATTAATACTACACACACCTTAGAGTATCTCACAGCTAGAAATAAGGATAAAATAGGGCTATATAAACAAAAAATTAGTTTTATGGAAAAACAGACTGTATTGCACATCTCTTATGGAATGATTTTCCAATTGTTAGGTGAAAGGTCCAGTTTCCTTCTAATTTATTTAAACTTTTTAAATGCTGTTGGGACTTTAGTGATACTTTCTTTCATTTCTATAGTTGGGTACTGCATTGTTGTTGGTTTATTCCGAATAGTTTGGGTGTTTTAGTTCACCTACAAATCTACAACATCACATTTATGTATATGATGTATTTTTTTATGTTCATATATACTAATCTGTTACATTTGTAATCATTTATGTCTACACAACTGTCATTTTGTTGATCTGCTTATTTGAAAAAACCAATAAAACTGTTAATAATAAAAAAAACTATCATTATATTTCAAAAAAAGATCTATGAAAACAATTTCATTCATAATGACCATATAAGACGAGCCATATTATTATTATCAATTTATTATTAATATTAAACACATTGGGCCTTTCCCCCCAAAATACCTTCTTTCCAATGTTCATACTTGGCTGATGCCAGGTATTAGCAGATAATATAGCAAAGTCTATGGCTAGTGGCTACCTTAAGGCAGTCATATTCCTGTACTATTAAAAATAGTAGCCGCTGTAAATATTTGCTTGCAATGATATTTTTTTTTTAAATTCTGCAACAAGCTGAGTTGGGAATAGGCTGTCCTGTTTGTGTAGTACTATCAATATGAAGGTGAATGGGATTTTTTATTTTTCAGTTTTATGTAACACCTGGCAATGACCATTTCCCTGCCTTGTTTCCCAAGACTTAAAATTGTGACTGTCTTTTTTTTCTTAGGAGGGGTGGATTCAGGAGAAATGGAGATTTCTGGGGTTTATTTTCGACAGTTTTTACCACTCTCGCCTAAGGTAAATTATATAAATCACTTGTTCCGAGAAAATAGTCTTTCTTTCCTGTTCTTTGTAAATTTGTTACAACACTGTTAATGTATCTTTTTTTAGGTGCAGTATGATCTGGTTGTCTCTGCCTTTACTTTAAATGAACTTTCCAGTTTCTCTGAAAGAGAGAAAGCAATCCAAGCTTTGTGGAGAAAAACAGGGAGTTATTTGGTTTGTGTCATCATTTTTATTTTATTAAATAAAGAATAATATGTACACTAACAATATGCTTAAAGCAAAGCAAGTCTCTGCTGTTTTACTGTTCCCTCTGTGTAACAGGTGCTTGTGGAGAACGGTACAAAGGAAGGACATCAACTTCTGATGGAAGCACGCAACATCATTTTCCAGGTTATTCCTTTTTTTATGAACATGTATTTTTTGTAAATATCATTTATAAGACTACCAGATTCTGCTATTGTCTATGTAAGATAATAGAAATGTATCTATCTAAGCTAAAAAAGTACTAAAGTGTATATATTATGCTGATTTGTTTGCATACAATGCAGTGTATAGGTCAAAATGGAATAAACTTTCCTCTGTGGAGTTTGTAATTTATTGGTAGCTATCCAGTTTTAGGTTAACCATAGACTAAAAACTTCCCTCCCTACATTGCTGCGATGTTCCCAACATTTTGTGATCATTAATTATGATTGTAATATTGATCTTAATAATGATCGCAAAGATGATCCATCTGGGAAACATCTGCAGGTAAAACTGCTTCACTCTATATTACAATCAATTCGACATTCGTGTTGGATCGACTGTTTAATTGGTGTAATGTCAAGAAAGTGTATGGACAGCTTAATTTTACAGGTTGGATATTTGTAATTAATAAAATGTTAAGCAAATGATTGTCTATCCATAAATTTTAAGATCACTGACATACAGTATCCTTTCCAAACATTTTACTGCAGGGACACTTTAAAGGAATAAAGGAATAGTTCACACAAAAAAGTGAACTATTCCTTTAAAACAGTGATTGAAGACCAGGAGGTAAAGGAGCTATTCCTTACCTTCCTTTCTTTAATCACTTGACCAGGATCCAGGATTAAAGGTGAGTATATTTACCTTGTGCGCAGGGTCAGTTGACAAGTCCTGACTTCGTCCTGGATTAGTTTCACTATAGCGCGCTATAGTAAACTAAACCAGGAAGCAGTCTGCGCAAGGTAAATATAGTCGCCTAATTTTTATTCATTACTGCTAGTATCATGCATGGAATAGGACGTTTTTCTCCTCTCTGTTTGTTTAGGTTATTTACTGAGTAGGTGAGGTTCTCAATATGTGTGAGGTATAATAAGTAACTATAAGTACAGTCCCGGCATTTTTCACATGCTCCTAACCACACTATTACAACAGTAAACTCACTTTCAGGGAGATTCAATAAAAGTTCTTATCGTTTAAAATGGTGCTAATTTTGCCCCAACCAATCAGATTTTAGCTTTTAAATGTTAAATAAGATCTGATTGGTTGGGGCAAAATTAGCACCATTTTAAACGATAAGAACTTTTATTGAATAACCCTGTTAGTGTGTTGTATGGTCTGGGTGTATATACTCCAGACTGGTCGCTCAGCTACATCATCACTCCTTGAGGAAAACTTCCTCCTACTCATATCACTGATAAGGCATTACAGCATACATAAGCAAAAGACTCACCCCTTTCCGTCAGGTGGTCCGGGTGCTGGATTGCCCCAGACCCTTTATTAGGTCCGTACGACTGAAATACCAATGGAAAAAAGGTCGATCCGCACTCATGCTCATAAATCCAGGTACTCTGCAGTGTAGATTAAAAATATTGATTAAGATTAAGAGAGTGGACCATGCTCGAAACGCGTCAGTCGTCTCACTGTTTTAATGTTGTTTCAATAAAGCCTGTATTTTTAATCTACACTGCCAAGTACCTGGATTTATGAGCAGGAGTGAGGATCAATCTTTTTATCTATTGGTATTTTAGAGCGGCCAGAGAGACACACACTTATGTAAGAAGTGCAAAAATGTGCATGTGCTGTTAATTTGCAGCAACCAATCAGATGATACACTTTTACAATTCTAGTTAGAAAGCGTTTTATAGCTTTTTTTTCTCCTTTTTTTTTCTTTAGGGAATTTATGAACCTAATATTGTTTTTAGGATACAGTGTTTGTGAGACAATAGCTGGCGTTAAAGGTTCAGAATGGTTTTAACACCATTCATTATGGCCTAAGAGCCACTATCTGCCCAAATGGGGCAATAGAGAGCATTGGCAGCTCTCCGTACATAGCCCTATAAGTGCAGGTGATAGCCACTACTACAATATACAGATGAAAATATGGAAAACCTTAAGTGCAGAAATTTTATTTTCATATTGTGAGGCACTAAGGTGCTATCATTAGATCTGATGAGCATTTGAAGGCTAATGTGTATTAGTTCTTGGATCGGGGATTTGAAAGGTACAGAAATGTACTAATTTAGTTTTTCTTTTACAGAAGGAAGATAAAGAGATTTGGGACCACCGTCCTCCCCATGTGTTTGCTCCAGTAAGAATACACTTTTACAAAAAAATGATACATTTTTTTATCATTTGCTAAAATAAGATAATTTTTTTTTCAAAAGTAAAAACTAGGCACCTAAAATAAGTTGAGTAATCTATAGAGAAGTAGGATAATTTAGTAATGAGACTAAAGCCTTGTACTAAGATTATTGTTGCCTGAAGCTACTGCCAAAAAACTGATCCCCTGCCAATCTAATGTAATGGTGATCAATCCTGTTGGTTTGCTAAATGACTTTAAGCGTTACGGGGAGGGGGCTCTCCCTGATGCTCCCTTTCCCTTCTGCCAAGCAGCCTGTTTCTTGAAACAGATTGACAAACAATTAAATCTTGCATGTGCACATAGCCTTAAGGTGGCCATACATTAGGAAGATTTTACTTACTCGACCGAGCGATCCCACGACATTAGACCAATCCTGCCGGAACAGTCTTTCCCGTTTTTCTTTGCAACTGACGTGATCGCAAATCCCATTCATTTTGTGACTGCGTGTCAGTCGCAAAGAAGAATGGGAAAGGCAATTCCGTCAGGATCGGTCTAATGTCGTGGGATCGCTTGGTCAGGTAAGTAAAACCTTCTAATGTATGGCCACTTGGGGACATAGCGCTTTAAAATAACAAAATACAAAAAAGTCATACAAGGGGGGCAAATACATAGATGGCTCAGTACATAAATATATAAATTATATAAATAGATGTGTTAGAGCCTTACCACAAGAGGAAACGAGGTCCTGCCCCGTAGAGCTTACAATCTAGTTAGGTGGGTAACACACAGATACAATGGAATGGGTAGAAGTACTGGAGTGAGACGTATGCAGTGCAAACAAAACAATAATATACTGTGCTGGTTACCAGATAGGTAGGATGTAAGGATAGATTTAAACTTGCTAATTGAGGTTTTTTGACTTAGAGAGAGGGAATAGAATTCCAGAGGATGGGAGCCACAAGAGAGAGAGGTTTAAGGCGAGATGAAGCAGTACGAGTAAGGGATCTGTATAGGAGATGGTTGCAATGTACGTACCAATAATGGGAGCAAAAAGAGGAAGCTCCTTTAACTAAACAGTCTAATAGGTTATATAAATACTAGCCATATCTAGGCTCCTTAAATTTCCCTAAGCCCTAGGCAGGATCCTAGGCTGCCTTGTGGATAATCCGTATCTTGAATTAAGGGTGGAGAATGTGTTTGTCTCGCAGTAAAGTAAGTAAATTAAAAAGTAGGAAAAATACAAGAAAACAAATGGGGGAGGAAGCCCGGTGAAATAGACCTGCCTGCTAGGAGGATCTAGATGTTGAGAGGGAAAACATGACTTGTAGGCTACATAAATGTGGTTAAGGAGGCTTTTAGAATGTGTGGTATAATGGGATACATTAATGCACTTGGACAGGTCAGATAGAAGTGCTTTTTAGAGGATTAATTGACACAAATGACTTTTAGTGATCTAAAGAAATATATAGGAAGAAGGGCCAGTAGCACCAGATAAGAAGCAGGGCCATTAGCACTCAGGATAAAATAATTTAAAAAGATTTTGTTTAAAATATTGAGAGAGTAGACTACAATTTAATTTGAGAGCAATGAGATCCCACAACATAAAGCAGGGAGAGCATATCAGTTTAGAAATTTACCTTTCACTACAGAGTTTCCTTTCAGGGCTCGTTCACACTAGGTCCGTTTTTTTTCATTTTTTCCAGGCAGAAAAAACGCACTGCAGCATGCATTTCTGTTTTTTAGCAAAAGGATAAGGAGAATCTGACCATCCAGGCAGACCAGAATGGCAAAAAATACAGACTGTCTATTGTTGTTGATTTTGGTCAATATGTGTGTGAACGAGACCCCAGAATTATATTGTATCCACCAATATATTGCTTATTAATTCATATTTTTCTATTTTTAAGTGCCCTCATCAGCTACCTTGTCCTAAACTCTCTGACAGACTGCAGGTGCCCTGTAACTTCATCCAGAAATATCAGCCACTGCTTCTAAAATGGGTGCGTTTCCGTATTTTAATAATTCACCACAGAACCTATTTATTTGCTTTTGATTGTGCAATAAGAGAACTACTTGACCTTTAGTACAACAATATATTGTAGGTAACAATGTTATTTGAAAAGAGCAGGATTAAAAAAGGTTTATTTTTAAATGTAGGGCCCTATGCTATCAATCTGGGCTTAATACAATTGCATTGAGTGCAAAACTATTTGAATTAATAACTTTATATATGGACTGTTAAAAGAAAATTAAAGCTCAAATATAAATATGCCTAAATGGATTTTATTATTCATAACTTAAAGGGGAACTGTGGTCTCCAAACAAGTTGAGTCTAAATGAAAGGCCAGTTTCCTACCTTTAAAACGAGCCATCAACCACCTCTCTACTGGCTCCACAGCCCAGGATACACAGAAATGACTGACCAGAAAGTTAATGGGTGGGAGGCTGACATGTGACATTCCTGAAGTTTCTCCTGCACAGTGCCGCCGGCGAGCACAGCCTCAGACTCCCTCAGTGTGTGAGGGAGACAGGAAGTCCCTCCTCCTCTCTGCTGTCTGAAGGCTCTGCAGCTGCAGAGAAGGTAAGGGAATCTACAGCCCTTCTCTCTCACAGTGTGAAAACAGCCTTTTCAGTCAGAGTTCTCAACTGCAACTGGAGGGACCATGGGGTCTATGAGTGGGAGGGGACCGGGGGTCCGCAAAGGGGAGGAGACACATGGCAGATTGACTGACGTGGTTTCAGAGCAGGAATCAGGAAGTGCAGGGGACCTGGTGATGCTGATGCCATATCACACACAAAAATGTAAATATCTTCAAAACAATGGAAATAAATTGCAAAACTCTCAGGAGAGCAATTCCTATCAATTTAACTAGTCATTTTTGGACCACAGTTCCTCTTTAAGGATAGCTGTATTTTCCACCTCTTAAGTCAGCTGTGGAGAAATTATCTATTTTATTCTGCAAACATCAGGAAATAGTAACAACTTTAACTCCTGTATAAAATAAAATGGTTAACAAATTTTTAACATCAAAAAGCTGTTAGAGAGATGAACCAAAACCCTTTAAAAATAGCAATTCAGTAAATTAATACTACTACATATTACACTCCCCTAATCTTTCCTGCATGCCTGGTGTTCTGCTGGCAATGAAGAAAGTTCTGCAAATCTCGTACAATACCCCTGTACAAGTGCTTGGTGTATTCCCCTGTTTATATCTACCCTTTCAACTATATTTAGTACTTGGGGTAATGTCAAGTTCATTAAATAGCTTGAAGAGAGGGCTGGATAAGTTTCTAAAATTTTAAAATGAATGGTATGAATTCATATAGATCCTGCTAATTCAGGGATTATTTTCAATTGCAATTTGGAGCTAGGAAGGATTTATTCCCCACTTCATAATGTTTTGGGTTTTTTGTTGCCTCCTTGTGGATCAACTGTTAGGTAGGGTTCATGAGTAGGCTATAAAGGTTGGACTGATATCTTCATTCAACCTCCATTACTATATTATTCTTTCTGATTTTCTACAGAACAAATCTGATCAGTGGGAGAAATTTTCCTTCATCATAATATCTCGTGGATCTGAAGAAGCAGAGAGTGCTAAGTGGCCGCGAATAATTAACCATGTGTTGCGCAGGTCACGACATGTGCATTGTCATATGTGCTGTGGTGATGGGAAATTAAGTCATGAAGTTATTACTAAGAGAAAACATGGAAGGTAAGTTTCCTGCCATTTCATCTTAGTACTACTTCTGGAGCTAAAGTAAGCTTACAAAGTTTGCTGTTATCTAGGAACACATATTTTAGACACATACTAAAAGGCCATAATAATAAACCACCATATATCCAAAAAATCCATTCCAAACTGTGCATTCCTCAGTCTGACGTATAAGATAAACTATTGTGAGCCACAATATGAAAAAAAATCTTTACTTTTAATCCAAAATAAGATTTTCAAAAATGGAAGATAAATATTGGTAGATTCTACTTTATGGAAGAGTGAATTATACTATTTGGCAAAATTCAAGCCTTTCTAGACTGCAGTCTTAAAAATTAAACCTACTTGACCTAACTGTAGTGTTCCAAGCATGCTAATATTTCTTTTATGTAAAGTGAATGGCAAAGAATTGAGTCTCTAATAACCATACTTGAATATAATTCTTTGGATTGTCTTTTTTAGAGATCTTTACAGATGTGCTAGAAACACAGAGTGGGGGGACCTTCTACCTATTATTTTACCCAATGAGGCTTCCGAAAAAGAGGAAGCTGAGGAAGAAGACATAAGCCCTGCATCTTAATAATTGCATGATGTAGACATTGATTAAACACACCTCTCGACTCGTGACTCACTGGGGCATCAGTCCAATGCAGAATATATTCAGTGAACACACTTTCAAGATTCAGGTTGCAAGAAACCTCAGAAAGTAGCAACAAAATGCTTCACATTGAACTAGTTGGCTAGGTTTTGCATCAGAGTTTGAAGCAATTGAATCTTAAAGTCTTCTATCAATATATGAAGGACTTTTTGAACAATAGATGCTGGCAGTGATGATTTTATGACCGGTAAAAAGGCATTTTATGCTAGACATTTTTGTATTATAACAACTATTTAAAGTGACATGACTTCACACTATATATTTATAATAAAAAAATAACAAGTCAATGTAATTTTCAGCAGTGAATATAATAGTCTGTTAGGCATTTCCCAAGGACAGCATCATATCAACACACAATGTTCCTTTTTAAATTTCCCCATCCGAAAGTAACTCTTTATTTTACTGGCTACGTTCCTAACATAAGTAAGTGCTAAAATAACCTTTAAAACTTCAGTATAAAGTGATATTACATTTACCATTTACTCTGTCTATACGTTACTTGTTTTGGAACTTTATTTTAATCCATGCAGTAATATAAGCAGAGTTACATTGCATTTTTCCTATGTACTTTTTAAAATCTTCTTTTACATTTTAGATGTGTTACCGGTAAGTTCTTGCATCTTGCAGGTACGAAACCAAAGGGCATTGCTATTTTTACCTGGGAAACCGCATGGGATCTTGTTATCAACACCCCCCCCCCCCCCCCAATGCTGTTTGCATTTAGGGGGGTTTAAAGATAAAAAGATTTAAAGGATAAGTGCACTGTAAAAACAAGTAAAAAAAAAAAAGGAGTTTGAGGGGTGTAGATTATGTGGTTAAAAGTTTGTTAGGGGGGAATGAATATGCCATTCAAGGGAAACTTTGGTTCCCTCCACTGTCACTGTTGATTGTAGTCAAGTGAGTATTAGCTGAATGTAGGAATACATTTTTTTAAAAAAATGCTGTACGTCAGTAAGGCATCTACACTGTAAATCTATGGATAACTGAGGTGATCCACAAAGGATGTACAGTAAGTGCACGGCCACACTGCAACACAAACGCAATCGCATGCGATTTCATGTGCAATTTTGTTGCATTTGCACATGCGTTTCATTAACTATTGAAAAACGCTTGCAGTTTAAATTGCGGAACGCAAATCGCAACGTGTTGCCGCGTTTTCAATGATATGAAAAAAACGCAAGCGCAAACACAAAAAAAACCGCAGCAGTGTGGCCTAGCCCTAATGCTGTGCAGTAATGTAGCATCCTTAAAGGGCATCTATATTGGGAAAATTAACTTTTTTTTTTTTTCATTCCATGTGTTCTATAATTCCCCACAACCCCCAGAGTGTCTTCACTTTTTTCAGATTCCCTCTCTGTCCTGAGATATACCAGTTAGAAGAATACGTGATTGCATTTCTCTACTCCTACTTGAACTGTCAATCAAATTCCTGTCAAGTGCAGCCTTATATCTACCATCAAAGCTACCTCTCTCCCCCTGCTAATGCTCTTATCTCTATGTTTATTACAGAGCAGGAAGGAGGGATCACGTCACAGGGATTTGATTGACAGTCCAAGTAGGAGTAGAGGAATGCAATCACGTATTCTTCTAACTGGTGTATCTCAGGACAGAGAGGAAATCTGAAAAAAGTGACACTCTGCCAGAGACAAATGTCTCACTCTGCCTAATGGTAGATGGGGCCCTGATAATTTTAAAGAAACGATGGTTACTACAACATACAAACAGTGTATATTGGCTTTGCATGTATATGTAGACTGCTTCATGGAGAACACCCATTATATTCTAGTAATGTTAATGTATGGATTTAACACATTGCAGTGTTTTTTTGGATATTAAAAAAATAGATGGATTTAACAAACTGAATACGACAGCAACCTGCTATGGAAACAACAGCAGACACACGCCGGTAATATTCTAAAACAGCCCTGGGAAAACGTTAGAAAGTGTGGTGGGCACTGGTTAGTGTCTCAGGGCTGAGGAATAGGGAGGTTAGAATGGTGGTAGTAGGGAGATAATAGGGATATGTATAGGGGCAGTGAGATGAGTGGGAGGTGTACAGCATAGGAAAGATTACAGCCAAAATAGAAGGTTTATGTTGAAGATTGTCCTTGCAATACACTGACACTACAACACCTTTTCCCCCAGCCCTACCATTCCATTCTCCATCCATCCCCCCTCTATTTTACTACTCTTTTTAATTCTACTCCATTTACCCTGTAACAAATTAAACCTTCAAGCTCTTTCCTTGCCCAGCATTTGTCTCCACCTACCTTGACCTCCACCTACCTTATCGTACTCAACCTTAAGTCACCATTCTCCATCCAACCTTTATTTTCATTTCCACTCTCTTTAAATGCAAAGCGGTAGACTCAGATGTCTTTCCATTGACCCTTACTGTACAGTAATGTGAAGCATCACAATTCACAAGTAACACAATGGAGGATATTTATAAAGTGGCAAATAAATTATTTTGAGCGAGTAGGCACAAAAAGCCTGGTGCCCTTAACCCCACCCCTAAACAGACCACACCCATAAATCACACCCCATTTCCTCTTTTTTTGGAAAAAATTAGACTTTAAAGGGGGTCGATTGGTGGGGGAGATTGACAGCCGCCCATTCACCCACAGGCACCACTGGGCGGGTGCCTCCTGTGCCTAATGGTAAATCCAGACCTGGCAATTAATAAAGCATTGAAAATTTTACTGGTTGACCATTTTAAAACTAGTTTGATGTCATCTATGTATAGGTTTTAATTATGTGATAATTGTACTTTAATGTTTACCATGGCAAAATATTCACAAATATTTGCTATATGATAACCAGAGCCCTTAACAAAATAGTAACCACAGACTGACATTGTTATAGAAAATACACAGCCAGTAAAAAAGGTCACAAGTATTACAAAATGTTCATAATTTAACTAAAATATTAAAAGGGCAAGTCCAGTCAAAAATAAAGTTTAGCTATAAATGTAGATCACCCCCCCCCCCCAAACCTAGCTTTCAAATTACTAATATTTTCCAAAGTTGCCCCAAGCAAAAACAGGAGCAGAGGGCTTCTGCTCTGAGAGCTGATGTACTTCCTGGTCACGGCTGTCAGGCGATTGGGCGCTAGGTCATGTTGTGCCTTTCCTGGACACAACCAGGAAGTTGAGCAGCTGTCAGAGCAGAGGAGAAGCGGCTAGGGACCGGGTCAGGTAAGAGACTTCAGGGGCATGTTTGGAACATATTAATAATGCGAAAGCTAGGTTTGGAGGGGTGATCTACTGCTAAACTTTATTTTTTACTGGACATGCTCTTTAACAATTACCATACAGTAAATCGGGTAATGCTACAGGTAACTAAATTCTTATGACCTGAAAACAAATATATGTGTCTAATATAAATACATGCAGTTTTTATGACTGTAGGAACCTACGGTATGTCATTGCAAAGAAACTTTTATCCAAAGATTGTGTAAATAGGAGCAAAAATCTTCATTCACAATAGGTGCAAAAAATCTGCCTGTGCTGTTAATTTACAGCAACCAATCAGATGATACCTTTTTGCTATTCTAATACAGTTAGAAAACATCTTATTGAGAAATAAAGAAGGAATTGTAAAACTTTCCTTTCATGGTTTTCAAGGCCCGTTTGAACTCCTTGTTTCTAAGACTGTATATGAGAGGGTTTAACAGTGGGGTTATAACAGAATAAAAGAGAGAAATCATTTTATCTTTGTCAGAAAAATAGGAGGCCCTGGGGCGGACATACATAAAGATGACTGTGCCATAAAATATCAGGACCACCGTTAAATGAGCAGCACAAGTGGAAAAAGCTTTCTGTCGACCATGTACTGAGGTAATCTTAAGAACAGCCTTAATAATGTAAGTGTAAGAGACAGAAGTAAATCCAAGAGAACTAAGTACCACAACCCAAGCAAATGAAAAGAATACCGTCTCACTGGTAGTAGTGTTGGAACAAGACAATTTTACAAGAGGTATATAATCACAGAAGAAATGATTAATGAGATTAGGTCCACAAAATTTTAACAGAGCAGTTGGAATTGTCAGTGTCCAGCCAGTAAGGAAGCCACTCATCCAGGAGCCAATGGCTAAATAAAGACAGATCTGATTGTTCATCATTGCCGCATAACGCAGAGGATAACATATTGCAAGATATCTATCGTAAGCCATGACCGTTAGCAAAAAAAATTCAGTTGGTCCCACAGAATGTACGAAGCAGAGCTGGGCAAGGCATCCAGCATGGGAAATAGCATTATCGTTTGTTATTAAGTAATGTATTGTTTTGGGAACAACAGCTGTTGAGCACCAAGTGTCCAAGACAGCAAAATTGCTGAGAAAAAAATACATGGGAATCTGAAGACGAGAGTCCAGTAATACCATTGAAATTATGAGAAGGTTGGACACCACTGTGAGTATGTAGATAACAAAAAATGTACAAAGGTAAATAGTCTGCATTTCTGGCCTACCTGGAAAGCCTTGAAGAATGAAGAAAGTAACATCTGTGAGATTGTCAGACATTGTGTCTTTTCCTGAAGCATCCATCTGGAATGACATCTGAAGTAGTTTTTCCCTAACGTGAGAAGTAGATATAATTATCTTTTTTATTTACTTTTATAAACCTGGCCATTGTTTTTGTAAAAAATGGGAGGATTTTGATGGACAAACACCCAACTCTTCATGTCAACCGTGCAATGAGTTGAATCCCATCAAAATACAAGACCAGGACCCACAAGGAGACATTATGGAGCCCACTCAAAACTTCCTACTTCTTTTTCCACTTTTTTAGCATGTGTCTTACTTCTGCTTTTTATGATTATTATTCCTATACCTTACTATCTAAATTTCATTTATTTATTCTCTTTTAATGGCATCTGACTGTGCTTATAGATAAATACATATACATTATTGGTATGATGATTACAAAGATGATGACATTTGGTTTGTAGTTTTATTGATATAGCTAAACACAGTGCAGTGGGACTTTTACCTGTCCTTACAATCCGCATTAGAAAGTATCTGCTTTGTAGACAATGGATAAAAACTTGGGCTTTGTCACAGTGTTTTTTCCCCAGCAACATAGATCTGATAGCAATGATATTTTGACTTTGTGTCAGCCTGCTTTGGGTAGACCTTTATTAAAAGGCCACATCTGCTCTTAATGAAACTGCATTGATGGACGTTGGGATTTTTTTTATCATCTCTTGGGTAATCACTTGGTTTGTACTAATTACACCTCATTAAATGTACATTGTAAATACAAATTTAGAAATTGGAAATGGATTTGTAGCCCATGTTTTCCCTTGGGAGGAGGAACATTTAAACTGTCACATAGATCAAAGCTATGAATGAAACTAATAGAAATTACCTTCATTTGAAAAGCTACTGTGGGGTCTATTTTTAAACTGTGGAATCGGTAATTACAGAGAGTGGAGGTTCCTAGTTGTAAAGTACTTTTCATTAGCAGTATTTTACATTCATCGCATTACGGTAGTAAAATACCATGCGGTTTATGACATACAGTATGGTACAGTAGATTGATAGATAGTCAGGGAGATTTGATAAAAGTTCTTATTTTTAAGAATGGAGCTAATTTTCCCCCCAACCAATCCGATGTTAACTTTTAAATGGTAAATAAGATCTGAGTGGTTGGGGCAAAATTATCACCATTTTTAACGATAAAAACTTTTATTGAATCTCACTCATAGTATTTTATTTAGTTAAATATTATTATTATTTTGAATTTATATATAGGGAAACCAAATTGTAGGTTGCCAAACTCCCGGGCAGTGATAATACGGCTAAGGGGAGCGTGGGACAGGAAGAGAGGTAAGTAGGTAAAAAGCAGTAGCCATTCCATCAAATGGAAGCTGCAAAAGGAAACAGCTTTTGAATTATCTGTAAAGGTTTTGATGGTTTTCAGTACATTTTAGTAAAAACCTTCTGCTTAAAGGGTAACTGTGGTCCAAAAATGACTTTAGGTAATTTAACAGGAATTGTATCTGTTGTATTCAATTAGATCAACTGGACTTGAAATGTAGTTCTTGAAGACGTTTCGCTAGTCATCCGACTGGCTTTCTCAATTCAGAATGACTTGTACAAGAATCTGTGGCAATTATGTACCCTGGAAAATCCCAATTAGCATATCACAGCCAGGTGTTAAGGGTGTGATTAGATAGTGGCTATAACACCTCTTAGCCACTATCTAATCACACCCTTAACACCTGGCTGTGATATGCTAATTGGGATTTTCCAGGGTACATAATTGCCACAGATTCTTGTACAAGTCATTCTGAATTGAGAAAGCCAGTCGGATGACTAGCGAACGCTTCAAGAACTACATTTCAAGTCCAGTTGATCTAATTGAATACAACAGATATACCATGACCTGGATGAATGAGAACCTTCACAAGCTTAACAGGAATTGCTTTCCTGAGGATTTTTGCAATTTACTTTCATTAATTATTTTACATACCGGTAGTTTTGAAAATATTTACATTTATATGTCTGATATGGCAGCAGCATCACCAGATCCCCTGCTTCCTGCTCTGAAACCATGTGACAGTCTCTCTTCCCCGTGTCTCCTCCTCCTCGTTGGCCCCCATGGCCCCTTCCCTTGCAGCCTCCTGTGGCGCCTTCCACTCGTGCTCTGTGACCCCGCCCACTCATGGGTCATGTGGTCCCTCTTACTGGCGGGCTCTGTGGCCCCTACCCCTTGTGGACCCCATGGGCCCTCACACTTGCAGGCCCCATGGCCCCTCCCACTCATGGGTCCGGTGGCCCCTCCCCTTGCAGACCCATTCTGGCTACTTTTTCTTGCAGCCTATGTGGCCCCTCCCACTCATGGGCCCCAATGACCCCTTCCTCTTGTGGGCTTTCCATTGGCCCTCCCCCACCTCCAACCAATACCCTCCCCCTTACAGAAAACTGTAAAAGTAGCCTTTTTAGCAGAGAAAGAATCAACAGTTTTAAACTTTGTCTGATTCTTTCTCTGCTGAAAAGGCTGCTTTTACAGTCTTCTGTAGGGGTAGGAGGGTATTGGTCTGAGGAGCAAGTGGGGGAGGGGCCACAAGACCCGTGAGTGGGCAGGGCCACAGAGTCTGTGAGTGGGAGGGGCCACAGGGGCTGCAAGGGAAGGGGACACAGGGCCCACGAGTGAGAAGGGCCAGTAATTGGGAGGCATTAAAAAAAGCAGTGCTGTGGGCTGTGCTGTTCTCCCCACCCCCTCCTACCCTTTAGTCATGCACTGAACATGTGCCAACCGAAGATTTGAGGAGGAAATAGTATTTCTGACCACAGATTCAGAACCTCACACCCCCTAACTTTCTGGTCAGTGATTTCTTCATATTTTGGGCTGTGCAGCACAGAGCGGAGGTTGCACAGAGAGGAGGTTGATGGCTCGTTTAAAATAAACTTGTTTGGAGAACACAGTTTCCCTTTAAAGCAGAACTGAAGGAAAAATATAATCAAATGATATACCCTATCATATTCCTTTCATTTATTCAGCAAATCATAGACAAATAGAACTGTAGATAAATGGTCCTTCGGAGGTCGTAGACAGTGGAACCCTATAATTAGGGGTTTGGATGCCTTTAAAACTGGATGTAAAAGATCTGGTATCTACTGTAAGTTTTGTTTAAACAAGAGCGACAAAAATATCCTAGTGATGGGTTCCCCAACTGTGCAGCAGAGCAAGAGGAGCTATCCTTTATTGGAAATTCTATTCAATAGGAATGTATACTTACAAATATATGTGCATGTGCTTTGTGTAATTTCATATCTACCCAAAGGCAACATTACGTTTCATTGAGCAATTCGCTGTTTCCATGGAAGTGAATATGAATTTTTTCTCACAATAGCAAATCACTAATTGTACATTACTTCTGTATAAAGGGGAACAACCGAGTAGAAAACACGGTGAAATTAGATTACTCAGTGTATGTAAGAAAAATAAACTATAGTATTGTGTATAGTAGAGAAACTGATATACTGAGAAACTGTATGCCCACAACCAAAAAAATTATTTCTTATACAGGTAGAGAACCCCCCAAACGGTAGAGAACCCCCCAAACCTAGAAATCCTAGTTATCACAAAGTCGTGAAGTGCTGCTAACAGAAGATATTCAGCCCGATTCCTGACGTCTCTGCTCAGGGTTTCCTCGATCTTCTTGGAAAAAACATCAGTCATAGCCAAGCTGTATGACATCATCGCCAAGGATTAGAGGGTATACCATGAAATTCCTTTACTATGCCTGTGCTCTATAAGCTTTGGCTGTGCTTAGTGAAGCTGGGGGGGATCCTGATCAGAGCTGCAAGGATCAGGCTTATCATTATCATTTTTAGGTTGGACATGCCCTTAAAGGCCATTCTATCATTAGCCTGCTATGACTTAAAACACTGTAGGAAGGGGGTTGGACAGAGATCTTCTGATTGCGCTCTCCAAGGTAAAGTCCACCCTACAAATTAAAAATTGTAAGCAGATCATTTGGGGTCATGGAGGATCCCCCCCCCTTTTTTTTGCCTTCCTATGGATCAAATGTTAGATAGCATTAAAGAGGAGGGTATAAAGGTTGGACTAGATCAGTGATGGAAATTCTTTTAGAAACCGAGTGCCCAAAATTGCAACCCAAAACGCACTTATTTATTTCATAGTGCCAACATGATAATTTAACCTGAATACTGAGGTTTACAGTAGTTTATACAGGCAGTTAGAACACCTCCATTCCCCTATATGCAGAGCAGATAGAGAAAACAGTACTCTATCTGCTCTGCAAAGTGATTTGAGGTTCCGCGCCTCCTTAGCATGCTGTGGCAGCCATGGGACAGAGAGCTCATGCACAGCAGTTTCTTAATTACTGCACTTCCCCCTTCCCTTCTAGAAGCCAAGAGAGGGAGAGAGACTGATGTTCATGTGACCTCTTAGAGCCTCTACAATTTCTCAATCTCTGGATTGAAGAGATGGGAGCAGACCAGACTGTGTGTCTCTGGCTTTCTGGTGATCTGTGTTGTGCTTAAGTACCCACAGAGAGGGCTCCGAATGCCACCTCTGGCACGCGTGGACATATGTCTTTATTCAATTTCAATTACTACTATGTATGTAAATCATCCCCCCAACCCCCATAACTGCAGTAGTTAGAAATCTGAGAAACTGCAGGTTAGAAATCTAACCAGAAATGCTGCCTTATAGAGATGAACAAAACTGGCGAGTTTCCTTCTGAAGTTCTGAAAATCCAATTTGAACCCAATTGAATTTTTCAATTTTGTGATCAGAATTTTATTTTTTCAAACACAAATTTTAATCAAATTTTTAATTTTCTTATATTGATTTTATTTTTTTCGATTAAAATTTCAGAGTTTAAATTTTTTTTTAAATTCTGTCGGATCAGTGGATTTTAGAAACCAGAACTTTCATATTAAAACTGGAACTCACTGCCTGATGTTCTGTTATCCCTTTTTCTGCTTCCTGAACTTTCCAGTTAACAGCTGTCATTCATGGATGTAACAGTGGACGCCAGAGCCAATGATTGAATGTTATCCCCCTAGCTGCCTCTTCTGAGCATGTTCAAGCTTGTAAAAAAAGGTTGAAGAGCTTGAAGAGGAGGCTGAAACTTTTTGAGTGGCAATGGGAAGGGGGAGAGAATAATTTTGCTGCATAACAGATTAACCCTACCTCTGTCAGCTTTCTGATATCTTTGTTTTAAATCATCTTCCAATCCCAGTTTGCACTGTCAGTGACAGAAGTCACAGAGGATAAGGGCAACTTACAGGGTTTTTCAATAAAAGTTCTTTTTGTTTAAAATGGTGCTAATTTTGCCCCAACCAATCAGATCTTATTTAACATTTGAAAGCTAAAATATGATTGGCTGGGGCAAAATTAGCACCATTTTAATGATAAGAACTTTTATTGAATAACCCTGTATGTCTAGTAATTGAACAGGAGGAGAATCTACTATATTAATTAAACAAATCGAATGTTGCCAGTTGTTGTATAAACTCTATTATCTATATTCAACCAGAGCCCCCAGCTGGGCTTGTGGGGTTAAAGTCAAGCTAACCAATTCACTGCTGGGGAGCACGACTTTAACCCCTTGTTTTGGGGGCTGCGCAAGTATCACTCAGGCAGCTGCCACAAACTATTCACAATTGGTTGTGCGGCTCTTTGGTGGTGAATATTTAATACCAGCTATTGTATAGTGTGTGCATATCTATAACAAATATTTCTATCATTCGGTGGTTTAAAGGGAAGGATTCATTCTTGGTACTGTATCTACCTAGGATATCACCTGCCCAGATGGGAGATACAATATAGTTGCAGATACCTGGGAATATAATGACACAGAAGTTTTATTTCTTATGGAGAATAAAGCTTAAAGGGGTTTCTTTGGGTAGCTGAGTTTTTCAATAAAAATTATTTTTTAAGCAAAAAAAAAAAATTTATATTGATGTCAGGGCATCGTTATTATGTTTTGGCGGTTTGGCAAAACTTTTTGGGTGACAAATGTCCATTTAAAACTGCCCTTTAATTGCAGACAATATTCTTACTAATACTTCCCAGTACTTTCCTGCTTATGACTGTTGGATTTAAGAAAGGGAATTTATCTCCACTTATGGCAGAAAAGGGGATGCATATGTTAAAGATTCTAGCAAGCTTACATGTGTTTGTTATCTCCTTAGTATATCCCATGTGTCTACTTAGACTGTTTTTTAGTATAGCATTGTACTGAAAGTTTAATAAAGACACATATCCATCTGATTTAACCTTTTTACCCTACCCATAATGTCTGTGTAACATTTACACAGTAACGTAGTATTGAAGGTTGTATAAAGACATCCATCCATCTAGTCCAACCTTTGTACCCTACCCATAATGTCTGTGTAACATTTACACAGTAACGTAGTATTGAAGGTTGTATAAAGACATCCATCCATCTAGTCCAACCTTTGTACCCTACCCATAATTTCTGTCTAACGGTTATATTGTAACATAGCATTGGAGGTTGTATAAAGTCATACATCCATCTAGTCCAAACTTTATACCCTACTCATAATGTCTATCCAACAGTTACATAGTAACACAGTATTGGATGTTGTATAAAGACATATGTCCATCTAGTCCAACCCTTTATACCCTACCCATATTGTCTGACTAACAGTTACATAGTAACATACTGTAGTATTGGGAGGTTGTATAAAGACATATGTCCATCTACTCCAACCTTTATACCCTACCGATAATGACTGTCTAACAGTTACATAGTAACAGAATTGGAGATTGTATAACGTCATATGCCCATCTACTCCAACCTTTATACCCTACCCATAATTTCTGTCTAACATTTACATAGTAACATAGTATTGGAGCTTGTATAAAAAGTCATATGTCCATGTAGTCCAACCTTTATTCCATACCCATAATGTCTAACAGTTGCATGGTAACATAGTATTGGAGGTTATATAAAGTCATACATCCATCTAGTCCAAACTTTATACCCTACCCATAATGTCGGTCTAACAGTTACATCGTAACGTAGTATTGGAGGTCGTATAAAGACATACGTCCATCTAGTTCAACCTTTATACCCTACCTATAATGTCTGCCTAACAGTTACATAGTCACAAAAGAGGGCTGTGGGAGCACTCCTGAGGCAAAATTACTTTATAACAAATAGTGGAAGTGCTACTGATCTGACCAAAACATTTCTTCAAACAAGAAAAGAGACGATCAATGCACATTCCTCGGCCCCATATATCATAATATCTATGCTTGGGAAGGTTGTCTCCCTGACCTTGCATTGGATTAGTATTGAAGGCTATCACTTCCCCCAGCCTACTGGCTTTTAACAAGGTGGGAAGAGGCCTCTCATCCAATGCTTAGTATTCAAGGCATAAGACCTCCAATTAAAGGGACGTGTTGGGGGTGCTACTACCACATGGAACCTTGGTCAGTCTTCCTGCAGAGAAGCTCTGCTGCAATATATACACAAAAGGGGGGCTGTGGGAGCACCCCTGTGGCAAAATTACTTTATAACAAATAGTGGAAGTGCTACTGATCTGACCAAAACATTAGAACAAACTAGAAAAGAGATGATCAATGCACATTCCTGGGCCCCATATATCATAATATCTATGCTAGTGCAAACAGTAAAAACATTGGGGGGTTTAGTTACAATTTTATGCATAAAAGTGAAAAGCCTTCCAACCACGTCAAGGTAACCCCAGTATGGAAGGTCCTAATAATTTACCTTGGGTCATTTATCTGGGATGACACTCCCTGCTTGGTTGCATTTTCTTGGGAAGGTTGTCTCCCTGACCTTGCATTGGATTAGTATTAAAGGCTAGCACTTCCCCCACCTACTGGCTTTTAACAATGAGGGAAGAGGCCTCTCATCCAATGCCTAGTATTCAAGGCATAAGACCTCCAATTAAAGGGACGTGTTGGGGGTGCTACTACCACATGGAAGCTCTGCTGCAATATATAGAGAAAAGGGGGCTGTGGGAGCACTCCTGTGGCAAAATTACTTTATAACAAATAGTGGAAGTGCTATTGATCTGACCAAAACATTAGAACAAACAAGAAAAGAGATGATCAATGCACATATTCCTGGGCCCCATATATCATAATATCTATGCTAGTGCAAACAGTAAAAACATGGTAACAGTTACATAGTAACATAGTATAAAGACATACGTCCTTCTAGTTCAACCTATAATGTCTGTCTAACAGTTACATAGTAACATAGTATTGGAGGGTGTATAAAGTCATGTCTGTCTAGTCCAAGGTTTATACCCTACCCATAATGTCTGTCTAACAGTTACATAGTAACATAGTATTGGAGGTTGTATAAAAAATCATAAGTCCATCTAGTCCAACCTTTATACCCTACCCATAATTTCTAATAGTTACATAGTAACATAGTATTGGAGGGTGTATGAAGACATACTTCCATCTAGTCCAACCTTTATACCCTACACATAATGTCTGACTAAGTTACATAGTAACATAGTATTGGAGGGTTTATAAAGACATAGCTTTGTCTAGTCCAACCTTTATACCCAACCCATAATGTCTGTCTAACAGTTACATAGTAACATAGTATTGGAGGTTGTATATTTCCTTCTAGTCCAGCCCTTTTACCTTACCTATAATCCCTGCCTAATAGTTTATTCAAAGGAAGGCCCAAAACAACCAAAAACAAACAGTCTAAAGGGCGGGTGTAACTGTCAACTGTCAGTCTCAGCGCAATAATTTCCCATCTACAGAGCCCCGAACACCATTCTTACCTAGTTTTCATAACTAACAATCCATTTTTTATTCCAATCTCATTACATAAGTTTTATTGTTAAAGTTTCCTTAAGAAATTGAAAAATGGCTAATTTGTCAGCATTCTGGAAGAGAGTTTATTGATATGGAAATGAAGCCTTTCTGTCTATTGTTCTACACTTCTGCCTTTTGGGAATAAAAAGAAAAGGAAAAAGGAAAAGAAATAAACAGAAAGTCAAAAATGATTTTGTTGTTTGGCAGATTTAACCGTAGAATTTTGCCAGGGCTGTAAAAGGCTTTTTGCCACGCTGACTTTGATTTTAGCAGCTCTGAAGATAGTTTTAAAAATTTCTGTGCATTGATTTGTACAATTTTACACAGCAATAACAAAGCTTTTTAATTATGATTTTCCAACTGGTGTTAATGAGAAGATTGGCTGGATAAGCCTTGAAGAATTATATTGCTCAACAAATCACTGTAGAGAAAGCAGAACAAAAAACCCAGATGTGCATTTTGTCATCTCAATTGCTCTCTCCATGACATTATGTTTATTAAGTAACAGCCATATACTCACTATAATGAAAGGCAGTGTGTTTAAATATAATGTTCCTTGATTCCTTGTTGATTTATTGCTGTAACAAAAACATTTGTAACATTTTTTTTGCTATTTTACTATTTTACAGCAGTACTTTAAAGAATATCTATACTGGATATGTATGCTATTTTAGATTGCCTATTACTATAATTCTTCTTTGTTAAATGGTATGTCCACCCCCAAAACACAATTTAAAATCTAGCCTAACTGCCCGCCAAAAGCTGAACCTCACAAGGTTTTTTAATGCTCAAATGTGCTTCTAAATCTACTAGGGCCCTGACCGGCAGCGACACCTGTGATTGGCTGAGATGCAATGAGACACACGAAAGCTAAGCAGAGGGCTGGTAAGTAGATTTAGAAGCACATTTGAGCAGCAAGAACCTCACAAGCTCAAAGGTATTTGGGGGGGGGGCAATCAGGCTATTTTTTGAAAGCTGGTTTAGGGGTGGACATACCCTTTAACCTGTCCCCTATTTCTTAGATGTCATCTGTCAATCAAGTGCCTGATTATCAAAACTCTTCTACTGTGTGTAGTTTTGTGGTAACTGGAATGGTGACAGTTGGTATGGGTGATTTGAGATGGCGGAGGGATACTGATCCTAAGCAAAACAAGTTCTGGTGGGCTAACTAACTCTATTTTACAAATGTCCAATTGCAATGTGCAATTTGGACTGACCTAAAAGGACCTAAAACTGGAGGGATGACTTTATACTGGCTGGTGAACTGTAGGGATGATTTGACACTAGTAGGTGAACTGGAGGGATGACCTAACAGTGGCTGCTGAACCCTCCAGTTCAGAAGACACTGTTAGGTTAGCCCTCTAGTTCACCAGCCAGTGTCACGTCAGCCCTCCAGTTCACCAGCCAGTATCAAGTCATCCCAAAGTCATATTCCAAAAAAAGTAATCTTGTATTTTTTTTAACTAGCATAAATGTAATAAACAGAATGTTAACATTTAAGTAAAAATGAAAAATAATTCTGGGTAATTGAACCTGCAAGAAAGAAATGAGTTCATGTAGAAACTTTATAATTTGCTAGGGACATAAGATGTGGTGATTTGAACCCAGGACTGTAAGTTTCTAAAACGTGTTTTGACTGGTGAGCCACCACTACATATTTAAAGAGTACAGGTATAGTACATTTAGAAGCTTTGGGCCATATTTCTAAAATTGGTAAAACGAACATTAATTTAGGTTCTTTTTAAGGATTGTTAAACCGATCTTGAATCTACAATAACGATCGTAAATCTACGTAAATGTATGTTTGTGGCTGTGCATTTACGCCCACCATGATAATTTACCGATAACGTGCGTTATCGGTAATGTGCGATACTGCGCGTTTATAAATATGGCCCTTTATGTTTTGTTAGAAATAAAAAAAATTATTTAAAATAAGCAGACTATTTTATATTGCCCAAGGAAGGCTGTATGCAATTCATGCTGACTGAAAAAAAATACTGGGGTCAGGGGGTGTAAACAACAAGTGCACATGCTTACAAGGCTATTTGTAGACTACATGGGCTGTGGCAACAACATGGATATCTTGTATGTATTTTATTTCTTGTATAACGCTACATATTCTGCTGCTCTTTACAATTATTTACACAATTCACATCAGGCCCTGCCCCGAAGAGCTTACAATCTAATCACTTTTATGTACACATACAACCTATCAGTATGTCTTTATGATTGTGGGGGAACTGGAGGAAACCCATGCAAGCACGGGTAGAACATACAAGCTGATTGCAGATGGGCCCAAGGGTGGAATCGAACTCAGGACCTCAGCGCTGCAAGGCATCAGTGCTAACCACTGAGCCACCGTGCTGTCCAAGGTATAGTATCTATTTCTTACATGTGTAACATCTACATGTTTAGTTAATACTGTTTCTTTAAGGCATAGAGGCAAGCTGGGAAAAAGGGGCAGTATCAGGAAGTAAGCTAGGGAATAGCATGGTATGAGAAAGTGTGATGTACCTGTTGCTCTGTTTGAATAAATCAAGTTCCCTCTACATTCCAAGTGTTTTCTTGCTCTTGAACAATATAACAAGGGAGACATAACAACTGGCGACGAGGATTAAAGACTTTAACCCTGTGAGTACCAGCATACTTACCATTGTGACTACCTGTACCAGTCCTCCACATACAGGACCCAGTTATACTCACTTGCCTGTCACTGTCCATCTACAGCAGACTGCACAGCTCTCATTCTACTTTCTGCACTGTTCAGTTTAACTCTATCACTGCTGCTTCAAAAGTAAAGTTAATATGGCTGAGCAACTCCACACCTTCCCCAACTTTGATTTGTCTGATACCAATAATCTTGCACAGAACTGGAAAAAATGGCTACTCCGTTTTGACAATTTCCTGGAGGCCATGGCCATCACAGAGGATAAAAGAAAGAAAGCTTTATTACTTCATTATGCTGGTTCTGCTGTTTATGACATTTACTGCACCTTACCTACAGACAGCACTACTGACTACTCAAAATGCTCTAAAGCACTAACTGAATATTTTAATCCTAAGCAAAACATCAGATATGAAAGATACAAGTTCAGAATTGCTAAACAACTACCCCAGGAGACCATGGACTCCTTTGTCACCCGTTTAAGACAATTAGCACAAAGCTGCAATTTTGCTGATGTTGATGATGAAATCACATCACAAATCATTGTATCCTGCACATCATCTAAGCTACGGCGCAAAGCTTTACAAGCAGATTGTTGCTTGCAGGATCTTCTACACATGGCACGGTCCCTGGAAATTTCTGAGACTCAAGCTGCTGCCATAGAGGAGGGCACTGATGCACAGGTGTGCAATCTTGTGCACACTAAACGCAAAACTACAGGCACTGACTGCTCAAAGATGTGCTACAGATGTGGCAAACATTTCCCTCATAATGGTGACTGTCCTGCTCTAGGACGTAAATGTACTAATTGTGGAAAACTGAATCATTTTGCAATTGTATGTAAATCTGCTCCTAAGTCATCCCTACGCACATCAGATACACTGAGCTCAGCACAAGTCAAATACATTCAGCCAAATTCTGGAGATGAGTCACCTACTGTTTGCAGTGACTATGTGTTTATTACATCCACTGCACAAACTGTACATTCCCCCATCATCACAATATCTCTCCTTAACACTGCAGTTGCTTTTACTATTGACACAGGAGCCTCTGTGAACATTATAGACATGTGTACATATTGCCAACTGAATACTAAACCTGCTTTGATACCTGTACAAACCAAAATTTTTCCTTATGGCTCTCAAACTCCTTTGCCGACAATAGGTAAATTTGATTCAGATATTTACTACAAAGATAAAACCTATACTACAACTTTCTTTGTACTACAAGGCTCTGGGGGTTGCCTTCTCAGCTATCACACAGCTTTAACTCTTGGACTCATCAATATAGTTCACACTGTAGCTAACCCAACAGTCTCTGATGTACAAGCACTAGTTGACAAGTACTCCAATCTTTTTGTGGGCCTTGGCAAACTAAAGAATTTTCAAATTCACCTTCACATTGATGAAGACATTCGTCCAATTTCACAGCCACACAGACGAATTCCTTTTCACTTGAGGAAGCAAATTGAAGACGAACTAAAGTCTTTAGAGGAACAAGACATCATTGAAACTGTTTCAGGCCCCACTCCATGGGTTTCTCCCATAGTGGCTGTACCTAAACCCAAAGATCCAAACAAAATAAGAATTTGTGTAGACATGCGTCTTCCAAACACTGCTATACAGAGAGAGAGACACCTCTCTCCAACTCTCAGTGATGTTATTCATCTCCTAAATGGAGCCACCGTGTTCTCTAAACTGGATCTCAATAAGGGTTATCACCAACTGGAACTTATTCCAGAATCCAGATACATAACTACATTTTCCACACATGTTGGTCTGCGAAGATACAAACGACTAATGTTTGGTGTTTGCTCGGCTGCTGAGATTTTTCAAGAAGCAATAAGAAACATTATTCAACATATTCCTAATGCACTCAATTACAGTGATGACATACTAGTTTTTGGAAAAACACAGAATGACCACAACTCTGCCCTACACGCAGTATTTGAGTGCTTATCATCCCAAGGACTTACACTCAACAAAGACAAATGTGAATTCAACAAATCTACCTTGGAATTCTATGGCCACATATTTTCTGCTGCTGGGATGCAACCTGATCCTAAAAAAGTACAGGCAATAAAATCAACTACAATCCCAAATGATGTTAATGAAGTTCGCTCTTTTCTTGGCATGGCCAGTTACTGCGCTAGGTACATCAAGGACTTCTCCACTATCAGTGCACCTTTGCGAGACCTCACCAAACAAGGATGTGCATTTCAATGGTCATCAGCATGCCAAAAATCATTTGAGACAATCAAAACAGAACTTAATTCTGCCACTATCATGGCTTATTTTGATCCTGCGCTAAGAACTGAACTAATTGTGGATGCCAGTCCAGTTGGACTCGGAGCTATTCTTGTCCAATATAAACCAGAAAACCCATACCCACAAGCTATTTCTTATGCAAGCAGAAGTCTGACAGTTACAGAAAAGAAATATTCTCAGCCAGAAAAAGAAAGTCTAGCAGTTGTCTGGGGATGTGAACACTTCCACTTATTTTTATATGGAGCACCATTTACAATTGTTACTGATCATTTGGCTCTTATTACCATATTTGGAAATCCAAGAGCAAAAATGCCTGCTCGAATCGAAAGGTGGGGTTTACGACTACAAGGATATAACTACAAAATAATTCATCGTCCAGGAAAATATAACAATCCTGCTGATTACATTTCACGACATCCCACTACTTCAGATGAGGCCACAAAGTCTATTGCAGAAGAATATATTAACTTTGTTGCTGCACACGCTGTGCCAAAAGCACTCACATTGGACATGTTTATAGAGGCAACCAAACGGGACAAAACTCTTCTTGCATTAATACACATAATTGAAACCAACAGGTGGCATGAAATCCAGAGAGCTACCTTTCCTGATCCTGAAGTAATCATCACTGAACTAAAGGCATTTGCAGCTGTCAAAGATGAACTTTCCCTTGCTAAGGACCATCTCATTCTAAAAGGAACCAAATTAGTAGTACCTCAGGCCCTTCGCCAAACTACTGTAAATATTGCCCATGAAGGACATTGTGGCATTGTTGGCACTAAGAAACTTCTCAGAGAAAAAGTTTGGTTTCCAAACTTGGATCAAATAGTTGAAAAAACTATACAGCACTGTTCCACTTGCCAAGTAGTAACAAATTCTTCCAAACCTGAACCACTCCATATGTCTTCCTTACCCTCAACAGTTTGGGATGAAATTGCTGTGGACATTTATGGTCCTCTACCCGATGGACAATACCTACTTGTTGTTGTAGATGAATATTCAAGATATCCTGATATTTCATTCATTACATCCACATCAGCTACCACTATACTACCTGCGTTGGACAGCATATTTTCAGCATATGGCATACCCCGAGTGGTAAAGACAGACAACGGGCCACCATTTAATGGACATCTGTTTCAACAATTTGCTGCATATCTTGGATTTAAACACAGAAAAATAACTCCTTGCTGGCCACAAGCTAATGGCATTGTAGAACGGTTCATGAGTACTCTAGGTAAGAGAGTTAAGGCTGCTTATCTGGAACAAATTCCACTAAAGCAGGCATTGTACAAATTTTTACGCAATTACCGAAACACTCCTCACTCAACCACTAATGTTCCTCCTGCAAAACTTGTCTTTAACAGGCCAATTCATACACTTCTTCCAGAAATCCCTAGTGCACACAATCCACCACCTAGTGACTCTTCTATTAGAGAAACAGATTCTCAATCCAAACAGAAAATGAAACAATATGCGGACCAAAGACGTCATGCTCAGTCCTCCCATGCATGTCTAAATGATAGGGTGGTTGTTTTACAAAAGAGACATAACAAAACAACCTCTGCATACAATCCCAAGCCTTACCATGTCATAGCCAGAAAAGGTAGCATGATTACGGCACAGCGAGATGGACATAGCATAACCCGGAATGCTTCATACTTTAAGGTTCTCCCCAGTCTGAATAACATACCACAGGCACAGACAGGAGTCAGAAAGTCTCCTCAAACATTAGGAGGGCCAGTTCAATCACCTGAATGCATCCATGTACCTGCTGATACTTCAGTATCACCAAGGAGTGGTGGTCAGTCTCCGATTCACGATGAACCATGTTCAAGGAGACGATACCCCTGCCGACCACGAAAACCCCCACCAAGGCTTATTGAGGAAATATAAGCTCTTTCATAATATAAACTGATCTGTATTTTAATATGCCAGTGTTTCATTTATTTTTTCATTACTATTTGTATGTTTTGTGTTTAACCTTTAAAAAAAAAAAAAAAAAGGGATGATGTAACATCTACATGTTTAGTTAATACTGTTTCTTTAAGGCATAGAGTGCTAATTGAGGTTTCTTGACGTAGAGAGAGGGGAATAGAATTCCAGAGGATGGGAGCTACAAGAGAGAAAGATTTAAGGCAAGAAGAAGCAGTACGAGTGGGGGTCTGTACAGGAGCTGGTTCTGTGATGAGCGGAGGGTACGGGCAGGAACATATGGGGAGGAGCAGCAGAGAGAAGGGATTTAAATATCCTCACTGAACCCACACTAGGAATCTGGGCCACTAGAGCAATAAATGATCCTACAGCGCCAGGAGAAAATTCCACCACACACGAAATGTAGTAAAATCTAAGCTCAACTTCATGATAAGGATGAGAAAAAAGGATATAAACAGGATATAATAAATAGGATATAATCTAGACTGAATGACTAGAGAAAAGATAACAAAACATCCATTGACACAAAATGGGGGAGGCAAATGACCTTCAACATGCTGGGAAACTTATGCTACCAAAAATGGTCATGGAAAACAAAATGTATGTCAATATAGGAAATCTTAACAGTTACTAGGGAAAAATATTTGAAATATATTTATTTGTGTACCCAGACTTGATCTTGTTGTAAAATCTAAGGACAGACACCCACAAATTGGTATTTCTGAAGTGATCAATCCCCGCTGATGATTTGATCAGATTGTCCTTGAAATGGAAATTAAAAGATGATGGATCATTTTCACCATTTTCAGTTACCAGTCATTTCCAAATGATTGGATGTGCTGGTAAATCTTAATCACTTCAATATATTTCAGTGCACCAAACCAACCAGCAGAATCTCAGTGCATTCTTTTTGTTCTCCAAAATGACAAGCATTATATTGATAATACAATCAACCCATGGTGAAATTACAGAGGAATATGCCTGAATGCCAGCACTAAGACAGGAAAACCAACATTTCACACTTCAATTTCCACCAAGAGATTGATACACTGATATTGACGTGGCAGCCTATTGAATCAGCCCCAGTTCCACAATAATTTATTATTATGTCAATTCTTCCATATCAACTAATATTGCTAAGAAATGACTGGACGTACAATAAGCCATCATCAATTGCTGAGTTCAGGCCAGAATATTGACCCACAATCAGGGGTGCCCCTACCATGAAGCAAGCTGAATCCTTTGCTCAGGGCACGCCCCTGTGGTCAACTTAAGCTAGGTACACACAGTACAGATTTCTGAAAGATGACAGACAGGATCTGCAAGATCCTGTCTGCCATCTTTCAAAGATCTGCATACACACAGTCCCGAGTGTTCTCCCTATGAACCTCATAAGGAGAACGCTCGGGACTGTGTGTTTCCATTGGCTGCGCTAGACTCCTCTATAGGGCCGTTTGGCAGCCGCGAGCTCGTTTGGGAAACGAGCGTTCGGCCGACACGATCGTTTCCCAAACGAGCGCACGGCCGCCAAACGATCGGGTATCGGGGCTTTATCGTTACTGTGTGTACCCAGCTTTAGAAGGCGGCAATTAAAAAATCCTGCTCCCTACAATACCGCATTTCAGCACCAGTCCACCAATCAGTGTTGAGTCAGTGTTGAGTGATAGGCGGCATTTAAAAGTTGTTTCAGGTGTCAAAAACCCTAGGAACACCCATGCCCAGAGTATAACCATATGTACAAGCCATAAGCATAATTCCTAAAGAGATTTGAGCCCTTATTCCTTCTGGTCCCTTATTAACTGCATTAGCAGCTCTCCAACTGGCTTAATTATTAGTGCAACTACAGACTGAAAGTAATTAAACTCTAAAAGAGACATTCTTGCCCAGAATGAGTTACCGCCTTATGCAGAACATTCGGAGCACATGCGATTCGGAATAATAAATAAATGGGGATAACTTGCACTCTGAAAATCAGATTGCAACGCGGCACACTTACGCTAAATATTTCTAAATGAAGAGAATTTTTTTTTAACATCAACTAAGAGATACAACCTGATAAACAACCCAACGTGCTTAAAATGTTTCTTTAGAAAAATGTTCTTTGACAAGAACATAATTAATTCACAGGATCAACAGACTATATTTTAAAGTAATTATTTGGCAATGCCAGATTTATTTGATAAGCTATGTCAGTCATACATCCATATTAAATGCTTAAGTTGACATTATTCTCTAGATCTGTCCACCTTTTAAATATATCCTCTATTAAAGATGTGATACACCCCCACATTTCTATTCTTAAACTATAATCTGTGGATATTGGATATTGTTATCACATCTAATTACATGAAGTACATCGGCATTTTACAAGGTAATTAGGATTTTTTTTTAAGGAGATATAAAGTTAGAAAATAATATTTCATATAACATGTTTCTCTGTTTTAGTTTGTGTTTGGTTACTCTAGGGGAAAAAATCCTTTAGCATCAACACAAATGGTGTTCAACTTGTTTCCTTCCAGCCAAAGAGGGTTAGAATTTATAGGAAAAATAGCTATATGGTAAGGGCTTGAATATCCAAAATTTACTGTATGCTTGTGGCACTCTGGAGTTGCCTAGTATGCCTTCAGCACAGATACTCAAGAAAACCAGACTGTCATAGGCAGACAAGGCACTACTAACTGGGAAGCGGGATAACTGGGCAAAAAGAGGAACAGGAGGCGTAACCGGAGTCGGCGTCAGGGACGGAGCTAGTAGGTAAATAAGTCAGCAAAGCATAGTACAGAAGGATAAAGTGTAAGTGTAGTCAAAAGGTCAGGCATGGGTCAAGACAGATGGCAGACAATTGAAAACAGACAATTGAAAACAGGAGATGGACAGGGATAAAGAACCACCACACTGAATCCGAACTACCCAAAAGAACCAGGAGATGAAGCCAGAACGGCCCAGAAGAAGAAGGGTAAGCTGGACCTGACATTGTTGGTTTCCTCCAAATGTGAGGCTCCAGTTTCTTGCAGTACAAAAAGTATCATAAAGGTAAGGCTAAAGTTTATTATATTAATGGCTGTTATGGTCCTAAAGTATTTAAATATTAGTCTATAATAATCAAAACCATAAAAATACAAAGAATAAAATCTCCAATAACAAAAGTTTATTCTCATATTCGTTTTATGAACATAGAAACTGCTTAATATACAAGAATAGGTCAGAGCTAGACCCAGAACAGCTAGACCCAGGCTAATGATTCCTAAAACATGTAATTGTGGATTTCTTTACAATTAAAACAATGGGGAAATCAATGGATCTATTTTTATGGATTTTTGTTAGGTCAAATAAAATGTCATCAGGGATAATCATAAGTTACTTTCAAAATATTGACCATTTAAATGTATTCCAACTGCGAACTGGCAGTTTTAATGCAGGATGTAACATCTAAAATCTGCTGGAACTAAAGAAGACATGCAGTATTGATTATATCCTGTCTAGGACATCGACATTAATCTATAATATTTGTATAATGAGAATGGGGAAAATGCATCTTCATTAATGACATTTATTTCAGACTATTATTAAAACTTACAGTTGCAACTTGCTTAAGATTTTAAACACATCAGGGAGATGTAATAAAAGTTCTTATCGTTAAAAATGGTGCTAATTTTGCCCCAACCAATCAGATGTTAGCTTTCAAATGTTAAATAAGATCTGATTGGTTGGGGCAAATTTAGCACCATTTTAAACGATAAGAACTTTTATTGAATAAGCCTGTTTGCATTTAAAGATCTTTGGTATATTGTAAAGGGAATTAAATTATGAAAAGATTTTTACATGCCCATCTTCGGATAATATTTAAACAATAAAGTTGAGGAAGTATTAAAGGGTATGTCCAAAAAAAATTGTTAAAACCTATAATTCACTAGGTTTAATTCATTCAAATCGACAGCCTTCTGCTGGTATTCCGTGCCTTTTCTGTGCATGGAAGCAGCAGAAGTGGCCAGACCAGCAACAGCATCACTAATAAGCTGAGACATTGCGAGTATATTGTGTGGGAAAAGGATTGTGGGATGTATGACATAGTTTGTTGAAGAGTGTATAACAGTTTGGAAAGCACAAACAGGGTAATTCAATAAAAGTTCTTATTGTTAAAAATGGTGGTAATTTTGCCCCAACCAATCAAATGTTAGCTTTCAAATGTTAAATATTATCTTTCTCCCTGAAAGAGTTTAAGCAGGCACACTCTGCCACATAAATTTAGAGGAAAAAATTTCCATGCATTAGTTTTATTACTTGTCAAAGTCTACTGTAGTAGTGGAAATATCAGTGATTGTGAGGGCCTGTTTATCTAATGGGTACAGGAACGATTTATGCCAATTAATTTTGAGCCCTGAGTATTCCCCATATTGGGAAATCAGGGAATATGCATAGGGCGTAGAGCCCTATTGTTTCATCATATACTCCCAGGGAGAAACCTTTAATTTCATGATTAAATGAGCAAGATTTCAATTGCTATAGCAAAGAGGTATGGGGATAATGGGCATCCCTTCCTCATACCCCTGTAAAGGGGGAAGATACAGTATCAGTAAATGTACTATTTATGAAAATTTGGAGCATGATACAAAATATGGAATTATAATTTCAAAATTCTATTTTTTTAATGGTGGTGCATTTACCAGGCATAAAACCGGTTTAGTCAGGTTGTATAAGAGACTAACTGACTTTAGGCATGTAGCTAGGATTTTATAGTCAGTATTTAAGAAGGAATCATTTGGTACGGCCAGCAGTCCTAAGGATCTTGACTGGTTTTAGAAGCTCCACTACAGAATAAGTAGGACAAGTAACCAGTGGAAAGCACTTGGTCATATACCTGTTGAAGGATTGGTACTAATTTGTCTTGATATAATTTATATATTTCAGTGGGTAGTCGATCTACCCACATTTTCTGTCAATTTGTTAAGGAGGGGCAGGAAAAGTCATTGAGTTAGGTAACAATATCTTCCCGTTAGGTAACGATATCTCCAGCTTGCCGGGACACTTGAAGCACCTCACCAGTTTCTCTTGGACTTAGAGTTCGAAGTATCCAGCATGAGTGAGGGACAGCGCCAAGAGTGAATACACAGAGAATTATTCAGCCAGGCGAGGTACAGAAGGGAAAAGAGAAAGTGTAGTCAAGGTCAGGCACAGGTCCAGACAGGATTGTAAATGTAAGGCAAGCAGGAAACAGTAAATAGTAATGCAGGACAAAATCACACCACGAGTAAGTGTAACACCACAGGTTATAACAAGCAACAAACAACTGAAGACCAGGAACTAATAAAGGAACCAGGGACCAATCACAGCCAGCAAACTGGCAGAGCAGGAACCAGATAGACAGATAGATTTTGAATTTGCAGGCGAACTTAGAGTAACCAACAGAACAGCAGTATTTCTGAGGATAACCGAATCACGGGAAAACCCGAACGCTGGAAATAGCCAAATCACCATGAGCCAATCACCAGAGAAACCCGAAGATTCAAAGACTCCTGAAGAGAGGACGATGAAGATGGACTGTCGTGTGATCAAGGTATGGCGGTTCCTGAAATAAATTAATCAATATTATTGAATAAGAATGCGGTCATTTATTAAGGATTGATATTGTTGAAAAATAATAATAATGAGACCATCGTTGATTTACAATCAGTATTGATAGTTTTAACAGCCTTTATCACTGCAAGTATTGTACATTAACGGTCCCTAACTTACAGGTAACAATGCGTTTTAAATGGGAAAATTTCATTCTATAATGTATAATTTTGTAGAAAATAACGGAATGTAGTTTTTGTCCTGTAAACTGAAAAATGTCTTCAACATTCCCCCGTACCTTCCTTTAGTTTTACTTTGTATATTTACCAAGCCTAAGTCTTTTAATGATAAAGGATCATTGGCCAGGCTCAGATAATTAAATATTGATATTTTAAGGATAGTACAAGATTTAAAGGATCTTTCCATCACCTGGTAGATTAATAACCTGTATAAAAGCAAAAGGTCATGATTATAAGGTGACATTAACTCTTTAGTAAACTCTTATAGACATAGAAGAGGAATAATCGTTTTGTAGATAAACAATGAATACTCTACCGTCCCTTCTTTAATCATACAATAGCCTAAAACACCCCTAAACTGAATCTTGGACCTCGAAAATCATTTGACATAATATGGAGCATAAAATAGATTATCGTGCAAAGCAGTTCATATACAAATATATATACAGAGAACCATGGAGATCCCTCCATGACTGCCCTTTTGATTTGCTTTAAATCCTTTCATATATGGTAGCTCCCCCCCTGCACACCCCAACTGCCACATTAGCTCTTTAAAAAATTAATCATACTTACAGCCCTTATAAGGATGCTATTATATATTAAAAGATTGTTTAGGGTAGACATTCCCTTTAATTCCATTTAAAGGACATGTCCACCTTTACAACAAAAAACTGGTTACTTGTCAATTATCTGCCCGCAACCCCAACTGTTATTTTTCCCATTTTATTACATGTATTTGTAACCAGATATTTAATATTAGTTATATTCCTTACTGGCAAACGTGTCTTCCTTCTCCCTCTGCTCCAAGAGCTTTTTTAAAACTTGATCATGTACAGAGGAGACAGCAGGTGAAACAGCCATCAATCATTGGTTTTGATTAGGGATGGACTAGAACTCAAACTCCAGCCCGGGTCCGAGCTGAACTCTCTGAGTTTGGACAAACTAGTTCGTTTTTCGGACTCACGGCTGTATTGAATTATTCGCTAACCCTAGAATGTACCATCCGTTTTCACTAGCCCCCCAATGTACTGTTCGTTAACCCAGGAAGGATCGTTCGTTCGTTCAATAATCCTCAAATGTACCATTCGCTAACCCTAGGAAGGATTGTTCGTTCGTTTTCGCAAACCCTCGAATGTACCTTCGCTAACCCAGGAAGGATCGTTCGTTCATTCGAAAGTATCATCGAATGTAGTCTGCACAAGACAATTGTCCGCCTGTCTTCAGGGAAAGTTTTGGTGATTTCCCAGGTGCCACAGCCATTAACAGTAAGTTACCATTGTTAGTTTAGCTGTAAATTACTCTGACTTTTCAAACTGTCACTCTCCCATTGACTTGAATGGGTCCAAATTCGAACTTTTGAACTTTCTCTGAAGTTTGAAAGTTTGAAAACAGACCGAACTTTATATAATTCGGCCACGTCAGTTGTCACAGCCTTGATTGACTGCATGGAGGGAGGGGCCAGGTTACTCTGCCAGAATGTGGACAATAATTATCCTTAAATATCTGGTTGGTAATACAGGTAATTAAGGGCAAAATATATCAGTTGGTCTTGGGGGCAGATAAGTTAGTTTTACAGGTGACGTATGCTTTGTATTGCTAAGTATTGAAAGCTATCTGAGCCTCTGCTTTAAGTTTGACCAAACCATTTCTTTGTTCTAGCATCTGTGCAAAGATTTTTTAGTACATTGCATGTAAAATATATTGATTAGGAATAAATTAGATTTATTGCTGATAGTGCACCTGGAACCAGTGTTACTATACATTGTCTCTATCTACATCAAAAAATAATAACATCTAATTAAGAAATGATGCTTCTATTTTGCAGATGCAAAATCCATTTAATATAATCTTTTGTGATTAATACAAATATTTATCATCCACGACACAGATTGCATTTCTACTCAAAAGAGAAATAAAGGGTAAAAACAGTTTTTCCCCCACTTTCTATATTGTCGATGTTCATCTGAATCTAATGGCTAATCAGTTCCCCATGGTTTCCATTAACATTTTGTAGGACCACCTGACATCACTGACGTTCCTTATTAATTACCTAGAGGGTTAATATGCACATCCAGCTTCACTTCTTTTACAGTAACAATTTTTGCCAGCAGTGATTTGATGGGGACGGCAAAGAAACTGAAACTAACAGAAGTGAGACTGGATACATGAATTAATCCTTTTGGGCAATGGATTTATAACACGCATAGATTATAAAGAACCTGATTTAGAACTGTTTTTCTTTTTTAACCTTTCCTTTTCTGTGGCTTGTAATATTTTCCGGTGCAGGAAAAAAAAAAACTTAAATGTTATGGAGAAAAGGCTGCACCAACTAACAGACCATTTTTATTAGAATATTTAGTGACATTTTATATTTTGGGGTATAATGTATCTTGTACTTTAAATTACATTACTGGGTGTGACCTTGTATTATATTCTACTAGCAACCCCCCCGAGCACCTCACAACCCCCGCACACTTGCACCCACCATCCCCCCACCCCCCAGACCTCCTCCAATCCCTGAATGATGTGACACTCGTGCAAATGCATCCAACGTCCGTGCATATTGTCAGCCTTCGGTTAGTGTATAAGATAAACAGTAGCCAGTGGCGTAACTACTGCACCCGCCACCCCCGCAGGGGGGCCTGAACGGTAGTAGGGCCCGCCACAAGCCCAAATCCCTGTAGTATTCACCCTCTTTAAAGAGCTGGCCACACGTATAAAGAAAATGGAACTGAACCGGAATTTCGGGTCCGGTTTTAAAGAGCTGATCGTGCGTATGTTTTCTTCATACTTCAGCTCTTTAAAAAGGGTGAATACTGCAGGGACCTGCGTGGGGGAGGAAGGAGTCAGGGGCCCGGCCCCCAAACTTGCGGGGGGGCCCGGGCCCCTTCAGGTACGCCCCTGACAGTAGCAAAGACAATATCCCACAGAACACCCCATTAACCAATTAATTATTTTTGATCAAGTGACCATAATCAACCAGTAAGGGCACGGCCACACTGCAACGCAAACGCAATCGCATGCGATTTCATGTGCGATTTCTTCAATAAGTATAGGAAAACGCATGCGATTGCGATTAAAAATGCAGAACGCAAAACGCAATCGCAATCTCACCGAAAAATGTGTGTTTTTTTGCGTTGCCGCGTTTTCAATGATTTCTTTAAAAACGCAAGTGCAAGCGCAAAAAAAATGCAGCAGTGTGGCCTAGCCCTAAGTAGAGAAAAATTTAGCGACGCCGCTGGAAATTTGCACTTTGAAATACTATTAATAATATAATAGCTTTATTTACATTGTTTGGCATTAATGTAATGATATTGGCTTTAAACTACAATAAACCTCAATAGTATATAGTAATAGTTAGACTCCGAATTTTATGTTTGTAATAATCATTTTTGAAATTTAATAAATTTCCAAGGAAAAAAAAAGCCTTTCACCGACCTCCACTATAGTAGTAATAAGAGCAAAGTCACTTATAATCTACAAGTACTGCAGATATATTGCTGAGTGGCCGTGGACATAATAATACATAGTAATAGTGGCTTTAAAATGACTTAGGTTGACTTTTACAAGATTAACCATGTCACCACGGCCTAAAAGTACCTGCAGAAAAAAGACCCAGACATAATAAATCAAGTGAACAGGTCAAATGTAGCAGACTCACATGAACACTCCAGAATTACAGTAATCAATCACTATTCCCAAGTATAACAAAACAAACAAGGGAAATTCTGTAGTCACCATTTTATTGTCAGGAAACTCCTATGTGTGTAATATCTACAGCAGGCATGAATTTTCTTGTAAAATATATTATTATAAACTGTGATAAGCTATGTCATCAGTTATAACCAATGCTTAACTGGGTTATCTAGCTCACATGACTCATATGGCTCAATAAAACGTGTTCATTACATGCAATATTGCATTTCCTACATCCCCAAGGCAAAATGTAGGGGCAGATAAGGCCTTTAATTTATGTCTAAGGACCATTGGACCATTTATTGTTGGGGCCAGTACAGTGTTAATCATATAAATGATAGGAGACTGCAGGATGATACATTTAAAGTTGAATGGATCCCTTTCAGATTACTTTAATTAAATTTTTTAAGGGTACTGTATGTCCCTAACCCTCCATACCCCAAGGTACTTACTCACCACTAGGACATACCTGAGGCCAGATCTTTACCCCTTCTTCAAAGTTCCTAAAAGGGTTGCAGCAGTTAAATATACATATATTGACCACTACAACTCACTCTCCAATCACAAGGATACCCCAATGCTGTTTGCACTGCTTGCCACCCAAAATAATATCCAAGTCCAACAAAATGCACAGGATGTACTAAAGGTTGAAAAGGTGAATATGATTTAATCACCCATTGATCTACCTTAATCAATGTTTTTGAGCAGAAAAGGTAGAGCTCATAAATACGAATTCTTTCCCCCCCACACACCACACCTTTTTATCCTTTGGAGCTTCTAGTGCATTAGGGTTTCAGCCATCTGTCATGGCCGTAAATGTTGTTGTTGCAGCCAATGGCTGACTGCTGCTCTTCTAAATGCCTTTTCTGAGTATGTGTGAGCTCTTAAGAAGTTCATAGAGGTTTAAGACAAAGTTGAAACCTGGGATCTGAACACCACAAAGGAGATTTGGCTTCAGACACACCCTGCCAGTGGGTGAGTACAGTATTGCAGTCTTGAGATTTGGAGATGGGGTTACAATTTAAAGGGCAACTGTGGTCTCCATGCACATGTCCTTTATTGAAAAGAGCTTTCTCATATCTTATAAACAAGTCTAGATTGATAAGCCCCAAGCGGAAGCTAGTTACAGACCTGTTACCATTACCTGTCCATTCCTTTACCTATGGACACCTTAGGGTGAAAAACAATATTTTCAGGCTTGTGAATAGCTTTAAAATTGATTTAGAAGTTATGGGGCAGGGCTTATGATGCAGCTGGTGATACTCTGCCCCAGCAGTGGGCAGACCCCAAGTGCTGGTGATGTCACAGCTAACAGTGCAAGAAGGAAAAAACACCCTTTATACTTCTATAACTTTGGATAAACTGCAGCTAGAAGCATGATTTTGTAATCATTTTAAAAGTAGGTATTTTAATAAAGTGTTCTTTTAATAATGACCACTTGTATATAGATCACAGTTCCTCTTTAAAAGAAAATCCCCAATCCTGGTTGATATTAGACTAAAGTTTACAATTCATTAATAATAATTAAAATACATTAAAGGGCATGTCACCCCTTTTTACAAATATTTTCTTTGCCACTTTACAGGGACATAGCAGGGCAGCCATTTTGTGCAGGGATGTAAGGTAAAGATTTTTCTGCACTACACAGTGGGGCCAGTAGTGGGTTAAAATATAGTTTTGGGAGTGGACATGCCCTTTAACATACACATAAAAAAGGCATTAAATTCTTTAAAATAACCACCAAAAGCACAGCTTCAGGCCATAGGGGTAAAGGGTGGATAACATAACCATAATTCACTTTTGTCCTTGGGTTTTGGAATGCTGCAGATCGTGGTGATCAGCCCATTTATTAAATCACAGAGTCACTGTATGTTTACCATGAATGCCTGTGAGAGAATAACAAAAGGACATTGAAATGACAGTACAATTAGTTTCTGTTGTAAATTATTCCTCACCATAAGGACACCATTGAGGACTCTCTGTAAAGATGTTTTTGCGTTACACTAATTTTGTCATTTTTAATATGACAATACATTTCGGAGACATTTTAAATGAGATTACAAAATGTAATGATTCCTTACTGGGCAAGATTGGAAAACACACATTTATTTTTTCTTACTCAACACTTTGAATAAGCGGAGTCCAGCTGAGCATATCTGTCCCGGCACCGCAGGGGATCAACTGTCTCTCAAATTATTAAAATTCCTAATTACACCATAACCCATGAACTACTAGAAGCAGTCATTTATATGAGCGAGGCTGTCAATTCTAACTTTTCAATTAATGCCGGATCGGAATAAATGCATTATACGTACTGTATAAAATGCTACAAAAACTCTGAATATTAGTGCTAACAAATATTAACATAATAAAGTCTAAGCCTTATCTCTATCTTACAGAATGAAACCCCAAGTTTATGAAGAAGTAAAAAAACGGGCAAATTGTTTAATTATGTGTTTTTTTTTCTTATTACAGTCTTTTGGATAAATAGCTTGAATGTTGTACAATAAGACAAAAATAACAATTATACAGTTAAATAGTATTTAAAAATTGTTCAGTTGGTTGTGCTACCCAGTAAAAAGACAGTTTCAAAGGGAGCACTGATTTGTGGGAGAATTGTTATTCAAAATTAAATTTTAGGGGTATACATCTTTACTAGAGATGGTCAATACGCGGAAGCTATATAAATAAATATATACATACATACATAGTGTATTTTTTTACATAGAAAAACCCTGAAAATCCAAAAGCGGAATGTACTTTCGAGGGTTCGGAACGCATTTTTGAGGGTTACCGAATGTACAAAGTTATTTTCATTAACCCTCTAAAATAACCTTGTATGTTCGATAACTCTCGAAAATGCAATCGGAAACTTCTTTCAAGTGTCCGAGTATATATTTAAAGGTTATTGAACAAGATTATTTTCGAGGGTTACCGAAAATAACTTTGTACGTTCGGTGCCCTTTCTCAAGCCTTAAGAAGGGGCCTCCATTATTTATACTTGAAAGTAAATATTGGACCTTGTGGCAGTGGAGTCTGGAATTGGGGACCATCAGTAACAGTGAGTGGTAATTTGGATTCACTATCTTTGATATATTTTATTTCTTTTGACACACCTCTAGTTTTGGTAACGAAATTTTGCATTTGCAGCGTGGAATCTTTGTTTCAATGATCTAGATTCTGTGTCAAAACATACCTCTTTTTCCATGAACCCTGCAGGATCGGCCATTCCTATGTGGCCAGGCAAACAGTCTAGGACACCTACTCTAGCCACAACTCCAATGACCATTAAAGCAGAGTATGGTGCAAGCTAAATCCACTCTTTCTACAATCAAAGAGGAAGAGGCATGGCAGCACAAGGAAAAAGGACCACAATGCATTGCTGCAACAATGTACATAATACAACATATTACATTTACGTAGAAAAATAACCCCACAGAATTCAAGCAAATCTGTCTCAAGTGCTGCGTATAAGCTTTATTTCTGGAACACAATATTCAAACTAAGAATCTAAACATTCTGCAATATTTTGCTCTTTGCACCTCAGTTTCCATAAAATTTCTCACCTTGTCAGAATGATTAGAGGATTTTCAAAGAGATGTTGAAGAGTAAGTTCTTCTACACCATTAAAATCTACAGGGGAATATCTGTCATACAGCATATGTGTTTCATTGACGTTTCAGATCGAAACAGAACAGCTGAAACACATTCCACTGACTTACAGAATTAAAGGCATAAACATTCATAGAAAATTCTCATTTATAAAGGTAAAACCATCCAGGTTTTTTTATATATATATATATATTTAGCACTTACTCATTCAAAGCAAACCGTAATTGAAGAAGAAATCACGTCTAATACTGTAAGGTTATTGTTAGGATTTGTCTACATGTTTCTGGTTTCCAAGCGATATCCCTATCTGGGCTCCATCGCTCCTTTTAATTTGCTCCTTCCATTTGGTTTCGGCTGCCTTCCCCGGCGTTTGAGGCTCTTCATGGACACGCCCACCTGAGTCTTCCTATCTTCTTCGTAGGCATGTTCCCTCCAAACTATCCTCTTAACCAGTTAGGCTTGAATCTTCCTTATCTTCCTTGCTCTCTTCTCATTAGCTATTCTTCCCTTTATACCCTTTTTCGGCCCTCTGCCGCTGACCCTCTCCTTTCTCCGCACTCTCCTCATTACTTTGCTTTGCCCATTACTTTCCAGATATCTGGTCCTAGGGATGACTCTCAGATTTTGTTGCCCTCTCTTCCCTCAGCTATTCTTGGATCTTTTGCTCCTATAACCCATTCAGTAGTCTCTCGGCTGCTTCTATCATGTCCGCTCATGACCTGTCCTCTTGATCCCATGCCCTCTGGATTATTAAAACACTGTAATCATGTGCTTACCCCATACTCACCCACATATTCAACGCCTCCCTTACATCTGGAATTTTCCCTTCTGTCTTTAAGCATGCCCATGTTAAGCCCATACTAAAAAAGCCCTTGCTGGACCCCTCCTGTTTATCCAAATACTGCCCAGTCTCTTTCTTACCGATAGCCTCTAAACTCCTAGAACGTTTAGTCTTCTCCCGTATCGCTAACTACCTTCATGTTCATAACCTATTGGATCCTTTGCAATTTGGATTCCATCCTGCGCATTCCACCGAGACGGCTCTGTGTAAGGTTGTAAATGATCTGCAGGTTGCAAAGGCCAATGGTCACTTTTCTATTCACAGTCGATCATTACATCCTTATGCAGATACTTCACTCTATGGGTATTCGGAATATAGTGGCATCTTGGTTTCTATCCTATCTCTCTGACAGAACTTACTGTATCTTATGCTAGCAACACCTCTTCTCCAGTTCCTCTTGGTGTGGGGGTCCTGCAGGGGTCTGTTCTTGGACCCTTATTGTTCTTCCTCTATACTATTTCCTTGGGAGATGTTATTACCTCTTTTGGCTTCAAATATCATTTATATGCAGACATTACACAAATCTACTTGTCCACCCCTATGCTAACTCCTGACATCCAATCACGTGTCTCCGACTGCCTCCTTGCCATCTCCTCCTGGATGTCTCAACACTACCTCAAATTAAATCTTTCTAAAACGGAACTGATCGTTTTCCCACCTAAACCTGGTCCCGTCACATTTTTCTCTATTTCTGTTGACAATACCCCCATTTCCCCTATCCAATCGGCACGCTGCCTAGGGGTAATTATTGACTCCTCTCTCTCCTTTTCTAACCACATTAACTAAGTTGCGAAAACTTGCCGCTTCTTCCTTCGCAATATAGCCAAAATTTGCAGGTTCCTTTCTCTCCGACCACCGCTATGCTTATGCATGCTCTCATCCTATTGTGCCTGGATTATTGCAACCTACTACTTTCTGGTCTTCCTGCTTCCCACCTCTCTCCCCTTCAGTGTATAATTAACCCGCCATACGTATTGTTTCACTTTCTAATAAACTGAATCCCAAATCTCCTCTGTACCGGACAACAACCAGGCTCCCCGTTAAACAGCGCATTACATACAAAATCCTTCTACTAACATTTACATCCCTTCGCTCTGCTGCTCCTCCTACTATTTCCTCTCTAGTCTCCCCATATTTTCCTGCCCGTACCCTCTGCTCATCGCAGAACCAGTTCACGTACAGACCCCCCACTCGGACTGCTTCTTCTCTCCTTTAACCTCTCTTGTAACTCCCATCCTCTGGAATTCCATTCCCCACTTTCTACGTCAAGAAACCTCAATTAGCAGGTTTAAATCTAGCCTTACATCCTACCTATCTGGTAACCAGCACAGTATATGGTATCTATATATCTATATATGATAAATCTAGCCTTACATCCTACCTATCTGGTAACCAGCACAGTATATGGTATCTATATATCTATATATGATAAATCTACCCTTACATCCTACCTATCCGGTAACCAGCACAGTATTTGATATCTATATATCTATATATGATAAATCTACCCTTACATCCTACCTATCTGGTAACCAGCACAGTATATGATATCTATATATCTATATATCTATATATGATAAATCTAGCCTTACATCCTACCTATCTGGTAACCAGCACAGTATATGATATCTATATATCTATATAGGATAAATCTACCCTTACATCCTACCTATCTGGTAACCAGCACAGTATATGGTATCTATATATCTATATATGATAAATCTAGCCTTACATCCTACCTATCCGGTAACCAGCACAGTATATGATACCCAGATAGCAAGGAGCTATTGATTAAACGTTGAGATATGGTCAGAATGGTCAGTGTTGATGATTGAACATTGAACCAGTATTGATTTTTGGTTAGATTATCAACATTGAGAATCTGATTGTTAAATAACATTGATTCAACATTAATAAACGGTGAGTTTTTTCAACATTGAAAACGATATGTTGAGCCAACATTGATATTAGGAAAAATCTCAACATTTAACTGCTGTGGCACATACTGTGTCTTTTTTTTTTAAATGGGCACTTGTTTTTTAATTGCCCCAACCCTAGCACTTCATTACATACATTTCTAACTAGATATTTAAAGGGTAAGTTCAGTGCAAATACATGCCATCACAGAAAAAAGAGCAGTAATTTTCAATCCTAATAAGTTTAACCTGCCCATTCAATATTTTGTCTGTGTAAAAAGAAATGCAACTGAAATACTGACTTCCTGTTTGTAGGACCCCTAGTAGAGACCGCTATGGTCTTTCCCTTGACCCAGCGCCTGGGTTGATTCAGTTGCTTAGTAGAGATCAGAGCATGTTTCACCCATCCAACAGCCAATCAGTAGAAATTACTGTTAGGAACATTCCAAGGAAGTGGTGCATCCTGGGAAGAAGGACCGTTAGAACCTGAAATGTCAGCTCACTAATGTCAACAGCAGGGAACAGCAAAGTGTATGAAATCAACTGATTATTTAAAACGGGAGAGAATATGTAGAATAGGAAGGTATGCATAATACAAACCAATAATTTTTATAAAATTGATATTTTACATTGAACTGTCAAGCAGTCAAGCACTAAAGGTAGGTTATGAAAGGGTAATAGGGCAAAAAAACACCATCTTTATATTTTAAGCTACAGCTATCCAGTAAGATGAACTTGTTTTCACAGTGCTGAGAGGCAGTCAATCAGAGACACGGCTGACGTCATGTGAAATGCAGAGGGAGAGAAGGCTGTGTGAGTAGAATTCGGGGGACTTTTTTAAAGAAATATGCCAGCGGTTGGGGGCAGGGGTTACCTAACTTACCCCCAAAGGATTTGAAGATAGTATCAACGATGGCTGAGGATGGATCCGGATGGTGGTGGTGGGGGGGTACTGCGCATACTCCAGACATTGATGAGGACAAGGAAACAGCATGGAACAGAAGCCTCACAGACTGCTTGGACTCTACAGTTTCTGGACTCTACAGTTTCCTGGACTTTGAAGAGGAATATCTTTGGAACCATAAGGAGAGATGTAAGGTAAGGTTTATTTTAAACTGCAGAGTGTGGCCAGTAGTGGGTTAAATGATAGTTTTGGGGATGGACATGCCCTTTAAGGTATAAATAGCAATAGTTAGTGTGCATGGCTCAGGGAGCTGGTAAATGGTCTGGGAACACATATAAAACCTATAAAATAATAATAATAATAACTTTCTTCACACGCAAGCTAATTTTTAGTTTCTGCCCAAAATCAAGGGCTTTGTATTATCTATTTCTCCCATATTCCGAATCGAGGTTCCACATATATTCAGTATTTCTCAAAATCATCCTTGTATATTTGATCATTTCTGAAAAGTGCCCATTCAAAATTTCTTTTGAGTTACCGCATCACATATTCAATCATTTTCAAATATTTTAAATCGTATTAGTAATTTCTTCCGTATTTGGAATCGATGTTTTATGTATTTGGGCTCAAGGGTTCACATATTTGATATTTCTCTAAATTGGCCCTATATATTAGATAATTTCCAAAAATCGATAATTCTTGAATATTCTAAATGTTCAATAATTATCGAGCATTCCATAATTATCAAAAATTCCGAAAAAGTTCTGCAATATGAAAAATCTGAGAGATCCTTTGAAACTATCAGTCGGAAATGGGTTTCGAATAAAATGTACAACGCAAAAAAAAAAAAAAATTCTATTAATAAACCAGTCATATTTTCTGTGATGAAACAGATGTTGGAACACATTATTATTTAGAAAATGGTATCCTCATTGTATGCCCAGGTCACGTAACTAAATATTTTCTGTGCACAGAACAAGCTTAGATCAAATTGGCGCGTTCCGCGGAAATACGATTTAAACTCAATAGAATGATCATTTTTAGAATTTTTAGAATCTCTATCGCAACTTTGATAATATTTTGTAGAATTTTCTATAGGAATTTTTGGGTGCAATTTTTAGAATTTTAGATTTCCTAATATTCAATTAAAAGTTATAAGATCTGAAAATTTTGAAAAACCTGTCATATCCACGGATTTTTGAAACAGGCAGCTTCAAATAAAAACCAGGTTTGTTTTGATTAATCACTGCTAGAGATGGACCGCACCTCAAATCTGAGTTCAACCCCAACTTTAATAGTTTGGACAAACTCAAACTCTTTAGAACTTCCCAAACTTTAATGAGTCCGGCAGCTTGAACAGGGACCCCCCTCCCTGGCACTTAGAAGTGCACTTGCGGCACTGACAATTGTCTTTGTTGGGGGTCCTGCAACTCAAAACTAGGACCCCCATTGGCACTTTTGGCCAGTGATTCCTAGTTACACCATTTTCTAAGAGCCAATGAGGGTCCTGGTTTTGAGCTGCAGGACCCCCAACAAAGGCACTAATAAGTTTGAGCTGCGGGACCCCTTAAGCCCCAAAAAGCACTTGTCAGTGCCACAAGGGCACATATAAGTGCCGGGAAGGGAGTCCTGATTTAGATATGCGGGACCTCTTAAGCCCCAAAATGCCCTTCCCATAATAGTCGTTTTGTAATTCCCCGCACTCCGATTAATTATGTTGTTGATGGTGCTGTTTACTCTAATACCGCTCACCACTGGCAGTTATGTACTATTGTAGTAAATGTTAGCAGGGAAACGCACTCTTTCAAATCTCAATCAGTTTATTTGTGACATGCTGGTTCACACAACGTTTCGGGGTCCTCCCCCTTCCCATAATAGTCCCTAATGGTCCTTCTAAGCACACGGGTTGAACCAAGGGACCTCCGAACGTCTGGCCATAGGAATTTCGGATGTTTCGTAATCCTCGAACGCCCAAATTAGTTTTTTTTTTGCTGTTCTCCAGACTATTTCCTAGGTCCCAGAGGCATTTACAGTAAATTATCTTTGGTATATTCACTGTATTTAATCCAAACTTTTCCCTCCCATTAACTAAAATAGGTTTGTTTTCGAACTACCAACCTTTTATTTCTGAATTGAGAAAGCTAGTCGGATGACTAGCGAAACGTCTTCAAGAACTAAACTTCAAGTCCAGTTGATCTAATTGAATACAACAGATATACCATGACCTGGATGAATGAGAACCATCACAGATATACCATGACCTGGATGAATGAATATTACAGATATACCATGACCTGGATGAATGAATATTACAGATATACCATGAACTGGATGAATGAGAACCATCACAGATATACCATGACCTGGATGAATGAGAACCTTCACAGATATACCATGACCTGGATGAATGAGAACCATCACAGATATACCATGACCTGGATGAATGAATATTACAGATATACCATGACCTGGATGAATGAATATTACAGATATACCTTGACCTAGATGAATAGGAACCTTCACAGATATACCATGACCTGGATGAATGAGAACCATCACAGATATACCATGACCTGGATGAATGAGAACCATCACAGATATACCATGACCTGGATGAATGAGAACCTTCACAAGCACATACCAACCTTTTACTGAAGTTCAAAAATGAACTGATTTTTAGGAAGCTCTGCCATCTCTAATCACTACTAGAAATAACACTAGACACTTGGTAAGGTTTTGAAAATGTATATATATATTTCTTACAACCAATCTATCCATATAGAATGAGGAGCACTGCCAATGTTTTTTATGATAAAAGCTAATAGCCATCAATGATTGCGGTACCTACAAGCCATCACAGTCACAATGAAACTTTATTGTCTAAAATGTGCAAAAATTTGCCTAAACCTTTGTTTCTCTACTTGGGTCTGACAGGCTACTGTACACATTGGTGATCTGAAAGTCATTTTTAAATAACTTTTTTTGCCCAACAAGTATTCTACTCCAAATGATTTAATCAAAGGGAAAAAATGCAAATCATAATAATTAGGTGTGTGCATTTCTTGCAATCATAGTCTAAGTGTTTGACAAGTGATACCGTGAGAGCACTTAGCAAAGAAATGTAAACAAACTAATTGTAAAAGACAAAGCATGGGTAACTACAAAGGTTAAAGGGGAACTACAGGCTAGAAATGCTGCAATAAAGTACAGTACACTGAATTTACTGTAGATTCATAGTGACAATTTATCCTTTAGATGTTTTTGAAGTTAAACAGTTGGGAAACATGTTTTAGTAGGGTTGCCACCTTTGCCTTTAAGTCACAAACACGGATAAAATCTACATAACTAAAGACTGGTTAGCATTTCCAAGAAGTATGATGCAGGCTGCATTGATTTCAAAGTAGCCCTACTGCATGAATTTAATGTAGTGGTACTTAGCACTAAAGCATATAGATTTCCTACGTGTCGGATCTTAACAGCTAAAGGGGGCAACCCTATTCTCAGCGATAGACTTGCTCGGTAGCTCTGATTTTCCCATGGGGCTTTGTTGCTTAGGGAATGTGAAACATTTTCAATCCTTTACTCCCATTTGCAACTTTACTAATGCATGCTGCAAACTGCATTGGTTTCAATGCAAGTGTTTAGTTTTAAAGACTATCTACACTTCCAAAAATCGTCTTAGTTATTGTCCATACTGTCTTGGTTATTGGCTGTACTGTCTTGGATATTGGCTGTGCGGTCTTAGTTATTGTCCATACTGTCCTGGTTATTGGCTGTACTGTCTTGGTTATTGGCTGTGCTGTCTTAGTTATTGTCCATACTGTCTTGGTTATTGGCTGTACTGTCTTAGTTATTGTCAGTACTATCTTGGTTATTGGCTGTACTGTCTTAGTTATTGTCAGTACTATCTTGGTTATTGGCTGAGCTGTCTTAGTTATTGTCGGTACTGTCTTGGTTATTGGCCGTACTGCCTTGGTTTTTGGCTGTACGGTCTTGGTTATTGTCTGTACTGTCTTAGTTAATGTCCGTACTGTCTAGGCTATTGGCTGTGCTGTCTTAGTTATTGTCCATACGGTCTTGGTTATTGGCTGTACTGTCTTAGTTATTGTCAGTACGGTCTTGGTTATTGGCTGTACTGTTTTAGTTATTGTCCGTACTGTCTTGGTTATTGGCTGTACTGTCTTGGTTATTCACCTGAAACAAAAATATTGTGAAATTCAAAATAAGTCACTATTTTGTTCATTGGAAAAGATAAGAAAGACATTTTTATTATATTTTTTACTAAATTTATATAAAGTGACAACATTTTGCAGCCATATTTTAAATCCGCATTTGCCCTAAATATTTGTCCCTGGTGTTTTTATTAATAGCAGATGGTGATCAGTTAATTGTGAAAGGATAATTAACACTAATTATAGAACCTTAATGAGACAATTGGGAGAATACAGTTTATAACAAAGTGCACAAAATATTTGGGTGTCTAACGAGCAAATAAAAACACAAACAGATGCTTAACTTAGTGTAAACTGTTCTACAGATCTGCTGGATCAAAGGCTTTTCTGGTAAGACAAAATCTGCATTTTTAAAAATAGTTTTACAGCAATTCCAAAATATGTAGCAATTCGCAAAAACCGAGATACTGTAATATCAGTATTTTACTTTCTCTGTGAGTTTTTAATTGAGACAAATCTGTACCCAAGGTAATTGAACAACAATCAAACTGTTTTATCTAGGCCATTGTTTCTTATTTTTGCAGATTCCCTCATGTCTGGTGGTGTGCCTCTGGATTGGAAAAAGGCTGATGTTATTCCAATATTCAAAAAGGGTAGTCGTTCACAGCCGGGTAATTACAGGCCTGTAAGTTTAACTTCAGTGGTGGGGAAGATACTGGAAAGTTTACTAAGGGAACATGTTCTAGGGTATGTTTCAAGGACTGACATTATAAGCAACCAGCATGGATTTAGGAGGAATAGATCTTGTCAAACTAACTTGCTTGGCTTTTATGAGGAAGTAAGTAGAAATTTAGACTCTGGCATAGCAGTAGATGTAGTTTACTTGGATTTTGCAAAGGCTTTTGATACAGTCCCCCATAGGCGACTAATGAATAAGCTAAGGTCTGTTGGTCTGGGGAGTCACATTTGTACATGGATAGAAAATTGGTTAATGAATAGGATGCAGAGAGTAGTTGTTAATGGGTCTTCATCATTATGGACTAAAGTGCTAAGTGGGGTGCCACAGGGTTCTGTGTTGGGGCCGCTTCTATTTAATCTATTTATTAATGATTTGGAAGTGGGTATTGTCAGCAAGGTTTCTGTGTTTGCTGACGACACAAAACTTTGTCGACCATTAAAAACTTCAGAGGATGTGCAATCGTTGCGGGGGATCTAGATAGATTGTCACATTGGGCTGCTAAGTGGCTAAGTTATCAATGTTGATAAATGAAAGGTGATGCATTTTGTACTTAAAAATCCTTGTGCTACTTATACTATAAATGGCTCTCTGTAAGTGAATCCCTGTTGGAAAGGGATCTTGGAGTTTTGGTGGATAACAAACTTAAAGGAACAAGCATTGGTAAGGCCTCATTTGGAATATGCAGTGAAATTTTGGAATCCTGTGTACAAAAAGGAAATCTTTGAAATGGAAAGGGTTCAGAGAAGTGCAACTAAATTAATAAGGGGAGCTTGAATCTGAAGAGAGATTGGAAAAGTTACAATTATGTACGCTGGAGAAAAGGCGCTTGCGTGGGGATATGATTACTGTGTATAAATACATTAACGGGCCATACAATAAACTATCTGGGGCATTGTTCACCAATAGAACATGTCAGAGGACACGAGGACATCCCCTAAGACTTGAAGAAAAAAGGTTTAGGCTTCAAGTTCGGAAAGGGTTTTTCACTGTGAGAACGGTAAAGCTATGGAACTGTCTTCCAGTGGACATTGTTATGGCAGGTTCATTGGTCAGTTTTAATAAAAAGCTGGATGAGTTTCTGCAAAAAAGGAATGTTATTGATACATAAAGTAGAGTTGATCCAGGGAAATTTCCGATTGCCACTTGGAGTCAGGAAGGAATTTTTTTCCCCTTCATGAATTTGGTGGGGTTTTTTTTTGCCTTCCTCTGGATCAACAGTTAGGCAGGAAATTAGGATATTGCTAGATGGGACGGACTGGATGGACGTGTGTCTTTATTCAACCGCAAATACTATGCTATACTATACTAATCCAATAAAAAAAACATTGTATAAAAGAAAGATTTATATCATCTGCCTATTGTGAGTATATGAATATCCTGCTGTTAAAGTTTTTGCTTGTCTCTTGCGCTTGTTTCCCTTTTGTGCATGTGCGCCACATGAAAGTAAAGCCTGAGTGCCCTTTGTAGAACACATTGTGGTTCTGTGAGTGCAGGTAAGTCTAACAAGTGTGGAAGTCAGTTCAAAGACTTATCAGGGTGATCAGACCAGCAGAGTATCAAAAAATAGTTCTACTTTCACACAAACAGCATGTTTCCACTCAGGCAGCAGTTTCCTAGCATTGCCCAGATGTTTAATGAGCGGTCATTGTTGATAGAATGCTACATGTAGTATTTTACTGCTGCAAAACATCTGGGCAGTGCTAAGAAACTGCTATCATTCCTCTCATGTGAAAATAGCCTGAATGCAAAAACCCCAGAAAGTATGTAGATCCTGCATAGATCCTTCTATGCAGATGGGAATGACTGAGAGATTAACTGAAATAGGAAAATAATAATCGGTAGACAGTGAAGAAGGAACACTGAACGCTATTAAGACACCTCTGTGGAAAGGCTAGATTAGCACTTCAGCAGTCAATTATCTAGCATGCGTATGAAGCTTATGTTCAGAGGATACTTACATATTATTATTGTAGGAAGGCCATCCAGATCAGTGTAAAAAGTTAAATTTTTGGGATTAAGCCCACCAAATGTTGGCATAGATATATCTTTTTTGATGAATGTGCTTCCTTTCCATTTACTTTAAATTAGTCTTGCTAGTTCCATAAGGCAAGGAGCAGAAGGAATGCACCGTAGTATATTTTAGCCTGGATTTCTAGATGTTATAGCGTTATGTTAATAGCATCAGAATTAGTATTATATGTATGTATGTATGTATGTATAAATTTATTTATATAGCGCTACTTAGGGATACAGCGCTGTACAATATTATAACACAAAAATCATGCAAAGGGACAAAAATATAAATAAATACATAAATAATTACGTAGATTAATAAGTATACACGGAGGACAGGAGGAAAGTGGTCCCTGCCCCAATAAGTTTATAATAAGCCTTATAAATATTGTCCGTGTTGTTTTATTCTATACATTGTCTTTGGCTTACTGAAGACAGGATTTTATTGAAAATATAACTTGATTTTCTATTAAATGTCAATAAACTTACAATTTAATTTTAGTAAGAATTAAATAAAACTACTTTTATTAAAAAAGAAGAAAAATAAGTTACATATTTAGCACCTAACCAAGAATATAGAGGTTGATAATCACCAATATCTATATGCTACACTTTGAAGAATGCCATTGGACAATGGACATACAGTTAGAGTATATAACCCTCACTGTTGTCTTTAATTGTTCTGTTAATGATGTACATATTTGCAGGCTGAGATGTACCATCTAAGAGACTCACGTGTAATGATCTTAGTGTTGTTTGTTATTCAGTCTCTTAAGCTGTCATTTAGATAAAATTTTAATTTACTGAAGAAATCAAAGCTTGAAATCAGGAACTTCTTTTTAACACATTGGTACGTTCTATAGTTTATCATTACTTTCTTTGTTTAAACCATAGGACTAGATCACTTAGAAGCTTTTCAAATGTAAAATATTTAGGTTCATATAAATTGTTGTCAATTTGGGGATTCAGCCAAATTGTTCTATATTGGGACTGTTGGGATCATGGAGGCATATTCACTAACCCACAATACCACAAGTTATTGTTAATGGACAACTGTGGCTGTACATTTACTGCAGTGGTCGTACATTTACGACTGCTTGGCCATGTAGTAGTAAACTACTAGAATGGTATTGCGATTGCCAATCGTTAAGGTGTGGTATTGCTACTTATCGATAGAGATGGACTAGAACTTGAACTCGTGTTCGAGCTGAACTTGTCAAGTTTGAACGGACTCGGACTTCTCGAACTATCCCGGATTTCTCAGACTTTCGAACTTTCCAGACTTTTGATAATTATCGAATGTTCGCCGCCGCGGTTTCGTGAATTATCGAATTTACGAGCCGCTCGCTAACCCTTGAATGTATCGTTCGCTGACCCTTGAAAGTATCGTTCATTTTCGCTAACCCTCAAAACTATTGTTCGATTTCGGTAACCCTCGGATTTATGGTTCTATTTTCGGTAACCCTCGAAAGTATCTTTCGGTAACCCTCAAATTGGCCGTAACCCTCGAACTGAGCTTGCGCAAAAACACGACAATTGCCTGCTAGTGTTGAGGAAGTGTTTTAGCAAATTTTGGTGATAGTGACATGTTCCCCAGACCATTTCCCAGGTGCCACAGCCATTTACAGTAAGTTACCATTGCTTGTTTAGCTGTAATGAACTCGGACTTTTTGAACTATCACTCTCCCATTGACTTTAATGGGTCCAAATTCAAACTTAAACTGAAGTTCGAAAGTTCGAAAACGGACCGAACTTTATGAAGTTTGGCCATCTCTACTTATCGAAAATGTGCCTTTATAAATTGGGCCCATTATATTTATACCAGTAAGAAATCTTGGTATTGAATCCTCAACTCTCATCCACTGATGTGTTGCAATAAGCGGTCTAAACAATTAACATTCATTACACAAGTTCTTTAAAACTTTGCTGCACACAAATGTTAAACTGTGCTACAATTTGTAGTCATAAAAACCTTAGCGGTGAAAAGCAGAGTGTGAGATTTGATTGTGGTAAAAAAAAATAATGAAATATAATATAAATGTGTGTCATTGTAACTTTGCTTTTTCTAACTTCTTATGCTGACACTATTCCCACAGGCAATGCAACCAAAGAATTACACAGCTGTCTATGAATTCCTCATCCTCGGATTCCACAACATACATGACTTTAAAATGACCCTTTTTATCCTCTTCATGCTGTTTTACATTGCAATCTGTGTAGAGAACCTTCTGATCATTGTATTAGTATCCATCAGTTCCCGCCTACAGACCCCTATGTACTTTATACTGAAGAGTATGTCAATATGTGAATTGGTTTCGGCAACAAGTTTGGTACCTAAGATGTTGCATGACATTTTATCAGACAGAGCCACTATCACTATAACAGGCTGCATTGTCCAATTAAATATATGGGGTACAATGGGAATTTTAATTTATTTACTTTACGCTCTGATGTCGTATGACAGATACTGGGCAATTGCCAATCCATTGAGGTATTCATCACTTATTGACAACAAGCTTTGTTTTCATATTGTAATGGTATTTTGTCTTATTGCATTTGCTTCTACTGTGCTGATATCTGTGTTGCTTAGTCGACTGGAATTTTGTGATGGAAATGTTATTGATCACTTTTATTGTGATTTTTCTCCAGTTGTGCATCTGTCTTGCTCAGACACCGTACTTGTTCAAACGGTGGGAACATTAAGCAGCGGATTAGTTATATTGCTGCCTTTGATTTTCATACTTTTTTCATATATTTTCATTATCTGCAAAATTCTAAGAATATCATCAGCGACAGGGAGAAAAAAATCTTTTTCCACCTGCAGTTCCCACTTGCTTGTGGTTGCTATTAATTACGGGATACTAATTAGTGTGTATGTGTTACCGGGCAAGGCACACTCCCCAGATGTTAATAAAGGGTTGTCGTTTATTTATGTGATGGCAACTCCTTTGATAAACCCCATAATATATACTTTAAAAAATGAGGAGTTCAGGATTGCTCTTGAAGCGAAGGCACGTGTAATGAAGATGCATTTCTGTCAATAACGTGTGTTGGCACAGAAGACAGAAAAATCTACTTTCCCAGGTTAAAGTTCTGTGTTAGAAAAATAAATTCTTCCAGAAAGATAGCTACTTCCGGGGGCAAATCCAGGTTTTCCAAGGAAGGGATGTGCTCAGTGCACTGCTGTTGTTATAGCCATTTCCTCTTTTAAATGCCACTCCCACAGTAAAATATACCTTCCATATGATTTTCTTGCCCTCCCTCTGCAGATGCACATTTTCTATTGCTATAGTAGCTAAATATCTACTAAACCAGGACCAGGAGTCCTCTCGTCTGTCCATTTACATCTACTGACTCTGCCTTGACATTGCTCATAAGATAAATGGTTGTTGAAACATCTAATTATTGTTCCATATGATATTTTTCTAATGTGAGTACCTACCTAGTTTTAATCCCCTATTAACTGTTGTCTCATAGACCTCATGCACTACTTTCAATATAAATATATCTCCTCGCACACCTGTGCTTCTATAAATCTTAAAAGGTGTTAACTTCCCTTATGCTGCTCCACCATTCGCAGTACAATCCATATGTAAAAATACGATAGCGGGGATGCGCACTCCAATAAGATATAATACTTTTATTGTGACAATGCGGTGCACAACGTTTCGGGGTTATCCTACTTATTGTTAGGCGGGGTCTTTGAAAAGATAGCAGAAGGAAAAGTAAGAATAGCAACTTACATGTTTCACATAATTATAGAATGATTTGGGAGACCGATAAAAGGATTTCAGTATAAATGACCTTTAACCTCTCAGTACTTAAATTAATGCTGTAACAGAAGACATAGAACCCAGCACCCACATGGTTAGGGATGGGAGGGGGGTGCCTACACTACAGAAAATACTTATTTTTAATGTGAACATACCTTTTAACTCACTCAGAAATGCTGTTTATCTTCTGTATTCGATATAAATGTTATCATTTTATTTTTAATTAATACTTTACTATGGATGCACTGGAGTAAAATACAGTAATCCTCTCAACACTGCTCACCCATTGATAATGATATACTGGGCACAAGGTAGCAGGTGTGACTGTGCACATCACAATAAACTAACTACATGATATTGTTTAGATATATTTTATCAGTACCTACTGTGTAACTAAACAATGTAACGGTAACATAAAATGTTATGTGATGTTTGATTGATTTGGAAATCAAATTTAAAGACAAAAATAAATCCTTTGCTTCACTAACACTATTATTTGTCTGATGTACAAAACTATAGGGATTGATACAGTAGAGGGTTACTAAGATAAGTAAATACACAGTATATTATACAATATATTTAGCAGTACAGAGTATTGGTACAAAACTTTTTTGATAAAAAACAGAAAAGATTTACATAATATCACAGGTGGTAGAGGGGGGTGGGGGAAATGTATTTTTGACCTCATAGAGATTTCTGTGATAAACACATTTCCCGGTCCATATTCTGATTACGCAACATCAGCGTCAAATTCAAAAAATCGATTTAGCATCTTCCATTGGTGGACATCCTGCCAAATGACGTTCGTTACAGAGAACCTTGCACATTGGGGCCAGTAACAAGGTGACCACAGAATGCTGGTAGCATGAGGGGGGGGGGGGACATATATATGTACAATATCTATCCAGGATTTTCCAGGATACTCAGAGGGTATGCACCAAAATACAGAAGATATAAGCACTACATTATTGTGCTCTGCAAGGTACAGAGAAATTAGAGAATATTACAGTTAAGTTGTTTTTGATTTGACTTTCCCTTTAAAAGAGAATGTGTTGAATATATTAATGTTCCCCTTTTCTGATATATTTGTTTTTTTCCTGTGCCCGTTGTTTCCTCTAAAGAGATTAACCATAGAAATTATTTGAAATAGATGTTGAAATCCTCAGAATCAGAAGAAAAAAAGACATTTTCAATCGAATAAAGAATTTTTACAAATATGAAATATTCTACAAAATAAATACTTGTACTGTAACCAACATTTTAACAAAAAAGTTTTGTTGACAGAAGTAAAGCACACCATTATATATCATAGGGAGCAAATTTGCCATTTGTTCTTTACAGTTCTTTACATGAAACAGGAGTATATCCCGAAACATTAATAAACCTTTATCTGGAATGGGAACCAAACATTAGAATTCCAAGAAAAAATGTTAACAAGCAGGCAGGAGTTAGTTCACAGCAGGGGAAATCCCCACACTTCGGTCCATTAAAAACTTTACTTTATTAGGATTATAGCAGATGCGCAGAAGAAGTGTTTTGCAATAAGCAGTGAAAATAATAGCCATTCACTTGCAATATAAAGGCACATATACTGCTAGGCCACACTAGCACAATTTGAACTGAGATCTGTTTTCGGAGTGATGACCATTTTCTTGCGGGTCCGGTTGCACACTATTGCATACAAAAGAAAATATTAAAAATTTTAAAACTAACTGTAATATTATCCTATATGTTATATGTGTAAGCTTGTAGCATAAATCATTCAATTGTTTTTGGTGGGTGGCAGTTTGTATTGTATGATATTTGAGGGTCATTTTTAGAGAAAGGAAACCATACAGTATACAAAGCTCTTCAATTATTTTGATTAGGGGAAAAGGAAATAAAATTGGAATAAAATGTGTAATATATCACTCCAATAGCTATGAGAAGTGTATTAAATCCTAGCTTTTTCTATAATGAAATCATGTAGGTATAATACACATATGCCTGAACCAGTTTCAACATGAAGGGCCCTATTTATAAAAGATCATTATCGAAAAAATAACGATCGCTATAGTAAAATAATGACCGGTATTTTCCGATAACGACCGGTAATTTCCGATATCGTAAAACACTGGTCGTTATCGTGAAACACCGGTCGTTATCGGAAAGTACCAGTCGTTATCGGAAAATAAGGGTCGTTATCGGAAAATAACGGTCGTTATTTTACAATGGCGATCTCTATTTTTTTCGATAACGATCTTTTATAAATAGGGCCCGAAGATTTCAATGCAGCCATTGTGTATTGCGTATAAATTACTTTATTGTAAGGGAGAATGATATAAAATACAAAGCTTTGAACAATATATTCAAATGGTTCTTCTATGCAAAAATTAAAAGACTTCTCTCTCCAACATGCTATACATTGGATACTTTTTTTTTGTCAGAAAAGCAATATTATTCGATTTCAAATAAATAGTGAATTGTATTTTGGCAGCTAACAGTTAAGTTAATGTACAACAAAGCGTAAGCCTTCTGACATATTACATTTCCCATGTAAGAATGGTCTGTATGTGCTTATTTTATTTCAACACCTGTGTACTCCTTTTAGTGATTTTGGGCCAACCTCCAAGATTCTAATTCTATAAGAGTTTTGTACATGTTAATACTAGAAAACATTTGGAACGTACAGTTAGAAATAATTGTGGTATAATTACTGTTTACTTTACTTAAATACTGAAATAAAGTCCATTCTTGTAAATCACCTTATGTTAAAACTCAAGCAGGATATAAGAAAGGATTCTAGCACCTGAATTTATTTCTAAACCACCCCAGGGCTATTTTTAACCTTATATGGCTACCAAGTGGGAGCCCCAGAAATCGCTATTGGTTTGCAGACAAGCAATACATTTTTTACCGGTGCATTTGCATTTTGTAGGATTTTTTTTTATTTCCACCTTCTTAAAGGAAAATTATTGTGTGTATAAAGTTTATATAAAAAAGTTAAAATGAAAAGTACATGGGACAGGGATATAGGATTGGTAATTCCTAACTCCCAATATTGTTTTTGTGAAGAAAACTGATTCTGCCAGTCTTCCTCCTTGCTTCAGCACTATCTTTAATACAGGAATAGTCCAGGACTAACCTGGCAAATGAAAACTGTTGGTGCTGCAGCTCCTCAACAAATGATATTGTGAGGTAGGAATAATCAATCCGACCTCCCTGCCCCAGGTACTTTCCATTTTTAAACTGTTCTTTAACACATGACTGATTCTTTCCCACAACAAAGGGCGATTTTCTTGGAAACAGCAGTTGGAATTTAAAATATTTTGCTATCTCCAGAAATATAAAGACATAATATTTTTGCATTGTGTTTATTAATATCAAATTACCCATCCCTACCAGTACAACATTTTCCTGAACAATATTTTTAGAAAATTGTACTTGCCATTTGTATACTTCCATCTTTGAAACTGTCTGCCATGTTTTGGTTGCTCCACAACAAGGAGCATGGATATTTATGTATTATGTGACGGTATGTTGAACACAGTTCCCTTTTAATTATTTCCCAATATTTTGAATTGCTGATAACTGCCAAGTGCTGGGATAGACTTTTTGTTTATCTGATACTGAATTACTGTACAAACACCAAGCTATTTATACTGTTTGTAAATACAACAAACATCTGTTTTATGTAATCCAAATTATTCCTATACGACAGAATCATCTATTTACAATATGGCCTTTTCTACACATATTCCTTTTGGTGGTCCATTGGTGTTTGTTGACATGTGATTTATTATTTTTTAACACAAGATGGCAGTGGAACCATGTAAAAATTTACTTGCAATGTGAAAAGAAAGGTGTGATGCACAGCCCTGTCTTCCGATAAATTACCCATGCTGCACTACATGAATTGACTAGCAACAAAAAAAAAAAAATAATGGTTAAAAGGCTATTGATGTATTTGAACAGTTATTGTATTGTCCGGTGTAGTAATTACTATAGGTACTAGCCATTCTAGATCTGATTCTTTTACCAATAGGGATTCACAGAGCCATTTAGATAAGCAGCACAATAGTTACAACACAAATGCAGAATCATGCATCTCCTGGTTGGCTGTCTATTCCCACTAATGCAGTTGTTGAATAAGGCCATCTTGTTAAACCTTTTTACTCAACCAGTGATGCCTGTCTAACAGTAGATCCAGAGGAAGGCAGAAAACAAGTTTTAATGTTTGAATCCAAATAACAAATCATAGAGAGATAAAAAGGTAGTACAGTATGTTTATATTATGTTATCAGTATATACATCTCTAGTGTTTTTCATATAGGACGGTAGAGTGAAAAGAAAAGATCTGAGGATATAATCAATATATTTACTAGTACCTTCTGTTGGGGCTCCCATCCCGGATATTATTGGTCTACCCGGTGGCATCTGTTTATTTTTATGAATTTTTGGGATATGGTACATCGTGGGTATTTTAGGTGTTTTATTAAAAATGTAATTATATTCTTGTTGGTTAATCAGTCCTAAACTAGGGCCTTCATCCACTACCATTTTGATTCGACATTTTTTATTGGGTTTTTATCCAGCTTACAATATTATTGGTTATCTTTTTGTTGTGAGAACTGACAATAACATACATTTTTAGGCATTTTTTCTAAGATTCCAAATATAGCAGTTCAGATCCTCATTACATGGGGAATCAACTTTATTCTCCTTTAAGGAAAAAAATAGGATTTCTAGTGAGGTGTTATACCAACAAAACATAATTGTTAAAGTATGTACATGTACATGTAAGTAGCCCTTACTCTGAGGTGTGTGTTGCTGCATTCCTTTAATACATTTTTCTATTTTTTTAGTACATTTTTGCTCAGGCTAAAGGTGGCCATAGAAGCTACAACCCGATCATAAAATTTGCGCAACATGCGATTGGATTGCCTGGCAAAAAACATTTTTAACTGGTCCAATAGGTCGATATCGTTTGATATAAGGATTTCCTGATTTCGTAAAAACCAGCATCTATGGCCACCTTAAGCATTCCCCCTCCCACTCTTAACTGATGCCCCCTTTATCAGGCACGACTCACTGTAAAAACAAGCATGCTCTGTAATCACTATGAGCCAGCACTGGGAGAAGGAATTTCCCGGAATGCATTTCACACATGCCACCCCTAACTGCATATCGCAGAAGATTTTATGATAATAAAGCACTTGATTGACAGCTATAAAGATGCTTCAGATTTGCTATCTAAAGAAATAGGGGACAGAGCAACAAAAAAAATGTTATTGATAGTTGGGAAGAATTATAGTTTTCAGTAACAGGCAATTTAAATTTTTCCCCCCAGTTTAGATACCCTTTAAAGGGCATGTCCTCCCCCCAAACTAAAATTTAACCCACTTCTGGCCCCACAGTTTGAAAAAATCCTTACCTCACATATCTGCTCCTGCATTGCTTGTCCAAAGTCCAGGAAACTGAAGAGTAGGAGTTGTCTTCCTGTATGAAAGGTTTCTGCCTCCTCCTTGTCCTCTGAGAGGGCAGTCGCAATCGTGAGGGTGCCCTTACCCCCCTCCCACCCTCCCTCCTGATCCCTCCCTGGCTGCCCTTCACATAAAATGTTATATATAAAATGTAGGGCATGGCTTCCCACCCCCAACCACTATGTTAAATTTCTAAAAAAAGAATCAGAACTCTACTTACAGCCCTTCGCTCCTGCAGCATTCTCTATTGACAGCAGCGTCGGCTGTGATTGGCTGCCTCTCAGCCAATCACAGCCATGGCTGCCAGTCTGGCCCGTTTGCTAGCTCCATCAAGCAGGGAGCCAGATCAGAGTGCTGCTGGAGCGTGGGACTGTAAGTAGAGTTTGGATTTTTTTTTTATAAATCTAACATAGTGGTTGGGTGTTGGAAGGGATGTCCAACATTTTATAAAAAAATTATATAGAGTGTGGAGAGACCCTTTAAGTGCTGATTTTACAATAAAAAATAACAAACCAGTTGAAGAGATAAGCCCATATTCCTACACAAATTCCAAAAGTTCTAACAGACTTCCTATTCCAAAATATGGTAATAATACTTAATAGCAAGTTTCACAAAATAACACGAGAATATTTTTGGGTGTTTTTTTGACCGTGTTTGTGCTGTGATTACTAATTAGCTTATTATCTTGGTCAGTCTCCAGATAATAGATATATGGTACATTTTATAGACATACAGTAATTACTTTCTCTGGGATATCAAGGAAGCAATAGGGAGTACACCGGGAGCTCATATAATTTCTGTTCCAAGCCAATCATTCATAAATGAATGGAATTTTTTTCCAGGGAAGATGGCGATGATAACAATAGTTTCTCAATGCTAAGTCCCAGCCAAGTCTTTACTGGCTAGGATCCTCTCTACATATACATCTAAGGAGCTCAGCATTTCCCCCATAGCTATTAAAAGAGACAGTCTCTGGTGAGATGAATGTATTTGATATTTAACAATTGTTGCAAAAGTGTATGTCCCCACTGCAGAAAACTATGTTGATTGATCAGCTTTATTTAAATATAAATTAAATAATGTTTCTTCCAACCTTATAAATCTTTGTCTGCTCCCTAAATATTGGAGAAATTCAGTTTGTGAAACCTTGATAAATACAAAATCCTTTCACTGTTATACCTGAAAAACGTTCTAGTTGACCTATTTATTCCGATGATGGACCATTGAATTGATCAGAATGATCAGAAGAGGTGAATGTAACCACGACAAATGATGTTTCGGCATGACCAACCGGTCGGACGCATCAAATGGTTGGCTGTGAATCCTACTTTATTTCGTGATACCGAAACTTTAACAATCGCTAGTTTTATGACTGCAATCCTATATTTACGAATACAGTCATAAAATTGCGATCATGGTTGTAGAATTAATATTGAGATTGTACATTTACAATCACAATCATAATTGTACGATCACCCTTACAATACCATAGCGGTAGTCTACTACTGCTTGGTATTGTACTGCAATGTGGTGGTAAATGTACGTCTGTACTTAAAGGGACTGTCCACCCCTCTTTTGAAAAATTAATATATGGTAGATTAGCCCCCAAAACCTAGAGATCGTTTAAGTCTAAAGCTGTAAATCAGCTCCCACACGGAGCTATTATACTTACATGCTCCTTGCTCCACCGCCGCTTCCGGGTTCTTCTCCCAGTCTCCACTGTGGCTGCTCTGTTCTTTTTATGTTCCCGGTGGAGCAAGGAGCATGTAAGTATAATATCTCTGTGTGGGAGCCGAATTACAGCTTTAGACTTAAACGATCTCTAGGTTTTGGGGCCTAATCTACCATATATTAATTTTTCAAAAGAGGGGTGGACAGTCCCTTTAAATGATAACCCGCAGTATAAGAAGTTTCCGATACAGCGTGTTAATAAAGTTGCTCATGTTTTTATAATGATTTGATAACAAATATATAAACATACAAATTACATTTTCATCATTTGAATCCAACCTTTTAGATTTGACATTTAAGAAATTAGTTTATGTAGTGCTGGTGATACTTTGTCTAAAATGGTTGCTTGGTCTTGTTTCTTTAATTGCGAAGAAATGTTTTGGGGAAAGGTGATATTGGTGTGAAATAAAAACGGATTCATTGGGAAGGTAATTGCTGTGACTGTTTAAGGGAAGTGCTGACACTCCCATTTCAAACCAATGAGATGAAACCAAATGAATTAGGTTAATCTGCGGTAAGATCAGCTCAAGCCCTGGTTATTATTGTAAGTACCGAGAATCTTCACAAAATATTTTTTTTAAAAAGACAGAGAACATTGATGGGGGAAAAAACCCCAAAATATCCTTAGTAATTAATGTTTTCATCCTCTCCTGCTTCTCTCTCTTAAAGTCTATGGAGCAAAAACCTTTTGCACATTTAAAACACAGAGCATTTCTCTGCACTTACACGTCTAAGATTCCTAAAAAATACATTACAGAAATACATTATATTGCAGGTATATTTATATGTATATTAGTTTAGATTTTCAGTGTACTTGTATTTCCATATTCACAGTATAGTATGAACAGTTCTAGGTACGGTATACCTGTATACTGTTTATACCCACAATACTTTATTAACCTTTTTGAACCTTTATGTTCAGTTATATGTGTTTCTGTAGGTAAACTACTGTATGCTGTTTTTGCATTTACTTGCACAGTATACCTTTATTTTTATTAGTACTGTATATTAATATATACCGAGTTGATCTCAGAGAGAGAGAGAGAGAGAGAATCTTTAAGCAAATGGCTTTGTGAAGCTCTGACCATTTTTTCTTTTTTTTTTTTCTGTAAACATCTATTAATATATTAGCAAGGAAATGTAATAAACATAATAAGCAGCTACAAAATTGGTAAAACAAATCTAGAGAAGTCTTTGGTGATAAAGTTCCTTAATATTTAAATGTATTGTGCAGATCACTAACTCTGGTGACACCTATGTTACCCCTGGATAGTACATTTAATAGACGTATTTAGAAAACTTTGTTAAAGTAAATAACGATATCGCCGCAATAACGCAATTGTTATTTTACACAGCAGTGGTTATTTTCCATATAGATGTACTTAGGATGTACTTGGTGCCCTTATTATTTGACATATGCACTGCTGGTTTAATCTAATAAAAAATGCAATATTTAAAAGAAATCACCGGTACATATGTCAAATAACAAAGGCACCAAGTACATCCTAAGTACATCTATATGGAAAATAACAAAATTAATTTAAATTAAGTTTTATAAATACTGTCCTTTATTCTGGAGTATGCTTAATTTGATTTTTTTATAGTTATTTCCATTTTTTCTTTCCATTGGGACTATATGCAAGGATTAGGAATAATTTACTGCAACACCATTATTAACACAACCAATGCCTTGGGGGTTCCCTCTGTGCTCTGCCTCAAAGCACCCAGAAATAGAGATGAGGTACCAAACAAGGACTTCACTCAACTCCATTGCTATCTTATTTATTACACAACATGTTTCAGATGTTCGTGGTGTCTCCACATGATCCAGGGCATTCCCTTCACTCATAACAGAACCATCTTTTGTACAAACCTCGGCTTCCCCCCTTCTTATCCTTTTTGTTGTCCCCCTCTCAGGAATCATTCTCTCTCTCTTCAGCAACAAAGGTTTAAACCTAATCATGTCCTAACTTTCTGGCAATGCCGTTTTTTCTTATGTCTTGTAGTGTCAAGTACTTTTATTATATCTCTTTACTTATGTAAGTATTTAGTATTTTATTTTAAATGATCTTTCCCCCCTTGTATGAGTCTAATGAATTGTAATGTTGTACATTGCTGTACAATATATAGTGGCGCTAAATTAATTTAATTGTAAATACATACTGTACATATTGTACATACAATACAGACATTAGAGTGATTTGTTAAAGGGAAATGTTTATAAAATATACATTTTAGATGATTTCATACAGAATTACATATAACTGACACCATGGAAACATTTTTCATAGAAAAAATGTTTCCAGGGTTAGAACCTAAAATGCAATGTCCTCACTGAAATACAGACAAAAGGGAGAAATCTTACTGCCAAACTGATGCTCCAAGCTGGCTTTGTCTCTTTGCTAGGCAGGGTAGCCAGCCTATAACTCTGCAAGAAGGGCGTTTTCCCATAGACAGCATAGACGGTGCAGGTTATGGGGAGGACTTAGGCAGCTGTTCAATGTCTTCCCAGAGGTACAGTAGATGGTAGTGGGTTAGCATTAACCCTTTGTTCCTCTTTAAATATAACAATTGTCAGGGAGTGTTAATATGTCCAAGTTACTGTATGCTCACATTCGTTTTAAGGGACTAGTTCACTGCCGAATAGAGCAGTTCAGTTCAATTTAGAACTATATATTTATATAGTTTTAAAAGTTCTATTGTTCTATAGTTCGAAAATTAACCCATTAAAGTCAATGGGGAAAATAGTTTGAAAAGTTCTGATAAAATACAGTATAGTATAGTACATTAACAATGGTTACTTACTGTAAATGGCTGTGGCACCTGGGAAATGATCTGGGGAACATGTCACTGTCACCAAAACGTGTTTAAACACTAACTTTCCTCACGATTGGGCAATAGTTGGGTTTCCGTACTGAATTTTCGAGGGTTACTTAAATCGATCACCACATTCGAGGGTTATCGCCAAATTTGAAGGTTAGCGAACACTACATTCAAGGGTTATCGCTAGATTCGAAGGTTATCCCCGAATTTGTGTGTTACCGAATACCGCATTCGAGGGTTATTGCCGAATTTAAGGGTTAGCGAGTGCTACATTCAAGGGTTATTGCCATTTGCTAATGTGAACATTGCCTTTTAAGCATAAGTGAAGAACGGGAGGTAAACTAGCTATTTGTCTTACCTTCCGTTCTTCACTTAATGTACCAGGAGTGAGGAGAGAACAGAATAAACCTGCAGCGCGATCCACCACTGGCCCCTGACAGGTCCCGACTGCTTCCAACTGTAAGTAAACTACAGCGTGCTATATTACTTAAAGCCAGAAGCAGTTATCAGAGGATTCAGCAGGGCAAAGTGTATGCAGTACACTTCACATGCTCTTTAGAGCACAGCAGATTAAAACAAAAAAGCTGCAACCTAAGCTATCTAGTAATAGTAAGTTGGATTTACACTGTACATACCCTTTAAATCTCGGTTTCATCAAGAAATTTCAACAGTGAAAAACAGAAATTGTTTAAGAAAACTTTGTCAGAAGTTTTTACTGCAAAATGTTGCCTTAAAAGAATTGTCATATTGCCATGGAAGTTATAGGACATCTCTATAGATCAATAACCCAAATGAAATGTGGAATAATGTACCCCAATGATCTATGCATACTACTGTATGATAATTGTTGATTATATATACTGTACCTATATCTTCATTTATATTTATTGTAAGTTTTTTTTAAATAAAAAAATATTTTTTAAAAAGGAAAGTGATCAGAATTGCTAAAAACACAAGGAAGTACATCTTCTATTTACATCTTATTCTTTCCTCCACAGACAATGTACCAAGGAAATCGCACAACTGTCTCAGAATTTTTAATTGTTGGATTACGGAATGTTCAAACATTTAGAATTCCTCTCTTAATTTTATGCCTTCTTATTTATATTTTAAGCTGTTATGAGAACATTCTAGTCCCTGTATTGGTGTATTCAAGCATTTGTCTTCACTCTCCAATGTATTTCATCCTAGGCATGTTGTCCTTGCTTTATTTATTGCATACAACAAATTTAGTCCCGAGGATATTATACGACATTCTGTCGGATAGGCCATCCATCTCTGTTCTTGCCTGCATTACTCAAGTAAATGTACTTGCTACAACAGGAATAACAATATGTTCCTTATATGCTTTAATGTCTTATGACAGATATGTGGCTTTATCTAATCCACTAAGATACTCTGTTCTTATAAGTATACGGCTTTGTTTGAACCTTTTTGTTGGATTTTGGCTGATTTCTTTTACAATTTGTACCATAATATCAGTTCTTTTAAGTAGACTTGATTTTTGTGGTTCAAATATCATTGATAATGTTTATTGTGATGTAACCCCCCTGGTGGAACTTTCCTGCTCAGACACAACACTTGTCCACACAGTCACAGGTTTGCTTAGTGGTTCAGCTTTATTGTTACCTCTTCTGTTTGACATTTCTACATATATATTTATTGTGTATATTATTCTTCAAATCCCATCCGTATCAGGAAAAAGGAAAGCGTTTTCTACTTGTAGCTCTCATCTCATTGCACTTACCTTTAATTATGGATCTCTAATTATCATTTATGTGATACCAACCAAGAAATTTCCGACTCTTAATAAAGGTTTATCTTTTATGCATATAGCTATCATTCCATTGATAAATCCAGTCATCTATATTTTGAGAAATCAAGAGTTTCATAAAGCCTTCAAGATTAAGAAAACAGAAGTCAAAAGAATTTTTGGCATGTAAAAGGCAATTTTCATGGAGGATCATGTATTTTTTCATTATTTATATTATGTATTTATTTCCATTGAAATACAGTGTTGTGAGCAGGTTCTCCTCTCTCTATTACATTTATAATTTTGATTCAGCAAGGGTGATTTTGCATGTTTAGTGTACCTTTCAGTACGATTGTCTTATGCAATCGAGTGTTCCAACAAATCTTACGTGTCTGCACAACATATCTTAAGCTGCTTAGACGATTATCAAATCATCACAATCATCAAAAATTTTAATCTGTGAACATACTGTAAAATAATAATGCTAATTAACAATAAATCATCACGTGTGTTCAGTTTATTTATACAATATGCATCCATATAATCCCGATTGTCATGTTATATTTATACTACAGTATATGGCATAACTTTAATACAAATGGTAAAGGCATGTTCACCCTTAAAACAAAACAACTGGTCAATTGTCAATTATCTGCCCCCAACCCCAACTGATACATTTTACACTTTATTACCTGCATTTCTAACTAGAATTTTAAGGATTATGATTGTCCCCATTTGCACAGAATTGAAGGTTAATTACAAAACATCCATCTAGTCCAACCTTTATATCTTTTACATAATGACTGTCTAACAGTTACTTAGTAACACAGTATTGGAGGATGAATAAAGACATATGTCTTTATTTCACAGAACCCTTTACTAAACCCTTTACTGAACCTTCACTAAATCTTTCACTGAACCCTTATCTGAAACACTTCACTGAATGCTTTACTAAACCCTTTACTGAACCTTTCACTGAACCCTTCACTGAACACTTTACTGAACCCTTTACTAAAATGCTATACTTAACCCTTCACTGAACCTTCAATTAACCCTTTACTAAACACGTCACTGAAACCTTCACTGAACCCTTAACTAAATCCTTTACTGAACCCTTTTACTGAAACCTTAATTGAACCCTTCTCTGGGCTTTACTGAATTCTTCACTGAACCCTTTCCTGAACCCTTCTCAGAACCCTTTACTGAACCTTTAACTGAACTCTTTATAGAACCCTTTACTGGACCCTTCACTGAATTCTTAACAGAATGCTTAATTGAACCCTTCACTGAACCCTTTACTAAACCCTTAACTGAATCCTTTACTTAACCCTTAACTTTAGGGAACCCTTTTCTGGACCCTTCACTAAACCCTTAATGGAACCCTTTACTGAAACATTTATTAAAATCTTCACTGAACCCTTCAATAAACACTTCACTGAACCCTTTACTGAAAAATGTATTAAACCCTTCACTGAACCCTTCACTGAACTCTTCACTAAACCCTTTACTGAACCCTTCACTGAACCCTTTACTAAACCCTTCACTGAACCCTTTACTAAACCCTTCACTGAACCTTCACTGAACCCTTTGATGATCCTTCACTGAACCCTTCAGTGAACCTTCACTGAACACTTTACTAAACCCTGAACTCTTCACTGAAACATTTATTAAACTGTTTACTGAACCCTTAACTGAAACATTTATTAAACCCTTCATTGAACCCTTCACTGAACCCTTTACTGAACCCTTCACTAAACCTTTAACTGAACCCTTAACTTAACCATTAACCAAACCCTTCACTGAAACATTTATTTAAAGGAACACTAAACCCAGAAAATCAACTCTGTGCCATATGTTTCTATTATTCACAGGGAGGTGAGAACGCTTATTCTCACCTCCCTGTGAATAATAGGACGCTCGAGTGGAGCGGCGGGTAAGGTAAGTTCCAGGTCCCCCGAGCGTCCTATTATTCACAGGGAGGTGAGAATAAGCGTTCTCACCTCCCTGTGAATAATAGAAACGAATGGCACAGAGTTGATTTTCTGGATTATGGGACTTTAGTGTCCCTTTAAACCTGAACATAGAACCCTTCACTGAACATTTCACAGAATCCTTTACTGGACCCTTAACAGAACCCTTCACTGAACCCTTAAAGGAACCCTTAAAGGGCAAGTCCAGCCCTAAAATGAAAACTTACATGCAGGTAAATCGCCCCCCAAAAACCCTAAACGGTAATAGTTTGAAATCTGAAATATATAAGTCTAACCTGAAATCCTGCACTGTCAGTTATGGATTTGACAGTTGACATCACAGACAATGACTGAATGTTAATCCCATCTGCTTCTTCTGAGCATTCCCAGGCTCAGTAAAGGCTCAGTACAGGTTTCTAAATTGTTCAGTTTCCATTAGGCATTCAGAAGCATAGCAGGCATATAGTAATGAATTCATAGGACAAAGTAGGATATATCAACATATTTTAAAGAGGCCATTCTTTCTAAAAGATGTTCTTATGAGGGTGGAGTTGTCCTTTAATGGAACCCTTCACTAAACCTTCACTGAGCACTTCACTGAACCCTTTATTGGACCCTTCACTAAACCCTTAACGGAACCTTTTATTGAAACATTTATTAAAACCTTTACTGAACCCTTCAATAAACACTTCACTGAACCCTTCACTGAAACACTTATTAAATTGTTTACTGAACCCTTCATTCAACTCCTAACTGAACCCTTTACTGAAACATTTATTAAACCCTTCACTGAACCGTTCGCTGAAACATTTATTAAACCCTTTACTGAACCCTTCACTACAATTACAAATAAAGGCTAGACTAAAGAAAACAAAGTTATAGTATGTGAATAACCTGACATTAAATATGGTGGTGATTGATTTTTTTCTATGAATGGAACTTGGACTAATATTTTACAATGTACAACTAAGCAACAGCTGGATAAAAACTTCCTTTCACGTTAAGTAACTCGAGTATTAACTTTTGCAGTGCAAAGCAATAATGGCTGCTAACTGGCCAAATCAGTATAAAAGCCACGCTGCCCGGTGTATTAAGATTTTTACACTGATTTGACTCCAAGTGCCAATTGGAAATATCCCTGGATCAACTCTCAAAATACTATTTTAAAGATTATACAGTAGGTAAGGAGTTAACATACCGTATTGTACATAGAAACAGGCAAATAATCTATAAAAAAATAAATATATCTTATCTAAATAAATCTAAATATCAAAAATATTTTACTATATCAATACAAATCTGATTTTGTATTATTTCTATGTTTGGACTTTCTTTTACATGATATAGGCAAAAAAAAAAATTAACAAACATTTATTAAAATGCAAGATGTTACATGTTCTCTGATTTGAGATACAAAAACCTTATAAAAATCTAGTTGCAAGATCAACATAATATAAGGGATAATGCGCCCCTTACAGTGTGATATAAGGATATAAAGTCACAGAGGAGTTCCCTGGCCATATAAAAGCACGAGACCGAAGGTCGAGTGCTTTTATACAGGACAGGGAACTCCGAGTTGACTTTATAAACCTTATATCACACTGTAATGGGGCGTATTATTTCTTATAATATATAAGTTTAAAAAATTGAATTTGATGGCTAGTCTCCAGCTGTTATCCTTTCCCTAAGTAATTAAACAAGCTATATTCCCTGTCAGCCCTGCAATAAAATTAATAAATGAATAAATAGAAAGGAATACATACCAGACTTTAACTTTAACTGTCTTTTTTCTGGAATTTTCTCCTCCACTTCCTGGCACTTTTCCTGTCAACCCCTAGAAGAAAAAAGATTGATAAAACACACAGACCTTTTACTGTGCAGAAAATCCTTCTGAGTCCTCCATCTGAAATGTATCTCTCACCCGGTAACCTTTTAAATCCTGTCAGCCATGATTCAACTTCTGCCTGGTTCAGTCCGTGCAAGTGAGGTTAAACAGAGCGGCTCTTCCAGCTACTGACTTCTGGTACTGACTCCCGCTGAAGTTGTCAGTAGCTGGAAGAGCCGCTCTGTTTAACCTCACTTGCACGGACTGAACCAGGCAGAAGTTGAATCATGGCTGACAGGATTTAAAAGGTTACCGGGTGAGAGATACATTTGAGATGGAGGACTCAGAAGGATTTTCTACACAGTAAAAGGTCTGTGTGTTTTATCTGTGTTTTTTTCTTTGGTTGGTTTGACAGGGAAGGTGTGGAAGGAGGACGGCACAGGTATGGGGAGCAGCAGTGGTGAATATTCTTATAAAAATCACTCAACTACGTAGTTGAGTGATTTTTATAAGGATATAATCCACTGTTGCTCCCATTATAATCCAGGCCACTTATATATTATAATTAGTTATCAAAATCCTATTTCAACTTATTTTACTGAAGGTGGACATAGAAGTAGAAATACTATTTTACGCTTGACCAATCAGTACCGATAATATTGCTACAGAACAGTCTGGAAGGTCAGATAATGAAAACAGATGAAGCTGTCTGTCTCTTTTTATCATCTGACACTAACACACATACAAAGCAATTATCAGATGGTACTGTGTATTACCTAGGTATGTGGCCAGCGTTACTCATCATTCTGCTCATAGTTACCATGTTAATCAGTTTACCCTACACTATACTGCTGTTTTTAAAGGTATTTTAAAATTTAACTTCAGGAAGGTTGCAAATATATATTTGAGCAGGATTTGGTGTATTAGGCCAACTGACCAAGGAAGGAAATGGCCACTACCTGAGACAGTAATCTATAACTTGCAACGATACAGATTTTTTATTTTACACCACAACTATAGGTCTGACATGGTCTTTTGACAATATACTGTATATAATTCCTTTTAAATAGAGAATAGAGAACCCTCGAATGTAGTGAAACATTTTTTCTCCCATGGCATCAAAAATGTTGCCTCCCTACAGGGTGCTGCTCTGTAATGTGCTTCACCCTGCCTCATTAGGGAGGCAGCCCTGATGATCACGATCCAGAAGAAACCAAAATGTTTTAGTATTTCATAAATTGTCACTTTACTGGCTCTCATTTCAGTTAATGCGTGAAAGATTAAGACATGTATGTTCATTACATCTTATTAGATTAGGCAATACATTTCTGCTATTTTCTGGCACACGAAATTTTTTGCATATTGTGCTGATTAAAATAATTTATTACTGTTTTATGGTCAAAACACTTAATACCAGCTACAAGTTACTGCATGAAAGTAAATGTGAACAAATTATTCATTGTCCCAATGGAAACCTTTTATTTTATGTATAATTATAAGTAAAAGTCTCAGATCTAATTCCACAGAGAACTTGCACAGTAAGTTCGCTAAATAAAAGGTGACCAACTTTATCCCATTCTGTGCATTCTCCAAGATAAGGCAATCGTCTGCTACTGGGATGTATAACATCTACCAAGGAAACCGCAGAGATAATGTCAATGATAGTCGGAGAAGAAATTTTAATAGTTTTAGATCTGCAATACATATGATCAAAATTATTTGTAAAAATGTAGGTTCTTTTGTTTAGATTATATATACATCGAAAGATGTGCAAAATATACAATATGTAGATATTCAGGATACCTGTCGGTTTATGTTATTCTTTCTTAATCCCATGTTTTACATTAGTTGTATTATAATTACTTGATTCCATTTACTTTGGTTCTCTGATATTGTATACAGAAACTGGTCATTTAACAGCCGAATCTGGTTGTGTAATATTTTTAGTAGTTAAAAGAAACTGATAAAATGATTGGATTACAAATTGTAGAATAATACATTTTATGTATGTATATATTTATTTATTTTCTTATAAAGTGCTAAACATATCGCCAGTGTCGGACTGGACTGTTGGGCCCCTCAGATATTCTGGCATTATACCAGGAAATCTGAGACCAGGGGCCCACTAGGACGAGTTAAGGGGCCCACCTAACATTTCATATCTCTATTATCACCCATTTACATATCTATCTTACTCCTTTCTCCTTACTCCTACTGACTCCAATTGTTTATTAGAATGCATTTCTTACTGTCCCTTTGGCTCTGTATTTAAATTTGAACAGTTTTCTGTGCTTTCTTGTGTGAATTTACAATGGGCGATTCCCCTGTAAACCTGTGGGCCAGTTCGACACTGCATTTCTCACAGCACTTTTCCTTTATTCATTCACTTCAGGCCCTGTCTCAAATAGATTACAACCTAAACACTTCTAACACACACATCCTAGCAGTACTGTATGTCTTTATGTTTGTGGGGAGAGAAAACCCAAACAAGCACAAAGGGAACATACAAACTCCAGGGTGGATTTAAACCCAAAAGACAGTATTGCATGGCATCAGTGCTAACTACCGAGCCACTTTACAGTATAAAGCCTACAAATAAAAACAATTTGTTTACAGAATTAAAATACCATTGTATAACCATCAGTCTGCAATCTTTTATCATTTCTGGAACTTTTAACAGGTTGTTCAAAGGGAATGGATCAAGAATAACTGAATTTATTCTTCTTGGACTTTCTTCTGACCCACAGCCATTTCTCTTTATGGTTTTTATGCTAGTTTACATTTTAACACTATTGCTTAATACAATGATCATTTTGACAGTGACGTTTGAACCTCAACTTCGTTCCCCTATGTATGTCTATCTTAGAAATTTGTCTTTTACAGAGATTTTCTATATTTCAGTTACTATTCCCCGAATGCTAAGAGACTTTTTGTATAAATATAAAGTAATTTCCTTACTGGAATGTGCTTCCCAGCTTTACTTTTTCTGCCTTTTTGGGACAGTAGAATGCTTTCTTTTAGCAATTATGGCATATGACCGTTATTTGGCGATCTGCTATCCCCTCCATTATATGAGATTTATGACTGAGTCTAAATGTTTCATGTTTTTAATGGGATCATGGTTGGCTGGAACACTGCTGTCCCTGAGCCAGATTTCATTTGTCTTCACTTTACCTTTCTGCAACTCCAATGTTATTGACCATTTCTTCTGTGACATATTTCCCATCCTGAGGTTGGCTTGTGCAGACACCTTTGCCAATGAAATAGCAATTTTATTATATGCTTCATTCATTATAGCATTCCCATTCCTGCTCATCCTAACATCATACATTTGTATTCTAGTTACAGTGTTCAAAATATCTTCTGGAGATGGCCGTAAAAAAGCCTTTTCTACATGTAGCGCTCACCTTACCTCCGTTTGTTTGTTTTATGGAACTGCCACATTAAGTTATTTACGAACAAAACCTAGTGAAACACAACAAAGCTTTAAAGCGTGGTCTCTGCTTTATGTAGTACTTACTCCATTGCTCAACCCCTTAATATACAGTTTAAGAAATACAGAATTTAAAAATTCAATAAAGAAACTACATTATATAATCCAATAGTTCTGCTGGCAGTTTTAAAATGTTATCCTTTTCCTTTATTTTTCTTAAACTGTTGTGAAACCAAATTGTTCAATAACAATGTGGCTCTAGCTGAAAACAAACTTGTTACCTATTTACTTTTTATAATTTTAGCTCTGATTACGCAGACTTTGCAACAATTTTCGCTGTCACCTGCTTATTGTTTATTGTCCAAACTCTATTCAATATCAGTATTTGTTATTGCATGATCTTTGCTGTGCATCTAAACAGCCAGAAACCACATATAAGGGATAATACGCTACCTACAGTGTAATGTAAGGAGATATAAAAGCACAAGGCCATTAGTCCGAGTGCTTTTATAGAGGTCAGGGAACTCCAAGGTGAAGTAATATCTGTATATTATTCTGTAGGTAGCGTATTATTCCATATAATACATAAGGTAAAAAAAGAAGAAAAATCCAGCACAGGCACTGTCTCCCCCCCTCCCTGTCTCCCCCTCCCTCTCTTCCCCCTTCCCTGTCTCCCCCCTCCCTGTCTTCCCCTCCCTCTCTCCACCCTCCCTGTCTCCCCCTTCCCTGTCTCCCCCTCCCTGTTTTCCCCTCCCTCTCTCCACCCTCCTTGTCTCCCCCCTCCCTGTATATAACAAGCCTGTTTTTCTACATACAGATAGTAAACTGCCGTTTCTATCTCAAACTAAAAAAAGACAATAAACATCATCTCTCACCCGGTGCTGATCCGGTTCGTTACACTGACTGACTGAATTACTGTACTGATAAGGAGGAGTGAGCGCATTCCTTGGCTGCTCGCTCCTCCTTATCAGCACAGTAATTCAGCCAGTCAGTCAGTATACAAAAACAGGCTACCTATCTATGTTACTAATACAGGCAGGGAGAGATAAATGGGGAGGGGCACTGGAATACAGGAAGTCACTCAGTGACATCACTGAGTGACTGATTATATAGTTTCTCGCCATTGCACCTCCCCATTCTAAATCCAGAGCCTTATGTATTATATAAGGGATAATGTGCTCCTTACAGTGTAATATAAGGCTATTATACCATCGGGGAGTTCCCTGACAATATAAAAGCACAACGACGTAGGCCGAGTGCTTTTATACATGTCAGGGAACTCCGAGGTGGCATAATAGCCGTATATTACACTGTAAGGGGTGCATTATTTCTTATAATACACAAGTTGTGTTATTTTAAATAAGTACAGTGATAATAGCTGGTGAAAAGAATTTATTTAACTTACAATTTATTTTCAAAGTTTGTTTAGTTTTTCAATTTCATGTTACATTTCTTTTTTATACATAACATTAAAAAAACATTGTTAAACATTTTAACTATTATTTAAAATCTTTATCTCAGATATATGTTTAAACATTTATTGCACGTGCCCCGGATCTTTTGCTAAGTGCCCCGAATCTCCTGCTAGCGCTTTGATAGCGCGTGTGGAGTGCCCCTGCCAGTGGAGGGTGTGGCAGACAGAGGGAGAGAGAGAACAGACTGAATCCTCCCCTCTGGACCTCCCCAACAAATAATTCATGATTTACAATCCCTCCCTGGCTGGGTCCCTCTGTGCAATTACATTGTGGGCGGGTCATATCAAATGGAGCTTATGTAGAGAGCAGCATAGGAAGGAGGAGGGACTGAGGAAGTTCAAACTCGCTTCTGTTTAACAGCAGGCAATGGGCATGCCTTGGGAATCCAACTTGGTTTTCTATCCCTGACCTGACTGCACAGCAGGTAACAATGCTGAACCAAAAATCACATTAGATAAATAGATGATAGAGAGATAGAGAGATATAGATAAATTAGATAGATAGAGTTAGAAAGATAGATAGATGATAGATAGATAGATAGATAGATAGATAGATAGATAGATAGATAGAGAGAGAGATAGAGAGATATAGATAAATTAGATAGATAGAGTTAGAAAGATAGATAGATGATAGATAGATAGATAGATAGATAGATAGATAGAGAGATATAGATAGATTAGAGTTAGATAGATAGATAGATAGATAGATTAGATAGAGTTAGAAAGATAGGTAGATGATAGATAGATAGATAGAGTTAGATTGATAGATAGATATAGATAGATAGATAGATAGATAGATAGATTGAGATAGAGTTTAGAAAGATAGTAGAGGATAGATAGATAGATAGAAGTAGTTAGATGATAGATAGATTAGATAGATAGAGTTAGAAGATAGAGAGAAAATGATAGAATAGATAGATAGATAGATAGTAGATAGATAGAAGATTAGATAGATAGTTAGTAGATGATAGATAGATAGATAGTTAGATAGATAACTAGATAGATTTGTTAGATAGATAGTAGATAGATAGATAGAGTTAGATAATAGATAGATAGATCGATAGAGTTAGATAGATAGAAAGATAGATAGAGTTAGAGAGAAGATGAGATATGAGAGATTAGGTAGATAGATAGATAGAGTTAGATTGATGTGTGTGTTCATATACACAATGTCTTCCAACCATCATCACGAGGCCAGTGCCCATACATTTGTTGTAAGTGTTCAGAGACCACTTGTGTGTAGCAGGTTGGGCTGGCAATCTCCATGTGTACGGACCCTCACTCGTTATCTTTCTTTCTCTCTGTATATCTCTCTATTATTTCTTTCTCCCTCTGTGTATATTATTTCTCTCTGTGTAGCTTCTCTCTATGCCTGGATCTTTCTTTCTATCTCTGTATCTTTCTTTCTCTCTGTATCTCACTGTCTATATATTTCTCTCTCTGTGTGATCATTATTTCTCTCTCTGTAGCTTTCTTTCTTGTATCTCTCTATATATATCTTTCTCTCTTGTATCTCTCTCTCTGTAGCTTCTCTCTGTGTATCTTTCTCTCTCTGTAGCTTTCTCTCTGTGATCTCTCTCTCTGTGCTTCTCTCTGTGTATCTCTCTCCTCTGTAGCTTCTCTCTGTGTATCTCTCTGTGTATCTTCTCTCTCTGTAGCTTTCTCTCTGTGTATCTCTCTATCTCTGTGTAGTTTCTCTCTGTGTATATCTCTCTCTGTAGCTTTATCTCTGTGTATCTCTCTGTGTGTAGCTTTCTCTCTGTGTATCTCCTCTCTCTGTGACTTTCTCTTTGTGTATCTCTCTCTGTGTAGCTTTCTCTCTGTGTATCTCTCTCTCTCTCTCTGTTGCTTCTCTCTGTGTATCTTTCTCTCTGTGTAGCTTTCTCCTGTGTATCTCTCTCTCTCTCTCTAGCTTTCTCTGTGTATTTCTCTCTCTCTAGCTTTCTCTCTGTGTATCTCTCTGTGTAGCTTTATCTCGTGATCTCTCTCTCTCTCTGTAGCTTTCTCTTGGCATCTTCTTTCTCTCCCTGTAGCTTTCTCTCTGTGTATCTCTCTCTCTGTAGCTCTCCCTGTGTCTCTCTCTCTCTCTCTGTGTGTAGCTTTCTCTGTGTATCTTTCTCTGTAGCTTTCTCTCTGTGTATCTCTGTGTAGCTCTCTCTGTGTATCTCTTCTCTCTCTTTAGCTTTCTCTGTGTCTCTCTCTCTGTGTAGCTTTCTCTCTGTGTATCTCATCTCTCTCTAGCTTTCTCTCTTTGTATCTCTCTCTCTCTGTAGCTTTCTCTCTGTGTATCTCTCTGTGTATCTTTCTCTCTCTGTAGCTTTCTCTCTGGTATCTCTCTATCTCTGTTGTAGTTTCTCTCTGTGTATATCTCTCTCTGTAGCTTTATCTCTGTGTATCTCTCTGTGTGTAGCTTTCTCTCTGTGTATCTTCTCTCTGTAGCTTTCTCTGTGTAGTATCTCTCTCTGTGTAGCTTTCTCTTGGTATCTCTCTCTCTCTCTCTGTGTTGCTTTCTCTCTGTGTATCTCTCTCTCTGTGTAGCTTTCTCTCTGTGTATCTCTCTCTCTCTCTCTAGCTTTCTCTGTGTATTTCTCTCTCTCTTGCTTTCTCTCTGTGTATCTCTCTGTGTAGCTTTATCTCTGTGTATCTCTCTCTCTCTCTCTGTAGCTTTCTCTCTGTGCATCTCTGTCTCTCCCTGTAGCTATCTCTCTGAGTATCTCTCTCTCTGTAGCTTTCTCCCTGTGTCTCTCTCTCTCTCTGTGTGTAGCTTTCTCTGTGTATCTTTCTCTGTAGCTTTCTTTCTGTGTATCTCTGTGTAGCTTTCTCTCTGTGTATCTCTCTCTCTAATAGCTTTCTCTCTGTGTATCTCTCTCTGTGTAGCTTTCTCTCTGTGTATCTCTCTCTCTCTCTTTAGCTTTCTCTCTGTGTCTCTCTCTCTCTCTGTGTAGCTTTCTCTCTGTGTATCTCTATCTCTCTCTAGCTTTCTCTCTTTGTATCTCTCTATCTCTCTCTAGCTTTCTCTCTGTGTATCTCTCTCTTTGTAGCTTTCTCTCTATGTATCTCTCTCTGTAGCTTTCTCTCTGTGTATCTCTCTCTGTGTAGCTTTCTCTCTGTGTATCTCTCTCTCTCTGTAGCTTTCTCTCTGTGTATCTCTCTGTAGCTTTCTCTCTGTGTATCTCTCTCTCTGTGTAGCTTTCTCTCTATGTATCTCTCTCTCTGTGTAGCTTTCTCTCTGTGTATCTCTATCTCTCCCTGTAGCTTTCTCTCTGTGTATCTCTCTGTGTGTAGCTTTCTCTCTGTGTATCTCTCTCTCTCTCTCTCTGTAGCTTTTTCTTTGTGTATCTCTCTCTCTCTCTCTCTGTAGCTTTTTCTCTGTGTATCTCTCTCTGTAGCTTTCTCTCTGTGTATCTCTCTCTCTCTGTAGCTTTCTTGCTGTGTATCTCTCGGTAGCTTTCTAGCTGTGTATCTCTCTCTCTCTCTCTGTAGCTTTCTCTCTGTGTAACTCTCTCTCTGTAGCTTTCTCTCTGTGTATCTCTCTCTCTCTCTCTGTAGCTTTCTCTCTGTGTATATCTCTCTGTAGCTTTCTCTCTGTGTATCTTTCTCTTTGTGTATCTTAGGGTGTTTTATTAAAATGTAATTATATTCTTTGTGGTTATCAGTCCTAAACTAGGGCCTTCATCCACTACATTTGATTGCCATTTTTATTGGTTTTTTATCCAGCTTACATATTAGGGTTATCTTTTGTTGTGAGAACTGCAATAACATACATTTTTAGGCATTTTTTCTAAGATTCCAAATAAGCAGTTCAGATCCTCATTACATGGGGAATCACTTATTCTCCTTTAAGGAAAAAATAGGATTTCTAGTGAGGTGTTATACCAACAAAACATAATTGTTAATGTACTGTACATGTACATGAGAGTAGCCCTTAACTCTGAGGTGTGCGTTGCTGCATTCCTATCTTTTTTTCTATTTTTTTAGTACATTTTTTGCTCAGGCTAAAGGTGGGCATGAAGCTACAACCGAATCATAATTTGCGCAACATGCGATTGGATTGCCTGGCAAAAAACATTTTTAAACTGGTCCAATAGGTCGAGTATGTTTGATATAAGGATTTCCTGATTTCGTAAAACCAGCATCTATGGCCACCTTAAGCATTCCCTCCCACCTTTACTAATGCGCCCCTTTATCAGGCCGACTCACTGTAAAAACAAGCAGCTCTGTAATCACTATGAGCCAGCACTGGGAGACAGGATTTCCCGGAATGCTTTCACACTGCCACCCCCTAACTGCATGCTCGCAGAAGATTTTATGATAATAAGCAACTTGATTGACAGACTATAAGAATGCTTCGATTTCTATCTAAAGAAATAGGACAGAGCAACAAAAAAAATGTTATTGATAGTTGGGAAGATTATAGTTTTTCAGTAACACCAATTAAAATTTTTCCCCCCAGTTTAGATACCTTTAAAGGGCATGTCCTCCCCCCCAAACTAAATTTAACCCACTTCTGGCCCACAGTTTGAAAAAATCTTACCCTACCTACATCGCTCCTGCATTGCTTGTCCAAGTCCAGGACACTGAAGAGTAGGAGTTGCTTCCTGTATGAAGTTTCTGCGCTCCTCCTTGTCCTCTGAGAGGGCAGTCGCAATCGTGAGGGTGCCCTTACCCCCCTCCCCACCCTCCCTCCTGATCCCTCCCTGCTGCCCTTCACATAAATGTTATATTAAAATGTAGGGCATGGCTTCCCACCCCCACCACTATGTTAATTTTCTAAAAAAAGAATCAGAACTCTACTACAGCCCTTCGCTCCTGCAGCATTCTCTATTGACAGCAGCGTCGGCTGTGTTGGCTGCCTGCTCACCAATCACAGCCAGGCTGCCAGTCTGGCCCTTTGCTAGCTCCATCAACAGGGAGCCAATCAGGAGTGCTGCTGGAGCGTGACTGTATAGAGTTTGGATTTTTTTTTATAAATCTAAAATAGTGGTTGGTGTTGGAAGAGTCCAACATTTTATAAAAAATTATATAGATGTGGAGAGACCCTTTAAGTGCTGATTTTACAATAAAATACAAACAGTTGAAGAGTAAGCCCATATTCCTACACAAATTCCAAAAGTTCTAACAGACTCCTATTCCAAAATATGGTAATAATACTTATTAGCAAGTTTCACAAAATACCACGAGATATTTTGGGTTTGTTTTTTGACCGTGTTTGTGCTGTGATTACTAATTAGCTTATTATCTTGGTCAGTCTCCAGATAATAGTATATGGTACATTTTAGGACATACAGTAATTACTTTCTCTGGGATAGAGAAGCAATAGGGAGTACACCCGGGAGCTCATATAATTTCTGTTCCAAGCCAATCATTCATAAATGAATGGAATTTTTTCCAGGAAGATGGCGATGATAACAAGAGTTCTCAATGCTAAGTCCCAGCCAAGTCTTTACTGGCTAGGTCCCTCTACATATACCTAAAGAGCTCAGCATTTCCCCCATAGCTATTAAAAGACACAGTCTCTGGTGAGAGGATTTGATTTGATATTTAACAATTGTTGCAAAAGTGTTGTCCCCACTGCACGAAACTATGTTGATTGATCAGCTTTATTTAAATATAAATTAAATAATGTTTCTTCCAACCTTATAAATCTTTTCTGCTCCCTAAATTTGGAGAAATTCAGTTTGTGAAACCTTGATAATACAAAATCCTTTCACTGTTATAACCTGAACCGTTCTAGTTGACCTATTTATTCCGATGATGGACCATTGAATTGATCAGAATGATCAAGAGAGGTGAGTTAACCAGACAATGATTGTTTCGGCATGACCAACCGGTCGACGCATCAAATGGTTGGCTGTGAATCCTACTTTATTTCGTGATACCGAACTTTAACACGCTATTTTTATGACTGCAATCCTAATTAAATACAGTCATAAAATTGCGATCATGGTTGTAGATAATATTGAGATTGTACATTTTACATCACAATCATAATTGTACGATCACCTTACAATACCATAGCGGTAGTCTACTACTGCTTGGTATTGTACTGCAATGGGGGTGGTAAATGTACGTCTGTACTTAAAGACTGTCCACCCCTCTTTTGAAAATAATTAATATGTGGTAGATTAGCCCCCAAAACCAGAGATCGTTTAAGTCTAAACTGTAAATCAGCTCCCACACGGAGCTATTAACTTACATGCTCCTTGCTCCACCGCCGCTTCCGGGTTCTTCTCCCAGTCCTCCACGTGGCTGCTCTGTTCTTTTTATGTTCCCGTGGAGCAAGGAGCATGTAAGTAAATATCTCTGTGGGACCGAATTACAGCTTTAGACTTAAACGATCTCTAGGTTTGGGGCCTAATCTACCATATATTAATTTTTCAAAAGAGGGTGGACAGTCCCTTTAAATGATAACCCGCAGTATAAGAATTCCCGATACAGCGTGTTAATAAAGTTGCTCATGTTTTTAATATGATTTGATAACAAATAATAAACATACAATTACATTTTCATCATTTGAATCACCAACTTTTAGATTTGACATTTAAGAATTAGTTTAGTAGTGCTGGTGATACTTTGTCTAAAAGGTTGCTTGGTCTTGTTCTTTAATTGCGAAGAAATGTTTTGGGAAAGGTGATATTGGTGTGTGAAATAAAACACGATTCATTGGGAAGGTAATTGCTGTGACTGTTTAAGGGAAGTGCTGACACTCCTTTCAAAACCAATGAGAATGAAACCAATGAATTAGGTTAATCTGCGGTAAGATGCACTCACGCCCTGGTTATTATTGTAAGTACCGAGAATCTCACAAAATATTTTTTTTAAAAAGACAGAGAACATTATGGGGAAAAAACCCCAAAATATCCTTAGTAATTAATGTTTTCATCCTCTCCTGCTTCTCTCTCTTAAAGTCTATGGAGCAAAAACCTTTGCACATTTAAAACACAGAGCATTTCTCTGCACTTACACGTCTAAGATTCCTAAAAATACATTACAGAAATACATTATATTGCAGGTATATTTTATATGTATATAGTTTAGATTTTCAGTGTACTTGTATTTCCATATTCACAGTATAGTATGAACGTTCTGGTACGGTATACCTGTATACTGTTTATACCCACAATACTTTATTAACCTTTTTGAACCTTTATGTTCAGTTATATGTTTCTTGTAGGTAAACTACTGTATGCTGTTTTTGCATTTACTTGCACAGTTATACCTTTATTTTTATATAGTACTGTATATTAATATATACGAGTTGATCTCAGAGAGAGAAGAGAGAGAGAATCTTTAAGCAAATGGTTTGTGAAGCTCTGACCATTTTTTTCTTTTTTTTTTTTCTGTAAACATCTATTAATATATTAGCAAGGAAATGTAATAAACATAATAAGCAGCTACAAAATTGGTAAAACAAATCTAGAGAAGTCTTTGGTGAAAAGTTCCTAATTTAAATGTATTGTGCAGATCACTAACTCTGGTGACACCTATGTTACCCCTGGATAGTACATTTATAGACGTATTTAGAAAACTTTGTTAAAGTAAATAACGATATCGCGCAATACGCAATTGTTTTTACACACAGTGGTTATTTTCCATATATGGTACTTAGATGTACTTGGTGCCCTTATTATTGACATACACTGCTGGTTTATCTAATAAAAAATGCAATATTTAAAAGAAATCACCGGTACATGTCAAATAACAAGGCACCAAGTATCCTAAGTACATCTATATGGAAAATAACAAAATTATTTAAATGTTTTATAAATACGCCTTTATTCTGGAGTATGCTTAATTTGATTTTTTTTTTAGTTTTCCATTTTTTCTTTCCATTGGGACTATTGCAGATTAGGAATAATTTACTGCAACACAACATTATTAACACAACCACAATGCCTTGGGGGTTCCTCTGTGCTCTGCCTCAAAGCACCCAGAAATAGATGTAGGTACCAAACAGGACTTCACTCAACTCCATTGCTATCTTATTTATTACACAAATGTTTCAGATGTTCGTGGTGTCTCCACATGATCCAGGGCATTCCCTTCACTCAATAACGAAACCTCTTTTGTACAAACCTCGTGCTTCCCCCCTTCTTATCCTTTTTGTGTCCCCCTCTCGGAATCATTCTCTCTCTCTTCAGCAACAAAGGTTTAAACCTAATCATGTCCTACATTCTGGCAATGCCGTTTTTCTTATTTCTGTAGTGTCAGTACTTTTATTATATCTCTTTACTTATGTAGTATTTAGTATTTTTTTAAATGATCTTTCCCCCCTGTATGAGTCTAATGATTGTAATGTTGTACATTGCTGTACAATTATAGTGGCGCTAAATTAATTTAATTGTAAATACATACTGTACATATTGTACATACAATACGACATTAGAGTGATTTGTTAAAGGGAAATGTTAAATATACATTTAGATGATTTCATACAGAATTACATATAACTGACACCATGGAAACATTTCATAGAAAAAATGTTTCCAGGGGTTAGAACCTAAAATGCAATGTCCTCCTGAAATACAGCGACAAGGGAGAAATCTTACTGCCAAACTGATGCTCCCAAGCTGGCTTTGTCTCTTTGCTAGCAGGGTAGCCAGCCATAACTCTGCAAGAAGGGCGTTTCCCATAACAGCATAGACGGTGCAGGTTATGGGAGAACTTAGGCAGCTGTTCAATGTCTTCCCAGAGGTACAGTAAGATGGTAGTGGTTAGCATTAACCCTTTGTTCCTCTTTAATATAACAATTGTCAGGGAGTGTTAATTGTCCATTTACTGTATGCTCACATTCGTTTTAAGGGACTAGTTCACTGCCGAATAGAGCAGTTCAGTTCAATTTAGAACTATATATTTATATAGTTTTAAAAGTTCTATGTTCTATAGTTCGAAAATTAACCCATTAGTCAATGGGGAAAATAGTTTGAAAAGTTCTGATAAAATACATTATAGTATAGTACATTAACAATGGTTACTTACTGTAAATGGCGTGTCACCTGGGAAATGATCTGGGGAACATGTCACTGTCACCAAAACGTGTTTAAACACTAACTTTCCTCACGATTGGGCAATAGTTGGGTTTCCGTACTGAATTTTCGAGGGTTACTTAAATCGATCACCACATTCGAGGGTTACGCCAAATTTGAAGGTTAGCGAACACTACATTCAAGGGTTATCGCTAGATTCGAAGGTTATCCCCGAATTTGTGTGTTACCGAATACCCATTCGAGGGTTATTGCGAGATTTAAGGGTTAGCGAGTGCTACATTCAGGGTTATTGCCATTTGCTAATGTGAACATTGCCTTTTACATAAGTGAAGAACGGAGGTAAACTAGCTATTTGTCTTACCTTCCGTTCTTCACTTAATGTACAGGAGTAGGAGAGAACACAATAACCTGCAGCGGCATCCACCACTGGCCCCTCAGGTCCCGACTGCTTCCAACTGTAAGTAAACTACAGGTGCTATATACTTAAAGCAGAAGCAGTTATCAGAGGATTCAGCAGGAGCAAGTGTATGTCAGTACACTTCACATGCTCTTTAGAGCACAGCAGATTAAAAACAAAAAGCTGCAACCTAAGCTATCTAGTAATATTAAGTTGGATTACCTGTACATACCCTTTAAATCTCGTTTTCATCAAGAAATTTCAACAGTGAAAAACAGAAATTTTTTAAGAAAACTTTGTCAGAAGTTTTTACTGCAAAATGTTGCCTTAAAAGAATGTGCATATTGCCATGGAAGTTATAGGACATCTCTATAGATCATAACCCAATGAAATTGGAATAATGTACCCCAATGATCTATGCATACTACTGTATGATATTGTTTGATATATATACTGTACCTATCTTCATTTATATTATTGTAAGTTTTTTTTAAATAAAAAATATTTTTTAAAAAAGGAGTGATCAGAATTGCTAAAAACACAAGGAATATACATCTTCTATTTACATCTTATTCTTTCCTCCACAGACAATGTACCAAGAATCGCACACTGTCTCAGAATTTTAATTGTTGGATTACGGAATGTCAACTTAGAATTCCTCCTAATTTTATGCCTTCTTATTTTAATTTTTAAGCTGTTATGAGAACATTCTAGTCCCTGTATTGGTGTATTCAAGCATTTGTCTTCACTCTCCAATGTATTTCATCCTAGGCATGTTGTCCTTGCTTTATTATTGCATACAACAAATTAAGTGTCCCGAGGATATATCACATTCTGTCGGATAGGCCATCCATCTCTGTTCTGCCTGCATTACTCAAGTAAATGTACTTGCTACACAGGAATAACAATATGTTCCTTATATGCTTTAATGTCTTATGACAGATATGTGGCTTTATCTAATCCACTAAGATACTCTGTTCTTATAAGTATACGGCTTTGTTTGAACCTTTTTGGTGGATTTTGGCTGATTTCTTTTACATTTGTACCATATATCAGTTCTTTTAAGTAGACTTGTTTTTTGTGGTTCAAATATCATTGATAATGTTTATTGTGATGTAACCCCCCTGGTGGAACTTCCTGCTCAAGACACAACACTTGTCCACACAGTCACAGGTTTGCTTAGTGGTTCAGCTTTATTGTTACCTCTTCTGTTTGACATTTCTACATATAATTTATTGTGTATATATTCTTCAAATCCCATCCGTATCAGGAAAAGGAAAGCGTTTTCACTTGTAGCTCCATCTCATTGCACTTACCTTTAATTATGGATCTCTAATTATCATTTATGTGATACCAACCAAGAAATTTCCGACTCTTAATAAGGTTTATCTTTATGCATTAGCTATCATTCCATTGATAAATCCTCATCTATATTTTGAGATCAGATTTTCATAAAGCCTTCAAGATGAAAACAGAAGTCAAAAGAATTTTTGGCATGTAAAAGGCAATTTTCATGGAGGACATGTATTTTTTCATTATTTATATTATGTATTTATTTCCATTGAAATAGGTGTTGTAGCAGGTTCTCCTCTCTCTATTACATTTTAATTTTGATTCAGCAAGGGTGATTTTGCATGTTTAGTGTACCTTTCAGTACGATTGTCTTATGCAATCGAGTGTTCCAACAATCTTACGTGTCTGCACAACATATCTTAAGCTGCTTAGAGACGTTATCAAATCATCACAATCATCAAAATTTTTAATCTGTGAACATCCTGTAAAATAAATGCTATTAACAATAAATCATCACGTGTGTTCAGTTTATTTATACAATATGCATCCATATAATCCCGATTGTCATGTTATATTTAACTACAGTATATGGCATAACTTTAATACAAATGGTAAAGGCATGTTCACCCTAAAACAAAACAACGGGTCATTGTCAATTATCTGCCCCCACCCCAACTGATACATTTTACACTTTATTACCTGCATTCTAACTAGAATTTTAAGAATTATGATTGTCCCCATTTGCACAGATGAGAGGTTAATTACAAAACATCCATCTAGTCCAACCTTTAACTTTTACATAGACTGTCTAACGTTACTTAGTACACACAGTATTGGAGGATGAATAAAGACATATGTCTTTATTTCACAACCCTTTACTAAACCCTTTACTGACCTTCACTAAATCTTTCCTGAACCCTTATCTGAAACACTTCACTGAATGCTTTACTAAACCCTTTACTGAACCTTTCACGAACCCTTCACTGCACACTTAACTGAACCCTTTACTAAAATGCTATACTTAACCCTTCACTGAACCTTCAATTAACCCTTTACATAACACGTCACTGAACCTTCACTGAACCCTTAACTAAATCCTTTACTGGAACCCTTTACTGAAACCTTAATGAACCCTTCTCTGGGCTTTACTGAATTCTTCACTGAACCCTTTCTGAACCCTTCTCAGAACCCTTTACTGACCTTTAACTGAACTCTTTATAGAACCCTTTACTGGACCTTCATGAATTCTAACAGAATGCTTATTGAACCCTTCACTGACCCCTTACTAAACCCTTAACTGAATCCTTTAACTTAACCTTAACTTTAGGGAACCCTTTTGGACCCTTCACTAAACCCTTAATGGAACCTTTCTGAAACATTTATTAAAATCTTCACTGAACCCTTCAATAAACACTTCACTGAACCCTTTACTGAAAAGTATTAAACCCTTCACTGAACCCTTCACTGAACTCCACTAAACCCTTTACTGAACCCTTCACTGAACCCTTACTAAACCCTTCACTGAACCCTTTACTAAACCCTTCACTGACTCACTGAACCCTTTGATGATCCTTCACTGAACCCTTCAGTGAACCTTCACGAAACACTTTACAAACCCTGAACTCTTCACTGAAACATTTATTAAACTGTTTACTGAACCCTTAACTGAAACATTTATTAAACCCTTCATTGAACCCTTCACTGAACCCTTTACTGAACCCTTCACAAACCTTTAACTGAACCCTTACTTAACCATTAACCAAACCCTTCACTGAAACATTTATAAAGGAACACTAAACCCAGAAAATCAACTCTGTGCCATATGTTTCTATTATTCACAGGGAGGTGAGAACGCTTATTCTCACCTCCCTGTGAATAATAGGACGCTCGGGGGACCTGGAACTTACCTTACCAACCGCCGCTCCACTCCAGCCGCTCCTTCACTGAACAGCTGTTCTCTCCGAATCGCGTGCCCTATCTTTTGTATTGCGCCATGCGCCTAAGATAGGGCGTGCAGTCAGGACAGGCAGCTGTCATGAAGGACGGCTGCGATTGGAGCGGCAGTAAGGTAAGTTCCAGGTCCCCCAGCGTCTATTATTCACAGGGAGGTGAGAATAAGCCTTCTCACCTCCCTGTGAATAATAGAAACGAATGGCACAGAGTTGATTTTCTGGATTATGGGACTTTAGTGTCCCTTTAAACCTGAACATAGAACCCTTCACTGAACATTTCACAGAATCCTTACTGGACCCTTACCAGAACCCTTCACTGAACCCTTAAAGGACCTTAAAGGGCAAGTCCAGCCCTAAAATGAAAACTTACATGCAGGTAAATCGCCCCCCAAAACCCTAAACGTAATAGTTTGAAATCTGAAATATATAAGTCTAACCTGAAATCCTGCACTGTCAGTTATGGATTTGAACGTTGACATCACAGACAATGACTGAATGTTAATCCCATCTGCTTCTTCTGACATTCCCAGGCTCAGTAAAGGCTCAGTACAGGTTTCTAAATTGTTCAGTTTCCATTAGGCATTCAGAAGCATAGCAGGCATATAGTATGATTCATAGACAAAGTAGGATATATCAACATTTTTAAGAGGGCCATTCTCTAAAGATGTTTCTTATGAGGGTGGAGTTGTCCTTTAATGGAACCCTTCACTAAACCTTCACTGAGCACTTCACTGAACCCTTTATTGACCCTTCACTAAACCCTACGGAACCTTATTTGAAACATTTATTAAAACCTTTACTGAACCCTTCAATAAACACTTCACTGACCCTTCACTGAAACACTTATTAAATTGTTTACTGAACCCTTCATTCAACTCCTAACTGAACCCTTTACTGAAACATTTATTAAACCCTTCCTGAACCGTCGCTGAAACATTATTAAACCCTTTCCTGAACCTTCCCTACAATTACAATAAAGGCTAGACTAAAGAAAACAAAGTTATAGTATGTGATAAACCTGACATTAATATGGTGGTGATTGTTTTTTTCTATGAATGGAACTTGGACTATATTTTACAATGTACAACTAAGCACAGCTGGATAAAAAACTTCCTTTCACTTTAGTAACTCGAGTATTAACTTTTGCAGTGCAAAGCAATATGGCTGCTAACTGGCCAAATCAGTATAAAGCCAGCTGCCCGGTGTATTAAGATTTTTCACTGATTTGACTCAAGTGCCAATTGGAAATATCCCTGGATCAACTCTCAATACTATTTTAAAGATTATACAGTAGGTAGGAGTTAACATACCGATTGTACATAGAAACAGGCAAATAATCTAAAAAAATAATATCTTTCTAAATAAATCTAATACAAAAATTTTTTACTATATCAATACAATCTGATTTTGTATTATTTCTATGTTGGCTTCTTTTACATGATATAGGCAAAAAAAAAAATTAACAAACATTTATTAAAATGCAAGATGTTACATGTTCTCTGATTTGAGATACAAAACCTTATAAAAATCTAGTTGCAAGATCAACATAATATAAGGATAATGCGCCCCTTACAGTGGGATATAAGGATATAAAGTCACAGAGGAGTTCCCGGCCATATAAAAGCACGAGACCGAAGGTCGAGTGCTTTTATACAGGACAGGGAACTCCGAGTTGACTTTATAAACCTTATATCACACTGTATGGGCTGATTATTTCTTATAATATATATGTAAAAAATTGAATTTGATGGCTAGTCTCCAGCTGTTACCTTTCCCTAAGTAATTACAAGCTATATTCCCTGTCAGCCCTGCAATAAAATTAATAAATGAATAAATAGAAAGGAATACATACCAGACTTTACTTTAACTGTCTTTTTTCTGGAATTTCTCTCCACTTCCTGGCACTTTTCCTTGTCAACCCCTAGAAGAAAAAGATTGATAAACCACAGACTTACTGTGCAGAAAATCCTTCTGAGTCCTCCATCTAAAATGTATTCCTCACCCGTACCTTTTAAATCCGGTCAGCCATGATTCAACTTCTGCCTGGTTCAGTCCGGCAAGTGAGGTTAAACAGAGCGCTCTTCCAGCTACTGACTTCTGGTACTGACTCCCCGCTGAAGTTGTCGTAGCTGGAAGAGCCGCTCTGTTTTAACCTCACTTGCACGGACTGAACCAGGCAGAAGTTGAATCATGGCTGACAGGATTTAAAAGGTTACCGGGTGAGAGATACATTTGAGATGGGAACTCAGAAGGATTTTCTACACAGTAAAAGGTCTGTGTGTTTTATCTGTGTTTTTTTCTTTGGTTGGTTTGACAGGGAAGGTGTGGAAGGAGGACGGCACAGGTATGGGGAGCAGCATGGTGAATATTCTTATAAAATCACTCAACTACGTAGTTGAGTGATTTTTATAAGGATATAATCCACTGTTGCTCCCATTATAATCCAGCCACTTATATATTATAAATTAGTTATCAAAATCCTATTTCAACTTATTTACTGAAGGTGGACATAGAAGTAGAAATACTATTTTACGCTTGACCAATCAGTACCGATAATATTGCTACAGAACAGTCTGGAAGGTCAGATAATGAAAACAGATGAAGCTGTCTGTCTCTTTTTATCACTCGACCTACACACATACAAAGCAATATCAGATGGTACTGTGTATTACCTAGGTATGTGGCCAGCGTTACTCATCATTCTGCTCATAGTTACCATGTTAATCAGTTTACCCTACACTATACTGCTGTTTTTTAAAGGTATTTTAAAATTTAACTTCAGGAAGGTTGCAAATATATATTTGAGCAGGATTGGTGTATTAGGCCAACTGACCAAGAAGGAAAGGCCACTACCTGAGACAGTAATCTATAACTTGCAACGATACAGATTTTTATTATTTACACCACAACATAGGTCTGACATGGTCTTTGACAATATACTGTATATATTCCTTTTAAATAGAGAATAAAGAACCCTCGAATGGTATGAAACATTTTTTCCTCCATGGCATCAAAATGTTGCCTCCCTACAGGGTGCTGCTCTGTAATGTGCTTCACCCGCCTCATTAGGGAGGCAGCCCTGATGATCACGATCCGAAAAACCAAAATGTTTTAGTATTTCATAAATTGTCACTTACTGGCTCTCATTTCAGTTAATGCGTGAAAGATTAAGACATGTAGTTCATTACATCTTATTAGATTAGGCATACATTTTCTGCTATTTCTGGCACACGAAATTTTTTGCATATTGTGCTGATTAAAATATTTATTACTGTTTTATGGTCAAAACACTTAATACCACTACAAGTTACTGCATGAAAGTAAATGTGAACAATTATTCATTGTCCCAATGGAAACCTTTTATTTATTTATAATTATAAGTAAAGTCTCAGATCTAATTCCACAGAGAACTTGCACAGTAAGTCGCTAAATAAAAGGTGACCAACTTTATCCCATTCTGTGCATTCTCCAAGATAAGGCAATCGTCTGCTACTGGGATGTATAACTCTACCAAGGAAACCGCAGAGATAATGTCAATGATAGTCGGAGAAGAAATTTTAATAGTTTTAGATCTGCAATACATATGATCAAATTTTTTTGTAAAATGAAGGTTCTTTTTGTTTGATTATATATACATCGAAAGATGTGCAAAATATACAATATTAGATATTCAGGATACCTGTCGGTTTATGTTTTCTTTCTACTCCATGTTTTACATTAGTTGTATTATATTACTTGATTCCATTCTTATGTTTTCTCTGATATTGTATACAGAAACGGGTCATTTAACAGCCGAATCTGGTTGTGTAATATTTTAGTAGTTAAAAGAAACTGATAAAATGATTGGATTACAAATTGTAAATAATACATTTTATGTATGTATAATTTTATTTATTTTCTTAAAAAGTGCTAACATTCGCCAGTGTCGGACTGGAGTTGGGCCCCTCAATATTCTGGCATTATACCAGGAATCTGAGACCAGGGGCCCACTAGGACGAGTTAAGGGGCCCACCTAACATTTCATATCTCTATTATCACCCATTTACATATCTACTTACTCCTTCTCCTTACTCCTACTGACTCCAATTGTATTAGAATGCATTTCTTACTGCCCTGGGCTTGTATTAAAATTTGACCGTTTTCTGTGCTTTCTGTGTGAATTACAATGGGCGATTCCCTGTACCGTGGGCCCAGTTCGACACTGCATTCTCAACAGCCATTTTCCTTTATTCATTCCTTCAGGCCCTGTCCTCAAATAGATTACAACCTAAACACTTCTAACACACACATCCTAGCAGTACTGTATGTCTTTATGTTTGTGGGGAGAGAAAACCCAAACAAGCACAAAGGGAACATACAAACTCCAGGGTGGATTTAACCCCAAAGACAGTATTGCATGGCATCAGTGCTAACTACCGAGCCACTTACGTAAAAGCCTACAATAAAAAACAATTTGTTTACAGAATTAAAATACCATGGTATAACCATCAGTCTGCAATCTTTTATCATTTCTGGAACTTTAACAGGTTGTTCAAAGGGAATGGATCAAGAATAACTGAATTTATTCTTCTTGGACTTTCTTCTGACCCAACCATTCTCTTTATGGTTTTTATGCTAGTTTACATTTTAACACATTCCTTATACAATGATCATTTTGAACGTGACGTTTGACCCTCACTTCGTTCCCCTATGTATGTCTATCTTAAATTTGTCTTTTACAAGATTTTCTATATTTCAGTTACTATTCCCCGAATGCTAAGAGACTTTTGTGTATAAATATAAAGTAATTTCCTTACTGGAATGTGCTCCAGCTTTACTTTTTCTCCTGCTTTTTTGGACAGTAGAATGCTTTCTTTTAGCAATTATGGCATAGACCGTTATTTGGCGATCTGCTATCCCCTCAATTATATGAGATTTATGACTGAGTCTAAATGTTTCTGTTTTTAATGGGATCATGGTTGGCTGGAACACGCTGTCCGGAGCCAGATTTCATTTGTCTTCACTTTACCTTTCTGCAACCAATGTTATTGACCATTTCTTCTGTGACATTTTCCCATCCTGAGGTTGGCTTGTGCAGACACCTTTCCAATGAAATAGCAATTTTATTATATGCTTCATTCATTAAGCATTCCATTCCTGCTCATCCTAACATCATACATTTGTATTCTAGTTACAGTGTTCAAAATATCTTCTTGGAGATGGCCGTAAAAAGCCTTTTCTACATGTAGCGCTCACCTTACCTCCGTTTGTTTTGTTTTATGGAACTCCACATTAAGTTATTTACGAACAAACCTGGTGAAACACAACAAAGCTTTAAGCGTGGTCTCTGCTTTATGTAGTACTTACTCCATTGCTCAACCCCTTAATATACAGTTTAAGAAATACAGAATTAAAAATTCAATAAAGAAACTACATTATATAATCCATAGTTCTGCTGGCAGTTTTAAATGTTATCCTTTTCCTTTATTTTTCTTAAACTGTTGTGAAACCAAATTGTTCAATAACAATGTGGCTCTACTGAAAACAAACTTGTCCCTATTTACTTTTATATTTTAGCTCTTAACGCAGACTTTGCAACAATTTTCGCTGTCACTGCTTATTGTTTATTGTCCAACTCTATTCAATATCAGTATTTGTTATTGCATGATCTTTGCTGTGCATCTAACAAGCAGAAACCACATATAAGGGATAATACGCTACCTACATGTGTAATGTAAGGAGATATAAAAGCACAAGGCCATTAGTCCGTGCTTTTATAGAGGTCAGGGAACTCCAAGGTGAAGTAATATCTGTATATTATTCTGTAGGTACGGTATTATTCCATATAATACATAAGGTAAAAAAGAAGAAAAATCCAGCACAGGCACTGTCTCCCCCCCTCCCTCCTGTCTCCCCCCCCTCTCTTCCTCCTCCCCTTCCTTTCTCCCCCTCCCTGTCTTCCCCTCCCTCTCTCCACCCTCCCTGTCTCCCCCTTCCTGTCTCCCCTCCCCTCCCTGTTTTCCCCCCTCTCTCCACCTCCTTGTCTCCCCCCCCCTGTATTAACAAGCCTGTTTTTCTACATCACGATGTAAACTGCGCGTTTCTATCTCAAACTAAAAAAAGACAATAAACACATCTCTCACCCGGTGCTGATCCGTTCGTACACTGACTGACTGAATTACTGTACTGATAAGGAGAGTGAGCGCATTCCTTGGCTGCTCGCTCCTCCTTATCAGCACAGTAATTCAGCCATCAGTCAGTATACAAAACAGGCTACCTATCTATGTTACTAATACAGGCAGGGAGAGATAAATGGGGAGGGGCACTGGAATACAGGAAGTCACTCAGTGACATCACTGAGTGACTGATTATATAGTTTCCGCCATTGCACCTCCCCATTCATAATCCAGAGCCTTATGTATTATATAAGGGATAATGTGCTCCTTACAGTGTAATATAAGGCTATTAACCATCGGGAGTTCCCTGACAATATAAAAGCACAACACGTAGGCCGAGTGCTTTTATACATGTCAGGGAACTCCGAGGTGGCATAATCGTATATTACACTGTAAGGGGTCATTATTTCTTATAAATCACAAGTTGTGTTATTTTAAATAAGTACAGTGATAATAGCTGGTGAAAAGAATTTATTAACTTACAATTATTTTCAAAGTTTGTTTAGTTTTTCAATTTCATGTTACATTTCTTTTTTATACTAACATTAAAAACATTGTTACATTTTAACTATTATTTAAAATCTTTATCTCAGATATATGTTTAAACATTTATTGCACGTGCCCCATCTTTTGCTAAGTGCCCCGATCTCCTGCTAGCGCTTTGATAGCGCGTGTGGAGTGCCCCTGCCAGTGGAGGGTGTGGCAGACAGAGGAGAGAGAGAACAGACTGAATCCTCCCCTCTGGACCCCCCAACAAATAATTCAGATTTACAATCCCTCCCTGGCTGGGTCCCTCTGTGCATACATTGTGGGCGGTCATATCAAATGACTTATGTAGAGAGCAGCATAGAGGAGGAGGGACTGAGGAAGTTCAAACTCGCTTCTGTTTAACAGCGGCAATGGGCATGCCTGGGAATCCAACTTGGTTTTCTATCCCTGACCTGACTGCACAGCAGGTAACAATGCTGAACCAAAAATCACATTAGATAAATAGATGATAGAGAGATAGAGAGATATAGATAAATTAGATAGAAGAGTTTAGAAGATATAGATGATAGATGATAGATAGATAGATAGATAATAGATAGATGATAAGGAGAGATAGAGAATATAGATAATAGATAGATAGAGTTAGAATATAGATGATAGATAGATAGATAGATAGATAGATAGATAGAGATAGATCATTAGAGTAGAGAGTAGATAGATAGATGATTAATAGAGTTAGAAAGATAGGTAGATGATAGATAGATAGATAGAGTTAGATGATAGATAATTCGCTCGTCGCTTAGTGATAGATCAGATAGATCGCGTAGAAGTTAGATGCCTCCTATCACCTGCGTTTTCGCTCTGATAGCTCGTGACTAGCGCCTCGATCGCGTTTACCGATCGATCGATACTGATTGATCGTCGATCGATCGTAGATAGATCGATGATGGTGTTCGTATGTTTGTTTTTTGATCATATCGATTTTACGTTGATTATAGAGAGCTGATAGATAGAGTTAGATCGAATGATAGATAGTATAGAGTTAATACGATTCGAAAGATAGATGCTTTGTAGATAATGAGTCGTAGATGTCAATAGTAATCGATTAGATTGATTGTGTGTCATATACCAATGTCTTCCACCATCATCACGGGCCAGTGCCCATACATTTGTTGTAGTGTTCAGACCACTTGTGTGTAGCGGTGGGCTGGCATCTCCTGTGTACCCTCTCACTCGGTATCTTTCTTTCTCTCTGTATATCTCTCTATTATTTCTTTCTCTCCTCTGTGTATCTTATCTCCTGTGTAGCTTCTCTCTTCTGATCTTTCTTTCTATCTCTTATCTTTCTTTCTCTCTGTATCTCACTGTCATTATTTTTTCTCTCTGTGTGTATCATTATTTCTCTCTCTGTACTTTCTTTCTTGTATCTCTCTATATATTTCTTTCTCCTTTTGTTCTCTCTCTCGGTAGCTTTCTCTCTGTGTATCTTTCTCTCTCTTGTAGCTCTCCTGTGTATCTCTCTTCTGTAGCTTTCTCTCTGTGTATCTCTCTCTCCTCTGCGCTTTCTCTCGTATCTCTCTGTGTATCTTTCTCTCTCTGTAGCTTTCTCTCTGTTACTCTCTATCTCTGTGTAGTTTCTCTCTGTGTTATCTCTCTCTGTAGCTTTCTCTCTGTGTATCTCTCTGGTGTAGCTTTCTCTCTGTGTATCTCTCTCTCTCTGTAGCTTTCTCTTTGTGTATCTCTCTCTGTGTAGCTTTCTCTCTGTGTATCTCTCTCCTCTCTCGGTGCTTTCTCTCTGTGTATCTCTCTCTCTGTGTAGCTTTCTCTCTGTGTATCTCTCTCTCTCTCTCTGCTCTTCTGTATTTCTCTCTCTAGCTTTCTCTCTGTGTATCTCTCTGTGTAGCTTTATCTCTGTGTATCTCTCTCTCTCTCTCTGTAGCTTTCTCTCTGTGCATCTCTGTCTCTCTCTGTCCGTAGCTATCTCCTGTGTATCTCTCTCTCTGTAGCTTCCTCCTTTGTCTCCTCTCTCTCTCTGTGTGTGCTTTCTCTTCCTGTGTACTTTCTCTGTAGCTTTCTCTCTGTGTATCTCTGTGTAGCTTTCTCTCTGTGTATCTCTCTCTCTCTCTTTAGCTTTCTCTGTGTCTCTCTCTCTTGTGTAGCTTCTCTCTGTGTACTCTATCTCTCTCTAGCTTTCTCTCTTTGTTCCTCCTCTCTCTGTAGCTTTCTCTCTTGTATCTCTCTGTGTATCTTTCTCTCTCTGTAGCTTTCTGCTTTCTCTCTGTGTATCTCTCTATCCTGGTAGTTTCTCTCTGTGTATTCTCTCTCGGTAGCTTTATCTCGTGGTATCTCTCTCTGTGTAGCTTTCTCCTGTGTATCTCTCTCTCTCTGTAGCTTTCTCGTTGTGTATCTCTCTCTGTGTAGCTTTCTCTCTGTGTATCTCTCTCTCTCTCTCTGTTGCTTTCTCTCCGTGTATCTCTCTCTCTGTGTAGCTTTCTCTCTGTGTATCTCTCTCTCTCTCTCTAGCTTTCTCTGTGTATTTCTCTCTCTCTAGCTTTCTCTCTGTTGTATCTCTCTGTGTAGTTTTATCTCTGTGTATCTCTCTCTCCTCTGTGTCTCTCCTCTGTGCTCTCTGTCTCTCCTGTAGCTTCTCTCTGTGTATCTCTCTCTCTGTAGCTTTCTCCCTGTGTCTCTCTCTCTCTCTCTGTGTAGCTTTCTCTGTGTATCTTTCTCTGTAGCTTCTCTCTGTGTATCTCTCTGTAGCTTTCTCTCTGTTTAGCTCTCTCTCTATAGCTTTTCTCTGTGTATCTCTCTCCTGTGTAGCTTTCTCTCTGTGTATCTCTCTCTCTCTCTTTCTTAGCTTCTCTGTGTCTCTCTCGTGTGTAGCTTTCCTCTGTGTATCTCTTCTCCTTAGCTTTCCTCTTGTATCTCTCTCTCTCTGGAGCTTCTCCTGTGTATCTCCTATCTCTCTCTGTGTATCTCTCTCTGTGTATCTTTCTCTCTCTGTATCTTTCTCTCTGTGTCTCTCTCTCTCTCTGTGTAGTTTCTCTCTGTGTATATCTCTCTCTGTAGCTTTCTCTCTGTGTATCTCTCTCTCTGTAGCTTTCTCTCTGTGTATCTCTCTCTCTCTGTAGCTTTTCTGTGTATCTCTCTGTAGCTTCTCTCTTGTGTATCTCTCTCTCTCGGTAGCTTTCTCTCTATGTATACTACTCTCTCTGTGTACTTCTCTCTGTGTATCTCTATCTCTCCCTGTACTTTCTCTCGGTGTACTCTCTGTGTGTAGCTTTCTCTCTTGTGTATCTCTCCTTCTCTCTCTCTGTAGCTTTTTCTTCTGGTGTATCTCTCTCTCTCTCTCTCTCTCTTCTTTAGCTTTATTCTTCTGGTATCTCTCTCTGTAGCTTTCTCTCTGTGTATCTCTCTCTCTCTGTAGCTTTCTTGCTGTGTATCTCTCGGTAGCTTCTAGCTGTGTATCTCTCTCTCTCCTCTTCCTCTGTAGCTTCTTCTGGTAACTCTCTCTTGTTAGATTTCTCTATGGTATCTCTCTCCTCGTTCTGTAGCTTTTCTCTGTGTATCTTTCTCTTTGTGTATATCCTCTGTGCTTTCTTCTGTGTATATCATCTCTATCTGTGTAGCTTTCTCTTGTGTATCTCTCTCTGTAGCTTTCTCTTGTGTATCTTTCTCTTTGTGTATCTCCTCGTAGCGTTCTCTCTGTGTATCTTTCTGTAGCTTTCTCTCTGAGTATCTCTCTGTCCTGTGTATCCTTTCTCTCGGTGTTCTCTCTCTCTGTGTATCTCTCTCTTTGTGTATTTCTCTCTGTGTAGCTTTCTCTCTGTAGCTATACCGACACCCAGGAGCATGTGACTGAGATCAGGGGTGTGGCCAGTCATGTAACATACATTTTTCATCCAGTGGTATCCTAACTTTAATACATTTAGTATTTGCCATTTTGTTTATTGGTGTTTTAGAGGGGGATATTCTCAGATTCTGGGTGTAAGATTTGGTTTATTCTCCCTTTAACTCAGCAGATGTCCATCATTTCCCATTCAGCAAAATAAACCCAATTTTTCTACTTCTATTTAATCTCTTTCTGCAGGTTTTTCATAACAATTTCCATGTCTGGGTTATTCCCATTTCCTACACGGGAGGAAGAAAATATCGGAAAGGGCATCACACAAGTTATCCAGACTGGACACACAAAGCCGTAACAGGGATTTTATACTGTGTGGGCTGCAGGATTCGTCCTATAAAATCAAAGGTTATCTCATAGGATTGAGAAGAAATGGGTCCAATATATCCAAATATGATATCTATGTATACTCTCTATGTATATCTGCTAGTAGTGGCAGTGGCCTTTTTGCCTTGTTGAGAAATCTTCACTAGATTCCCAAAGAACGTCCTATCTAGTGGGGATTAGAAGAATCTGATCTTAGCAGACTCAGGTTAAGACAATGGCATTAGACAATACTGGGAAATGGGACCCACTTTTGTAAGTAGAATTATGTTTAATTCTAAAGAGGAAGTATATTTAAGGACCCTAAACCCCACAATGAACTATATAGCCCCAAACCTATCTAGCTGCTGAACTGGAGGGTTGATCTTAGACTGTCTGGCTGATCTGAGGGCTGACCTACAGTGGTTGTGTGTACTGGCTCTGCACACCACCAGGAAATAAAAAGGGGCGGAAGAAAAGTTGGCTCTTGGGTCTAGAAGCACCATTTACTTTAGTCTGTGTATTAGCAATTTGTCTTCAAAAGGGGTGGGGAAACTATTTCCTTTAAGCAGAGCCCAGCCCCAAATGTTGCTTAAAGGACATTATCCTTACATTCAACAATCCCATCGTCTTCTCACAAGCTGGAAGTTCCAGGGTGGGGACCTGAACCACTAATTCCTCACTCTGTACAATGTTGTCAGCAGTAATACTAAGCAACAGCCTCCTGCCGATCCAGTCTATTTCTACCTTTTGCAGTCCTACAGATTGGCCAATGGGAATACCTGCTCTTGGCAGAGTGGGTCTTCTCATTTGTTTTGCAAGGTGGGTTAGACCGAGACCAACTAGGGAATCTGGGGTAAGTGTATTGCTGTTAGAGAGTTGTACCGTGTTGAGGTCTTATTTGGTCAGATACTCACCTGGGTATCTTGGCCAATGAAGATTGTTGTTAGAGGCTTCCACATCTGTTGGAACAGGCAATAATATTCTGGGGACAGATCCGATCTTAAATGTTGATCATAAATTTAGGGATTAGACAATCTAGGGTGGCATTTGTGAGAAATTGATCTAAAATATAATGACCAACACATGCTGACAATTCACGCGAAGGCGGGCTGAGATCATTGATGGCCTTCCTCTGCTTGGATGAGTTTGCTCTTGTAGTTAAATGGGTCCTATCTATCCCACCTACACAAAGTAGCAAGAGTGGACACTGAGCATTGAGCTCAATTGGTCAGAGGAACTTCCTCGCTTCTTAAATTCTAGAGGACTGTCCCTCCAACTTCCCTTTTGGTGTGGGGTATATTCGTATTGCTTCCCGCCTCTTGGGGTTCCTAAGACAATCTATCCCCAATTACAGTCCCAACTTCCTAGCCTCCCCTTTAGTAATGATTTTATGGTTATTTTGAAACCTCATTCGACCTTTAGGCTCTTCCTTTAGTGTGCCATCATTACTGATGTGGAGCTTGGAATTTTCTTCTTCCAAGAACCAGGCCATAATCCGGTACCTGTTTTGAAAAACATATTGTACACATACCTGGATCAGAGACTTAATTTCAACCATCATTTAGAATCTTTAGGTAGTGTACACAATGAACTTCTTACAATGATGACAGTTGAATTTAACATGAACACATCGTATTGTAGGTTGAAAAAACATACCCCGGCCTCCCCCGCAGCCCACATCAGATTGACCCAGGGCCCTTTCGCACCACGTTGATCCCGAGGAGGCAAAAAAACCCAAACCCCAGAACAAGGGGGGAAAATTCCTTCCTGACTCCAAAATGGCAATCGGAAAAAATCCCTGGATCAGCCTGGATCAAAAAATGTATTGTAAAAATATTCTGAGGCCTGGCCGATTACGTCCAATCCAGTTAATGTTACAGGCCCCAACACATACTGTCTTGTGGCCTTCTGTCTCAAAGACTGTACCACAGTTCTCTCCATGCAAATGTTAGTTTGGCCAAAAGAGAAGTCTTTTTGGTAAAGCAGACGGTTTCAGAGAACTTGGCAGTGGTGAATCTTGGGCAGGCAGATTGTGGTGCAGGACCTGGAAGATAATGGTCCAGGGGTCTAGACAGTGGTGATCCAGGTTCCAACGTTCTAATTTCCTCAATCAATCCATAAGTCCTTATTCTCTTTATATTATTATTGAACTATATAACTATAACAGTGGCTTTTATACTGGATCAAGTAATCGAAACTTTAAATGTCGATTGAATGGTGGCCAGGCCATTCCTCGCATTGTTTGTCCCAATCAGTTTGCTGTGTAACAGAAAATACAAAAAAATGAACTGATTGAGTTGACATTTTGTAATGGGTCAGAATTAAACCCAAAACACAAATCCTCACAGATCCTTTGTTAGTGGCTCTCGTGCCTGAACTAAGACATACCTTGAAGAAATTGGTCCAGATTTCCTGGCTCCGCATGATCAAGGCGCCTTCTGCCATTTTTATTCAAAAGCTATAAAACAAAATCATTGGACCCTGAGACTGGTTGTTCCCTGGCAGATTGACAGTAACACTTTCAGTCTGGAACTTACCGCATATAATAAGGATCTGTTGATAATATTGTGAACGGAGGGAAATACTGGATCCTTACGAATAACCTCATTTTTAAATCCCTCCCTCGGTTGTCTCCTTGAAAATGGAAAAACTAAATATAGAGAAATATCCGTTTAAAACCCAATCTTACGGGTCAAAATGGTAAAACCCATTAAAGGGCTATACAGTTTAACCAACACCCCAATAAACATCAGTACAACAATGATCTGGATAACTAGAGTTAAAGTTTGCTGGTTCCAACGCATCCAAGTTTGTAGTGTTTTAGAAACAGAATGGCTGGTAATTCCCAGTAAAATCACAATGAACATCAGTTGGTCTCTGTTAATTAACATCTTATACTTACATCAGCAACGACCATCTCATACATGATCAGGCCCAGAGCCCAAATCAACCGATCTGGGTATTGTTTGCACATCCAAATTTCCGGGGCCCGGTCAAATATGATCGCCATCTGGATGTCATCAGGTCCTTGTAGCCAATGCCTTAACCCAAAACATGTAAGGTTAACCCAAGATCTCTCATGTCATCATTTTAGTTAGGAGTCTGTAAAGTTATCTATTGTGTTTTATGTAATGGCAGAGTAACTAGTTAGAGGACGTCTACCATGTGTACATGTAAAATAAATAGAATATTAAATCATAAATGGATCTATTCTATGGCATTGGCCAGGAATCCTACCTTCGCAGTGCTCGTAAGTGTGCTATTTAAGGTAGCCAGTGGCAGTCAAGAAAATATTGTTGGATTCAGATCTCTGGAGAAGAAAAAAGGAATGATGATTAATAAACTGTTTATTCTGGTTAAAAGAATTTTAGGGAGATTTTCTGAGCATTACAATGGTCCTCTATCACGTCGGTAACATGGATTTAATATCACATTAGCATCTTCCCTCATCACTGCTTTTTATTGAACCCTTAACACTGTTAACCAATCTTACCCTAACCCCCCTATACCTTCATATTAACATTCTAATGGGATCCCAGCTATCTAATAGATAATATCCGGTAATTGCCATTAGCACTACCTGTGGAAAAATCTTGTGCTCATGCAGAACTTTATCCCAGAACAAGGCAAGCCGAGTAAACCTGCAGATATTTTAATAAAACTCACATTAGCCAAGTTACAACAAAATCAATATAGTTAATTACACCCATAAGTCACGTACCACCCGCCTTCCTAGAAGAAATGTGTATCCTCGCTTACAGGTGTGGGCAGATAAGCCCATTCATTAGGTTTATCCTTTAACCTTTATCTCAGTCCGACCTGGGAGACATATTAAGTTTACTGCTGAAGGACCCCGGATTGCCCGCCGCTCCCTATTTGGATGGGGATTGGCACGTGGGGACAACTCCTGAGTCTGCAGTCAGGGATGACATGCAGTCAAGAACGTCCCTGGGAGCCCTGCCCAGTTACCAACCACTCCCCACCAAGTTACGCCCTAAACCCGACTCCAAAGCGGCCCCAACCTTTTGCCACAATGTCTGCCCACTGCACATACACAGCCCCGCCCCCCTCCCGGCCAAAACTGGCAACCCTGGAGGGACCCTAACATATAATACTCACTGTGTCCTTGCCGGTGGAATGGGCATTGGCATTATCAGGAAAGTGGCCAAGTCCCCCAGAGGGGCAAATTCCACACAAGGCCCTCATGATATTTGGTCTGGATTGCGGCAATAAAGTTATGAGGAAAGGACTTTGCTCCTCCGGCTCAGTTTCATGACCGTCTTCTCTGTGTTGAAGCTAAAAAGAAAATTAACCAAAATTAAATGCAGCCGAATGTATAATGTAGAATATGCTTCAGAGGAAATTTCTTCTTACTGATCTTTATTATCTATTTAGGAGAATTTACATTATACAAATAATACAAATCTAGCAGACAAAGAATTAAAATGGAAATCAACTGGAAAACTAAATTCTCTCCATATGAACAGGAATGTGTCCAGTGAAATGTATAAAGTATCTGGCAAATTGCCCATGCCCACAAATACTTTGTCCAATAGAATTCAATTTTCACTTACATTTACCGCACTTGGTCCTCAAGATTTTCTTTTGTCCTAATTTCACTGCCCTTTCATTCCATTTTCCTTAAGCTCCGCCAGGCAAACTGAAGAAGAGAAGTTTTATTACCTTCTCCCAGATAAGTTACCATTGAGGATCAAAGAATTACTGACTGAATAACTTACCTTTCCAATGTCCCATTGCCCATCCAATTGCAGAACACAAGCCTATTAATAGATTGATATGGGGTTCTGCTGTGCACTGAAAGGAAAAATCAAGATGAATATGATTGGTCCATCAAAGCCTTTTCAACTACAATGTACAGGGGAACTTCATCACAACATTACAGAAACTAGACCCAAACTAGAGGAAAGAATAGATCAATGGAACAAACATGGCCTGAAGGTCCTGGTCTTGGGAGGCTGTGTCTTGGATAACATTAGGAAAAACGAGCAATCCCATGTGGATATAGTGGTCTGTTATAGATCAGCCTTGGGGGTAAAATACCAAACATATACTTTTCATCAATATCTTATATAATTAATAATCTCTCTATTATCTTCTCATATAAAATGTGTGGCCACGTCCTATACTTTGAACATACCGTATTGAGAATCCAATTCCTATTCAATCCCCACCAGGTGATAATGTTTAATCCCAAGGGTTTACAGTTTGTATTTTACTTACGCAATGCACAAGGTCGGGCTTGGGATTCTGTCTAGAATTTCCTGCTCTTACCTTTGTCTCACTCTGTTCATGGGAGAGTAGATGGTCTGGCAGGCTAAATGAAAAAAGAAGAATTAAGGATTAGATGGTTTATCTGGTGTATAAGCTGGGATGTTCTGTTGAAAGTGATATACAGTGGTGATGTCCTTACCATAGACATATCATTGTTAATAATAATATGTACAGAAGGCTGCACTTTTCTAATCCTTCTTTTTCATTGACTGGGTCTGCAGCATCTACGAGAGAAGCTTCAGTAGTTGGTGGCAGATATAAATAGTATAGAATTAGTATCCAAGGTTTAGTTTATGACCAGAATTTACATTAAAATGACAACGACTCTGTAAAGTTTACCATTTTTAAGTGAAACGTTTCGTGTGGCCGGGAGGTCGGATTGATTATTCCTACCTCCCAATATCTTTTTGTTGTGGAGCACCACACATACAATTTATCTGCCAGGTTAGTGTCTTGGGCTTCTGAATTAAAGTAGTACTGAAGTCAGGAGGAAGTCTTGCAGAACGCCGTTTTCTATGGTGCTCCTACAGAAATGATATTGGGAGGTTTAGGAATTACTAATCCTACCTCCCTGCCCGAGGAACTTCACTGGTAGCCCTGCAGTGAGTGTGATTTACAGTGGTAGGATACGAGATTAGGACTGCACGCCCTCATGAATATTTCATGCTGGGCGTGTGCGTGGGAGTTATGTTATGTGGTATATGAAAATAGATAAATCTACCACACACCAGTAATGTTTTTAATCGACATTTCAGTGTCTGTATAAAACCTTCAAGTCAATGTGTTCTCAGAACTTCAGGTGCTATACAGACACTGAAATATATTAATAAACGATTGTTTTTCAAGACTGGTGTGTGGTGCGAGTTTAATTTATGATGTACAGTTGTGTGATGTTTGTATAGTTTGGTTACACAGAATAATGATAAATGTACCACATACATCACTGATCCCCTATACTGTACCTGGAAGGGCCTCCCCTTCCTGAACTTCCTGCTTCGCTTCCTGCAGAGTAACAAGCTCCACATGTTCCGAGCCGTCCATTGTTTTAACCTCATCAGGTTCAATGCTCTCAGGCTTATATCAGCCTCTTTAGGTTCAATATCATCAGGCATGGTATCAGCCTCTTTAGGTTCAATATCATCAGGCATGGTATCAGCCTCTTCGGCTTCTAATTCCTCTGCAGGCATGGTATTAGCCTCTTCGGGTTCTAATTCCTCTGCAGGCATGGTATCAGCCTCTTCGGCTTCTAATTCCTCTGCAGACACGGTATCAGCCTCTTTGAGTTCTAATTCCTCCGCAGGAATGGTTTCAGCCTCTTCGGGTTCTATGTACAGATAAATATATAATACATAAGGCTAAGGACCTTGAATGGGGAGGGTAGGTGCAGTGGAATATATTCTTATAAAAACCTCTTGGCTATGTAGCTAAGAGATTTTTATAAGAATATATTCCACTGCACCTCCCTATTCACTTTACATGAAGTGTTAAAATGTACATGTTAAAGGACAATTATACTCACCTTCCCTCCGCTCCTCTTCTGTGTTCATTAGCTTTTACCCAGAGTGAGGACCTGAACCGGCTGTTCCTCACCCCTGGGAACTTACACCAGAGTATTAGAGCAACGCTGCTCTGGTAGGCTCCACCCCCTCCTCCCCGTCAGCGACGAGGCCAATAGGAAGGCACGCTTCCTGAGACCCGCCCAGTTGGTCGTCAACAATCCTCGACTGAACAGACTTTTCATCTGATAGAGGGCCCATACATGACACGATTATCAGCCGGATGTTCATACACATCATGCATCGCGGGTCGACACCCACAATCGCACGTGTGTACAAACCTTAAAAAGGGGATACTAACAGGTTACAGTAATCTAATTAAATTGCACCACAATGCTGCTCATTTCAGTAATGATAGCAAATTCTCTATTTCCTATCAAATGCTTGAATGTGTCTAAAGCTACACTAGGCAGATCTTAGATAGATTAGACGATTGTCTATAGGCCTATTTATAATATATTTTACCTTTAGTTTGCCTTAAATGAACCCAAATAAAACCAATAAAATTCTTGAATGTCATACCTGGTCTTTCCTTCACTTCCTTTTCTTTATCATTCTCTGGTTCGGGAGACTTTTTGCAACACTGGAAGAATTTTTTGCATCTCCGCCTAAATCTCTTCCATGTGGAGACCTTGTTTTCTGTAGAGATCTGTCCCACTACAGTAATCTCAACGTCTCCGGAGATATTCATGGTCTCTTTGCTGTCATTGGAATTCTAAATAGGAAACCAGCACAATATTGTGAGGAAAACAACCGTATTAGCGTGTCCTTAAAAAGCCTAGAATAAGCAATCTGAGGGTCTTACACCAGTTCTAGGAGCCTTTTACTCATTCTACCTTCTTACACATTGTAGAAATGATCAGATACTCTACATATAAGTTAAAGCGTGTTCACTACCTGGGGGCAGGGTGGACTGTACCCAGGGTTTACAGCATCTCCATTTGGATGGTACTGCCCCAACTGAAGGGACAAAGTACTGCAGTCAGGGCTAAGATCACGCCTCTTAAAAACCCCTGGAAGACCCCGCCTTGGAATGCCCACTTTCTGACCCAAACCCCACCCATCCACCTGTGACATGCCCACTCTCCACCCCCAACCTGCCCTCTGCTCTGCCTTGTCCCTGCCCCTATCCCAAGTTACAAAGGATATTATATGGCAACCCTGGCTGTACTATTGTTACTAGTACATAGAGATGGGATGCAGATCCAATACGGAACCCCTCGGTTCCAAAATACGAAAGATCCAACAGAATCCAGACGGATCCTCCGGATTACAATCGGAAACTCGAAAGTGGTCTCCGATCGTATTTTCAAGGATTTCTGAATGTACAAAGATATTTTTGAAAATTATCGGAAATTGCTCCGTATATTCGAAAATCTTTAAAAATTCGTTCTGTTTTGAAAATACCTGGATTTTCCAAAGATCCAGGTATCCGAAAACGGAACAAACTATGCAGTTTCGGCCATCTCTACTAGTACACAGGGTGTTTGGCGACTTCACAGACTATAACCAGACTAATAGGGGCTGATGCAATAGGAGGTGCAGAAGTTTTACCTGTGCTATTATATTGCAACCAATCAAATATTAGCTTTTTACTGGGTTACTGCAGTTAGATAATTTCTGGTTGGTTGTTACAGATTAATAGCCCGGACCATCGGCAGAGCTAAATCAGGGTTGACAGTGAATTATAACAAGTTCTGCAGCAGCCTAACTTACCTTCTGCTTCTTTCCAAAGAAACGGCCAACCCGTTCTTTCAGTCTCTCACTCATGGTGGAAACTCCTGTGGGACAGAAAGAAGGTTTATTATGTAAAAACACATTGACATCGATACTAAATAACAGGATTGTGTGAGACAAATTACAGTTAGAGGGGCGGACATGTTATTTAATATGGAAATCCTTATGGAAATCCATCACTGCAACTGCCAGTTTCCATACTGTATGCCCAGAAAATAAGGTTTTAAATCTACAAATCCCACGATTTGTTACAAGAACTTAACCCATTGAGATAACTATGGATCCATCTATTGACCTGGTCGATTTAGTCATTATAACATTTTATGGAAATAGTGACCTCAACAATATAGAAACAAACAATCACAACTTATCTACATCGATAGTTATCAACTTACTAGGATGAAATCCGCTTTTCAGTTGGAAAAAAAGTTAAGGAATCGCCTGGCAGAGAATAAACTCGATGACAGGGATTCAACTTAACTAAAAACTGAAAAAAATCCTCAGAAAAATCGTTTATCGGTTGTAAAGGAGAGAGCAGCCAACGTGGACTGTTCTGCAGCACAACAACCAACGCAATGATCCACAGTAACAAGTTAACAGGGAAAAAATGTGGTTACCATGGCAACTGGTTTCCTGTTAAAGATGTAATACAAATTAGCAATTAAACAATGTCCAAGGATGGGCGTGGCTTGGAGAGAACTGCACCTAGATAGAAGTATTGTAAGGTATGCACTAACAGAAGGATCCACTGGGTCACACACATTAACAGATAAACCATAAACTCTTACTGCATTGCCTTTTCATAGTTCTCAACTTACTAGGATGAAATCCATCTATTGACCTGGTCGATTTAGTCATTATAACATTTTATGAAAATAGTGACCTCAACAATATAGAAACAAACAATCAAATCTTATCTACATCGATAGTTATCAACTTACTAGGATGAAATCCGCTTTTCAGATGAAAAAATAAAAAGTTAAGGAATCGCCTGGCAGAGAATAAACTCGATGACAGGGATTCAACTTAACTAAAAACTTCTGAAAAAAATCCTCAGAAAAATCGTTTATCGGTTGTAAAGGAGAGAGCAGCCAACGTGGACTGTTCTGCAGCACAACAACCAACGCAATGATCCACAGTAACAAGTTGATGGGGGGGGAAATTGTGGTTACCATGGCAACTGCTTTCTTGATGATGTAATGATATGCAAATTAGTAGGAAAACAATTTGCCTTTCAATATATAAACTGATGATGTGTTACATGGAGCTCTGCGAAGTTCACTTTAGTATCCTCCATGATCTGCACCATCTTGTTTTTATAAATTAACTGTACCCTTTCAACCCCCTAATAACACCCCCTTCCCCTAATAGTACTCAGGGTGAGGGCATAAGCCAATAGGTAGTAAACCATGTCTTTGCTCTAGATTCTCCATAACATTTTGTCACAATCTGGCTGGTGATGTCAGTCTCTCTTAGCTCTGCAAGGAGCCCGTCTTCTCATAAGCCTGTGTGGGTAACAGGGGGCAGTGCCAGGTAGAACAATGAGCCGAACTTGACAGAATGGTATGGGGGATCTTAAGCATACCCAATGGTAAGGGGCATAAACCACAAGGGTAGAATTAGGGGAGAAGGGGTGGAATAATTGCCCTTTTAAGAAAGGTTTAAGCTTGAAAGGAAACCAATTATTGTTCCTATTAACTGTGCTGCTATGAACAAGGCCACTCGATACCACACACCTCATACAGGTTTTGTTTTTCTAACTTCTGTGTATGGAGATCCATTTCAATGACGTTACTATTCCAGCCTGTGCTGTACAAGGATTCTCCCTGGGATTCACATTCATTCCGATACTAATGAGTTTATGGCATGATAGAGAGAAAGGTCGGTCAGTACGGGTTTGATAGCATCATACTGGGAAATTACCAAAATGGGTATTTATTACACTGGAGAGTATTAATTCCTACCAGCCAATGAGCAATTACCTAAACCAAGGGGTAGATGCAATATATTTCGCTATCGCAACGTACGCGCACTCGTTTCCGCAATGCATTAACCACTTTGCGACCGTTAATACATTGCGAAAACGCTAGCGGTAAGTTGCGACCTTTTGCGCGGATTTTAAAGACACCATTGAAGAGGCGTTAATTGTCGCGCAAAAAACTAGCGCAAAAGAAAAAATTGCGCTGCGCAAAGAAAAAAATTGCGACTTGGTGCAGGCAGTGCAAAACCTTGGTTAACACGTTAGTACATGGGTTAGCGTGATTTTAGCGCTTATTTTCTGGTTAGCGCGGGATATTGCATCTCCCTGCAAGAGTCTAATGGTTTGCTATTCTATCCACTCTACATTAGATTGTGCTGGTTTCACCATTGAGGACAATGGGAATTGTTTGCCAGTAGTACTTTCCTCATACTTTTTGCTGTGGAATCTAAACATATATTAGAAAAACCAGTAGCTGCCTTGTTTCTGCATCCACTCCAGGTCTGTACAATGTTCCTTCTTGTCATGGCAATGTCAATACTTTTCATGTCAATGGTGTGTGGTTGTGGCAAAGCAGAAGGAGTCACAGGTAGGACCTTTGTAAAGAGAACAGGAGGGGGGCAGCTCTGGAGTTCTTTGGCCCATGGGGGAGCTGAATAACAGACGTTCATATATTTTAAACATCCAGAATTTATAAAACAGAAAATAATCCTGAGGTAGCAAATGGTTTTATTTAAAGGGCAACGAAATTCTCCAATGTCCCAGCCCCCCCTCCTCCCATTAAAAGAACACAAGGACAAGGATACCAGTAGGATTGGATTATTTTCATCTCGACCATTCGCCACAAACGAATGATAGACCAGGACAAATCACTGTCGGTCCCAGCAAAAATCACCGCAGCGGACAGTTCACAGTGACCAATTGTGCGATCTATAGCAGAAACACCGGCGATTTTTCCACCTTATCGACCAATATCCAAAAATATCGGTTTGGCCAAAAAAACTCCTTGTGTGTACACAGCCTTAGAATTTCACCAGATTTGATCCCCGCCCTCCATGTTGGACCTGGCCAATGGAAAGATGAGATTCTTACCGAGTGCATCTTTCCACTGGTCAGGCCCCTTACACAATTGGTGGGTGGACTAGACCAGCAACCGCAAATAAAGTTTAACAGCAATCAAGGTAAACCCAGGGGGGAGGACCTAGTGGCAGGGACACACCGTCCATGAAGCAAACTAAAGTTTGGGGGGGGGAAATTGTGGTTACCATGGCAACTGGTTTCTTGATGATGTAATGATATGCAAATTAGTAGGAAAACAATTTGCCTTTCAATATATAAACTGATGATGTGTTACATGGAGCTCTGCGAAGTTCACTTTAGTATCCTCCATGATCTGCACCATCTTGTTTTTATAAATTAACTGTACCCTTTCAACCCCCTAATAACACCCCCTTCCCCTAATAGTACTCAGGGTAAGGGCATAAGCCAATAGGTAGTAAACCATGTCTTTGCTCTAGATTCTCCATAACATTTTGTCACAATCTGGCTGGTGATGTCAGTCTCTCTTAGCTCTGCAAGGAGCCCGTCTTCTCATAAGCCTGTGTGGGTAACAGGGGGCAGTGCCAGGTAGAACAATGAGCCGAACTTGACAGAATGGTATGGGGGATCTTAAGCATACCCAATGGTAAGGGGCATAAACCACAAGGGTAGAATTAGGGGAGAAGGGGTGGAATAATTGCCCTTTTAAGAAAGGTTTAAGCTTGAAAGGAAACCAATTATTGTTCCTATTAACTGTGCTGCTATGAACAAGGCCCCTCGATACCACACACCTCACACAGGTTTTGTTTTTCTAACTTCAGTGTATGGAGATCCATTTCAATGACGTTACTATTCCAGCCTGTGCTGTACAAGGATTCTCCCTGGGATTCACATTCATTCCGATACTAATGAGTTTATGGCATGATAGAGAGAAAGGTCGGTCAGTACGGGTTTGATAGCATCATACTGGGAAATTACCAAAATGGGTATTTATTACACTGGAGAGTATTAATTCCTACCAGCCAATGAGCAATTACCTAAACCAAGGGGTAGATGCAATATATTTCGCTATCGCAACGTACGCGCACTCGTTTCCGCAATGCATTAACCACTTTGCGATCGTTAATACATTGCAAAAACGCTAGCGGTAAGTTGCGACCTTTTGCACGGATTTTAAAGACACCATTGAAGAGGCGTTAATTGTCGCGCAAAAAACTAGCGCAAAAGAAAAAAATTGAGCTGCGCAAAGAAAAAATTGCGCTGCGCAAAGAAAAAAATTGCGACTTGGTGCAGGCAGTGCAAAACCTTGGTTAACACGTTAGTACATGGGTTAGCGTGATTTTAGCGCTTATTTTCTGGTTAGCGCGGGATATTGCATCTCCCTGCAAGAGTCTAATGGTTTGCTATTCTATCCACTCTACATTAGATTGTGCTGGTTTCACCAATGAGGACAATGGGAATTGTTTGCCAGTAGTACTTTCCTCATACTTTTTGCTGTGGAAACTAAACATATATTAGAAAAACCAGTAGCTGCCTTGTTTCTGCATCCACTCCAGGTCTGTACAATGTTCCTTCTTGTCATGGCAATGTCAATACTTTTCATGTCAATGGTGTGTGGTTGTGGCAAAGCAGAAGGAGTCACAGGTAGGACCTTTGTAAAGAGAACAGGAGGGGGGCAGCTCTGGAGTTCTTTGGCCCATGGGGGAGCTGAATAACAGACGTTCATATGTTTTAAACATCCAGAATTTATAAAACAGAAAATAATCCTGAGGTAGCAAATGGTTTTATTTAAAGGGCAACGAAATTCTCCAATGTCCCAGCCCCCCCTCCTCCCATTAAAAGAACACAAAGACAAGGATACCAGTAGGATTGGATTATTTTCATCTCGACCATTCGCCACAAACGAATGATAGACCAGGACAAATCACTGTCGGTCCCAGCAAAAATCACCGCAGCGGACAGTTCACAGTGACCAATTGTGCGATCTATAGCAGAAACACCGGCGATTTTTCCACCTTATCGACCAATATCCAAAAATATCGGTTTGGCCAAAAAAACTCCTTGTGTGTACACAGCCTTAGAATTTCACCAGATTTGATCCCCGCCCTCCATGTTGGACCTGGCCAATGGAAAGATGAGATTCTTACCGAGTGCATCTTTCCACTGGTCAGGCCCCTTACACAATTGGTGGGTGGACTAGACCAGCAACCGCAAATAAAGTTTAACAGCAATCAAGGTAAACCCAGGGGTGAGGACCTAGTGGCAGGGACACACCGTCCATGAAGCAAACTAAAGTTTGTTCACGGCACGCACTTTGGTACACATGAAAGGCAGCATTTATTTCAGGTTTAGAAAACGGTTGTTAAAACCGAAATGAATGGCGCCTTTCACTCATGTAGGTGGAGAGAATACAGGCGCTGCTGGAGGGTGGAAGAGGTGTAAGCGTGCGCAATAGCTGCAATAGCTGTGTGTCTCTCGCCCAGATCTTTCCTCTGCCTGCTTGATATCCCATCTCCTGCCACAGTTAGTAGTACCAGTCAGTGTGGGCAAACTTGTATGTACCTGGGCATGAGGGCATCTTATATTTAAAAACCAAACAGGGGAACAAACAAATTACCCTCCAGCAAATTAATATAAATATCAAACGGGCCCAGATCCCACTAAGGCTTTAAACAGCACTTGGAAACCCAGTGCCACCAAATCTTTTTTCCAATGCTGTTGTTTAAAGGGTAACATTGCGGCAAATTAATATTGGTGGCATTGAGCGCATTCATCTATCAATGGTTGATATGTATTGGTTAATCTTTTGAAATGTTCCTGTGAATTTCTCGCATTTAAGTGTTTTTCTTCTCCATGGGTTTTTTGCAAGCATTAATTTATGAGTGTGAAATCTGAATTGTGTTTTCTGGGGGACATTGATTGTGGGTCAATAGTTAATTTGGGTTGATTGCAGTACTTTTTAAATATAGGGATTATTGTTGTGCAACATAGTCAAAGTCATAAGGTTCGTACAACACGTACGATTTGGGCCAAGCTACGACCCCAGACCATGATGCATTTGTGCGATTAAAGCGGTTCGGACGAGAATCGCACGTGTGTGCGTTCGGTTCGGGGTCTTCGACAATCTGCCTGGCGGGATGGCATGTGCATTCTTGGCCAAAACAGCCATTCGCGGCACGAGTCTGTTGCGGTCATGGGTCGTGGCTCGATGCACAGATTGTCGTGTGTTACGAACCCAAAGGGATATTGCAAAATGTTTCAAATTTTGGGGGCAAATTTGTTTCGGCGAGTTGACCTTAAAAAGATTGAATGTGAGAAGATGTTGTACCCCATTATTTTTCTATGTCGATCTATCCCTAGACCCCAGTTTCAAATATAGAATGAATTAATCACTGGCAGAGAATAAACTCGATGACAGGGATTCAACTTAACTAAAAACTGAAAAAAATCCTCAGAAAAATCGTTTATCTGTTGTAAAGGAGAGAGCAGCCAACGTGGACTGTTTGCAGCACAACAACCAACGCAATGATCCACAGTAACAAGTTAACAGGGAAAAAATGTGGTTACCATGGCAACTGGTTTCCTGTTGAGATGTAATACAAATTAGCAAGTAAACAATGTCCAAGGATGGGCGGGGCTTGGAGAGAGTACCTAGATAGAAGTATTGTAAGGTATGCACTAACAGAAGGATCCACGGGTCAACACATTAACAGATAAACCATAAACTCTTACGCATTGCCTTTCATAGTTCTCAACTTACTAGGATGAAATCCATCTATTGACCTGGTCGATTTGTATTATAACATTTTATGGAAAATAGTGACCTCAACAATATAGAAAAAAACAATCCAATCTTATCTACATCGATAGTTATCAAATTACTAGGATGAAATCCGCTTTTCAGATGAAAAAATAAAAAGTTAAGGCTGCCTGGCAGAGAATAAACTCGATGACAGGGATTCAACTTAACTAAAAATTCTGAAAAAAATCCTCAGAAAAATCGTTATCGGTTGTAAAGGAGGAGCAGCCAACGTGGACTGTTCTGCAGCACAACAACCAACGCAATGATCCACAGTAACAAGTTGTGGGGGGGAAATTGTGGTTACCATGGCAACTGGTTTCTTGATGATGTAATGATATGCAAAAGTAGGAAAACAATTGCCTTTCAATATATAAACTGATGAGTGTTACATGGAGCTCTGCGAAGTCACTTTAGTATCCTCCATGATCTGCACCATCTTGTTTTATAAATTAACTGTACCCTTTCAACCCCCTAATAACACCCCTTCCCCTAATAGTACTCAGGGTGAGGGCATAAGCCATAGGTAGTAAACCATGTCTTTGCTCTAGATCTCCATAACATTTTGTCACAATCTGGCTGGTGATGTCAGTCTCTCAGCTCTGCAAGGAGCCCGTCTTCTCATAAGCCTGTGTGGGTAACAGGGGGCAGTGCCAGGTAGAACAATGGGAGCGAACTTGACAGAATGGTATGGGGGATCTTAAGCATACCCAATGGTAAGGGGCCTAAACCACAAGGGTAGAATTAGGGGAGAAGGGGTGGAATAATTGCCCTTTTAAGAAAGGTTTAAGCTTGAAAGGAAACCAATTATTGTTCCTATTAACTGTGCTGCTATGAACAAGGCCCCTCGATACCACACACCTCACACAGGTTTTGTTTTTCTAACTTCTGTGTATGGAGATCCATTTCAATGACGTTACTATTCCAGCCTGTGCTGTACAAGGATTCTCCCTGGGATTCACATTCATTCCGATACTAATGAGTTTATGGCATGATAGAGAGAAAGGTCGGTCAGTACGGGTTTGATAGCATCATATGGGAAATTACCAAAATGGGTATTTATTACACTGGAGAGTATTAATTCCTACCAGCCAATGAGCAATTACCTAAACCAAGGGGTAGATGCAATATATTTCGCTATCGCAAGTACGCGCACTCGTTTCCGCAATGCATTAACCACTTTGCGACCGTTAATACATTGCGAAAACGCTAGCGGTAAGTTGCAACCTTTTGCGCGTATTTTAAAGACACCATTGAAGAGGCGTTAATTGTCGCGCAAAAAACTAGCGCAAAAGAAAAAAATTGCGCTGCGCAAAGAAAAAAATTGCGACTTGGTGCAGGCAGTGCAAAACCTTGGTTAACACGTTAGTACATGGGTTAGCGTGATTTTAGCGCTTTTTTCTGGTTAGCGCGGGATATTGCATCTCCCTGCAAGAGTCTAATGGTTTGCTATTCTATCCACTCTACATTAGATTGTGCTGGTTTCACCAATGAGGACAATGGGAATTGTTTGCCAGTAGCACTTTCCTCATACTTTTTGCTGTGGAAACTAAACATATATTAGAAAAACCAGTAGCTGCCTTGTTTCTGCATCACTCAGGTCTGTACAATGTTCCTTCTTGTCTGGCAATGTCAATACTTTTCATGTCAATGGTTGTGGTTGTGGCAACAGCAGAAGGAGTCACAGGTAGGACCTTTGTAAAGAGAACAGGAGGGGGGCAGCTCTGGAGTTCTTTGGCCCAGGGGGAGCTGAATAACAGACGTTCATATATTTTAAACATCCAGAATTTATAAAACAGAAAATATCCTGAGGTAGCAAATGGTTTTATTTAAGGGCAACGAATTCTCCAATGTCCCAGCCCCCCCTCTCCATTAAAAGAACACAAGGACAAGGATACCAGTAGGATTGGATTATTTTCATCTGACCATTGCCACAAAAGATGATAGACCAGGACAAATCACCTGTCGGTCCCAGCAAAAATCACGCAGCGGACAGTTCACAGTGACCAATTGTGCGATCTATAGCAGAAACACCGGCGATTTTTCCACCTTATCGACCAATATCCAAAAATAGGTTTGGCCAAAAAAACTCCTGTGTGTACACAGCCTTAGAATTTCACCAGATTTGATCCCGCCCTCATGTTGGACCTGGCCAATGGAAAGATGAGATTCTTACCGAGTGCATCTTTCCACTGGTCAGGCCCCTTACACAATTGGTGGGTGGACTAGACCAGCAACCGCAAATAAAGTTTAACAGCAATCAAGGTAAACCCAGGGGTGAGGACCACTAGTGCAGGGACACACCGTCCATGAAGCAAACATAAAGTTTGTTCGGCACGCACTTTGGTACACATGAAAGGCAGCATTTATTTCAGGTTTAGAAAACGGTTGTTTAAAACCGAAATGAATGGCGCCTTTCACTCATGTAGGTGGAGAGAATACAGGCGCTGCTGGAGGGTGGAAGAGGTGTAAGCGTGCGCAATAGCTGCAATAGCTGTGGTCTCTCGCCCAGATCTTTCCTCTGCCTGCTTGATATCCCATCTCCTGCCACAGTTAGTAGTACCAGTCAGTGTGGGCAAACTTGTATGTACCTGGGCATGAGGGCATCTTATATTTAAAAACCAAACAGGGGAACAAACAAATTACCCTCCAGCAAATAATATAATATCAAACGGGCCCAGATCCCACTAAGGCTTTAAACAGCACTTGGAAACCCAGTGCCACCAAATCTTTTTCCAATGTGTTCTGACACACAGAGGCAAGTGAGGACTGAGTTCTATGCAGTATGAGGTGTAAATCATCCCACACAACCTACTCCACAAGTCACCCCACTTTCCCCCCATGGCCACAGGAAGATAGCAGGGGCAGCGTAAAATATTTGTTTAATGTGACAATATGTCTAGAGGGTTGATGGTATTATTTAGATAGATAGATAAATAGATAGACAGATAATAGACAGATAGATAGAAGATGATAGTAGATAGATAGATAGACAGATAGATAGATAGATAGATAGATAGATATAGATAGATATAGAGATAGATGATAGATTGATAGATAGAGATAGTAGATAGATAGATAGATAGATAGTAGAGATAGGTAATAAAGATAATAGACAGATAGAAAGGTAGCAGTGATAGATAGAGTTAGATAGATAGATAGATAGATAGATAGATAGAGTTAGATAGAAAGATGATAGATAACAGTGATAGATAGCTAAATAGCAGTGATAGACAGATAGTTCTAGTTGTGCCCCTGCTTGGGGGGAAAACTAACTTTTATATTATTGATCACGATTTTATTTTTTGACTATATTTACCCTTTAGTATCGCGGCCACAGGGAGTAAAAGGGTAGGTCAAGCAGGTGTGTGCCGTATCAGGTTGTAGGGTAAATAAAACTAATGTTTTTGATGATTGGGCACATTTAGTTTTTTTGACTATAGTTACCCTTTACGTATGTCTGCCATGGAAATGGAAGGGTAGATCAGTAGGGGTGTGTACCTAAAATCTTGAATTGTCCACTTTTGAGGCTTGTGCTTGTTATAGTTAATGTAAAAAAAAAATCTGACATTCTATAAGGTAATTAGCCTGTGACATTCTATAGGGTAATTAGCCTGTGACACTCTATAAGGGAATTAGCTGTGACATTCTAGAAGGTAATTAGCCTGTGACATTCTATAGGGTAGGTAATTAGCCTGTGACATTCTATAGTGGGCAATTAGCCTGTGACATTCTATAGGGTAATTAGCCTGTGACATTCAATAAGGTAATTAACCTGTGACACTCTATGGGTAATTAGCCTGTGACATTCTATAAGGGAATTAGCCTGTGACATTCTAGAAGGTAATTAGCCTGTGACATTCTATAGGGTAATTAGCCTGTGACATTCTATAGGGCAATTAGCCTGTGACTTCTATAGGTAATTAGCCTGTGACATTCTATAGGGTATTTAGCCTGTGACACTCTATAGGGTAATTAGCCTGTGACATTCTATAGGGTAATTAGCCTGTGAACATTCTATAAGGTAATTAGCCTGTAATTCTATGGGTAATTAGCCTGTGACATTCTATAAGGTAATTAGCCTGTGACATTCTAGGGAATTAGCCTGTGACTTCTATAGGGTAATTAGCCTGTGAAATTCTTAGGGTATTAGCCGTGGACATTATAGGGTAATTAGCCTGTGACATTCTATAGGGTAATTAGCCTGTGACATTCTATAGGGTAATTAGCCTGTGACACTCTATAGGTAATTAGCCTGTGACATTCTATAAGGTAATTAGCCTGTGACATTCTATAAGGTAATTAGCCTGTGACATTCTATAGGGTAATTAGCCTGTGACATTCTATAGGGTAATTAGCCTGTGACATTTTATAGGGTAATTAGCCTGTGACACTCTATAGGGTAATTAGCCTGTGACATTCTATAAGGTAATTAGCCTGTGACATTGTATAGGGTAAGTAACCTGTGACATTCTATAAGGCAATTAGCCTGTGACACTCTATAGGGTAATTAGGCTGTGACATTCTATGGGGTAATTAGCCTTGACATTCTATAAGGTAATTAGCCTGTGACATTCTATAGGGTAATTAGCCTGTGACATTCTATAAGATAAGCCTGTGACATTCTATGGTAATTAGCCTGTGACATTCTATAGGGTATTAGCCTTGTACCTTCTAGAATGTCACAGGCTAATTCCCTTATAGAGTGTCACAGGTTAATTACCTTATTGAATGTCACAGGCTAATTATCCTATAGAGTGTCACAGGCTAATTACCCTATAGAATGTCACAGGCTAATTACCTTCTAGAATGTCACAGGCTAATTCCCTTATAGAGTGTCACAGGTTAATTACCTTATTGAATGTCACAGGCTAATTATCCTATAGAGTGTCACAGGCTAATTACCCTATAGAATGTCACAGGCTAATTACCTTATACAATGTCAGATTTTTTTTACATTAACTATAACAAGCACAAGCCTCAAAAGTGGACAATTCAAGATTTTAGGTACACACCCCTACTGATCTACCCTTCCATTTCCATGGCAGACATACGTAAAGGGGCACAACTAGAACTATCTGTCTATCACTGCTATTTAGCTATCTGTTACCCTATAGTAATTAGCCTGTGACTTCATAAGGTAATTAGCCTGTGACATTCTGTAAAGGGTAATATCCTGTGACATTCTATAAGGAATTAGCCTGTGACACTCTATAGGGTAATATGCCTGTGACATTCTATGGGTAATTAGCCTGTGACATTCTATAAGGTATTACCTGTGACATTCTATAGGTAATTAGCCTGTGACATTCTATAGTAATAAGCCTGTGACATTCTATAGGATAATTAGCCTGTGACATTCTATGAGGGTATTTAGCCTGTGACACTCTATGGGTATTAGCCTGTGACATTCTATAGGGTAATTAGCCTGTGAATTCTATAAGTTTAGCCTGTACATTCTATGGGTAATTAGCCTGTGACATTCTATAAGGTAATTAGCCTGTGACATTCATAGGTAATTAGCCTGTGACATTCTATGGGGTAATTAGCCTGTGACATTCTATAGGTAATTAGCCTGTGAAATTCTATAGGGTAATTAGCCTGTGACATTCATAGGGTAATTAGCCTGTGACATTCTATAGGGTAATTAGCCTGTGACTTCTATAGGGTAATTAGCCTGTGACTCTATAGGTATTAGCCTGTGACATCTATAGGGTAATTAGCCTGTGACATTCTATAAGGTAATTAGCCTGTACATTCTATAGGGTATTAGCCTGTGCATTCTATAGGGTAATTAGCCTGTGACATTCTATAGGGTAATTAGCCTGTGACATTCTATAGGGTAATTCCTGTGACATTCTATAAGTAATTAGCCTGTGACATTGTATAGGGTAGTAACCTGTGACATTCTATAGGCAATTAGCCTGTGACACTCTATAGGGTAATTAGGCTGTGACATTCTATGGGGTAATTAGCCTGTGACATTCTATAGGTAATTAGCCTGTGACATTCTATAGGGTAATTCCTGTGACATTCTATAAGGTAATAAGCCTGTGACATTCTATAGGGTAATTGCCTGTGACATTCTATAGGGTAAGTTGCAACAGCAGCAGATCTGACTCCCCGTGCAATTGCACAAAAGACTTAAAGGGAATGTCCACCCCCAAAACTAAAATTTTACCCACTGCTGTCCCCACTGTGAAGTGTTAAAAATCCTTACCTTACTGCTCTGCACCATATGGTTGTCCTGTAGTGTTTAGTCAAAGTCCAGGAAAGTGAAGAGTAGGAGCCTTCCTGTGTGTAAAATGTATCTGCTCCTTCCCTGTCCTCCTGGAGGGACTCAGGCATATGCTGTGGAGCCCTTTCAACCCCTCCCCCCCTCTGAATCCCTTGTCTCTGCAGTGTTAAGGTGGCCATACACATACAATTTCCACAGTATTTGTGCCAACAGATCACATTGGGGTCTGTCGGCAACATGCTGTGGGTAAGCACACACAGACCCGACCGATCCAATAAGAGGTATAGGGATCTGTTGGCCGTGCGGTCAGACACAGTATGATCGTACCGGCTCATTTTACTTAAAGTAAAGGGAGCTGATACCGACCAACAGAATTTTCCGTCGTTCCTGACCGACCGTAATGCCAACTAGAGTCATTTGTCGGCACTACAATCCATAGGGAAAAGCCCCGACACACTGACGATAATACACAAATCCCGTTGTTCTGATTGATCATCTGTTTCCGGTTTGGAAGTGCATGTGATCGCTATTTTTTTCCAGCAGTTGTATGCATTTCCATAATGCGTAATCGACCGGAGTCGCACATACAATCACGTGCGATTGCGTATTAAATTCCGGTGCAATACAGTGTGGCCTTGCCCTTACTCTTATTTTTCTAAGCCATTGTCAAAGTTTACTATCACTTTACCTTTCCTCTATTTACTTGCTGCCCCTCCTCCTCCACATAATGCAATGATGTTTAAAGGGCTAACATTGCGGCAAATTAATATTGGTGGCATTGAGCTGCATTCATCTATCAATGTGTACTATGTATGTGGTTAATCTTTTGAAATGTTCCTGTGAATTTCTGCATTTAAGTGTTTTTCTTCTCCATGGGTTTTTTGCAAGCATTTAAGTTTATGTGTTTTTCTGGGGGACATTGATTGTGGGTCAATAGTTAATTTGGGTTGATTGCAGTACTTTTAAATATAGGGATTATTGTTGTGCAACATAGTCAAAGTCATAAGGTTCGTACACACGTACATTTGGGCCCAAGCTACGACCCCAGACCATGATGCATTTGTGCGATTAACAGCTGTTTCGGACGAGAATCGCACGGTGGCGTTCGGTCGGGGTCTTTGACAATCTGCCTGGCGGATGGCATGTGCAATTCTCGCCAAAACAGCCATTCGCCGCACGATTCTGTTGCGGTCATGGGTCGTGGTCGATGCACAGATTGTTCGTGTGTACGAACCCATAGGGATATTGCAAAATGTTAAAATTTTGGGGAAATTTGTTTCGGCGATTGACCTTAAAAATGATTGAATGTGAAGATGTTTACCCCTTATTTTTCTATGTCGATCTACCCCCTAGACCCCAGTTTCAAATTATAGGAATGGACTTACCTGACCCGGTCCCTTGCTGATCTGCCATGCTACTACCCCTCTGCTCTGATACTTCCTGGTCGCAGCTGTCAGTCAAGAGCAGCATGATGTCCTGCCCAATTACCTGACAGCCACCACTCACTGCTGCTGTTCTTGCTTGAAACAAGTTTGCAACACAACAGGGGGCAGTACCCAGGCCGTGAGGGACCAGGTCAGGTAAGTCCATTCAGGGGCATCTTTGGAAGTTTCTATAATGCGAAACTGGGGTTTGGGGGGTAGCTTTTCTTAAGGCTGGACATGCCCTTTAAAGGGGAAGTTAACATGATACACTTTAAAGTATATCAAATGAACTTCCCTTTAACAGCAGGGTACAACATTTTCTCACCTTAAAATCTCACCTAAAAAATACTGACCAAAATGAATTATTGACACACAATGTCCCTCAGAAAACATAATTCAGATGCTGCACTCACATAAAATCTTTGCTTGCAAAAATGACACATGGAAAAGAAAATCACTATTAGAAGTGCAAGAAGTTCACAGAAACATTTCAACATATGAACTACACATATAGTCCCACATTGATAGATAATGACAATGCGCCAAACATTAATTTGCTTACTGCATTATATACACGTGTTTGTGTTTCGGTCCACGTTTTCATTTATGTGTATGGTACGACTAGTCCTGGCTGAGATTCCGGTCCCGCAAGTCCCGCAAGAAAGAAAAGATAAACTAGAAAGGAAAAGTTTAAGTATAAACTTTGAATTTGGCTTGAAATGATGCATTTTTGAAGAGAATGTGTGTATGTGCTGCAGGTTTTAAAACTCAATAATCTTGCTATGGCAATGAAAGAGGACACAAGTTTAACTTTAGTTATCATTAAAGTATGGCTGCCACGGGAATGGAAGGGTAGGTCAGTAGGTATGTGTACTGTGTCAGGTTGGGGGTTAAAAAAACAAACTTTTTAATGATTGGTCAAAATTTGTTTTTGACTATGCCTGCTGCAGAAATGGAACAGTAGGTTAGTATTGTGTCTGTGTGGGGTGTGTGTCTTTTTTTGCGTTTTTGACCATATACTTTTATTGATGGAAATAAGTTTTTTGATAATTGGTGAAAATTTTTTTTTGACTTTAGTTACCCTTTAAGCAAGCCTGCCACAGAAATGGAAGGGTAGGTCAGAAGGTGTGTGTACCTGTGCCAGGTTGGGGGTTAAAAAACGAACAGCTTCTTTACCTCCCGTTCTTCAATAAAACTGAATTCCCAGAATTTGTTTATACGAGTGGAGATAACCTTTAAACCTGGAAATATCCACATTTAGGAAAAAAAAGTCTCTAAATTTGCCGATAACACCATAACACTTCTGCGAATTCCTTAGCTAGTAATAGCACACTTCTCATATGCCCTGCATGTCTGTAACGAATTTCATGTCTCTAGCTCAAAATCTACATTTGATTCCTTTTAAGGGTTCCCAGATAAGTACTAGCTCAGAAATAGTACACATAATAAATATTAATTGTCTGCTCAAAAACAGCAAATATATTACCATCTGTCAAGGGGCTTAACAAAAATATCCTGTTTTCCTCCATACTAATAATTATCCCTTTACTAACATATATATCCACACTGGTGTATTATTTTTGCTCGTTCTGAATTTATTTTGCATAGGGCAGATTAGTCTGTAGGAATTCTGGGAAATTAATCTTACAAGGCAGACCATTTCCCAAAACTGATGACAGTGTCCTGCAAAACTCTTGTGAGGCCTAACGTATTCCACAAAATCTAGAGTCCCTGAGAATGTCACTGAATTTCCCAAGAGATTCTACAGTCCCAAACCCAAGGTCTTCATGGAAATGCCTGATTTGTCCCTTAATGGTCTGTTGCCTGTTGGAACATTCTGAAATTTCTATGTTAAGGAGGTTCAAGTGTGTTTGGATCATCACCCCCATCACTCACTTATCTGAGGAAACAGGTCTGATTGGGTTGGTTTCTCTGGTGGGGAGTCGTTACTCTCATGTCTACATTGTGAATCCACTTTGTCTTTGAAAGCCTTGTAATGTAATAATTGAGGTGTCTGGGGCCTGGGGGTCGCTAACAGATTGGCTCAGAGATAAGATGGAGATGGAATCAATTTCTCCCTATAACTACTCCTAAACCATTTGTCAGATCTGTACAGGTTGCCAACAAAGCAGTAACACCAGGGATTTAGTGTAGAATTAGTAAGACCAAGCCACTGGGCAAAAAGGTCTCACCTGGAGATCCACTCATGTTGTGGATATCCTGGGACCTCCCCAGAGGTAACATATGTCACGAACGCCATTTCGCTGGTCAATACTGCCACCACGGCGCACTTCTTCTGGCCGGCGCAGAAAGCGCAATTAGTCTCTCTCCTGACTATGCACACCCCTGTCCTGGCACTAAATGGTTAACACTACACCATACACTCCAGCAACTAACTGGTTAATTAGCATCACGTCTTCACAGCAGTCACAGAGCTAATTAGCATTTACACTAGCCAAGCATTCCATCTAAACACATACAAACTTCGGAGGCTAACTAAGTACTTTTAGAGCATCAAAGACAAACTTATTAAATTTTAGGTTTAATATTCCAAAAGGTGGACAGTGCATATAACACACAAATAAAAGAAAATGGTGTTATAATAAAATCACATACAATAGGTACTACAGTTACCGTATATACTCGAGTATAAGCCGAGGTTTTTAGGTTTTAAAATTAGCCTGAAAACCTAACCTCGGCTTATACTCGGGTCAAACACGATCTGCAGGGAAGAAGAGACAAGACACATAGAAATGATCTACTGGTGTGTCTCCAGTATAATGCTGATGGTACTCACATTGTTAAACAAATCCTGTGAAGACAGAAAAGTGAAGTCAGGAGAGCCGTAGGAGCCAGTAGGAGAAGGCACGTATGATGGGTGTTTGCTCGCATGCGCACTGTTGTTAAGCACCTTAACACCGGCGCAATGAAGGAGCGGGGAAGGAGTTCTGTCTCTCTGTGGCTGGTGAGCGCTACAAGTATTTTTTTGCTACTCTTTAGAATACCACAATTCACAGATTTCTTAAACCTACCGGCAAAACAAACTAATGGAGACGTTTTTAAGAGACTAGGGGACTGGTTCTGTAGCCTAAATACAGGTTTTAAAAAAGAGCTGTACCTTTCTAAAATAAAACACACCTATGTATGCCAGAAGAAAGAAATTCTTTTGGGGGTTCTCTTTGGTGTGCTTTGCCTTCTAAGGAAAGCCTGTTCTTCTGTGCTACACATGATAGTTCTAATGCATAAAGATGTCTAACATGCTTTGCTGACATATAATTCATTCACTTGTTAACTGCACAGGCACTGTTTTTGTATTTGACTTTTCAACTTGGCTGATGGGTCAAATGTAAAAGATCCACTGTGTGACATTTACCGTAATTACAGGGTTGCAGTAGTGGTGATAATTTCTACTCGAGTCAATCAGTTTTTACTCATCTTTCAGGTAAAAATAGGTCCTCGACTTATACTCGGGTCGACTTATATTTGAGTATATGCAGTATATAAAATAAAGAGGATAAAAATATTTAGAGACCTACTCACTAGAAGAAGTCCTGGGTCCCGGGTGAGAAGGAAATATGATCCAAACACATTTACCATGTCCCCTCAGTATGAACAAAGTAATAGGGTCTACAAGGATTTTGAGGCCCATTGATGAACCATCCCCCTACTTAGCTGTGCATTCGGAGGGAGCATTTAGGAATGTCAAGATTTACTACTTGTCACAATCCTTCATATTAATGGGTTGATGGGCATGCAGATACAAATGACCATCATATCAAAACAGCCAAATTGACTAGGAGTTCCTGCTCCCAGAAACCCCGATAAGCATAACCTTTTCCTTCTGCGGGATCCCAAGGTTCTTAGCCATAACATTGCCCACTAGTCCAACCAGAAAGGAGACACAGTTCATCACCACCAGGGCAATGGTGCCAGGTTCATGGGCAGAGGACAGGACACTGCTGGAGAATCCCAAAGACTCCAAAAGCTGCCGTTACCACTGGACATATCCAAACAGAGAGGCATTCCATTGAAGCAGGTTTTCCATCATATCCATTACTAGAACAGAGCTGGAAGGGTCAGGTGCTTGGAGGACTGTCTGGGAATGCAATGGCCAGCAAATTCATACCAAATATTGTGCAACCCTCAGCCAATCCCCATATCACACTGGGACCTTCTTCCCTGGCCAGTGAAAAGATAAAACCACAAGCCAAGTGTGACGAACAGGAGTGCAATGTAAAACCCCATAGACAATGTCTGAAATTGCACTCCTAATTTTCAATTATTTTGCCTTATTGGCATGGTCCAGCAGTATGGCAGCTCCCACATTGTTTCCCTGTCATGGGTAATCACAGGGTTAAATTCATGTTCAGTTGTAAGCTCTGCTTTCTTTCCCGTAGCCATTCCCATTTGGTGTTCTTAGCTGACCTAGCAAGAGGTCTGACTTCAAAGGGCAAGGTGTGAAGTCCCTGTAATATACATACCCTGGGACAGGCTAGTAGGCACCAGCTCAGCAGGGAATCTTCTAGTTGAGATTTGAGCAGAAACCAACTGGCAGATCAAAGGTAATTCATATTCCTTAATATTCAGGATGTAAAATTATTTCATTTTTCATAAATACCCTCAGTTTATCCAGGAATTAATTCTGCATTTATAGATACCTGTCATATAGATAGAAGCCCGAACCAAACTTGGGATATTATCCTTCTTAGGCCTACGATCCCCAAGATATGTCATATTTGGTCTCATTCTTTGGGTAAAATTAGTTACGGACAATCTGCTATTATTTTGAATGTGACATGTATGGTTCACAGATTATGGACTAGAGGGGAATTGAGATTTAAAACTCCCTCCAAAAATAGGAACCAACCTTCGGGGGCAGAACCAAGTCCACCCTCTCTAGAGACCAGACCCTCCCATTTTCTGGCAAAGAATAAATTTGGAGCCGGTCTCGCTCAGGAGTTCGTCATAAGATCTTCAATAACATCTAGCCAACGGACGGACCATATTGGCTTACAGCAGGAAATATTATTTGGACTTTTCCCATATCTGGATTAACAAGTTCTGGACTCAGCTCATGGATATTTCAGATGAACTATTTATTTTTTTACCCCTCACCTGTGTGTTACCGTTTTTATGTTCAGTGAATTACTTTAGTTTTTCTTTATATTTTTTTTATGCACTATTTTGTCAACTTTTATAAATGATATAAAATCATTTATAGGCTATTGTCCTATTCTGAGTATATCCCAACGAACCTGTGTCTTCGAAGTACCTACGATAGAGAAGTATTGTTTAGGTATATAGATATACTGTATAACTGTGTATAGAATATTAGGGGTGAATAACCAATTTATTTACAGGTTGTTAGAAGCAGGGGTGCGGATAACCCCATAGATATATGTAACAGGTCATTCCGCTGTTTTCTCGGAATGTAGTGCAGCGAATATATTGATATTAATTAATATTAATTATGTAGTATATCGTTTGTTCACTAACCCCACTGGGTCCGATCTGTTCCATCCGCCTGTCGGTTGTTTGGAGTGTGTTTACCGGTAGCTGATAGTTGGATGGGCTCGCGGCCCGGAGGGTTCAGGACACCAAGAAACCTCCAGCCTCTATCCCACCTGGTTCTGTTATTTCTAGCAGTTCTGTGTCCTTATCTGGAGTATAAGTTTTCCTGTCTGCTCAGTCTATCACAGTTATGTCTATCCAGTCCACATAAACAATACTCACAGTTTATCTCCCTTACCCAAGTCTATGAGCTCCCATGTCTTTTATGCACAGTCTCAACCAGTGGCGTATCTATGTTAAAGATCCGGGGCACGTGCCCCGGATCTTTTGCTAAGTGCCCGAATCTCTGCTAGCGTTTGATAGCGCGTGGAGTGCCCCTGCCAGTGGAGGTGTTGGCAGACAGAGGGAGAGAGAAACAGACTGAATCCTCCCCTCTGGACCTCCCCAACAAATAATTCATGATTTACAATCCCTCCCTGGCTGGGTCCCTCTGTGCATTACATTTGGGCGGGTCATATCAAATGGCTTATGTAGAGAGCAGCATAGGAGGAGGAGGGACTGAGGAAGTTCAAACTCGCTTCTGTTAAACAGCAGCAATGGCATGCCTTGGGAATCCAACTTGGTTTCTATCCTGACCTGACTGCACAGCAGGTAACAATGCTGTACCAAATCCCTTAGATAGATAATGATAGAGAGATAGAGAGATATAGATAAATGATAGATGAGTTAGAGTATAGTGATGATAGCTAGATAGCTGTGATAGAAGAGCGATAGAGCGATATAGCAATAGCCCGTTAGCCCTCGATAGCGTCGATAGCTCGCTGCTCGCTCGCTCAGCTCGATGCTCGCTAGCTCTCTTCGCTGTCGCTCTGCTCTCTTCGCGTTGCCGCTCGTCGCTGCTCGCTCGCTCGCCTCTCCGCTCGCTCGTCGCTCGCTCGCTCGCTCCGCGTTTCGCTTGCTCGCTCGCTGTCGCTCGCTCGCCCGCTCGCTTCGCTCGCGTTCGCCCGCTCGTCGTCCTGCTCGCTTCCTACGCTCGCTCGCTCGCTCAGCTCGTCGTTCGCTCGCTTGCTCCTTTCTCGCTCAGCTCGCTCCCGCTCGCTATTCGCTCGCTCGTCGCCCTAGCGTTCGCTCGCTCGCTCGCTCGCCTCGTCGTCGCTCGTTCTCTCGCTCTGGTCCTCGCGATCGCATCTCCTCGCCTTCCCTCCTCGCTTCGGTCTGATCAGCTCGCTTCGCTTCGCTTTGCATTGTGTGTCCTTCCCCTGTCTTCTCCCCCTCTCCCCGCGGCCCTCCGCGTGCCCATCCTTCTGTTTGTCCTGTTCCTCGCCCTTGTGTGTCGCGTTGGGCTGGCTCTCCTGTCGGCCCTCTCCCTCATGTATCTTTCTTCTCTTTCTCTCTTCTCTCTCCTTCTTTCTCCTCTGTGTTCTCCTCTTTCTCTCTGTGTGCTTCTCTCTCTGCCTGTCTTTCTTTCTCTCTATCTCTGTCTCTTTTCTCTGTCTCCTGTCTCTCTCTTTCTTTCTCTCTGTGTGTCTCTTCTCTCTCTCTCTGTGTTTTCTGTGTTCTCTCTCTCTCTCTTTCTTTCTCTCTTTGTTCTCTCTCTCTCTGTGCTTTCTCTCTGTGTCCTCTTTCTCTCTGTGGTCGCTTTCTTCTCTCTTGTTCTCTCTCTCTGTAGCTTTCTCATCTGTGTCTCTTCTCCTCTGTGCTTTCTCTCTGGTATTTTTTGTCTCTTGTGTTCTTTCTCTCTCTGTGCTTTCTCTCTGTGTCTCTCTCTCTCTCTTGTGTTTCTCTCTGTGTCTCTCTCTCTCTGCGCTTTCTCTCTGTGTCTCTCCTGTGTGCTTCTCTCCTGTGTCTCTCTCTCTCTCTCTGTGTTGTTTCTCCTCTGTGTCTCTCTCTCTCTCTGTCTGCTTCGCTTTGTGTTGTCTCTCTGTGTGCTTTCTCTCTGTGTATCTCTCTCTCTCTCTCTGTGTTGTCTTTCTCTCTGTGTCTCTCTCTCTGTGTCGCTTTCTCTCTGTGTCCTCTCTCTCTCTCTCTCTCTCTCTCTTCTCGTGTCTTTCCTCTCTCTCGGTCCTTTCTGTGTCTCTCTCTGTGTCTTTCTCTCTGTGTCACTATCTCTCTCTCTGTCGGCTTTCTCTCTGTGCTCTCTGTCTCTCCTGTCGCTCTCTCTCTGTGTACTACTCTCTCTCTCTGTAGCTTTCTCCGTGTATCTCTCTCTCTCTCTTGTTCGTCTTTCTCTCTGTTCCTTCCTCTGCGCTTTCTCTCTGTTTCTCTGTGTCAGCTTTCTCTCCTCTGTGTTCTCTCTCTCTCTGCTTCTCTCTGTGTCTCTCTCTCGTGCTCTTTCTCTCTGTGTCTCTCTACTCTCTCTTGCTTGCTTGTGTGTCTCTCTCTCTCTCTGTGTAGCTTTCTCTCTGTGTCTCTCGCTCGTACTCCTCGCTTTCTCTCCTTGTCTCTCTCTGATCTCTCTCTGTCTTTTCTTTCTGTCTTTGCCACTAGCTTCTCTCTTGTCGCTTCTCTCCTCTCTGTCTCTCTCTCTCTCTCTCTCAGTCGCTTTCTCGCTTGTGTCTTTCTCTCTCTCTGCTTTCTCTCTGTGTCTCTCTCTGTGTGCTTTCTCTCTGGTGTCTCTCTCGCTCTCTCTGTCGCTTTTCTCTCTGTGCCTCTCTGTCTCTTCCCTGTCGCCGCTTCTCTCTGTGATCTCTCTCTCTCTGTAGCTTTCTCCTCTGTGTGTCTCTCTCTCTCTCTCTGCTGTCTCTTTCTTTCCTCCGTGTTTACTCTCTAAGTTCTCTGTGTATCTCGCTTTCTCTCTGTGGTCTCTCTCTCTCTCTTCGCTGCTCTTCTCCTCTCTGTGTTCTCCTCTCCTGTGTCGCTGCTTTCCTCTCTGCTGTCTCCTCTCCTCTCTTCCTCTCTCTCCTCTTGTCGCTCTTCTTCCTTCTGTCTCTCCTCTCTCCGCTCTCTCTGGTGCCTCTCTCTGTGTCTCTCTCTCTCTCTCTCGCTCTCTCTCTCTGTGATCTCTTCTCTCTCTCGTCTCTCTTCGCTCTCTTTGTCTCTCTCTATGTCGCTTTTCTCTTCTGTCCTCTCTGTGCTTTTTCTCTGTGTCTCTCTCTCTCTCTGTCGCTTTCTCTCTCTGTGTCTCTCTCTCCTGGTCGCTTTCTCTCTTTGTCTCTCTTCTGTGCTTTCTCTCTCTGTGGCTCTCTCTCTCTCTCTGTCTTCTTTCTCTCTGTGTCTCTCTCTCTCTCTCGTGTCTCTCTTCTCTCTGTTCCTCTCTCTCTCTCTCTCTCCTCTCTGTCTCTTTCTCTTCTTTTCTACTCCTCTCCTCTCCCCTCTCTCTTCTTGTTCTCATCTCTCTTTCGCTGTTCCATCTCTGTCTCTGTCTCTGTCTGTCTCTCTCTCTCTGTGTCCCTTACTTCTCTGTGTTCTTTCTCTGTCTTTCTTTCTTGTGTATCTCTGTGTCCTTTCTCTCTGTGCATCTCTCGCTGTGTAGCTTCTCTCTGTGTATCTCTCAGCTCTTGCTTCTCTCTTGTTCTCTCTCTCTCTCTGTAGCTTTCTCTCTGTGTATCTCTCTCTCTCTCTGTAGCTTTCTCTCTGTGTGTATCTCTCTCTCTCTCTGTAGCTTTCTCTATGTGTATCTCTCTATCTCTCTCTGTAGCTTTCTTCTCTGTGTATCTCTCTTTGTAACTTTCTCTCTGGTATCTTTCTCTCTCTGTAGCTTTCTCTCTGTGTATCTCGCTCTCTGTAGCTTTCTCTCTGTGTATCTCTCTCTCTCTCTGTAGCTTTCTCTCGGTGTATCTCTCTCTCTGTACTTCTCCTCTGACTCTCTCTCGTTATTTCGTCTGTCTATCTCTCTCTCTTGTGTTCGCTTTCTCTCTGTGTATCTCTCTCCTCTCTGTAGCTTTCTCTTGCTATGGTGAATCTCTCTCTCCTTCTCCCTCTGTAGCTTTCCCCTCTCTGTGTATCTCTCTCTCTCTCTGAGCTTTCTCTCTGTGTATCTCTCGTCTCTGTGTAGCTTTCCTCTGTGTCTCTCTCTCTCTCTCTGTGTATGTCTCTCTCTCTGTGCTAGCTTTATCTATGTGTATATCTCTCTCTGTACAGCAAAAATAGAACAAAGAGCCAGGCACTCAACCCAGATATGAGCTATAAACAATCCCTTTATTGTGTCATCATTGGGGATAACATGGGTTACTAATAAAAACATTTAAAAACATATATACGCATACACATACAAAGATGGATACCGATTAGTAACATATATCACTCTCTGTGCTATCTTTCTCTCTGTGTATCTCTCTCTCTCTCTCTTTAGCTTTCTCTCTGTCTCTCTCTCTCTCTCTCTGTGTAGCTTTCTCTCTGTGTATCTCTATCTCTCTCTAGCTTCTCTCTGGTGTATCTCTCTATCTCTCTCTGTAGCTTTCTCTTTGTGTATCTCTCCTCTTTGTAGCTTTCTCTCTATGTATCTCTCTCTGTAGCTTTTTCTCTGTGTATCTCTCTCCTGTAGCTTTCTCTCTGTGTATCTCTCTCTCTGTAGCTTTCTCTCTTTGTATCTCTCTGTAGCTTTCTCTTCTGTGTATCTCTCTCTCTCTCTGTAGCTTTCTCTCTGTGTATCTCTCTCCTCTGTGTAGGCTTCTCTCTGTTATCTCTATCTCTCCTGTAGCTTCTCTCTGTGTATCTCTCTCTCTTTAGCTTTCTCTCTGTCTCTGTCTCTGTCTCCTCTCTCTCTGTGTAGCTTTCTCTGTGTATCTTTCTCTGTAGCTTTCTTTCTGTGTATCTCTGTGTAGCTTTCTCTCTGTGCATCTCTCTCTGTGTAGCTTTCTCTCTGTGTATCTCTCTCTCTTGCAGCTTTCTCTCTGAGTATCTCTCTCTCTGTAGCTTTCTCTCTGTGTATCTCTCTCTCTCTGTAGCTTCTCTCTGTGTGTATCTCTCTCTCTGTAGCTTTCTCTATGTTTATCTCTCGTATCTCTCTCTGTAGCTTTCTCTCTGTGTATCTCTCTCTCTTTGTAGCTTTCTCTCTGTGTATCTCTCTTTGTAAACTTTCTTCTCTTGTTATCTTTCTCTCTTGTAGCTTTCTCCTGTGTATCTCGCTCTCTGCTGTAGCTTTCTCTCTGTGTACTCCTCTCATCTCTCTGTAGCTTTTCTCTGTGTACTCTCTCCTCTGTAGCTTTCTCTGTATATCTCTCTCTCTCCTCTCTTGTAAGCTTTCTCTCTGCTATTCTATCTCTCTCTGTGTAGCTTCTCTCTGTGTATCTCTCTCTCTCGCTCTCAGTAGCTTTCTCTCTATGTGAATCTCTCTCTCTCTCCTCTGTAGCTTTCTCTCTGTGTATCTCTCTCTCTCTCTGTAGCTTTCTCATCTGTGTATCTCTCTCTCTGTAGCTTTCTCTCTGTGTCTCTCTCTCTCTCTCTGTGTATGTCTCTCTCTCTCTGTAGCTTTATCTATGTTTATATCTCTCTCTGTACAGCAAAAATAAGAACAAAGAGCCAGGCACTCAACCCAGATATGAGCTATAAAACAACTCCCTTTATTGTGCATCATTGGGGATAACATGGGTTACTAATAAAAACATTTAAAAACATATATACGCATACACATACAAAGATGGATACCGATTAGTAACATATATCACTGAGAGTCTCCCTCGCCCAACAAGCATCTATTGTAATTAACGCAAGGCCCCATAAATACTTATCTGTAAGCAAGTCTCAGTCACTGTCGTAAGTCACCATGGGAGCTCCAAACTGAATAGAGGCAGAGGGAAGGCAAATCGGAATAGTTAGTATTAACGGAATCACATCCAAAGAGTAGAAGACGCTGAACGCGTTTCGCTACTAAAGCTTTCTCAGCAGCGTACCTGCATCAATATCGGACGCCTTTTAAACCATGTGGCTGTCCCCGAGTGATGACGTCAAAAGACAGCGGCGTCTACACTCCCCAATGAACGAGCGGCAAAATCACCATGGCAACCCTCCGAAACAAAACGTAAACAGAGGGTTCTAAATGCAGAACGTAATGCAGGAATAATAAGTATGACATATACATAAATAGAACGTACACACACCCTATTGTGCCCCAATGAATATATACAACATAGTAGGTAAACCTAAAAAAGGGTTCCTAAAGGAAAAAGACCTAGGAACAAACCTACTAACAACAACATGAGAATGTGCAATACACACAACAAAAATCAGTGAAATTAGGCCATTGTATATTGAGGTGTCATGTATCCCAATAAAATATATATGTTACACAGATACATAGAGACATCCTTAAATACACATAAGACAAGATATAAGATCAAACTTAAAGTTCGTAGTAGTCCACAATTAGAACAGTTCAATAGCTATGGTTCCTGTTTATCTTATCGGAGTTTGTCCAAGGTAAGTATTATCGTACAACCCAAGTATCTTCCATTATATGGGGTAGAGTAAAATGTCCCTCAATCGATGTTGAATAAATTTGAGGGGTCCTTTTTTTTAGAGAAAGGAAAACATACAGTATACAAGCCTCTTCCATTATTTTGATTAGGGGAAAAGGAAATAAAATTGGAATCAAAATGTGAATATATCACTCAATAGCTATGAGAAGTGTATTCAATCTAGCTTTTCATATATGAAATCATGTAGGTATAATACACATATGCGTGAACCGTTTCAACATGAAGGGCCCATATTTATAAAGATCATTATCGAAAAAAACGATGCTATAGTAAAATAATGACCGGTATTTCCGATAACGACCGGTAATTTCCGAATGTAAAACACTGTCGTTATCGTGAAACACCGGTCGTTATCGGAAAGTACCAGTCGTTATCGGATAAATAAGGGTCGTTATCGGGAAATAACGGTTCGTTATTTACAATGGCGATCTATATTTTTTCGATAACGATCTTTTATATAAATAGGGCCCGAAGAGTTCATGCAGCCATTGTGTATTGCGTATAAAATTACTTTATGGTAGGGAGAATGATATAAAATACAAAGCTTTGAACAATATATTCAAATGGTTCTTCTATGCAAAAATTAAAAGACTTCTCTCTCAAAATGCTATACATTGGATACTTTTTTTTGTCAGAAAAGCAATATTATTCGATTTCAAATAAATAGTGAATGTATTTTGGCAGCTAAACAGTAAGTTAATGTACAACAAAGCGTAAGCCTTCTGACATATTACTTTCCCATGTAAGAATGGTGTATGTGCTTATTTTATTAAACACGGTGTACTCCTTTAGTGATTTGGGCCAACACTCCAAGATTCTAATTCTATAAGAGTTTTGTACATGTTAATACTAGAAAACATTTGGAACGTACAGTTAGAAATAATTGTGGTATAATTACGTTTATACTTTAAATACTGAAATAAAGTCCATTCTTGTAAATCACCTTATGTTAAAACCAAGCAGGATATAAGAAAGGATTCTAGCACCTGAATTTATTTCTAAACCACCCCCAGGGCTATTTTAACCTTATATGGCTACAAGTGGGAGCCCCAGAAATCGCTATTGGTTTGCAGACAAGCAAACATTTTTTACCGGTGCATTTGCATTTTGTAGGATTTTTTTTTATTTCCACCTTCTTAAAGGAAAATTATTGTGTGTATAAAGTTATATAAAAAGTTAAAATGAAAAGTACACTGGGACAGGGATATAGGATTGGTAATTCCTAACTCCCAATATTGTTTTTGTGAAGAAAAACTGATTCTGGCAGTCTTCTCCTTGCTTCAGCACTATCTTTAATACAGGAATAGTCCAGGGACTAACCTGGCAAATGAAAACTGTTGGTGCTGCAGCTCCTCAAAAATGAATTGTGAGGTAGGAAAATCAATCCGACCTCCCTGCCCCAGGTACTTTCCATTTTTTAAACTGTTCTTTTAACACATGACTGATTCTTTCCCACAACAAGGGCGATTTTCTTGGAAACAGCAGTTGGAATTTAAAAATTTTGCATATCTCAGAAATATAAAGACATAATTTTGCATTGTGTTTATTAATATCAAATACCCATCCCTACCAGGACAACATTTTCCTGAACAATATTTTTAGAAAATTGTACTTGCCATTTGTATACTTCCATCTTTGAAACTGTCTGCATGTTTTGTGTGCTCCACAACAAGGAGCATGGATATTTATGTATTATGTGACGGTATGGTGAACACAGTTCCCTTTTAATTTCCCAATATTTTGAATGCTGATAACTGCCAAGTGCCTGGATAGACTTTTTGTTTATCTGATATGAATTACTGTACAAAACACCAAGCTATTTATACTGTTGTAATAACAACCAAACATTGTTTTATGTAACCAAATTATTCCTATTCGACGAAATCATCTTTTACAATATGGCCTTTTCTACACATATTCCTTTTTGTGGTCCATTGGTGTTTGTTGACATGTGATTTATTATTTTTAACACAAGGATGGCAGTGGAACCATGTAAAAATTTACTTGCAATGTGAAAAGAAAGGTTGTGATGCACAGCCCTGTTTTCCGATAAATTACCATGCTGCACTACATGAATTGACTAGCAACAAAAAAAAAAAATATGGTTAAAAGGCTATTGATGTATTTGAACAGTTATTGTATTGCCGGGTGTTAGTAATTACTATAGGTACTAGCCATTCTAGATCTGATTCTTTTACCAATAGGATTCACAGAGCCATTTAGATAAGCAGCACACAATAGTTACAACACAAATGCAGAATCATGCATCTCCTGGTTGGCTGTCTATTCCCACTAATGCAGTTGTTGAATAAGGCATCTTGTTAAACCTTTTACTCAACCAGTGATGCCTGTCTAACAGTAGATCCAGAGGAAGGCAGAAAAACAAGTTTTAATGTTTGAATCCAAATAACAAATCATAGAGAGATAAAAAGGTAGTACAGTATGTTATATTATGTTATCAGTATACATCTCTAGTGTTTTTCATATAGGACGGTTAGAGTGAAAAGAAAAGATCTGAGGATATAATCAATATTATTAGTACCTTCTGTTGGGCTCCCCATCCCGGATATTATTGGTCTACCGGTGGCATCTGTTTATTTTTTGAATTTTTGGGATATGGTACAGCTGGGTATTTTAGGTTGTTATTAAAAATGTAATTATTTCTTGTTGGTTAATCAGTCCTCAAACTAGGGCCTTATCCACTAACATTGTTGATTCGACATTTTTATTGGGTTTTTATCCAGCTTACAATATTATTGGTTATCTTTTGTTGTGAGAACTGACAATAACATACATTTTAGGCATTTTTCTAAGATTCCAAATATAGCAGTTCAGATCCTCATTACATGGGGAATCAACTTTATTCTCCTTTAAGGAAAAAATAGGATTTCTAGTGAGGTGTTATACCAACAAAACATAATTGTTAAGTAGTACATGTACATGTAAGTAGCCCTTACTCTGAGGTGTGTGTTGCTGCATTCCTTTAATAATTTTCTATTTTTTTAGTACATTTTGGCTCAGGCTAAAGTGGCCATAACGCTACACCCGAATCAAAAAATTTGCGCAACATGCGATTGGATTGCCTGGCAAAAAACATTTTTAACTGGTCCAATAGGTCGATATCGTTTGATATAAGGATTTCCTGATTTCGTAAAAACCAGCATCTATGGCCAACCTTAAGCATTCCCCTCCCACTCTTAACTGATGCCCCCTTTATCAGGCACGACCACTGTAAAACAAGCATGCTCTGTAATCACTATGAGCCAGCACTGGGAGAAGGAAATTTCCCGGAATGCATTCACACTGCCACCCCTAACTGCATATCGCAGAAGATTTTATGATAATAAAGCACTGATTGACAGCTATAAAGTGCTTCAGATTGCTATCTAAGAATAGGGACAGACAACAAAAAAAATGTTATTGATAGTTGGGAAGATTATTAGTTTTTCAGTAACAGGCAATTTAAATTTTTCCCCCAGTTTAGATACCTTTAAAGGGCATGTCCTCCCCCAAACTAAAATTAACCACTTCTGGCCCACAGTTTGAAAAAATCCTTACCTCACATTATCTGTCCTGCATTGCTTGTCCAAAGTCCAGGAAACTGAGAGTAGGAGTTGTCTTCCTGTATGAAAGGTTCTGCCTCCTCCTTGTCCTCTTGAGAGGGCAGTCGCAATCGTGAGGGTGGCCCTTACCCCCTCCCACCCTCCTCCTGATCCCTCCCTGGCTGCCCTTCACATAAAATGGTTATATATAAAATGTAGGGCATGGCTTCCCACCCCCAACACTATGTTAATTTCAAAAAAGAATCAGACTCTACTTACACCTTCGCTCCTGCAGCATTCGCTATTGACAGCAGCGTCGGCGGTGTTGGCTGCTCTCAGCCAATCACAGCATGGCTCCAGTCTGGCCCGTTTGCTAGCTCATCACGGGGAGGCCAGATCAGAGTGCTGCTGGAGGGTGGACTGTAAGTAGAGTTTGGATTTTTTTTATAAATCTAACATAGTGGTTGGGTGTGGAAGGGATGTCCAACATTTATAAAAAAATTATATAGAGTGTGGAGAGACCCTTTAAGTGCTGATTTACAATAAAAAATAACAAACCAGTTGAAGAGATAAGCCCATATTCCTACACAAATTCCAAAAGTTCTAACAGACTTCCTATTCCAAAATATGGTAATAATACTTAATAGCAAAGTTTCACAAAATAACCGAGAATATTTTGGGTTTTTTTTGACCGTGTTGTGCTGTGATTACTAATTAGCGTATTATCTTGGTCAGTCTCCAGATAATAGATATATGGTACATTTTATAGACCTACAGTAATTACTTCTTGGGATATCAAGGAAGCAATAGGGAGTACACGAGCGGGAGCTCATATAATTTCTGTTCCAAGCCAATCATTCATAAATGAATGGAATTTTTTTCCTGGAAGATGGCGCTGATAACATAGTTTCTCAATGCATAGTCCCAGCCAAGTCTTTACTGGCTAGGATCCTCTCTACATATACATCTAAGGAGCTCAGCATTTCCCCCATAGCTATTAAAAGAAGACAGTCTCTGGTGAGATGAATTATTTGATATTTAACAATTGTTGCAAAAGTGTATTGCCCCACTGCAGAAAACTATGTTGATTTGATCAGCTTTATTTAAAAATATAAATTAAATAATGTTTTTTCCAACCTTATAAATCTTTGTCTGCTCCCTAAATATTGGAGAATTCAGTTTGTGAAACCTTGATAAATACAAAATCCTTTCACTGTTGATACCTGAAGAAACGTTGCTAGTTGACCTATTTATTCCGATGATGGACCATTGAATTGATCAGAATGATCAGAAGAGGTGAATGTAACCACGACAAATGATGTTTCGCGCATGACCAACCGGTCGGACGGACGCATCAAATGGTTGGCTGGGTGAATCCTACTTTATTCGTGATACCGGAAACTTTAACAATCGCTAGTTTTTATGACTGCCTCTATATTTACGAATAACAGTCCATAAAATTGCGATCATGGTTGTAGAATTAATATTGAGATTGTACATTTACAATCACAATCAAATTGTACGATCACCCTTACAATACCATAGCGGTAGTCTACTACATGCTTGTATGTACTCAATGTGGTGGGTAAATGTACGTCTGTACTTAAAGGGACTGTCCACCCCTCTTTGAAAAAATATATATGTGTAGATTAGCCCCCAAAACCTAGAGATCGTTTAAGTCTAAAGCTGTAAATCAGCTCCCACAGGAGCTTTATACTACATGCTCCTTGCTCCACCGCCGCTTCCGGGTTCTTCTCCAGTCTCCCACGTGGCTGCTCTGTTCTTTATGTTCCCGGGAGCAAGGAGCATGAAGTATAATATCTCTGTGTGGGAAGCGAATTACAGCTTTAGACTTAAACGATCTCTAGGTTTGGGGCCTAATCTACCATATATTAATTTTTCAAAAGAGGGGTGGACAGTCCCTTAAATGATAACCCGCAGTATAAGAAGTTCCGAGTACAGCGTGTTATAAAGTTGCTCATGTTTTTATAATGATTTGATAAACAAAATATAAACATACAATTACATTTTCATCATTTGAAATCCAACTTTTAGATTTGACACTTTAAGAATTAGTTTATGTAGTGCTGGTGATACTTTGTCTAAAAATGTTGCTTGTTGGTCTTGTTTCTTTAATTGCGAAGAAATGTTGTGGGGAAAGGTGATAATTGTGTGTGAAATAAAAACGGATCATTGGGAAGGTTATTGCTGTGACTGTTTAAGGGGAATGTGCTGACACTCCCATTTCAAACCAATGAGATGAAACCAAATGAATTAGGTTAATCGCGGTAAGATCAGCTCAAGCCCCTGGTTTATTATTTAAGTACCGAGAATTTCACAAAATATTTTTTTAAAAAGACAGAGAACATTGATGGGAAAAAAAACCCAAAATATCCTTAGTAATTAATGTTTTCATCCTCTCCTGCTTCTCTCTCTAAAGTCTATGGAGCAAAAAACCTTTTGCACATTTAAAACACAGAGCATTTCTCTGCACTTACACGTCTAAGATTCCTAAAAATACATTACAGAATAACATTATATTGCAGGTATATTATTATTGTATATTAGTTTAGATTTTCAGTGGTACTTGTATTTCCATATTCACAGTATAGGATGAACAGTTCTAGGTTACGGATACCTGTATACTGTTTATACCCACAATACTTTTATTAACTTTTTGAACCTTATGTTCAGGTATATGTGTTTCTGTAGGTAAACTACTGTATGCGTTTTTGCATTTACTTGCACAGTATACTTTATTTTTATTAGTACTGTATATTAATATATACCGAGTTGATCTCAGAGAGAGAGAGAGAGAGAGAATCTTAAGCAAATGGCTTTGTGAAGCTCTGACCATTTTTTCTTTTTTTTTTTCTGTAAACATCTATTATATATTAGCAAGGAAAGTAATAAACATAATAAGCAGCTACAAAATTGGTAAAACAAATCTGAGAAGTCTTTGGTGATAAAGTCCTTAATATTAAATGTATTTGCAGATCACTAACTCTGGTGACACCTATGTTACCCTGGATAGTATACATTTAATAGACAGTATTTAGAAAACTTTGTTAAAGTAAATAACGATATCGCCGCAATAACGCAATTGTTATTTTAACAGCAGTGGTTATTTTCCATAGAGAACTTAGATGTACTTGGTGCCCTTATTATTGACATATGCACTGCTGGTTTAATCTAATAAAAATGCAATATTTAAAAGAAATCACCGGGACATATGTCAAATAACAAAGGCACCAAGTACATCCTAAGTACATCTATATGGAAAATAACAAAATTAATTTAATTAAGTTTTATAAATACTGTCCTTTATTCTGGAGTATGCTTAATTTGATTTTTTTTGTTATAGTTATTCCATTTTTTCTTTCCATTGGGACTATATGCAAGATTAGGAATAATTTACTGCAACACCATTATTAACACAAACAATGCCTTGGGGGTTCCTCTGTCTCTGCCTCAAGCACCCAGAATAGAGATGAGGTACCAAACAAGGACTTCACTCAACTCCATTGCTATTTATTTATTACACAAACTGTTTCAGATGTTCGTGGTGTCTCCACATGATCCAGGGCATTCCCTTCAATCATAAACAGAACCATCTTTGTACAAACCTCGGCTTCCCCCCTTCTTATCCTTTTTGTTGTCCCCTTCAGGAATCATTCTCTTCTCTTCAGCAACAAGGTTTAAACCTAATCATGTCCAACTTTCTGGCAATGCCGTTTTTTTCTTATGTCGTGTAGTGTCAGTACTTTTATATATCTCTTTACTTGTAAGTATTTAGTATTTATTTTAAATGATCTTCCCCCTTGTATGAGTCTAATGAATTGTAATGTTGTACATTGCTGTACAATATATAGTGGCGCTAAATTAATTTAATGTAAATACATACTGTACATATTGTACATACAATACAGACATTAGAGGATTTGTTAAAGGGAAATGGTTATAAAATATACATTTTAGATGATCATACAGAATTACATAAACTGACACCATGGAAAATTTTTCATAGAAAAATGTTTCCAGGGTTTAGAACCTAAAATGCAATGTCCTCACTGAAAACAGACAAAAGGGAGAACTCTACTGCCAAACTGATGCGTACAGCTGGCTTTGTCTCTTTGCTAGCAGGGTAGCCAGCCTAAACTCTGCAAGAAGGGCGTTTTCCATAGACAGCATAGACGGTGCAGGTTATGGGGAGGACTTAGGCAGCTGTTCAATGTCTTCCCAGAGGTACAGTAGATGGTAGGGTTAGCATTAACCCTTTGTTCCTCTTTAAATATAACAATTGTCAGGGAGTTGTTAATATGTCCAGTTACTGTTATGCTCACATTCGTTTTAAGGGACTAGTTCACTGCCGAATAGAGCAGTTCAGTTCAATTTAGAACTATATATTTATATTGTTTTAAAAGTTCTATTGTTCTATAGTTCGAAAATAACCCATTAAGTCAATGGGGAAAATAGTTTGAAAAGTTCTGATAAAAATACAGTTTAGTATGACATTAACAATGGTTACTTACTGTAAATGGTTTGGGACCTGGGAAATGATCTGGGGAACATGTCACTGTCACCAAAACGTGTTTTTAAACACTAACTTTCTCACGATTGGGCAATGTTGGGTTTCCGTACTGAATTTTCGAGGGTTACTTAAATCGATCACCACATGAGGTGGTTATCGCCAAATTTGAAGGTTAGCGAACACTACATTCAAGGGTTATCGCTAGATTCGAAGGTTATCCCCGAATTTGTGTGTACCGAATACCGCATCGAGGGTTTTGCCGAATTTAGGGTTAGCGAGTGCTACATTCAAGGGTTATTGCCATTTGCTAATGTGAACATTGCCTTTAAGCATAAGTGAAGAACGGGAGGTAAACTAGCTATTTGCTTTACCTTCCGTTCTTCACTTAATGTACCAGGAGGAGGAGAGAACACGAATAAACCTGCAGCGCGATCCACCACTGGCCCCTGACAGGTCCCGACTGCTTCCAACTGTAAGTAAACTACAGGTGCTAATACTTAAAGCCAGAAGCAGTTATCAGAGGATTCAGCAGGGGCAAAGTGATGCAGTACACTTCACATGCTCTTTAGAGCACAGCAGAATTAAAACAAAAAAGTGCAACCTAAGATATCTAGTATAGTAAGTTGGATTTACACTGTACATACCCTTTAAATCTCGGTTTCATCAAGAAATTTCAACAGTGAAAAACAGAAATGTTTAAGAAGAAAACTTTGTCAGAAGTTTTTACTGCAAAATGTTGCCTTAAAAGAATTGTCATATTGCCATGGAAGTATAGGACATCTCTATAGATCAATAACCCAAATGAAATGTGGATAATGTACCCAATGATCTATGCATACTACTGTATGATAATGTTGATTATATATACTGTACCTATATCTTCATTTATATTTATGTAAGTTTTTTTTAAATATAAAAAATATTTTTTAAAAAGGAAAGTGATCAGAATTGCTAAAAAACACAGGAAGTAAATCTTCTATTTACATCTTATTCTTTCCTCACAGACAATGTACCAAGGAAATCGCAAAACGTCTCCGAATTTTAATGTGGATTACGGAATGTTCAAAATTTAGAATTCCTCTCTTATTTATGCCTTCTTATTTATTTAAGCTGTTATGAGAACATTCTAGTCCTGTATTGGTGTATTCAAGCATTTGTCTTCACTCTCCAATGTATTTCAATCTACGGCACTGTTGTCCTTGCTTTATTTATTGCATACAACAAATTTAGTCCCGAGGTAGTATATAGACATTCTGTGGATAGGCCACCATCTCTGTTCTTGCCTGCATTAATCAAGTAAATGTACTTGCTACAACAGGATAACATAGGTTCCTTATATGCTTAATGTCTTATGACAGATATGTGGTTTATCTAATCCACTAAGATACTCTGTTCTTATAAGTATACGGCTTTGTTTGAACCTTTTGTTGGATTTTGGCTGATTTCTTTTAAATTTGTACCATAATATCAGTTCTTTAAGTAGACTTGATTTGTGGTTCAAATATCATTGATATGTTTATTGTGATGTAACCCCCCTGGTGGAACTTCCTTGCTCAGACACAACACTTGTCCACCACAGTCACAGGTTTGCTTAGTGGTTCAGCTTTATTGTTACCTCTTCTGTTTGACATTTCTACATATATATTTATTGTGTATATTATTCTTCAAATCCCATCCGTATCAGGAAAAAGGAAAGCGTTTTCTATTGTAGCTTCATCTCATTGCACATTAACTTTAATTATGGATCTCTAATTATCATTTATGTGATACCAACCAAGAAATTTCCGACTCTTAATAAGGTTTATCTATGCAATAGCTATCATTCCATTGATAAATCCAGTCATCATATTTTGAGAAATCAAGAGTTTCATAAAGCCTTCAAGATTAAGAAAACAGAAGTCAAAAGAATTTTTGGCATGTAAAAGGCCTTTTCATGGAGGATCATGTATTTTTTCATTATTTATATTATGTATTTATTTCCATTGAAATACAGGTGTTGTGAGCAGGTTCTCCTCTTATTACATTTATAATTGATTCAGCAAGGGTGATTTGCATGTTTAGTGTACCTTTCAGTACGATTGTCTTATGCAATCGAGTGTTCCAACAAATCTACGTGTCTGCACAACATATCTTAAGCTGCTTAGACGATTATCAAATCATCACAATCATCAAAAATTTAATTGTGAACATACTGTAAATAATAATGCTAATTACAATAAATCATCACGTGTGTTCGTTTATTTATACAATATGCATCCATATAATCCCGATTGTCATGTTATATTTATACTACAGTTATGGCATAACTTTAATACAAATGGTAAAGGCATGTTCACCCTTAAACAAAACAAACTGGTCATTGTCATTATCTGCCCCCAACCCCAATGATACATTTTACACTTTATTACCTGCATTTCTAACTAGAATTTTAAGGATTATGATTGTCCCCATTTGCACAGAATTGAAGGTTAATTACAAAACATCCATCTGTCCAACCTTTATATCTTTTACATAATGACTGTCTAAACGTTACTAGTAACAACAGTATTGGAGGATGAATAAAGACATATGTCTTTATTTCACAGAACCCTTTACAAACCCTTACTGAACCTTCACTAAATCTTTCACTGAACCCTTATCTGAAACACTTCACTGAATGCTTTACTTAACCCTTACTGAACCTTTCACTGAACCCTTCACTGAACACTTTACTGAACCCTTTACTAAAATGCTATACTTAACCCTTCACTGAACCTTCAATTAACCCTTTACTAAACACGTCACTGAAACCTTCACTGAACCCTTAACTAAATCCTTTACTGAACCCTTTTACTGAAACCTTAATTGAACCCTTCTCTGGGCTTTACTGAATCTTCACTGAACCCTTTCCTGAACCCTTCTCAGAACCCTTTACTGAACCTTTAACTGAACTCTTTATAGAACCCTTTACTGGACCTTCACGATTCTTAACAGAATGTTAATTGAACCCTTCACTGAACCCTTTACTAAACCCTTAACTGAATCCTTTACTTAACCCTTAACTTTAGGGAACCTTCTGGACCCTTCACTAAACCCTTAATGGAACCCTTTACTGAAACATTATTAAAATCTTCACTGAACCCTTCAATAAACACTTCACTGAACCCTTTATGAAAAATGTATTAAACCCTTCAATGAAACCTTCACTGAACTCTTCACTAACCTTTACTGAACCCTTCACTGAACCCTTTACTAAACCCTTCACTGAACCCTTACTAAACCCTTCACTGAACCTTCACTGAACCCTTTGATGATCCTTCACTGAACCTTCAGTGAACCTTCACTGAACACTTTACTAAACCCTGAACTCTTCACTGAAACATTTATTAAACTGTTTACTGAACCCTTAACTGAAACATTTATTAAACCCTTCATTGAACCCTTCACTGAACCTTTACTGAACCCTTCACTAAACTTTAACTGAACCCTAACTTAACCATTAACCAACCCTTCACTGAAACATTTATTAAAGGAACACTAAACCCAGAAAATCAACTCTGTGCCATATGTTTCTATTTTTACAGGGAGGTGAGACGCTTATTCTCACTCCCTGTGAATAATAGGACGCTCGGGGGACCTGGAACTTACCTTACCAGCCGCTCCATCGCAGCCGCTCCTTCACTGAACAGATGTTCTCTCCGAATCGCGTGCCTATCTTTTGTATTGGCGCGCATGCGCCTAAGATAGGGCGTGCAGTCAGGACAGGGCAGCTGTCAGTGAAGGAGCGGCTGCGATTGGAGCGGCAGTAAGGTAAGTTCCAGGTCCCCCGAGCGTCCTATTATTCACAGGGAGTGAGAATAAGCCTTCTCACCTCCCTGTGAATAATAGAAACGAATGGCACAGAGTTGATTTTCTGGATTATGGGACTTTAGTGTCCTTTAAACCTGAACATAGAACCCTTCACTGAACATTTCACAGAATCCTTTACTGACACTTAACAGAACCCTTCACTGAACCCTTAAAGGAACCCTTAAAGGGCAAGTCAGCCCTAAAATGAAAACTTACATGCAGGTAATCGCCCCCCAAAAACCTAAACGGTAATAGTTTGAATCTGAAATATATAAGTCTAACCTGAAATCCTGCACTGTCAGTTATGGATTTGACAGTTGACATCACAGACAATGACTGAATGTTAATCCATCTGCTTCTTCTGAGCATTCCCGGCTCAGTAAAGCTCAGTACAGGTTTCTAATTGTTCAGTTTCCATTAGGCATTCAGAAGCATAGCAGGCATATAGTAATGAATTCATAGGACAAAGTAGGATATATCAACTATTTTTAAAGGGCCATCTTTCTAAAAGATGTTCTTATGAGGGTGGAGTTGTCCTTTAATGGAACCCTTCACTAAACCTTCACTGAGCACTCACTGAACCCTTTATTGGACCCTTCACTAAACCCTTAACGGAACCTTTTATTGAAACATTTATTAAAACCTTTACTGAACCTTCAATAACACTTCACTGAACCCTTACATGAAACACTTATTAAATTGTTTACTGAACCCTTCATTCAACTCCTAATGAACCCTTTACTGAACATTTATTAAACCCTTCACTGAAACGTTCGCTGAAAACATTTATTAAACCCTTACTGAACCCTTCAATACAATTACAAATAAGGCTAGACTAAAGAAAACAAAGTTTAGTAGTGAATAACTGACATTAAATATGGTGGTGATTGATTTTTTTCTATGAATGGAACTTGGACTAATATTTTACAATGTACAACAAGCAACAGCTGGATAAAAACTTCCTTTCACGTTAAGTAACTCGAGTATTAACTTTTGCAGTGCAAAGCAATAATGGCTGCTAACTGGCCAAATCAGTATAAAAGCCACGCTGCCCGGTGTATTAAGATTTTACACTGATTTGAATCCAAGTGCCAATTGGAAATATCCCTGGATCAACTCTAAAAATACTATTTTAAAGATATACAGTAGGTAAGGAGTTAACATACCGTATTGTACATAGAAACAGGCAAATAATCTATAAAAAAATAATAATCTTATATAAATAAATCTAAATATCAAAAATATTTTACTATATCAATACAAATCTGATTTTGTATTTTTCTATGTTTGGACTTTCTTTTACATGATATAGGCAAAAAAAAAAATTAACAAACATTTATTAAAATGCAAGATGTTACATGTTCTCTGATTTGAGATACAAAAACCTTATAAAAATCTAGTTGCAAGATCAACATAATATAAGGGATAATGCGCCCCTTACAGTGTGATATAAGGATATAAAGCACAGAGGAGTTCCCTGGCCATATAAAAGCACGAGACCGAAGGTCGAGTGCTTTATACAGGACAGGGAACTCCGAGTTGACTTTATAAACCTTATATCAAACTGTAATGGGGCGTATTATTCTTATAATATATAAGTTTAAAAAATTGAATTTGATGGCTAGTCTCCAGCTGTTATCCTTTCCCTAAGTAATTAAACAAGCTATATTCCCTGTCAGCCCTGCAATAAAATTAATAAATGAATAAATAGAAAGGAAATACACCAGACTTTAACTTTAACTGTCTTTTTTCTGGAATTTTCTCCTCCACTTCCTGGCACTTTTCGTCAACCCCTAGAAGAAAAAAGATTGATAAAACACCAGACCTTTTACTGGGCAGAAAATCCTTCTGAGTCCTCCATCTGAATGTATCTCTCACCGCGTACCTTTTAAATCCTGTCAGCCATGATTCAACTTCTGCCTGGTTCAGTCCGTGCAAGTGAGGTAAACAGAGCGGCTCTTCCAGCTACTGACTTCTGGTACTGACTCCCGCTGAAGTTGTCAGGAGCTGGAAGAGCCGCTCTGTTTTAACCTATTGCACGGAATGAAACAGCAGCAGAAGTTGAATCATGGTGACAGGATTTAAAAGGTTATACGGGTGAGAGATACATTGAGATGGAGGAATCAGAAGGATTTTCTACACAGTAAAAGGTCTGGTGTGTTTTATCTGTGTTTTTTCTTTGGTTGGTTTGACAGGGGAGGTGTGGAAGGAGGACGGCACAGGTATGGGGAGCAGCAGTGGTGAATATTCTTATAAAATCACTCAACTACGTAGTTGAGTGATTTATAAGGATATAATCCACTGTTGCTCCCATTATAATCCAGGCCACTTATATATTATAATTAGTTATCAAAATCCTATTTCACATTATTTTATGAGTGGACATAGAAGTGAAATATATTTACGTTGACCAATCAGTACCGATAATATTGCTACAAACAGTCTGGAAGGTCAGATAATGAAAACAGATGAAGCTGTTGTCTCTTTTTTCATCTGACACTAACACACATACAAAGCAATTATCAGATGGTACTGTGTATTACCTAGGTAGTGGCCAGCGTTACTCATCATTCTGTATAGTTACCATGTTAATCAGTTTACCCTACACTATACTGCTGTTTTAAGGTATTTAAAATTTAACTTCAGGAAGGTTGCAAATATATATTTGGCAGGATTTGGTGTATTAGGCCAACTGACCAAGGAAGGAAATGGCCACTACCTGAGACAGTAACTATAACTTGCAACGATACAGATTTTTATTTACACCCACAACTATAGGTCTGACATGGTCTTTTGACATATACTGTATATAATTCCTTTTAAATAGAGAATAGAGAACCCTCGAATGTAGTGAAACATTTTTTCTCCCATGGCATCAAAAATGTTGCTCCCTACAGGGTGCTGCTCTGTAATGTGCTTCACCCGCCTCATTAGGGAGGCAGCCTGGATCACGATCCAGAAGAAACCAAAATGTTTTAGTATTTCATAAATTGTCACTTTACTGGCTCTCATTTCAGTTAATGCTGTGAAAGATAAGACATGTATGTTCATTACATCTTATTAGATTAGGCAATACATTTCTGCTATTTTCTGGCACACGAAATTTTTTGATATTGTGCTGATTAAAATAATTTATTAATGTTTTATGGTCAAAACACTAATACCAGCTACAAGTTACTGCATGAAAAGTAAATGTGAACAAATTATTCATTGTCCCAATGGAAACCTTTTATTTATGTATAATTATAAGTAAAAGTCTCAGATCTAATTCCACAGAGAACTTGCACAGTAAGTTCGCTAAATAAAAGGTGACCAACTTTATCCCATTCTGTGGCATTCTCCAAGATAAGGCAATCGTCTGCTACTGGGATGTATAACATCTACCAGGAAACCGCAGAGATAATGTCAATGATAGTCGGAGAAGAAATTTAATAGTTTTAGATCTGCAATACATATGATCAAAATATTTTGTAAAATGTAGGTTCTTTGTTTAGATTATATATACATCGAAAGATGTGCAAAATATACATATGTAGATATTCAGGATAATGTCGGTTTATGTTATTCTTCTTAATCCCATGTTTTACATTAGTTGTATTATAATTACTTGATTCCATTACTTTGGTTCTCGATATGTATACAGAAACTGGTCATTAACAGCCGAATCTGTTGTGTAATATTTTTAGTAGTTAAAAGAAACTGATAAAATGATTGGATTACAAATTGTAGGATAATACATTTTATGTAGTATATATTTATTTATTTTCTTATAAAGTGTAAACATATCGCCAGTGTCGGACTGGACTGTTGGGCCCCTCCGATATTCTGGCATTATACCAGGAATCTGAGACCAGGGGCCCACAGGACGAGTTAAGGGGCCCACTAACTTTAATATCTCTATTATCACCCATTTACATATCTATCTTACTCCTTCTCCTTACTCCTACTGACTCCAATTGTTTATTAGAATGCATTCTTACTGGCCCTTTGGCTCTGTATTTAAATTTGAACAGTTTTCTGTGTTTCTTGGTGTGAATTTACAATGGGCGATTCCCCTGTAAACCTGTGGGCCAGTTCGACACTGCATTTCTCACAGCACTTTTCCTTTATTCATTCACTTCAGGCCCTGTCTCAAATAGATTACAACTAAACACTTCTAACACACACATCCTAGCAGTACTGTAGTCTTTATGTTTGTGGGGAGAGAAAACCAAACAAAGCACAAAGGGAACATACAAACCCAGGGTGGATTTAAACCCAAAAGACAGTATTGCATGGCATCAGGGCTAACTAACCGAGCCACTTACAGTATAAGACTACAATAAAAACAATTTGTTACAGAATTAAAATACCATGTATAACCATCAGTCTGCAATCTTTATTCATTCTTGGAACTTTTAACAGGTTGTTCAAAGGGAATGGATCAAGAATAACTGAATTTATTTTCTTGGACTTTCTTCTGACCCACAGCCATTCTCTTTATGGTTTTTATGCTAGTTTAACATTTTAACACTATTGCTTAATACAATGATCATTTTGACAGTGACGTTTGAACCTCAACTTCGTTCCCCTATGTATGTCTATCTTAGAAATTTGTCTTTTACAGAGATTTCTATATTTCAGTTACTATTCCCCGAATGCTAAGAGACTTTTGTATAAATATAAGTAATTTCCTTACTGGAATGTGCTTCCCAGCTTACTTTTTCTGCTTTTTGGGACAGTAGAATGCTTTCTTTTAGCAATTTGGCATAGACCGTTATTTGGCGATCTGCTATCCCCTCCATTATATGGATTTATGACTGAGTCTAAATGTTTCATGTTTTTAATGGGATCATGGGTGGCTGGAACACGCTGTCCCTGAGCCAGATTTCATTTGTCTTCACTTTACCTTTCTGCAACCCAATGTTATTGACCATTTCTTCTGGACATATTTCCCATCCTGAGGTTGGCTTGTGCAGACACCTTTGCCATGAAATAGCAATTTTTTATATGCTTCATTCATTATAGCATTCCATTCGCTCATCCTAACATCATACATTGTGATTCTAGTTACAGTGTTCAAAATATTTCTGGAGATGGCCGTAAAACGCCTTTTCTACATGTAGCGCTCACCTTACCTCCGTTTGTTGGTTTTATGGAACTGCCACATTAAGTTATTTACGAACAAAAACTAGTGAAACACCAACAAAGCTTTAAAGCGTGGTCTCTGCTTTAGTAGTACTTACTCATTGCTCAACCCCTTAATATACAGTTTAAGAAATACAGAATTTAAAATTCAATAAAGAAACTACATTATATAATCCAATAGTTTTGCTGGCAGTTTTAAAATGTTTCCTTTTCCTTATTTTTCTTAAACTGTTGTGAAACCAAATGTTCAATAACAATGTGGCTCTAGCTGAAAACAAACTTGTTACCTATTTACTTTTTATAAATTTAGCTCTGATTACGCAGACTTTGCAACAATTTTCGCTGTCACCTGCTTATTGTTTATTGTCAAACTCTATTCAATATCAGTATTGTTATTGCATGATCTTTGCTGTGCATCTAAACAGCCAGAAACCACATATAAGGGATAATACGCTACCTACAGTGTAATGTAAGGAGATATAAAAGCACAAGGCCATTAGTCCGAGTGCTTTTATAGAGGTCAGGGAACTCCAAGGTGAAGTAATATCTGTATATTATTCTGTAGGTAGGTATTATTCCAATAATACAAGGTAAAAAAAGAAGAAAAATCCAGCACAGGACTGTCTCCCCCCCTCCCTGTCTCCCCCTCCCTCTCTTCCCCTTCCCTGTCTCCCCCTCCTGTTTCCCCCCTCTCCACCCTCCTGTCTCCCCTCTCCCTGTCTCCCCCTCCCTGTTTCCCCTCCCTCTTCTTCCTTGTCTCCCCCCTCCCTGTATATAACAAGCCTGTTTTTCTACATACAGATAGTAAACTGCCGGTTCTATCTCAAACTAAAAAAAGACAATAAACATCATCTCTCACCCGGTGCTGATCCGGTTCGGTACACTGACTGACTGAATTACTGTACTGATAAGGAGGAGTGAGCGCATTCCTTGGCTGCTCGCTCCTCCTTATCAGCCACAGTAATTCAGCCAGTCAGTCAGTATACAAAAACAGGCTACCATATTATGTTACTAATACAGGCAGGAGAGATAAATGGGGAGGGGCACTGGGATACAGGAAGTCACTCAGTGACATCACTGAGTGACTGATTATATAGTTTCTCGCCATTGCACCTCCCCATTCTAAATCCAGGCCTATGTATTATATAAGGGATAATGTGCTCCTTACAGTGTAAATATAAGGCTATTATCCTCGGGGAGTTCCCTGACAATATAAAAGCCACAACGACGTAGGCCGAGTGCTTTATTACTGTCAGGGAACTCCGAGGTGGCATAATAGCCGTATATTACACTGTAAGGGGTGCATTATTTCTTATAATACACAAGTTGTGTATTTTAAATAAGTACGTGATAATAGCTGGTGAAAAGAATTTATTTAATTACAATTTATTTTCAAAGTTTGTTAGTTTTTCAATTTCATGTTACATTCTTTTTTTATACATAACATAAAAAAACATTGTTAAACATTTTAACTATTATTTAAAATCTTTATCTAGATATATGTTAAAACATTATTGCACGTGCCCCGGATCTTTTGCTAAGTGCCCCGAATCTCCTGCTAGCGTTTGATAGCGCGTGTGTGGAGTGCCCCTGCCAGTGGAGGGTGTGGCAGACAGAGGGAGAGAGAGAACAGACTGAATCCTCCCTTGGACCTCCCCAACAATAATCATGATTTACAATCCCTCCTGGCTGGGTCCTCTGTGCAATTACATTGTGGCGGGTCATATCAAATGGAGCTTATGTAGAGAGCAGCATAGGAAGGAGGAGGGACTGAGGAAGTTCAAACTCGCTTTCGTTTAACAGCAGGCAATGGGCATGCCTTGGGAATCCAACTTGGTTTTCTATCCCTGACCTGACTGCACAGCAGGTAACAATGCTGAACCCAAATCACATTAGATAATAGATGATAGAGAGATAGAGAGTATAGATAAATTAGATAGATAGAGTTTAGAAAGATAGATAGATTGTAGAAGATAGATAGATAGTAGATAGCTAGATAGATGATAAGAGAGATAGAGAATAGATAAATAGAAGATAGAAAGATAGAGATGATAGATAGATAGATAGATAGATAGATAGATAGAGAGATAGAGATAGATTGAGTTAGATAGATGATAGATAGATAGATTAGATAGAGTTAGAAAGATAGGTAGATGATAGATAGATAGATAGAGTTAGATTGATAGATGAGATTAGATAGATAGATAGATACGATAGAAGATTAGATAGAGTTAGCAAAGATAGCGTAGATGATGATAGATAGATAGAGTTAGTTGATGTGATTAGATAGATAGAGTTAGAGATAGTAGATAATGATAGATAGCTAGATAGCTAGATAGAGGAGAGATAGATAGATAGATAGTTAGATGATAGATAGATAGATAGTTAGATAGTAATAGATAGATTGTTAGATAGATAGTAGATAGATAGCTAGATCGTTAGATAGATAGATGATAGATGATAGAGTTAGATAGATAGAAAGATAGATAGAGTTGTTTAGTAGATAGATGGATAGATAGATTAGGTACGACTAGATAGATAGAGTTAGATTGATTGTGTGTCATTACCACATGTCTTCCAACCATCATCACGACGGCCAGTGCCCATACATGTTGTTGTAGTGTTCGAGGACACTTGTGTGTAGCAGGTGGGCTGGCAATCTCAATGTGTACGGACCTCCACTCTGTATCTTTCTTCCTCTGTTTATATCTCTCTATATATTTCTTTCTCCTCTGTGTATCATTATTCTCTCTGTGTAGCTTTCTCTCTATGCCTGGATCTTTCTTTCTATCTCTGTATCTTTCTTTTCTTGTATCTCATGTCTATAATTTCTTTCTCTCTCTGTGTATCTCTTTCTCTCTCTGTAGCTTTCTTTTTCTGTATCTCTCTATATATTTCTTCTCTCTTTTGTATCTCTCTCCTGTAGCTTTCTTCTGTTATCTTTTTCTCTCTTGTAGCTTCTCTCTGTGTATTCTCTCTCTGTAGCTTTCTCTTGTATCTCTTCTCCCTCGTAGCTTCTCTCTGTGTATCTCTCTGGGATCTTTCTCTCTTGTAGCTTTCTCTCTGTGTATCTCTCTCTCTGTGTAGTTTCTCTCTGTGTATATCTCTCTCTGTAGCTTTATCTCTGTGTATCTCTCTGTGTGTAGCTTTCTCTCGGTGTATCTCTCTCTCTGTAGCTTTCTCTCTGTGTATCTCTCTCTGTAGCTTTCTTCTCTGTGTCTCTTTCTCTCCTCTGTTGCTCTCTCTGTGTACTCTCTCTCTGTGTAGTTTCTCTCTGTGTATCTCTCTCTCTCTCTCTAGTTTCTCTGTGTATTTCTCTTCTCTAGCTTTCTCTCTGTGTATCTCTCTGTGTAGCTTATCTTGTGTATCTCTTCTCTCCTAGCTTTCTCTCTGTGCATCTCTGTCTCTCCTGTAGCTATCTCTCTGTGTATCTCTCTCTCTGTAGCTTTCTCCCTGTGTCTCTCTTCTCTCTCTGTGTGTAGCCTTCTCTGTGTATCTTTCTCTGTAGCTTTCTCTCGTGTATCTCTGTGTAGTTCTCTCTGTGTATCCCTCTCTCTCTCTTTAGCTTTCCTGTGTCTCTCCTCTGTGTAGCTTCTCTCTGTGTATCTCTATCTCTCTTAGCTTTCTCTCTTTGTATCTCTCCTCTCTGCTTTTCTCTCTGTGTTTCTTCTGTGTATCTTTCTCTTCTGTCTTTCTCTCGGTGTAGCTTCTATCTTTTTGTAGTTCTCTCTCTGTGTATCTCTCTCTTTAGCTTTATCTCTGTGTATCTTCGGTGTGTGCTTTCTCTCTGTGTATCTCTCTCTCTCTGTAGCTTTCTTCTGTGTATCTCTCTGTGTTAGCTTTCTTTGTGTATCTCTCTTCTCTCTTGTGCTTTCTCTCTGTGTATCTCTCTCTCTGTGTAGTTTCTCTCTGTGTACTCTTCTCTCTCTCAGCTTTCTCTGTGTATCTTTCTCTCTAGCTTTCTCTCTGTGTATCTCTCTGTGTAGCTTTATCTCTGTGTATCTCTCTCTCCTCTGTAGCTTTCTCTCTGTGCATCTCTGTCTCTCCCTGTAGCTATCTCTCTGTGTATCTCTCTCTCTGTAGCTTTTCTCCTGTGTCTCTCTCTCTCCTTGTGTGTAGCTTTCTCTGTGTATCTTTCTCTGTAGCTTTCTCTCTGTGTATCTCTGTGTAGCTTTCTCTCTGTGTATCTCTCTCTCTAATAGCTTTCTCTCTGTGTATCTCTCTCTGTGTAGCTTTCTCTCTGTGTACTCTCTCTCTCTCTTTAGCTTTCTCTGTGTCTTCCCTGGAGCTTCTCTCTGTGTATCTCTATCTCTTCTAGCTTTCTCTCTTGGTATCTCTCTCTCTTGTGTGCTTTCTCTCTGTGTATCTCTCTATCTCTCTCTGTATCGCTCTTGTATCTTTCTCTTCTCTGTTAGTTTCTCTCTGTGTATCTCTCTATCTCTGTGTAGTTTCTCTCTGTGTATATCTCTTCTGTAGCTTTCTCTCTGTGTATTCTCTCTCTCTGTAGCTTTCTCTCTGTGTATCTCTCTCTCTCTGTAGCTTTCTCTCTGTGTATCTCTCTCTGTAGCTTTCTTCTGTTGTATCTCTCTCTCTCTGTAGCTTTCTTCTCTATGTAATCTATCTCTCTGTGAGTTTCTCTGTGTATCCTTCTCTCCTGTCGCTTTCTCTCTGTGTATCTCTCTGGTGTAGCTTTCTCTCTGTGTATCTCTCTCTCTCTCTCTGTAGCTTTTTCTTTGTGTCTCTCTCTCTCTCTCTCTCTGTAGCTTTCTCTCTGTGTATCTCTCTCTGTAGCTTTCTCTCTGTGTTTCTCTCTCTGTGTAGCTTTCTTGCTGTGTATCTCTCGGTAGCTTTCTAGCTGTGTATCTCTCTCTCTCTCTCTCTCTCTCTCTGTAGCTTCTCTCTGTGTATCTCTCTCTGTAGCTTTCTCTGTGTATCTCTCTCTCTCTTTCTGTAGCTTTCTCTCTGTGTATTTTCTCTCTGTGTATCTCTCTCTGTAGCTTTCTCTCTGTGTATCTCTCTCTATCTGTGTAGCTTTCTCTCTGTGTATCTCTCTCTGTAGCTTTCTCTCTGTGTATCTTTCTCTTTGTGTATCTCTTGTAGCTTCTCTCTGTGTATCTCTCTCTGTAGCTTTCTCTCTGAGTATCTCTCTCTGTGTATCTTTCTCTCTGTGTATCTCTCTCTGTGTATCTCTCTCTTTGTGTATCTCTCTCTGTGTGAGCTTTCTTCTGTGTAGCTATAGACAAGGGAGCATGTGACTGAGATCAGGGGGTGTGGCCAGTCACTGTACATACAGTTATTTCATCCAGTGGTAACATAACTTTAATACCATTTACTGTATTGCCATTTTAGTTTATTGGTGTTTTTTAGAGGGGGATATGTTCAGATTCTGGGTGTGTAAAGATTTGGGTTAGTTCTCCCGTTTAATTCCAGATAGTGTCCATTCATTTCCCATTACAGCAAATAAACCAGCAGATCTCTTCTATGTTTCTTTCTTTTCAGGTAAAAATTTCCATGTCTGGTTATTCCCATTCCTACACGGAGGAAGAAAATATTCTGAAGGCATCACACAATTATCCAGACATGACACACAAAGCCGCTAACAGGGATTTATACTGTGTGGGCTGCAGGATTCGTCCTATAAAATCACAGGTTATCTCATTAGGATTGAGAAGAAATGGGTCCAATATATCCCATAATATGATTATCTATGTAATACTCTCTATGTATATCTGCTTATTAGTGGCAGTGGCCTTTTTGCCTTGTTGAGAAATCTTCACTAGATTCCCACAGAACCGTCGCTATCTAGTGGGGATTAGAAGAATCTGATCTTAGCAGACTCAGGTTAAGACAATGGCCATTAGACAATACTGGGAAATGGGACCCACTTTGTAAGTAGAATATGTTTAATTCTAAAGAGGAAGTATATTTAAAGGATCCCTAAACCCCACAATGAACTATATAGCCCCAAACCTATCTAGCTGCTGAACTGGAGGGCTGATCTTAGACTGTCTGCTGATCTGAGGGCTGACCTAACAGTGGTTGGTGTACTGGCTCTGCACACCACAGGAATAAAAAGGGGCGGACAGAAAAGTTTGGCTCTTTGGGTCTAGAAGCACCCATTTCCCCCACTTTAGTCTGTGATATATCCAATTTGTCTTCAAAAGGGGTGGTGTGACATTCTATAGGGTAATTAGCCTGTGACATTCTATAGGGTAATTAGCCTGTGACAAATATGTCTAGTGGTTTTTGGTATTTTTAGATAGATGATAATAATAACAGAATATAGAAGTGATATAGATCGATAATAGACAGATAGATGTAGATAATAATAGACCGGATAGATGAATGATACAGATAGATAGATAGATAGATAGATAGGTAATAATATATAATGAGCAGATAGAAAGGTACAGTGATAAATGAGATAGATAGATAGATAGATAAAGATAGATAGATAGATAATAGAGAGATTGTATAGATAGGATAGATAGAGTTTGATAGAGTTAGATAGAGATAGATAATAGATAGATAGATTAGATCGATAATATACAGATAGTATATATGATAATGATGAGATAAGAATATATGCGATAATAGATAGATAGATAGATAGATAGATAGATAATAGATAGATAGAAATAGATAGATAGATTGATAGATAGATAAGATAGATAGATAGAATAGATTGATTAGATCATAGATAAGTATAGATATAGTTAGATAGTCAAGATGATAGATATAGCTATTGATAGATAGATAGATAGATAATCTAGATGATAGATCGATAGATAGATAATAGAGAATAGATGATAGGTATATAGATATGACGTAGAAGGTAGCAGTGATGATAGAGTATATGATAGATAGAGTAGATATATAGATAGATAGATAGATAAGATAGATAGTTAGTAGATGATAGTCGATAGATAGATGATAGATGATGTAATAATAGATAATAAGATAAAATGATGAGATAGATCTTGTAGATAGATAGATAAGTAGATAGGTGATGATAGTAAATGATACTAGCAATCAGTGATATGATTTTCAGTATGTATGTTCTGATCTTGTCGGCCCCTGCTTGGGGGGAAAACTAACTTATTATATTATTGATCACATTTTATTTTTTGACTATATTTACCCTTTCGTATCGCGGCCACAGGGAGTAAAAGGGTAGGTCAAGCAGTGTGTGCCCTGTATCAGGTTGTAGGGTAAATAAAACTAATGTTTTTGATGATTGGGCACATTTAGTTTTTTTTTTTTTGACTATAGTTACCCTTTACGTATGTCTGCCATGGAAATGGAAGGGTAGATCAGTAGGGGGTGTACCTAAAATCTTTAATTGTCCACTTTTGAGGCTTGTGCTTGTTATAGTTTAATGTAAAAAAATCTGACATTCTATACGGTAAGTTAGCCTGTGACATTCTATATGGGTAATTAGCCTGTGACACTCTATAAGGAATTAGCCTGTGACATTCGATGAAGTAATTAGCCTGTGACTCTATTCTATAGGGGGGGATTATTAGCCTGGTGACATTCTATAGGGTAATTAGCCTGTGACCTTCTATAGGAATTAAGCCTGTAATTCCTATAGGGTAATTAGCCTGTGACATCTAAGGTAATTAGCCTGTGACATTCTATAGGTAATTAGCCCTGTGACATTCTATAGGCAATTAGCCTGTGCCATTCTATAGGTAATTAGCCTGTGACATTCTATAGGGAATTAGCCTGTGACATTCTCTAGGAAATAGCCTGTGACATTCTGATAGGGTAATTAGCCTGGACATTACGATAGGGTATTAAGCCTGTGACTCTATGGGTAATTAGCCTGTGACTTCATAGGGTAATTACCCTGTGAAATTCTATAGGTAATTAGCGCTGTGACATTTCATAGGGTAATTAGCCGTTGACATTCTATAGGGTAATTCGTACCTGTGAAATTCTATAGGTAATTAGCCTGGTGACTTCCATGGGGTAATTAGCCTGTGACATTCTATAGGGTAATTAGCCTGTACATTCTATAAGGTGTAAATTGCCTGTGACACTCTAGGTACGAGTAATTAGCCTGTGACATTCTATATAAGGTAATTAGCCGTGACATCTATAAGGAACTTAGCCTGTGACATTCTATAGGGGAATTAGCCTGTGACATTTTCCATAGCGTAATTAGCCTGTGACATTCTTAAGGTAATAGTGCCTGTGACACTCTATAGGGTAATAACCTGTGACCATTCTATAAGTAATAAGCCTGTGACATGTATTAGGGAAAGTCCTGTGACATTCTAAAGATACCTACTCTATAGAGGTAATTAGGCTGTGACATTCTATGGGGTAATTAGCTGGACATCTATAGTATGTGGAATCTACCTAGTGTACATTCTGTAATTGCCCTTCATTCATAATGTAGAACCTGTTGACATCTATAGGTAATTAGCCTGTGACATTCATATATGCGGTAATCATGGGTATTACCTGTGCATCTATAAGGTAATAAGCCTTTACATTCTATAGGTATTAGCCTGTGACATTCTATAGGGAAGTTGCAACAGCAGCAGATCTGACTCCCCAGTGCAATTGTCACAAAAACTTAAAGGAAGTCCACCCCCAAACTAAATTTTACCCACTGCTGTCCCCACTGTGAAAGTGTTCAAAATCCTTACCTTACTGCTCTGCACCAGATGGTTTGTCCTGTAGGTTTAGCAAAGTCCAGGAAAGTGAAGAGTAATGAGCCTTCCTGTGTGTAAATGTATCTCTCCTTCCCTGTCCTCCTGGAGGGACTCAGGCAATGCCCTGTGGAGCCCTTTCAACCCCTCCCCCCCTCTGAAATCCCTTGTCTCTGCATGTTAAGGTGCCATACACATACAATTCCACAGTATTTGTGCCAACAATCACATTGGGGTCCTGTCGGCACCATGCTGTGGGTAACGCACAACCACGACCCTACCGATCCCGAATAAGAGTATAGGGATCTGTTGGCCGTGCGGTCAGACACATATGATCGTACCGGCTATTTCCTCAAGTAAAGGGAGCTGATACCGACCACAGACTTTCCGTCGTTCCTTACCGACCGTAATGCAACTAGAGTCGTTTTTCGGCACACAATCCATAGGGAAACGCGCCCTACACATGACGATATACACAAATCCCGTTGTTCTGATGATATCTGTTTGCCGGTTTGAAGTGCAATGTGATCGCTATTTTTTTCCAGCAGTGTATGCATTTCCATAATTCGTAATCGCAATCGGAGTCGCCCAGACCAATCCACGTGCGACGATTGCGTATTAAATTCCGTGCAATGCAGTGTGGCCTGCCCTTACTCTTATTTTTCTAGCCATTGTCAAGTTTTACTATCACTTTAACCATTCCTCTTACTTTACCTACTTGCTGCCCCTCCTCCTCCCATATGCAATGTGTTTAACAGGGCTAACATTGCGGCAATAATAATTGGTGGCATTGATCTGCTTCAATCTATCAATGTTGTGACTATGTATTTGGTTAATCTTTTGAAATGTTCCTGTGAATTTCCTCGCATTTAGAGTGTTTTTTCTTTTTCTTCTCTCATGGTTTTTTTGCAAGTCATTTAATTGTTATGAAGTGTGAAATCTGATGTGTTTTCTGGGGACTTGGATTGTGGGTCAATAGTTAATTTGGGTTGATTGCAGTCACTTTTAATATAGAGAAATTTAATTTGTTTGTGCAACATAGTCCAAAGTCAAAGGTTCGTACACACTACATTTGGGGCCCAAGCTACACCCCAACCACATGATCATTGTGCGATTAAAAACAGCTGTTTCTGGACGACAATCGCCGTGTGCGTTCGTCGGGTCTTTCGACAATCTGCCTGGCGGGATGGCTGTGGCAATTCTTTGGCCAAAACAGCCATTCGCGCACGATTCTTTGCGGTCATGGGTCGTGTGGCTCGATCACAGATTGTTCGTAGTGTACGAACCCAAAGGGATATTGCAAAATGTTTTCAAATTTTTGGGCGCAAATTTGTTCGGCGATTGACTTAAAAATGATTGAAATGTGAGAAGATGTTGTACCCCAATTAATTTTTCTTGTCGATCTATCCCCCTAGACCCCAGTTTTTCAAATTATAGAGAATGTACTTACTTACCCGGTCCCTTGCTGATCTGCTTCATGCTACTACTCCCCTCTGCTCTGATACTTCCTGGTCGCAGCTGTCAGTCAAGACGCAGCATGATGTCCTGCCCAATTACTGTACAGCCCCCCACTCACCTGCTGCTGTTCTTCTTGCTTGAACAAGTTTTGCAACACCAACAGGGGCAGTACCCAGGCCGTGAGGGACCAGGTCAGGTAAGTCCATTCAGGGGCATCTTTGGAAGTTTCTATAATCGAAACTGGGGTTTGGGGGGTAGCTTTTTCTTAAGGCGGACATGCCCTTTAAAGGGGAAGTTAACATGATACACTTTAAAGTATATCAAATAACTTCCCTTTAACAGCAGTACAACATTTTCTCACCTTAAAATCTCACCTAAAAATCTCTGACCAAAATGAATTATTGACACACAATGTCCCTCAGAAAACATAATTCAGATGCTGCACTCACATAAAATCTTTGCTGCAAAAATGACACATGGAAAAAAATCACTATTAGAAGTGCCAAGAATTCACAGAAACATTTCAACATATGAACTACACATATAGTCCCACATGATAGATAACATGCCGCATGCGCCAACCATTAATTTGCGTACTGGCATTATAGACACGTGTCTGTGTTTCGGTCCACTTTTCATTTGTGTAAGGTACGACTAGTCCTGGCTGAGATTCCGGTCCGCAAGTCCCGCAAGAAAGAAAAAGATAAAACTAGAAGAGAAAGTATAAAAAAATAAAACTTTGAATTTGGCTAAATGATGCATTTTTGAAGAGAATGTGTGTATGTTGCTGCAGGTTTTAAAACTCAATAATCTTGCTATGGCAATGAAGAGGACACAGTTTAACTTTAGTTTCATTAAGTATGGCTGCCACGGGAATGAAGGGTAGGTCAGTAGGTATGTGACCTTGTGTCAGGTTGGGGGTTAAAAAACAAACTTTTTTAATGATTGGTCAAAATTTGTTTTTGACTAGCCTGCTGCAGAAATGGAACAGTAGGTTAGTATTGGTGTCTGTGTGGGTGGGTTGTTTTTTTTTTTTGCGTTTTTTGACCATATACTTTTATTGATGGAAAAATCGTTTTTTTGATAATTGGTGAAAATTTTTTTTGACTTTAGTTACCCTTTAAGCAAGCCTGCCACAGAATGGAAGGGTGGTTCAGAAGGTGTGTGTACCGTGCCAGTTTGGGGTTAAAAAACACAGCTCTTTACCTCCCTCGTTCTTCAATAACTGGATTCCATCAGCTTTGTTTATGTTTATACGAGGGCGATAACCTTTAAACCTGGAAATATCCACATTTGAGGAAAAAAAATGTCTCTAAATTTGCCGATAACACCATAACACTTCTGCGAATTCCTTAGCTAGGTAATAGCACACTTCTCCTATATGCCCTGCATGTCTGTAACGAATTTCATGTCTCTAGCTCAAAATCTACATTTGATTCCTTTTAAGGGTTCCCAGATAAGTACTAGCTCAGAAATAGTACACATAATAAATATTAATTGTCTGCTCAAAAACAGCAAATATATTACCATCTGTCAAGGGGCTTAACAAAAATATCCTGTTTTCCTCCATACTAATAATTATCCCTTTACTAACATATAATATCACCACTGGTGTATTATTTTTGGCTCGTTCTGAATTTATTTTGCATAGGGCAGATTAGTCTGTAGGAATTCTGGGAAATTAATCTTACAAGGCAGACCATTTCCCAAAACTGATGACAGTGTCCTGCAAAACCTCTTGTGAGGCCTAACGTATTCCACAAAATCTAGAGTCCCTGAGAATGTGCACTGAATTTCCCAAGAGATTCTACAGTCCCAAACCCAAGGTCTTCATGGAAATGCCTGGATTTGTCCCTTAATGGTCTGTTGCCTGTTGGAACATTCTGAAATTTCTATGTTAAGGAGGTTCAAGTGTGTTTGGATCATCACCCCCATCACTCACTTTATCTGAGGAAACAGGTCTGATTGGGTTGGTTTCTCTGGTGGGGAGTCTGTTACTCTCATGTCTACATTGTGAATCCACTTTGTCTTTGAAAGCCTTGTAATGTAATAATTGAGGTGTCTGGGGCCTGGGGGTCGCTAACAGATTGGCTCAGAGATAAGATGGAGATGGAAGTCAATTTCTCCCTATAACTACTCCTAAACCATTTGTCAGATCTGTACAGGTTGCCAACAAAGCAGTAACACCAGGGATTTAGTGTAGAATTAGTAAGACCAAGCCACTGGGCAAAAAGGTCTCACCTGGAGGATCCACTCATGTTTTGGATATCCTGGGACCTCCCCAGAGGTAACATATGTCACGAACGCCATTTCGCTGGTCAATACTGCCACCACGGCGCACTTCTTCTGGCCGGCGCAGAAAGCGCAATTAGTCTCTCCCTGACTATGCACACCCCTGTCCTGGCAGCTAAAAGGTTAACACTACACCATACACTCCAGCAACTAACTGGTTAATTAGCATCAGTCCTTCACAAGCAGTCACAGAGCTAATTAGCATTTACACTAGCCAAGCATTCCATCTAAACACATACAAACAACTTCGGAGGCTAACTAAGTACTTTTAGAGCATCAAAGACAAAACTTATTAAATTTTAGGTTTAATATTCCAAAAGGTGGACAGTGCATATAATAAAAGAAAATGGTGTTATAATAAAATCACATACAATAGGTACTACAGTTACCGTATATACTCGAGTATAAGCCGAGGTTTTTAGGTTTTAAAATTAGCCTGAAAACCTAACCTCGGCTTATACTCGGGTCAAACACGATCTGCAGGGAAGAAGAGACAAGACACATAGAAATGATCTACTGGTGTGTCTCCAGTATAATGCTGATGGTACTCACATTGTTAAACAAATCCTGTGAAGACAGAAAAGTGAAGTCAGGAGAGCCGGTAGGAGCCAGTAGGAGAAGGCACGTATGAGTGTGTTTGCTCGCATGCGCACTGTTGTTAAGCACCTTAACACCGGCGCAATGAAGGAGCGGGGAAGGAGTTCTGTCTCTCCTGTGGCTAGTGAGCGCTACAAGTATTTTTTATGCTACTCTTTAGAATACCACAATTCACAGATTTCTTAAACCTACCGGGCAAAACAAACTAATGGGAGACGTTTTTAAAAGGCTAGGGATCAGTGGTTCTGTAGCCTAAATGCAGGTTTTAAAAAAGAGCTGATACCTTTCTAAAATGAAGCACACCTATGTATGCCAGAAGAAAGAAATTCTTTTGGGGGTTCTCTTTGGTGTGCTTTGTCTTCTAAGGAAAGCCTGTTCTTCTGTGCTACACATGATAGTTCTAATGCATAAAGATGTCTAACAATGCTTTGCTGACATATAATTCATTCACTTGTTCAACTGCACAGGCACTGTTTTTGTATTTGACTTTTCAACTTGGCTGATGGGTCAAATGTAAAAGATCCACTGTGTGACATTTACCGTAATTACAGGGTTGCAGTAGTGGTGATAATTTCTACTCGAGTCAATCAGTTTTTACTCATCTTTCAGGTAAAAATAGGTGCCTCGACTTATACTCGGGTCGACTTATATTTGAGTATATGCAGTATATAAAATAAAGAGGATAAAAATATTTAGAGAACCTACTCACTAGAAGAAGTCCTGGGTCCCGGGGTGAGAAGGAAATATGATCCAAACACATTTACCATGTCCCCTCAGTATGAACAAAGTAATAGGGTCTACAAGGATTTTGAGGCCCATTGATGAACCATCCCCCTACTTAGCTGTGCATTCGGAGGGAGCATTTAGGAATGTCAAGATTTACTACTTGTCACAATCCTTCATATTAATGGGTTGATGGGCATGCAGATACAAATGACCATCATATCAAACACAGCCAAATTGACTAGGAGTTTCCTGCTCCCAGAAACCCCGGATAAGCGTAACCTTTTCCTTCTGCGGATCCCAAGGTTCTTAGAGCCATAACATTGCCCACTAGTCCAACCAGAAAAGAGACACAGTTCATCACCACCAGGGCAATGGTGCCAGGTTCATGGGCAGAGGACAGGACACTGCTGGAGAATCCCAAAGACTCCCAAAAGCTGCCGTTACCACTGGACATATATCCAAACAGAAAGGCATTCCATTGAAGCAGGTTTTCCATCATATCCATTACTAGAACAGAGCTGGAAGGCAGTCAGGTGCTTGGAGGACTGTCTGGGAATGCAATGGCCAGCAAATTCATACCAAATAATTGTGCAACCCTCAGCCAATCCCCATATCACACTGGGACCTTCTTTCCCCTGGCCAGTGAAAAGATAAAACCACAAGCCAAGTGTGATGAACAGGAGTGCAATGTAAAACCCCATAGACAATGTCTGAAATTGCACTCCTAATTTTCAATTATTTTGCCTTATTGGCATGGTCCAGCAGTATGGCAGCTCCCACATTGTTTCCCTGTCATGGGTAATCACAGGGTTAAATTCATGTTCAGTTGTAAGCTCTGCTTTCTTTCCCGTAGCCATTCCCATTTGGTGTTAACTTAGCTGACCTAGCAAGAGGTCTGACTTCAAAGGGGCAAGGTGTGAAGTCGTGTAATATACATACCCTGGGACAGGCTAGTAGGCACCAGCTCAGCAGGGAATCTTCTAGTTGAGATTTGAGCAGAAACCAACTGGCAGATCAAAGGTAATTCATATTCCTTAATAATTCAGGATGTAAAATTATTTCATGTTTTCATAAATACCCTCAGTTTATCCAGGAATTAATTCTGCATTTATAGATACCTGTCATAATATGATAGCCCTGAATTACTTTAGTTTTTCTTTATATTTTTTTATGCACTATTTTTGTCAACTTTTAATAAATGATATAAAATCTTGGTTTTCTATCCCTGACCTGACTGCACAGCAGGTAACAATGCTGTACCAAAAATCACATTAGATAAATAGATGATAGAGAGATAGAGAGATATAGATAAATTAGATAGATAGAGTTAGAAAGATAGATAGATGATAGATAGATAGATAGATAGATAGATAGATAGATAGATAGATAGATAGAGAGAGAGATAGAGAGATATAGATAGATTAGAGTTAGAAAGAAAGATAGATAGATAGATAGATAGATAGATAGATAGATAGATAGACTCTCTGTAGCTTTCTCTGTGTATCTCTCTCTCTCTGTAGCTTTCTCTCTGTGTATCTCTCTCTCTCTGTAGCTTCTTGCTGTGTATCTCTCTGTAGCTTTCTAGCTGTATATCTCTCTCTCTCTCTCTCTGTAGCTTTCTCTCTGTGTAACTCCCTCTCTGTAGCTTTCTCTGCTGTTTACTCTCTCTCTCTCTCTCTCTCTCTGTATCTTTCTCTCTGTGTATATCTCTCTGTATCCTCTTTCCTCTGTGTATCTTTCTCTTTGTGTATCTCTCTGTGTAGCTTTCTCTCTGTTGTCTCTCTCTATCTGTGTAGCTTTCTCTCTGTGTATCTCTCTCTCTGTAGCTTTCTCTCTGTGTATCTTTCTCTTTGTGTATCTCTCTCTGTGCTTTCTCTCTGTGTATCTCTCTCTCTAGCTTTCTCTCTGTGTATCTTCTCTCTCTCTCTGTAGCTTTCTCTCTGTGTATCTCTCTCTCTGTGTGTAGCTTTCTCTCTGTGATCTCTCTCTCTGTGTATCTCTCTTTGTAGCTTTCTCTCTGTGTATCTTCTCTCTCTCTGTAGCTTTCACTCTGTGTATCTCTCTCTCTCTCTCTCTGAGCTTTCTCTCTGTGTATCTCTCTCTCTGTAGCTTACTCTGTGTTCCTCTCTCTGTGTCGCTTTTCTCTGCTCTGTATCTCTCTCTCTCTCTCTGTAGCTTCTCTCTGCGTTTCTCTCTCTTTGTAGCTTCTGTGTGTGTATCCTCTCTCTCTCTGTAGCTTCTCTCTGTGTATCTCTCTCTCCTCTCTGTGTAGCTTTCTCTCTGTGTAGCTTCTCTCTTGTATCTCCTCTCTCTCGTGTAGCTTTTTCTTGTGTATCTCTCTCTCTCTCTCTGTGTAGCTTTTTCTCTGTGTACTCTCTCTGTAGCTTTCTCTCTGTGTATCTCTCTCTCTCTGTAGCTTTCTTCTGTGTATCTCTCGGTAGTTTCTAGCTGTGTATCTCTCTCTCTCTCTCTCTCTCTCTCTCTGTAGCTTTCTCTCTGTTTACTCTCTCTCTGTAGCTTTCTCTCTGTTATCTCTCTCTCTCTTGTAGCTTTCTCTCTGTGTATATCTAGCTTCTCTCTGTGTATCTTCTCTTTGTGTATCTCTCTCTCTGTGTATCTCTCTTTGTAGCTTTCTCTCTGTGTCTCCTCTCTCTCTCTCTCTCTCTGTAGCTTTCACTCTGTGTATCTCTCTCTCTCTCTCTCTGTAGCTTTCTCTCTGTGTATCTCTCTCTGTAGCTTACTCTGTGTGTCTCTCTCTGTGTAGCTTTCTCTCTGTATCTCTCTCTCTCTCTCTGTAGCTTTCTCTCTGCGTATCTCTCTCTTTGTAGCTTTCTCTCTGTGTAACAGGGATTTATACTGTGTGGGCTGCAGGATTCGTCCTATAAAATCACAGGTTATCTCATTAGGATTGAGAAGAAATGGGTGCAATATATCCCATAATATGATTATCTATGTAATACTCTCTATGTATATCTGCTTATTAGTGGCAGTGTCCTTTTTGCCTTGTTGAGAAATCTTCACTAGATTCCCACAGAACGTCACTATCTAGTGGGGATTAGAAGAATCTGATCTTAGCAGACTCAGGTTAAGACAATGGGCATTAGACAATACTGGGAAATGGGACCCACTTTGTAAGTAGAATATGTTTAATTCTAAAGAGGAAGTATATTTAAAGGACCCCTAAACCCCACAATGAACTATATAGCCCCAAACCTATCTAGCTGCTGAACTGGCGGGCTGATCTTAGACTGTCTGCTGAACTTGAGGGCTGACCTAACAGTGGTTGGTGTACTGGCTCTGCACACCACAGGAATAAGAAGGGGCGGACAGAAAAGTTTGGCTCTTTGGGTCTAGAAGCACCCATTTACTTTAGTCTGTGATATATCCAATTTGTCTTCAAAAGGGGTGGAGCAACTATTTCCTTTAAGCAGAGCCCAGCCCCCAAATGTTGCTTAAAGGACAATTATCCTTACATTCACCAATCCCCTCTTCTTCTCACAAGCTGAAGTTCCCAGGGTGGGGACCTGAACCACTAATTCCTCACTCTGTACACTGCTTATCAGCAGTAATACTAAGCAAAAGACTCCCTTGCAGATCCAGTCTATTTCTACCTTTTGCAGTCTACGATCTGGCCAATGGGAATACCTGCTTCTTGCAGAGTGGGTCTTCTCATTGGTCTTGCAAGGTGGCGTTAGACCGGACCAACTAGGGAATCTGTGGGTAAGTGTTATTGCTGGTAGAGAGTGGTAGAGAGGTCTTATTTGGTCAGATACTCACCCTGGGTAATCTTGGCCACTGAAGATTGTTGTTAGAGGCTTCACATCTGTTGGAAGCAATTAATATTCTGGGGCCAGATCTCGATCTTAAATGTTGATCATAAATGTTTAGAGGAAGTTCTAGCCAACCAATTTGGCTAGGCGGTGTGGCTATTTGTGCCAGACCACACAAATTGATTTCTAAAATTATACACCCGGACCAGACAGGGTTCATGCCTGGAAATTCCACTTCCAGAAGGCATGAGACTCAGTTGAATGGCCTTTCCTCTGGTCTTTTTGGATTTGAGTTTAGCTTCTCTGTAGTAAATGGGTCAAACTCATCTATACCCACCTTACAAAAGTAGCAAGAGGTGACACTGAGCATGTGAGCGCTCATTGGGTACAGAGAACTTCCTCCGCTTCTTAATTCTGAGAGGCTGGTCCCTCTCCAACTTCCCTTTTGGTGTGGGTATATTAGTATGTTCCCAGCCTTTGGGGTTCCAGACATCATTTATCCCAATTACAGTCCCCAACATTCCTAGCCTCCCCCTTTCAGCTGTAATGATTTTATTGTTATTTTGAACCACTCTTACACCTTTAAGTTGGTACCATCATTCTCACTATTTTGGAGACTTTGGAATTTTCTTCTTCCAAAGAACCAGCCATAATCCGTGTACCTTGTTTTGAAAAACATATTGTACACATACCTTTGAATTACAGAGACTTGAATTTACACCATCTATGGTTTATATATTCTTTATTTAAGTGTACAATTAACTTCTACAATTGATGACCTAATTTAACATGAACACATCGTATTGTAGGTTGAAAAAACATATAGGTCCATCCAGATGACCCAGGGCCCTTCTTAACAGTTGATCCAGAGGAAGGCAAAAAACCCAACAGAGAAAGGGGGGAAAATTCCTTCCTGACTCCAAATAGCAATCAGAAAAAATCCCTGGATCAGCCCTGGATCAAAAAATGCTTATTGTAAAAATATTCTGAGGCCTGGCCGATTACGGTCCAATCCAGTAATGTTACAGGCCCCACAGCATACTGTCTTCTGTGGCCCTTCTGGTCTCAACAGGCTGTACCACAGTTCTCTCCATGCAAATGTTAGTTTTGGCCAAAGCAGAAAGTCTTTTTGGTAAAAGCAGACGGTTTCAGAGAACTTGGCAGGTGGTAATCTTGGGCCAGGCAGATTGTGGTGCAGGACCTGGAAGATAATGGTCCAGAGTCTAAACAGTGGTGATCCAGGTTCCAACAGTTCTACTTTTCTCAATCAATCCATAAAGTCCTTAATTTCTCTTTATTATTTTATTGAACTATATAACTATAACAGTGCTTCTATACTGGGATCAAAGTAATCGGTAACTTTAAATGTCGATTTTGAATGGTGGCCAGGCCATTCCTCGCATCTGTTTGTCCCAATCAGTTTGCTGTGTAACAGAAAATACAAAAAAATGAACTGATTAGTTTGACATTTTGTAATGGGTCAGAATTAAACCCAAACACAAATCCTCACAGATCCCTTTGTTAGTGGCTCTCGTGCCTGAACTAATGACATACCTTGAAGAAATTGCGTTCCATGATTTCCTGTGCTCCGCATGATCCAAGGCGCCTTCTGCCATTTTTATTCAAAAGCTATAAAAACAAAATCATTGGTTACCCTGAGACCTGGTTTGTTCCCTGGCAGATTTGACAGTAACACTTTCAGTCTGGTAACTTACCGCATATAATAAGGATCTGGTGATAATATTGAGATGGGAGGGAAATACTGGATCCTTACGAATAACCTCATTTTTAAATCCCTCCTCGGTGTCTCCTTGAAATGGAAACTAAATAGATAGAGAAATATCCGTTTAAAACCCAATCTTACGGGTAAAATGGTAATAACCCATTAAAGGGCTATACAGTTTAACCAACACCCCAATAAACATCAGTACAACAATGATCTGGATAACATAGAGTTAAAGTTCTGCTGGTTCCAACTGCATCCAAGTTTGTTAGTGTTTTAGAAACAGAACTGCGTTAATTCCCAGTAAAATCACAATGAACATCAGTTGGTTCTGTTAATTAACATCTTATACTTACATCAGCAACTACCATCTCATACATGATCAGGCCCAGAGCCCACCAATCAACCGATCTGGTGTATGGTTTGCACATCCACATTTCCGGGGCCCGGTACAAAATATGTCCGCATCTGGATGTCATCAGGTCCTTGTAGCCAATGCCTTAACCAAAAACATTAAGAGTTAACCCAAGATCTCTCATGTCATCATTTTAGTTAGGAGTCTGTAAGTTCTATCTATTGTGTTTTATTGTAATGGCAGAGTAACTAGTTAGAGACGTCTACCATGTTGTACATGTAAAATAAATAGAATATTAAATCATAAATGGATCTATTCTATGGCATTGGACCAGGAATCCTACCTTCTTCGCAGTGCTCGAAGTTGGCTATTTTAAGGTAGCCAGTGGCAGTCAAGAAAATATTTGTTGGATTCAGATCTCTGGAGAAGAATAAAGAAATGATGATTAATAAACTGTTTATTCTGGTAAAAGAATTTTAGGGAGATTTTCTGAGCATTACAATGGCTCCTCTATACGTCGGTAACATGGATTTAATATCACATTAGCATCTCTCCTCATCACTGCTTTTTATTGAACCCTTACACCTGTTTAACAATCTTACCCTCTAACCCCCCTATACCTTCATATTAACATTCTAATGGGATCCCAGCTATCTAATAGATAATATCCGGTACATTGCCATTAGCACTTACCTGTGAACAATCTTGTGCTCATGCAGAAACTTTATCCCTAGAACAAGGCAAGCCGAGTAAAACCTGCAGATATTTTAATAAAACTCACATTAGCCAATGTTATCCAACATAAATCCAATATAGTTAACTTCACACCCATATAGTCACTGTACCCAGCCTTCCCATAGAAGAAATGTGTATCTGTTACAGGTGTGGGCAGATAAGCCCACACCTTTCATTAGGTTTATCCTTTATACCTTTATCTCAGTCCGACTGGGAGACAATAGTTAAGTTACTGCCTGAAGGACCCAGGATTGCCAGGCATCCCTATTTGGATGGGATTGGCCGACTGTAGGGACAAAATCCTGAGTCCTGCAGTCAGGGATGAAATGCAGTCCAGAGACCGTCCCTGGGAGCTCTGCCCAGTTACAACCACTCCCCACCCAGTTACGCCCTAAACCCGACTCCAAATACGGCCCCAACCATTTGCCACAATGTCTGCCCACTGCGACATCACAGCCCCGCCCCCTCCCGGCCAAAATCTGGCAACCCTGGAGGGACCCTAACATATAATACTCACTGTGTCCTTGCCGGTGGTAATGGGCCATTGGCATTTATCAGGAAAGTGGCCAAGTCCCCCAGAGGGGCAAATTCCATCACAAGGCCCTCATGATATTTGGTCTGGATTGCGGCAATAAAGCTTATTAGGAAAGGACTTTGCTCCTTCCGGCTCAGTTTCATGACCGTCTTCTCTGTGTTGAAGCTAAAATAGAAAATTAACCAAAATTAAATGCAGCCGAATGTATAATGTAGAATATGCTTCAGAGGAAATTTCTTTTCTACTGATCTTTATTATCTATTATAGGAGAATTTACATTATACAAATAATACAAATCTAGCAGACAAAAGAATAAAAATGGAAATCAACTGGAAACTAAATTCTCTCCATATGAACAGGAAATGTGTCCAGTAGAAATGTATAAAGTATCTGGCAAATTGCCCATTGCCCACAAATACTTTGTCCAATAGAATTCAATTTTCACTTACCATTTACGCATACATTGGTCCTCAAGATTTTCTTTTGTCCTTAATTTCACTGCCACTTTCATTCCATTTTCCTTAAGCTCCGCCAGGCAAACCTGAAGAAGAGAACGTTTTATTCCTTCTCCCAGATAAGTTACCATTGAGGATCATAAGAATTACTGACTGAATAACTTACCTTTCCAAATGTCCCATTGCCCATCCAATTGCAGAACACAAGCCTATTAATAGATGATATGGGGTTCTGCTGTGCACTGAAAGGAAAAATCAAGAGATGAATATGATTGGTCCATCAAAGACCTTTTCACTACCATGTACAGGGGAACTTCATCACAACATTTACAGAACTAGACCAAACTAGAGGAAAGAATAGCTCAATGGAACAAACATGGCCTGAAGGTCCTGGTCTTGGGAGGCTGTGTCTTGGACTACATTAAGGAAAACGAGCAATCCCATGTGGATATAGTGGTCTGTTTATAGATCAGCCTTGGGGGTAAAATACCAAACATATACTTTATAACATTCTAAATCTTATATAATTAATACTCTCTCTATATCTCTCATATATACAATGTGTGCCACGTCCTATACTTTGTAACATACCGTATTGAGAATCCAAATTCCTATTTCAATCCCCACCAGGTGATAATGTTTAATCCCAATGGGTTACAGTTTGTATTTTACTTACGCTAATGCACAAGGGTCGGGCTCTGGGATTCTGTCTAGAATTTCCTGCTCCTCTACCTTTGTCTCACTCTGTTCATGAGGAGGAGTAGCTGGTCTGGCAGGCTAAATATGGAAAGAAAGTGAATTAAGGATTAGATGGTTTATCTGGTTGTAAAGCTGGGATGTTTCTTGTGAAAGTGATATACAGTGGTGATGTCCTTACCATAGACATATCATTGTTAATAATAATATGTACAGAAGGCTGCACTTCTTCTAATCCTTCTTTTTCATTGACTGGGTCTGCAGCATCTACAGGAGAAGCTTCAGTAGGTTCTGGTGGCAGATTATATAAAATAGTATAGAATTAGTATCCAAGGTATTAGTTATGACCATGAATTTACATTAAATGACAACGACTCTGTAAAAGTTTACATTTTTAAAGTGAAACGTTTCTGTGGCAGGGAGGTCGGATTGATTATTCCTACCTCCCAATATCTTTTTGTTGTGGAGCACCAGCACATACAATTTTCATCTGCCAGGTTAGTGTCTTGGGCTTTCCTGAATTAAAGATAGTACTGAAGTCAGGAGGAAGTCTTGCAGAAGCCGTTTTCTTCATGGTGCTCCTTACAGAAATGATATTGGGAGGTAGGAATTACTAATCCTACCTCCCTGCCCGAGGAACTTCACTGGTAGCCCTGCAGGATGTGTGATTTACAGTGGTAGGATACGAGATTAGGACTGCACGCCCTATGAATATCTTCATGCTGGGCTGTGTGCGTGGTAGTTATTGTTATGTGGTATATAGAAATAGATAAATCTACCACACACCAGTAATTGTTTATTAATCGACATTTCAGTGTCTGTATAAAACCTCAAATCAATTGTGTCTTCAGAACTTCAGGTGCTATACAGACACTGAAATATTGATTAATAAACGATTGTTTTTCAAGACTGGTGTGTGGTGCGTTTATCTATTTATGATGTACAGTTGTGTGATGTTTGTATAGTTTGGTTACACAGAATAATGATAAATGTACCACATACATCACTGATCCCCTATACTGTACCTGGAAGGGCCTCCCCTTCCTGAACTTCCTGCTTCGCTTCCTGCAAAGTAACAAGCTCCACATGTTCCGAGCAGTCCATTGTTTTAACCTCATCAGGTTCAATGTTCTCAGGCATTATATCAGCCTCTTTAGGTTCAATATCATCAGGCATGGTATCAGCCTCTTTTCTGAGGAAACAGGTCTGATTGGGTTGGTTTCTCTGGTGGGGAGTATGTTACTCTCATGTCTACATTGTGAATCCACTTTGTCTTTGAAAGCCTTGTAATGTAATAATTGAGGTGTCTGGGGCCTGGGGGTCGCTAACAGATTGGCTCAGAGATAAGATGGAGATGGAAGTCAATTTCTCCCTATAACTACTCCTAAACCATTTGTCAGATCTGTACAGGTTGCCAACAAAGCAGTAACACCAGGGATTTAGTGTAGAATTAGTAAGACCAAGCCACTGGGCAAAAAGGTCTCACCTGGAGGATCCACTCATGTTGTGGATATCCTGGGACCTCCCCAGAGGTAACATATGTCACGAACGCCATTTCGCTGGTCAATACTGCCACCACGGCGCACTTCTTCTGGCCGGCGCAGAAAGCGCAATTAGTCTCTCCCTGACTATGCACACCCCTGTCCTGGCAGCTAAATGGTTAACACTACACCATACACTCCAGCAACTAACTGGTTAATTAGCATCAGTCCTTCACAAGCAGTCACAGAGCTAATTAGCATTTACACTAGCCAAGCATTCCATCTAAACACATACAAACTTCGGAGGCTAACTAAGTACTTTTAGAGCATCAAAGACAAAACTTATTAAATTTTAGGTTTAATATTCCAAAAGGTGGACAGTGCATATAACACACAAATAAAAGAAAATGGTGTTATAGTAAAATCACATACAATAGGTACTACAGTTACCGTGTATACTCGAGTATAAGCCGAGGTTTTTAGGTTTTAAAATTAGCCTGAAAACCTAACCTCGGCTTATACTCGGGTCAAACACGATCTGCAGGGAAGAAGAGACAAGACACATAGAAATGATCTACTGGTGTGTCTCCAGTATAATGCTGATGGTACTCACATTGTTAAACAAATCCTGTGAAGACAGAAAAGTGAAGTCAGGAGAGCCGGTAGGAGCCAGTAGGAGAAGGCACGTATGAGTGTGTTTGCTCGCATGCGCACTGTTGTTAAGCACCTTAACACCGGCGCAATGAAGGAGCGGGGAAGGAGTTCTGTCTCTCCTGTGGCTGGTGAGCGCTACAAGTATTTTTTATGCTACTCTTTAGAATACCACAATTCACAGATTTCTTAAACCTACCGGGCAAAACAAACTAATGGGAGACGTTTTTAAAAGGCTAGGGGATCAGTGGTTCTGTAGCCTAAATACAGGTTTTAAAAAAGAGCTGATACCTTTCTAAAATGAAACACACCTATGTATGCCAGAAGAAAGAAATTCTTTTGGGGGTTCTCTTTGGTGTGCTTTGCCTTCTAAGGAAAGCCTGTTCTTCTGTGCTACACATGATAGTTCTAATGCATAAAGATGTCTAACAATGCTTTGCTGACATATAATTCATTCACTTGTTCAACTGCACAGGCACTGTTTTTGTATTTGACTTTTCAACTTGGCCGATGGGTCAAATGTAAAAGATCCACTGTGTGACATTTACCGTAATTACAGGGTTGCAGTAGTGGTGATAATTTCTACCCGAGTCAATCAGTTTTTACTCATCTTTCAGGTAAAAATAGGTGCCTCGACTTATACTCGGGTCGACTTATATTTGAGTATATGCAGTATATAAAATAAAGAGGATAAAAATATTTAGAGAACCTACTCACTAGAAGAAGTCCTGGATCCCGGGGTGAGAAGGAAACATGATCCAAACACATTTACCATGTCCCCTCAGTATGAACAAAGTAATAGGGTCTACAAGGATTTTGAGGCCCATTGATGAACCATCCCCCTACTTAGCTGTGCATTCGGAGGGAGCATTTAGGAATGTCAAGATTTACTACTTGTCACAATCCTTCATATTAATGGGTTGATGGGCATGCAGATACAAATGACCATCATATCAAACACAGCCAAATTGACTAGGAGTTTCCTGCTCCTAGAAACCCCGGATAAGCGTAACCTTTTCCTTCTGCGGATCCCAAGGTTCTTAGAGCCATAACATTGCCCACTAGTCCAACCAGAAAGGAGACACAGTTCATCACCACCAGGGCAATGGTGCCAGGTTCATGGGCAGAGGACAGGACACTGCTGGAGAATCCCAAAGACTCCCAAAAGCTGCCGTTACCACTGGACATATATCCAAACAGAAAGGCATTCCATTGAAGCAGGTTTTCCATCATATCCATTACTAGAACAGAGCTGGAAGGCAGTCAGGTGCTTGGAGGACTGTCTGGGAATGCAATGGCCAGCAAATTCATACCAAATAATTGTGCAACCCTCAGCCAATCCCCATATCACACTGGGACCTTCTTTCCCCTGGCCAGTGAAAAGATAAAACCACAAGCCAAGTGTGATGAACAGGAGTGCAATGTAAAACCCCATAGACAATGTCTGAAATTGCACTCCTAATTTTCAATTATTTTGCCTTATTGGCATGGTCCAGCAGTATGGCAGCTCCCACATTGTTTCCCTGTCATGGGTAATCACAGGGTTAAATTCATGTTCAGTTGTAAGCTCTGCTTTCTTTCCCGTAGCCATTCCCATTTGGTGTTAACTTAGCTGACCTAGCAAGAGGTCTGACTTCAAAGGGGCAAGGTGTGAAGTCCCTGTAATATACATACCCTGGGACAGGCTAGTAGGCACCAGCTCAGCAGGGAATCTTCTAGTTGAGATTTGAGCAGAAACCAACTGGCAGATCAAAGGTAATTCATATTCCTTAATAATTCAGGATGTAAAATTATTTCATGTTTTCATAAATACCCTCAGTTTATCCAGGAATTAATTCTGCATTTATAGATACCTGTCATAATATGATAGCCCGAACCAAACTTGGGATATTATCCTTCTTAGGCCTACGATCCCCAAGATATGTCATATTTGGTCTCATTCTTTTGGGTGAAATTAGTTACGGACAATCATGCTATTATTTTGAATGTGACATGTATGGTTCACAGATTATGGACTAGAGGGGAATTGGAGATTTAAAACTCCCTCCAAATTAGGTACCAACCTTCGGGGGCAGAACCAAGTCCACCCTCTCTAGAGACCAGACCGCTCCCATTTTCTGGCAAAGAATAAAATTTGGAGCCGGGTCTCAGCTCAGGAGTTCGTCATAAGATCTTCAATAACATCTAGCCAACAGGACGGACCATATTGGCTTACAGCAGGAAATATTATTTGGACTTTTCCCATATCTGGATTAACAAGTTGTATGGCACCTTTACTGTCTGTTCTCACTGTATGGCACCTTTACTGTTCTCACTGTATGGCACCTTTACTGTCCTCACTGTATGGGACCATTACTGTCTGTTCTCACTTGTTCTCACTGTATGGGACCTTTACTGTCTGTTCTCACTGTATGGGACCTTTACTGTCTGTTCTCACTGCATGGGACCTTTACTGTCTGTTCTCACTGTATGAGACCTTTACTGTACATGTGTTAGTCATGGCATTTCAATGGTTAGATTAGCTTTAGATAGTTTGTTAGGTTAGGCTAGGTTAGACTAGTTAGGTAAGTTAGGGCCCTATTAAAAGGAACCTTGACGTTGTGGCAGGTTATTTTGGGCAAAATTGTTTATTCTTCTGTTATTATGGTGTTGATTATTGTCTATTTAAAGAAAATGTACAAATAAATGGTGCCAAGTTCAAAATGACAAAATGGCTAGCCGCACTCCCACCGCCCACACACAAGCCACACCCACACACAAGCCATGCCCACAAACAGGCCACACCCACTTTGCTCCGCTGGCGGCGCGCTGCGCGCGCCGCACATAGGCGGCAATCTGGGTTTGCCTCAGGTGGCAAAATCCCTAGAGACACCCCTGGAAAGTAGTGTCTATTGTACAAGACTATAGATTGCATGCAAGACGTATCTTCCTTTCAGAGTGATTAAAATGAATAAGTCCTATCAAAGCAACAGAAAACTCTCTCCAGTTACAATTTTCCTACAAAAAATATATATCACCAACTCTTATTGGGCAAGCAAGTTACAAAGCCTCTGTAACCCCACTTGCTAGTGCTTTCTCTGTGCCAACTCTTGAGATGGGCAGTGCTCCTTACCCAATTTATTTGACTCTAACTAGTGCAACTCACAGATGAATAAGAGAAAACCACTTGCCATCACTCTTAGTAGGCAATTTGAACCTCTGAGCGCTGGCAGGACTATGTTTACCCAGATGGTCAGCTAGCTAGGCAGGGTGATGGAGACCCAGAAAGTGATGTCCCAAGGAAGCAGAAAGTGATGTCCCAAGGAAGCAGATAGTTGTAGAATGTAGACTTGAAGTCCACAGCTGCTGCAGAACTTCTTTGTACATGGATTTTATTTTTATAATAGCTCATAGATCAATAGATTTGTTTCCCTAAACTGTTTTCCTGCATTAAAGCAACAGTTGCAGGAATAAAACACCATATAATTCTGCCCTATATTGTTTCAGTTTTACCGTATATACTCAAGTATAAACCGACCCGAGTATAAACCGAGGTACCCAATTTCAGCTAAAAAATCTAATAAAAGTTGTTGACTCGAGTATAAACCGAGGGTAATAACTTGGCACTCAGATGTTTGGAAACTACAACTTCCCAGCATGCTTTATTAGCTGGGAGTTGTAGTTTCCAAACATCTTAAATGCCAAGTGAGAGGTGGCATTCAAGATGTTTGGAAAACTACAACTCCACAGCATGTTATTAGCTGGGAGTTGTTTCCAAACATCTTGAATGCCCAAGTGAGGGTGGCATTCAAGATGTTTGGAAAACTACAACTCCCAGCATGCTTATTAGCTGGGAGTTGTAGTTCCAAACATCTGAAGGCACCCACTTGGCATTCAAGATGTTGGAAACTGCAACTCCCAGCTAATAAAGCATGCTGGGGAGTTGTAGTTTCCAAACATCTTGAATGCCAACCCTATCCAGTTAGTTTGTACCTCATCCAAGGGCTTCCTGTTGCTGGCATTGAAGGTAAGTGTTTCCCCATTCTGGCAGCAGCGTCCTCTCCATTCCGGCAGAAGCGAGTCCTCTCCATTCCGGCGCAGCGGCTCAATCCCTGTACTGGCACGCCGGCTGACGTCACTAATTGGCGCCGGCCTTGGCGCTGGGCAATGACGTCGTCTCGGCGCGCCAGTACATGGATTCGGGCGATGCCGGAATGGAGGAACCTGCTGCCGGCATGACAAAGTGATTTACAGGTACTTAGTGCTCGAGTATAACCGAGTCCAAGTTTTACAGCCTGAAAAACTCGGTTTATACTCGAGTATATAGGGTAATTGTGTTTAATGCTGAACTACAACCCCCAGATTCTTCTAACAGATTTTACCACACACAACTGAGGTAATGTTTTACCACTGTAAATCAGCGCTCCACAGGTCTTTCATTAAAGTGCTTATTTATTTAAATATATTGCAAAGTGCAACAGTAGCAACATGCTTTTTGCACTATGTTTAAATAAATAAGCACTTTAATGAAAGACCTGTGGAGCGCTGATATTTTGTGAAAATTGATGTAAACTTGGATATTATCAGCAGCACCAGGCAATTGAATAATTGGTGGACTGAGTATACACTATATCCATTTCTATTTATACACTCTCAGAAATTGGAGGTCACGTGCTGGATAAAGGACACTGTGATGCCCGAAACGGTGCAAGTTTTTGCAAAGTCAATGTTTTGACAATCTGCCAATTTTTTGCATGCTTGTGCATGACATTTTGCATTGCTGACTGGGGCAATGTGCTTTTGCATGCTTGATTTTTTTTTAGTTTTGAAAGGTTTGATTTTTGTTTTTGCAATTTTTCTGCTGCTGTTAGTGTGCTTTGTTTTTTTGACACATTTGCATTTTGCCAAATGTATGTTGCCTTGTTTTTTGTTTTGTATATATATTATATTATTATATATATAATATTATAGATATATATATATATATATATATATATATATATATAATATATATATAATGAAAAGATAGGTCGTAACCAATGCTCCACAGGTCTTATTCACAAGTTTTATTAATTTAAAAAAAAAATGCGTAGTGCAAAAAATAGCAACGTTCAGCCTTGGTTAGTGGCCTTATCAAGCTTGATAAAATTAATAAATTAATAAAACTTGGGAATAAGACTGTGGAGCATTGGTTACGACCTATATTTCATTGTGTATTGGAATCTACAAAACCGGCAGCTCAGGCAAATAAAAGAGAACACTGTGCACACCATTGCCATTTTAATATATATATATATATATAATATATATTATATATATATTTGTCCAAACACTGCACTAGATGCTTGCTTCAATCTTTTATTTCATATCAACGTATGCATCAACCTCACCACAACGTTTCGGGAAACACAGTCCCCTTCCTCAGGTGGAAACATTATGTTTCACCTGAGGAAGGGGACTGTGTTTCCCCGAAACGTGTGTGTGGTGATGTATGCATACGTTGATAGAAATAAAAGATTGAAGCAAGCATCTGAGTGCAGTGTTTTGGACAAATATTTATGTGGGACAATCCAGCCAGATCCCCCAAACACTAGCACCAATTACGTGGTGGTGGAGTGCTGTTAATATTCTATGATATATATATTATATATATTATATATAATATATTATATATATATATATATTAATAATATCCGAAAAGGAGCACTCATGGGACTTGTACAATATCTGGTGGTGATCTTTATTGTATCTACGCGTTTCGGCCTAGATGACGGCCGTCCTATCTAGGCCGAAACGCGTAGATACAATAAAGATCACCACGATATTGTAACAGTCCATGAGTGTCCTTTTTCGGATATTATTTGTATGGAAATAGTGGGAAGCACAGGGGGCATCTAGATTGTTAGCGAGAGTGCGGGACATCGGGAGAGATGTTAGTATATATATATTATATATATATATATTATAATAATATATATATATTACGTATAATAACAGCACTCCTCCAATAGTTACACTTGTGGAAGAGCTGTACCCTTTTTCCAAATCAATTTAAAGGGGACTGTGGTCTCCAAACAAAGTTGAGTTTAAATGAAAGGCCAGTTTCCTACTTTTAGCCCAAGATATAAAGAAATGACTGACCAGAAAGTAATGGGTGGGAGGCTGACAGTGACATTCCTAAGGCTTCTCTGCACAGTGCCGCCGGCGATCACAGCCCAGACTCCCTGAGTGGTGAGAGAGACAGAAAGTTCCTCTTCCTCTCTGCTGTGTGAAGGACTGCAGCTGGCAGAGAAGGTAAGACAAAGCTCCCAACTGTCCCGTTTTTCGGGGCAATGTCCCATTTTGGGGTCCTTTCCCGCAATTTCCCAGTGTTGGGACAAAAAATTGTGTGTGAAAATCAGAAAACCGGAGAAGTGTAGTACAGGCTTTAGGACCCTGCAGTACATGTGAGTTGGAACCTCAGTTCATGCTGCTTGGGGCGGGGCTAGCCTATTAGTTCAGAACAGAGCGCGTGCTGGTAGCTGGGGATACAGCAAGGGCAGTGCAACACATGGTGTAGGACTCTAGGTCAGTACAGATAGAGCTTGGATCTGCTTGGAACTCTGCAATGTCCATCTGGGGTTGTTTTCTGTAAACAGCAACTTATTAACCTTCCCTCACTGAAGGGCCTGTTACTGCAAACAAACCCCACATGGACATTGCACTTAGTTTAACAGTAAGGTACAGGGAGTCAGTGAGGGATACAATGGGGTCAGTGAGGGGTACATGGGGGGCAGTGAGGGGTACATGGGGTCAGTAAGGGGTACATGGGTCATTGAGGGGTACATGGAGACAGTGAGGGATACATGGGGGCAGTGAGGGGTACATGGGGTCAGTGAGGTGTACATGGGGCAGGTTAGGGGTACATGGAGGGCAGTGAGGGATTAATGGGGCAGTGAGGGGACATGGGGTCAGTGAGGGGTAATGGGGTCAGTGAGGGGTACATGGGGTCAGTGAGGGGTACATGGGGTCAGTGGAGGGGTACATGGGGTCAGTGTCAGGGGTACATGGGGGAATGAGGGGTACATGGGGGCAGTGAAGGGTACATGGGGACAGTGAGGGGTACATGGGGACAGTGAGGGGTACAGGGGGGCAGTGAGGGGTACATGGGGCAGTGAGTGGTACATGGTGACAGTGAAGGGTACATGGGGGCAGTGAGGGGTACAGGGGACAGTGAAAGATACATGGGGCAGTGAGGGACATGGGTCAGTGAGGGGTACATGGGTCAGTGAGGGGTAAATGGGGTCAGTGAGGGGTACATGGGGGCAGTGAGAGGTACATGAGGCAGTGAAGGGTACATGGGGACAGGGAGGGTACATGGGGACAGTGAGGGGTACAAGGGGGCAGTGAGGGGTACATGGGGGCAGTGAGGGGTACAGGGGCAGTGAGGGGTACATGGTGACAGTGAGGGGTACATGGGGACAGTGAGGGGTACAGGGGGGCAGTGAGGGGTACATGGGGGCAGTGGATACATGGAGTCAGTGAGGGGTACATGGGGCAGATAAGGGGTACATGGGGCAGTGAGGGGTACAGGGTGCCTGTTTTACACTCAATGCAACATCCATCTGGGGTTTTCAGTAACAGGCACAGCATGTTCTCTGACTTCTTTCACATACTCATAAGCCCCCCAGTTCTTTTCCCAGAGTTATCAAGCCCCCAGTTCATTCCCCAATGTTATCAAGCCCTCCAGTTAATTTCCCAGTGTTATCAAGCTTCCAGTTCATTTCCCAATGTTATCAAGCCCCCCAGTTTATTTCCCAGCATTCCCAAGCCCCCAGTTAATTTCCCAGTGTTATCAAGCCCCCAGTTCATTTCCCAGCATTATCAAGCCCCCCAGTTAATTTCCCAGCGTTATCAAAACCCCAGTTCATTTCCCAGCTTTATCAAGCCCTCCAGTTAATTTCCCAGCGCTATCAAGCCCTCCAGTTCATTACCCAGCTTATCAAGCCCCAGTTCATTTCCCATCATTAGCAAGCCCCCCCAGTTATTTCCCAGAGCAGAGGGCACAAAGACTCCTTGCAGGTGTGTCCAAGGGGGGAATCGAACTCAGGACAGTGGTGCTGCCAACAATAATTCTATTTTTTATTTAGACCTGTGACAGTTATGCAGCAAGACTAGCTATTTGCATAAAGGGGTGGAGCTATCACTGCACAGTTTGTATTGATAGAAGCACAAAGCTAAAGCTGGCCATAACACGAAGTAGAGATGGCCAAACTTCATAAAGTTCGGTCCGTTTTCGAACGGAAAGTTTCAAAGTTTGAATTCGGACCCATTAGTCAATGGGAGAGTCTGGGTTTAGTACAGCTAAACTAGCAAGGTAACTTACTGTAAATGGCTGTGGCACCTGGGAAATGGTCTGGGGAACATGCACTATCACAAAAACTTGTGTAAAACACTTCCTACACACAGAGCGGCAATTGTCGGGTTTGCGCAAGCTACATTAGAGGGTTACGGGAATAGAGGGTTAACGACAATACTTAGAGATGTCAATTTAAAGGGGAACTGTGGTCTCCAAACAAGTTGAGTTTAAATGAAAGGCCAGTTTCCTACTTTTAGCCCAAGATATAAAGAAATGACTGACCAGAAAGTTAATGGGTGGGAGGCTGACATGTGACATTCCTAAGGCTTCTCCTGCACAGTGCCGCCGGCGATCACAGCCTCAGACTCCCTGAGTGTGTGAGAGAGACAGAAAGTTCCTCTTCCTCTCTGCTGTGTGAAGGACCTGCAGCTGCAGAGAAGGTAAGACAAAGCTCCCAACTGTCCCGTTTTCGGCGGCACTGTCCCATTTTTGGGGTCCTTTCCCGCAATTTCCCAGTGTTGGGACAAAAAAATTTGGTGAAAATCAGAAAACCGGAAGTGTATGTACAGGCTTTAGGACCCTGCAGTACATGTGAGTTGGAACCTCAGTTCATGCCTGCTTGGGGCGGGGCTAGCCTATTAGTTCAGAACAGAGCTGCTGGTAGCTGGGGATACAGCAAGGGACAGTGCAACACATGGTGTAGGACTCTAGGTCAGTACAGATAGAGCTTGGATCTGCTTGGAACTCTGCAATGTCCATCTGGGGTTTGTTTTCTGTAACAGGCAACTTATTAACCCTTCCCTCACTGAAGGGCCTGTTACTGCAAACAAACCCCACATGGACATTGCACTTAGTTTAACAGTAAGGTACAGGGAGTCAGTGAGGGGTACATGGGGGCAGTGAGAGTACATGGAGTCAGTGAGGGGTACATGGGGCAGTAAGGGGTACATGGGGCAGTGAGGGGTACAGGGGTGCCTGTTTTACACTCAATGCAACATCCATCTGGGGTTTTCAGTAACAGGCACAGCATGTTCTCTGACTTCTTTCACATACTCATAAGCCCCCCAGTTCTTTTCCCAGAGTTATCAAGCCCCCAGTTCATTCCCCAATGTTATCAAGCCCTCCAGTTAATTTCCCAGTGTTATCAAGCTTCCAGTTCATTTCCCAATGTTATCAAGCCCCCCAGTTTATTTCCCAGCATTCCCAAGCCCCCAGTTAATTTCCCAGTGTTATCAAGCCCCCAGTTCATTTCCCAGCATTATCAAGCCCCCCAGTTAATTTCCCAGCGTTATCAAACCCCCAGTTCATTTCCCAGCTTTATCAAGCCCTCCAGTTAATTTCCCAGCGCTATCAAGCCCTCCAGTTCATTACCCAGCTTATCAAGCCCCCAGTTCATTTCCCATCATTAGCAAGCCCCCCCAGTTCATTTCCCAGAGCAGAGGGCACAAAGACTCCTTGCAGGTGTGTCCAAGGGGGGAATCGAACTCAGGACAGTGGCTGCCCAACAATAATTCTATTTTTTTATTTAGACCATGTGACAGTTATGACAGCAAGACTAGCTATTTGCATAAAGGGGTGGAGCTATCACTGCACAGTTTGTATTGATAGAAGCACAAAGCCTAAAGCTGGCCATACACAGAAGTAGAGATGGCCAAACTTCATAAAGTTCGGTCCGTTTTCGAACGGAAAGTTTCAAAGTTTGAATTCGGACCCATTAGTCAATGGGAGAGTCTGGGTTTAGTACAGCTAAACTAGCAATGGTAACTTACTGTAAATGGCTGTGGCACCTGGGAAATGGTCTGGGGAACATGTCACTATCACAAAAACTTGTTAAAACACTTCCTACACACGAGCAGGCAATTGTCGGGTTTTGCGCAAGCTACATTAGAGGGTTACGGGCAATTAGAGGGTTAACGAACAATACTTTAGAGAGTTAGCAAACAATACATTTAATGGTTTGCGAATGGCTCGTAAATTCAATAATTATCGAAAACCGCGACAACGAATGTTCGATAATTACCGAAAGTCCGAAAAGTTCGAAAGTCCGAGGAACCGGGTCCGGGATAGTTTGAGAAGTCCGAGTCCATTTGAACTCAATAAGTCCATCTCTACACAGAAGCAATCACAAAACAGAAACGGAGGAATGACGTCATATTCCATCCACGTTTTTGAGTAAAGATCATATAGAAATACTGATAGGTTGAAAGTGTCAAAAATTTTTGTTTGAATTGCATTTTGCATGTGCGGATTACCATCTGTTTTCACCAGATTGTGTCTGGGAAGGGACAGACTGGTAAGTCACATGGAATGCAACTACATTGGGAGAAACCGGAGTGCCCGGAGGAAACCCAGACAAGCACAGAGCAGAGGGCACACATACTCCTTGCAGGTGGGTCCAAGGGGGGAATTGAACTCAGGACTCAGTGCTGCAGCTACATCTGTGTTTACCACTCTGCTACAGTGGCTGCCCAACAATAATTCCTTTTTTTTTTATTAAGACAGTTACAGTTATTGTGACAGTTATGACAGCAAGTTAGCTATTTACATAAAGGGGTGGAGCTATCACTGCACAGTTTGTATTGATAGAAGCACAAAGCCTAAAGCTGGCCATACACAGAAGTAGAGATGGCCAAACTTCATAAAGTTTGGTCCGTTTTCGAACTTCCGAACTTCAGTAAAAGTTCGAAAGTTTCGGACTCATTAAAGTCAATGGGAGAGTGATAGTTCGAAAAATCTGGGTTTATTACAGCTAAACTAGCAATGGTAACTTACTGTAAGTGGCTGTGGCACCCAGGGAAATGGTCTGGGGAACATGTCACTATCACAAAAACTTGTCAAAACACTTCCTAAACACGAGCAGGCAATTGTCGTTTTTTTTCCGCAAGCTACATTAGAAGGTTATGGCCAGTTCGAAGGTTAACGAATGATACTTTCGAGGGTCAGCGAAAATAGAGCCATAAACTCAAGGGTTACCGAAATCGAACGATACTTTCGAGCGTTAGCGAAAATGAACAATACTTTCGAGAGTTAGCGAACGATACATTCATGGTTTACCGAAAGCGAACGATACATTCAAGGGTTATCGAACGGCTCGTAAATTTGATAATTCTCGAAAAACGCGGCAACGAATGTTTGATAATTATCGAAAGTCTGGAAAGTTCCAAAGTCCGAGAAATCTTTCAGTACAAGTTCAAAAGTTCAAATTTGGACCCATTAAAGTCAACGGGAGAGTGATAGTTCAAAAAGTCTGGGTTTATTACAGCTAAACTAGCCATGGTAACTTACTGTAAATGGCTGTGGCACCTGGGTAATGGTCTGGGGAACATGTCACTATCACCAAAACTTGTCGGGTTTTGTTGCAAGCTACATTAGAGGGTTATGGCCAATTCGAGGGTTAACGAACGATACTTTCGAGGATCATCGAAAATAGAGCCATAAATTCGAGGGTTACCGAAATCGAACAATACTTTTAAAGGTTAGCGAATGACACATTCAAGGGTTAGCGAATGGCTCGTAAATTTGATAATTCTCGAAAACCGCGGCAACGAATGTTCGATAATTATCGAAAGTCTGGAAAGTCGAAAGTCCGAGAAATCCTTCTGTAAAAGTTTGAAAGTTCGAATTCGGACCCAGTAAAGTCAATGGGAGAGTGATAGTTTGAAAAGTCTGGGTTTATTACAGCTAAACTAGCAATGGTAACTTACTGTAAATGGCTGTGGCACCTGGGAAATGGTCTGGGGAACATGTCACTATCACCAAAACTTGGTAAAACACTTCCTAAGCACTAGCAGGCAATTGTCGGGTTTTGTCGCAAGCTACATTAGAGGGTTATGGCCAGTTCGAGGGTTAACGAACGATACTTTCGAGGATCAGCGAAAATAGAGCCATAAATTCGAGGGTTACCGAAATCGAACGATACTTTCGAGCGTTAGCGAAAATGAACAATACTTTAGAGAGTTAGCAAACGATACATTCATGGTTTACCGAAAGCAAATGATACATTCAAGGGATAGCGAACGGCTTGTAAAGTTGATAATTCTCGAAAACAGCGTCAACAAACATTCGATAATTATCGAAAGTTCGAAAGTCCGAGAAATCCTTCAGTAAAAGTTCAAAAGTTCGAATTCGGATGCATTAAAGTCAATGGGAGAGTGATAGTTTGAAAAGTCTGGGTTTATTACAGCTAAACTAGCAATGGTAACTTACTGTAAATGGCTGTGGCACCTGGGAAATAGTCTGGGGAACATGTCACTATCACCAAAACTTGTCAGAACCCTTACTTAACAAGAGCCGGCAATTGTCGGGTTTTGTTGCAAGCTACATTAGAGGGTTACGGCCAATTCGAGGGTTACTGAATGATACTTTCGAGGGTCAGCGAAAATAGAGCCATAAATTCGAGGGTTACCGAAATCGAACGATACTTTTGAGGGTTAGCAAAATCGAACAATAATTTTAAAGGTTAGCGAATGACACATTCAAGGGTTATCGAAGGTTCGTAAATTTGATAATTCTCGAAAAACGTGGCAACGAATGTTCGATAATTATCGAAAGTCTGGAAAGTTCCAAAGTCCGAGAAATCCTTCAGTAAAAGTTCAAAAGTTCGAATTCGGACGCATTAAAGTCAACGGGAGAGTGATAATTTGAAAAGTCTGGGTTTATTACAGCTAAACTAGCAATGGTAACTTATTGTAAATGGCTGTGGCACCTGGGAAATGGTCTGGGGAACATGTCACTATCACCAAAACTTGGTAAAACACTTCCTAAACACTAGCAGGCAATTGTCGGGTTTTGTCGCAAGCTACATTAGAGGGTTATGGCCAGTTCGAGGGTTAACGAACGATACTTTCGAGGGTTAGATTAGTGAAAATAGATAAATATCAGAGTGGCCACAGCACCTGTGAGTGGGTGGGGCTTAGGCACCCGCAAGTGGGCAGGGCCACAGCACCCGCGAGTGGGCGGGGCCACATGGGGCTGTAAGGGAATGGGCCAAGGGGGGCCTGCAACTGGAGAGACCATGGGGTTCATGAGTGGGAGGGACCAGGGGGGCTGCAAAGGGGAGGAGACACAGGGCAGATGACTGACAGGTTTCAGAGAAGGAAGCAGGAAGTACAGGGGACATGGTGATGCTGATGCCATATTACACACAAAAATGTAAATATCTTCAAAACTATGTAAAATAAACAAAGGAAATAAATTGCAAAAACTCTCAGGAGAGCAATACCTATCAATTTGCCTAAAGTCATTTTTGGACCACAGTTCATCTTTAAGCTTCCTGTCTCCTCTTCTCATTGGGGTCGACACCATCCCCAGTACCATAAACTGTAATTCTTGTTCAACACGGCCCATCTCCAAAAAATATTTAGAGACCATCAATTTTTTCTCCTGCAATCTGATACTGGAGCGGTGTTGCGATATGCAGGATTTGACCACCTGAGTGGTCTCACCCACATATAGCAACTCACATGAGAACCACAACACATATTTCACATATTTTGTATCACATAAAAAGTGGTAGGGTGTTCAAAGTATGTTCTACTGTGTACACATGGGCACTGAGTGAAGTGTAAACAGGGGAACATTCTTATCCTTTTGGAAACCAAAAACGTCTACCTATGTGGTCATTCTGAATGAAATAACGACCTCACTAGTTTGCTACTCAACGTCCCCCCCTACTGTATGAGTAGAGATGGCTGACCAGACCCATTAAAGTCAACGGGAGTCAAATAGTTGGAAAATTTCTAATGAAATACAATTAAAATATCAATGGTAACTTAATGTAAATGGCTGTGGGACCTGGGAAATAGTCTGGGGAACATGTTCGAATATCCAGGATATTCGAAAAATCTATTTTACTCTCACTCGCGCTATTTTCAAGCTCGTTCGCGCCTAGGTACCATGTACATTTTACTCGCGGATTCGATGCTCACGTATAGGCTTTAATGGACACTTTACTCGTAGATTCGATGTTCGCGCCTAGATACCATGGACATTTAACTTGCGGATTCGATGCTCGCTTATAGGTTTTAATGGACACTTTACTCGCGGATTCGATGCTTGCGTATAGGTATAATAGGCATTTTACTCGCACATTTGAACGGTCGAAAATTCGATATTTTTCAAAAATCCGAAAATATCGAAAATCCGGGTCCGGGATAGTTAGAGAAGTCCGAATTCGTTTGAATCCGAATAGTTCGGCTCTAGTCCATCTCTATGTGTGAGACAAGAGGTGGGTCCATGAACTCTGGTATCTCTGGATAGGCTTTTCTCAATATGTGTTTTTCTTTCTACCAACTGACCTATTCTCTCACTTCCTATGCCATAATTCCTGACCAGGTGAATCCGACCAAATTTACCTATTTTATTCCTATAATTTTGATTATCCATAGACCTCTCCAAGGCACCCTCCAAAACAGTTTCTGGGTAACCCCAACTACTTTATCCTCTTAACAAGATGCTAGTCTACAACTTTTGGCTATCTTGGCAGCCATAATCAGGGTAACCTTTGTTTGTTATCCCACACTTGACTTGTCTATTTCTATTAATATATATATGTAGGACAACCCTACTAATTTATATTTGTTCACTCCATGTGATCAGCACCAGAGCAGACTCTCAGGGTTATTCAATAAAAGTTCTTATCGTTAAAAATGGTGCTAATTTTTCTACAACCAATCAGATGTTAGCTTTCGAATGTTAAATAAGATCTGATTGGTTGGGGCAAAATTAGAACCATATAGCACTGTTTTTTGATTGATCTATTTACCTGCAGCTCTGCTTTTGCCAGTTGTTGTTTTAAATGTTAGGCATCCTAAAGGTAACCAGAAAATGGTTTTACAACTCCACTATTGGTGGATTAATATGTCTCAGTATATACCAGTGTTTATTGAGAACCTAAGCAACATTTTCAATCACATAGGTGTTGGGCATGTTTTTCTTTAATGCATTTTAGGTATTAGTTTTAGTTTGGTTATTATTTCCTTCCCTAAAAAGACAGATTTTCTCAAATCTGTATCCCCTGTTACCTTTGTTCATATAAGGAAAAAGAGAAGGAAAGACACACTTTTTAAATTTGGTATACAGATAATTCTAATATAATAATCCCTGCCATGTATGCAATCGTTTGTTGCAATAATTTCTCATCTATCTCTATCAATAGGGACAATACATCCTGTAGGTGGGGTTATAATAGACAAAATGTGCCTCAAAGCTACACAGAATGGGCGATGTTGGATGCCCTTTCCCTACCCTTCAGTTGAAGATAATAGCAACCTAAAAATATGAAGCAGGTATCAATAACTATATATTTTAACAATCTTATGAAAACATATTTTTTCTTGACACTTTCCCTTTTCTTTGTAGGCTTGCAGCCACTATCAGCAGTAGGAGGTCAAATACATGTTCACAGTCAAGAGATATTAAGACAGAAGTTTGTTGTTTTTCTGATAAATAGCCAGGGCCCCCACATCCATAAAGCAAAGTGAAAATCTTTGCTTTAAAAGGGGTACCGTAGGTATTCCGCATAGAAGCATTTATATATACATATATCCTCATTGATAAAACCTTTATTCTTTGAGTTAAAAAATCACCTCAAAATGATACAGGGAAGTATCTGTCACAAGGATGAATCTCCATTACCTGGTTTCATGGTATTTTCCATATTTTAAACCATTTATACAGAGCAAAAAGCTTAGTCCTGGTAAAAATATGATTGCAGGATTTAATTCACCTATTTTTAAATAAATTTCATCTCCGCCAATACTCCTCCATTTAAAGTCCAGTCCAGATGTATACAAGGTAGCTAACTCATCTCTCACTGATTTTAATGTAAAATGTACTTTAATTAAAAAATAATTACAAAATAAATTGTAGATATAATTCTGTGTCCTTATTAATGTAATTAGTCAGGGGACCAACATTAAGTCCTTTTGCTACAGGTACCTGCAATTTATTAGCTGTAAGCTGATTAGAGGTGGTGTAAAAATATACTTTATCCTGACCCTAATCATTAAATCATTAAATATATATAGCTCCAGAGCCTTACAAGAATAATTTTTACGCACTGCTAGCATGTAAAGCTAAGCATAATAACAGCATCCCCCCCAAACGCCATTTTCCCAATAATTACCTTTCACCGTCCACTGCAGAGGAGAACAAACTGAGTAAAGTTTCTTATTAGGTCCGCTGCAGACAAGACCAAGTTGAGTGAAGTTTCCTATGATACGCTGTAGATGAGACCAAAGTCTGCTGCAGACAAGACCAAGTTAAGTGAAGTTCCCTATCAGGTCCGCTGCAGATAAGACCAAGTTGAGTGAAGTTCCCTATCAGGTCTGCTGCAGACAAGACCAAAGTCTGCTGCAGACCAGACCAAGTTGAGTGAAGTTTCCTATCAGGTCCACTGCTGACAAGACCAAGTTGAGTGAAGTTCCCTATCGGGTCTGCTGCAGACGAGACCAAGTTAAGCAAAGTTCCCTATCAGATACGCTGCAGACAAGAACAAGTTGAGAGAAATTCTCTAGCAGGTCCGCTGTAGATGGGACCAAATTAAATGAAGTTCCCTATCAGGTCCACTGCTGACAAGGCCAAGTTGAGTGAAGTTCCCTATCAGGTCCGCTGCAGACGAGACCATGTTGAGTGAAGTTCCCTATCAGGTCCGCTGCAGACAAGACCAAGTTGAGTGAAGTTCCCTATCAGATACGCTGCAGACGAGAACAAGTTGAGTGAAGTTCCCTATCAGGTCTGCTACAGACAAGTCCAAGTTAAGTGAAGTTCCCTGTCAGGTGCAGACGAGACCAAGTCGAGAGAAATTCTCTAGCAGGTCCGCTGTAGACGTGACCAAATTGAATGAAATTCCCTATCAGGTCCACTGCTGACAAGACCAAGTTGAGTGAAGTTCACTATCAGGTCCGCTGCAGATGAGACCAAGTCTGCTGCAGACAAGACCAAGTTAATTGTAGTTCCCTATCAGGTCCGCTGCAGACAAGACCAAGTTTAGTGAAGTTCCCTATCAGGTCCTCAACTTGATACCAAGTTGAGTAAAGGTCGCTATCAGGTCTGCTGAACATGTGACCAAATTAAATGAAGTTCCCTATCAGGTCCAGCTGCAGACAAAATCAAGTTGAGTCAAGTTTCCTATCAGGTCCGTTGCGGTCAACCAAAGTGAGTGAAGTTCCCTATCAAGTCCGCTGCAGACAAGACCAAGTTGAGTGAAGTTCCCTATCAGGTCCACTGTAGACGTGACCAAATAAAATGAAGTTCCCTATCAGGTTTGCAGTTTCTTAGGTGGGAAACATGCCTTTGAAGCAGAGATACACACAAAAAAAAAAAAATTGCATAAATTCAATAAATAAATGCATTGGAGAAAAATATTTAATGGAAAATAAAAGAACACTTTTTAATCCTTAATGAATATTATTCTTATACCACACACTTACAATACATATATATGATTGCCACAGTCTTTAACCTGGAATTGTGCTGAAATACTAAGATAAATTGTTATTAGGAATGCATAGAGTTAAAACAGATATCAGCCAGTCCTTGATATTCACGATAAATGGTGTCATTCATTAGGACCAATTATTTGAGATGCATGCATCCAACTTTTTGTGCAGTGCCTCAAATCTTAGAAGGCCTGAATGAACACCATCAAAAGGGCCTAATCTATCCTTAACCAGGTCAGTGCTTTCAACAAGTTATTGGCAGCAAAGCGTATAAGGTATGGCTGTGGGAAATAATGTATGTAAGCATGTAATGTATGGGCAGCATGCAAGCATTATAAATTCTGGTCATTAGCAGTGCATAGAGAATGTAAGCCACAATTTAAAGTAACATATTCAGAGTTTTCAGTCATTTGAATAGTCTCAGTTTACCAGTTATTTGACCAGTCTCTTGATCAGTTTGCCATTTTTTCATAAATCTGTTTTCCAGACATTTGAAAAGTCTCAATTTGCTAGTTATTTAACCACTCTGTTATTTTTACCAGTTAAATTTTTCAAACTATTTCATGTCTGTTTGTTATTCATTACACTAGTATCAGTTTGCCAGTTATTTGACCAGTTTCAGTTCCCTAAACATACCAGTTTGTTTCCCAGTCTCACATTTGCAGTTATTTGACCAGTCTCAGTTTTCCCATTATTTAACCAGTCATTTTGCCAAATATTTCACCAGCCAATGTACCTTTCATTTCATCAGTCTGCTTGCCAAACTTTTGGTTTTTTAGTTATTTGACCCAGCCTCACCAGTCTATTTTTTTAGCCAAAGTCTGTTTGCGGACCGTTTGAACACTCTTTTTGCCGGATAACATTTTGTCTCAGTTTTCCAGACAAATAACTAGTTTTAGTTTCCCTAGATAATTTACCACTCCCAGTTTGGAAGCGAATTCACCGGTCCCAGTATAACATCTTATTCACCAGTCTTAGATCACTTTTATTGTAGAATGGTGGAGCTAAAGTCCCAGTTAAAGCACCAACACAGCAGGTGTTACAATACCCATTCTGTTTTCAACTGTCCCATATTACTTTCACCTCGTTTCCATTCTTATTTCGCCCTCTTATTATTTAGATTTCCAAGATTTCCCATTTTCCTATTCTGCTTTCCCCTTTTCTGTTGCTATTGTGCTGGGTTCATAATATCACATCCCCCTTAACTTTAATCTGGAGCATTTTGTGCTGTGGCCTATCTTTTATAAATAAAACGCAGTTTACATAAAACATTTTGGCAAAACCTACTCAGATCCCATTTTCTACGTGACCACATCTTAAATAGGAGGCGGCAACCAATGCGAAAGGGTTCAGTGGTTTTCAGGGGAGTTTTCTAACTTTAGGGACCTCAAACAATAAAGTAAGTATTGTGATTTTGTGGATCTAGAGTTGCAACATTCCCTTTAAATACTCTAACTATCTGATTGTATGTAAAGCTTTATTTCAGTCTGACACTGATCTAAAATATATATACGAATAATGATGAAATCTTACTTTAATCTAGTAAAAAAGTAACAGGGTTATTCAATAAAAGTTCTTATCGTTTAAAATGGTGCTAATTTTGCCCCAACCAATCAGATGTTAGCTTTCAAATGTTAAATGATATCTGATTGGTTGGGGCAAAATTAGCACCATTTTATACGATAAGAACTTTAATTGAATCTCCCTGTAAATTGTGCATGGAAACCACATGGGGCCTGTTTAAGATAAATAACAATTTATTTAATTACAGTAGTCAAAAAATGAAAATGGGCACTTGACAAAAAGGTAGCAGGTTAGGTATGAGGAAGCAGCAGTAAATAAAACCTCCCCATTACAATCCATGTTGGCCATTGGACTGCCACATGATTGTGCAACTAAAGCAACTAGTTTTATGCACAGGTCTAGAATTAGACTTAGTATCTAGTTATATGTACATTACAGCAATGTTCCTAAAACACAAAACAAATGATATACTGTATTAAAAAAATGATATTTAACAGATGGGTATCTACATTTTGCTAAATAAATGAAAAACATGCTCACATTTTGATCAAATGCTACTCAAACCCTCACAATTTTCATTCATTTGGATGTGAATTATTCCATATAAAGAGTTATACCCGCAAAGGCTTAAAAAGGCTTAATATAAGAGTTGTTGACGTTTCCTGGAAATTTTAACAAAGACATATTAATTGGTATATAACAGGGCGCTGGTAGTAGCTGTAGCTGCAATTGTAATGGACTAATATTCACTATGCCAGTATTGTTGTGCACACTGCACAGTTTATGAAACATGAGGGGAGATTTAATGTTGCACAATTGGGTAAAAAGGCGTTAAAGGGAATGGTCACCTATAAAACAAATAAATGGTCAATTGTCAGTTACATGCCCCAAACTGATATATTTTGCACTTTCTTACCTGCATTACCAACTGGATATTTGAGGATAATTAGTATCCCCATTCTGGCAGAGTAAGCTGGCCCCTCCCTCTATGCAGTCAATCAAGGCTGTGACTGCTGACATTACAACTAATCATTGACTGCTGTTTCACCTGCTGCTTCCACAGCACATGCTTAAGCATATTAAAAGCTCTTTGAGCAGAGGGAGGAGGTGTATACCTTTGCCAGAAAGGATTAGAATTTATTATTAAATATCTTATTACAAAAGTAGTAAACTGTGGAAAATAGCAGTTGGGGTTGAGGGCAGAGAACTGACAAGTCACTAGAGATGGCCGAACTTTCGAAAGTTCGGTCCGTTTTCGAACTTTCGAACTATATGGAAAGTTCGAAAATGGACCCATTAAAGTCAATGGGAGTCAAATAGTTCAAAAAGTTCTAATGAAATACAACTAAAATATCAATGGTAACTTAATGTAAATGGCTGTGGGACCTGGGAAATGGTCTGGGGAACATGTTCGAATATCCAGAACATTCGAAAATCAATTTTACTCTCACTCACGCTATTTTCGAGCTCGTTCGCGCCTAGGTACCATGTACATTTTACTCGTGGATTCGATGCTTGCGTATAGGTTTTAATGGTTACTTTACCCGTAGATTCGATGTTCGCGCCTAGATACCATGGACATTTTACTTGCGAATTCGATGCCCGTTTTTTTTTGAGAAAGGGTCATGTGACCCGAAACGTCATACCTGCCAGTTTGTATACTTTTGCCATGATGAGCGTTTTGGGCCGTAATGAAGATGAAGATGGAGATGGAATGAAGATGGAAATAAAGTAAAAGTTTTTAAGAAAGCAAGTGCCGTCCTATTTACGTTTGTTGCTGAGGAGGCGTTACTGTGAAGCCCTCGGACGTGCACGGCAAGATAAGTCGAAGATCGGGAGAGATAGTGAGTGCCAGCGTAACTCCTTTGTTTGTTTGGACATGCCCGTTAAACCCACGCAACCCAATGTTTTGGGAACAAGCACCCAATTCAAAACCCCTAGCGATAGTTAACTACTTTGTAGCACTAAAAAATGTACAGATTTTAAATGGTGGCATAAGCTCAGCACAACTTACCTTCTAGATTTCCTCAAGTAGTAAATCATGTTAAATGAATATTGCATCATGGGAACATGGAAGGTAAGAGGAGCACTGCTGAAAATATTCTCCCCCATGATGTTTAATTAACAACTGCAGCATATCGGTACACCAATGCATTATGTTTATACTTTTTTTTTCCACAAATACCTAGATCTCTGCAAGATTAAGGTGTAATACTGTCTTTGGACTTTTCACATTAACCCAACTATGACAATAGTAAACAGTAAAATTTTGTGAATAAAACAAATAAACATACATATTTACATACATTGAAAAGAACAGTAAAATGTTGCAGTCAGATCTATTTTTTTTCTTCAGCAAAGTGGCAAATGATTTGCAAATTGATGTGTTTGGGGTTTTAAAGGCCTTGTGCTGTAGTAAATAGAAAATGATCAAGGAGTTCAAGTAGATAGCAGGCCTAGTTGTAGAAAACAATGCCAGGGAAACTGGCATGTTCATTGGATCATTTTATAATGGATATTTTCCATAAAAACATTGAGTGGCACTAGTTAGTATACAAAGTCTAGGGATTCGTCTGGTTATCATTTTTCAGGAACATTTTTCAACAGTTAGGCAGGCATCTTAGGTAGGGTAAAAACAGTTGAGGATTGGATTTTGGAAACATTGAAAAATGTAGCTGTTGATATAAAATTGCTTTGTTCCCAAAATGTCCCCATTTACTGTTTTCTAGGGCAAAACTGATTTGCAGCAGAAATATTTCTTTAGGGTGCCCCTTATGTCTTTGTTTCGAAGACAATAAATGAATGGGTTAATCATTGGTGTAAACACTGCATACAACAAAGATACCAGTTTGAAATAATCCAATGATTTCGCTTTTTTGGGCCGTGCATACATATAGAGAGTTGTAGAGAAGAATATTGTGACCACGGTAAGGTGAGAGGCACACGTTGAAAAAGCTTTCTGTCTCCCTATGTTTGTTGGTATTTTTAAGATAGCAAAAATAATACAGAGGTAAGAGGTAACAGTAACAGACAACGGTGTAAGAAGAATTACTAAAGCCAAAATAAAATCCACAAACTCTGCCAAAGACATGTCCTCGCATGCAAGGTTAAGCACAGGGGAAATGTCACAGAAAAAGTGGTTAATGATATTGGGGCCACAAAATGACAACTTGGATATGAAATAGATTTTAATAACACTAACAGTGAATCCAGCTATCCAGGAAAAGGCAGCTAACTGAAAACAGAAATTATGGCTCATGGTTATCACATAGCGCAATGGGTGACAGACAGCAATGTAACGGTCAAACGCCATGACAGATAACAGTACGCATTCTGTGCACATCAGCGAAATGAAAAAGTACATCTGTGACATGCAACCGGAGAATGATATAGTCATATTCTTGGTAAACACACTCACCAACAGATTAGGTAGAGTGACGGAAATGTAGCAGATCTCCAAAAATGAAAAGTTACTGAGAAAAAAGAACATTGGCTTCTGCAATTTGGAATTCAGCTGAATAATCACAATGATTATTACATTTTCTGATACTGTGATGATGTAAGCAAGAAGGAAAAATACAAACAAGATAACCTGTATTTCCATGCGCGTGGGAAATCCACGCAGGTAAAATTCTGTAATAATAGTTCCATTGCCATACCCATGATCCATAGAGACTTCTATATCTGCAAGCGGAAAACAAACGAAATGTGGCTAGAATCCAGTCAAAAAAGTTTTTAACTGTTAAAATTCAGATAAAGTTGGCAAAAAAAAACGTTGGTGCTTGTGTACAGATATTGTAGGTATCATATATCAGGTCCATGAATGATAAGTACCATGTTTATACTCCATGCAAAGCACTTAATACAAGCTCCAAACTTTGATTATTGGGAAGTATTATTAACTGGATCTCTCAATGCAGTGTACACAATAGTGTAAACCTAATGCTGCATAGGTCTATTGACAATTACTGGAGAATAAAAGATACAATAAATAGGGAACAATATTAGGATCATTAGCAAAAGACGATACATTGTTAGCCCCAAAAGATTTGAAAATGCATTTACCATTATCTCTATGCTGCAAATATACAGCAGCCCTAAATAGAAAGTAATTGCCTGTCATACTGAGAATGCCTCTTATTTAAAAGGATCTGGTACAAATTTTTATCAAATATTTTTTGTAATAATGAGAGCCACTTATGGGAGATAATTAGCTCCCTAAGGCAGAATAATTACACGTGGGATATAAGATCCATGTAGAAATATTTTCGTAAAACAAAGGGACACATTTATAAAGGTCCGTTTCAGAAATATGATTGGGTACTGTATAACCATGGGATCGCAAGCATTGAAAAATCGATCAGAATTGGATTAAGACTTTCTGCAAACCTATATAAAGAGCTGCAAACCTTTGCGGAGCTTAGAAGTCATTGCAGTAGATGGCAGAAGAAAGAACAGGCCAGCAATATCGGCTCCGTTGAAGCCAGCGGGCTCACTGGCAGACGCAGTGAGCTCGCCTGGCATCGGCAACTTCAGTGGTGTTGGTGTCACAGTGAAGAACGAAGACTGTGGATCAAGACGCTGGTAACATCGGCCTCATTGAGGCCACCAGCGCCGGAGGTACCCCTGGCTGATGCAGAGGTACTTCCCAGGGTTGGTGGCCTCAGTGGAGCTGGTGTCACCGGATGGAAGAAAAAAGACGCTGCCCAAGGACTCTTTTAAGAGCAAGTGGGGGTCCCGGTTCGAGCTGCGGGACCTTCAACAAAGGCACTTCTCAGTCTGCAAGGGCCCTTACAAGGGCCGGGGAGGCTGCCCCAACGGCCCTTCTCAGGGCCGCAATGGCATTTATAAGTGCCGGCGAGGAGGGGTCCTGGTTCGAGCTGCGGGACCCCTTAAGCCCCAAAGGGCCCTTGTCAGGGGCGCAAGGGCACTTCTGAGTGCTGCTATGGCCCTTATAAGCTGCAGAACCCCCTAAACCCCAAATAGCACTTGTCAGTGCCCCCACTGGAGGGTCCCTCCTTTCCCCTCCCCACAAGCATACGGGACTGGGAGGGGCTGCTGGGAAGGGGTTGTGCGGTGGGTGGCTGCTGCCGCGGGGGGGAGTGAGGGCGGGGTGAGCATTATCTGTGAATTACGATGGCGGACTTAAATGTACATTTAGACCAAGCGTTCGTTAATTAACGAACATTTGGTCATAGAATAGCATGTGGTAGTAAACTACTGCAATGGTATTCTATGGGGTTCATAAATCTATGACAATCCGATCATTAAAAGTGTGACTATTAAAATATTGAAAATTAGATTGAATTATCGAAAATTAAAAAAATTGCAATTGCATCTAGCTCTTGGTGTTTCTCCCTTTTCAGAAGTCCTTACAATAATCATGCTTTTCCCATTAACACAGTGGACAAATGAAGACAACACAAATGGACTATATAGAAATTGACTTTGTAGCCTACAAAGCCATACAGTAGGTACAATGCCTTACATAATATTACATATACTGGAATATTACAAATATACAGCAATGCATACAAATACAGAGGAATGAAGTCAATGAAGATTTCTTAAATTCAACTCATTGGTAAACAGCATTAATAAGATAATTAAACAATAATCTTGGTATATAGGAAGCAGAAATAGTTCTATGAATGTATGAATTTCTTGTCTAATAGTAACCTTTATACATTCACCTTTTTCCTTTACTGCAATTCTAATGTAATTTATATATAACTAGAAAGGGAAAGTTTAAGTATAAACTTTGAATTTGGCTTGAAAGGCCGCATTTGGAAAGTAATGTGTGTGTTTGTGCTGCAGATTTTAAAATTCAATAATGGCAATGATTAGGACATTGTTGATTTTTTACTTACACTTTAAATATAGCTATCATAGAATATGCTTGTGAAGGTTCTCATTCATCCAGGTCATGGTATATCTGTTGTATTCAATTAGATCAACTGGACTTGAAGTTTAGTTCTTGAAGAGGTTTCGCTAGTCATCCGACTGGCTTTCTCAATTCAGAATGACTTGTACAAGAATCTGTGGCAATTATGTACCCTGGAAAATTCCAATTAGCATATCACAGCCAAGTGTTAAGGATGTGATTGGATAGTGGCTAAGAGGTGTTATAGGAACGCCCAGAGTAAGGTGTCAAAACAGCATTGTACATGGCAGACAGTTGGTGTCGAACCCCCCCACCTCTATTTAGGCTTGGTTTCTTTATTTTCACATAAATGGCCTCCTTAACACCTCTCTTAAACCAGTCACGTTCCTTTGCCTATATGTTAACATTACAATCTTTAAAGGTATGTCCTTTTTCCTTAAGATGCAGGTACACGGCTGAGTCCTGAGCCGAGGAATTGGCTCTTCTGTGCTGGGCCATACGTTGATGCAGTTGCTGTTTGGTCTCCCCCACATACAAATCAGAGCATTCTTCACTGCACTGCACAGCGTATATGATGTCGCTTTTCTTGTGTTTCGGTATTGGGTCTTTCGGATGTACCAATTGCTACCTCAGTGTGTTGTTCGGTTTAAAGCAGACAGGGATACAGTGTTTTTTGAAAATTCTTCTTATTTGAACATGGTCATCCCATATGTAGCAGGGGTCTCCGAGATATTAAGAAGAATTTTCAAAAAACACAAGAAGTTTAAAACAAGCATTACCTTACATTTCTGCTCAAAATGGTTCCCCTGCTGTGCCCCTCCAAAGTCCAGGAAACTGCTGTGTAGAAGCAGTGTGTGACTCATGCTGTGCCTGAGTCTGCCTCAACCTCGTCAAGGTTTGAGGCATGCTCAGTACAGCCCTCCCCCCTCCCTCTCCCTCCCTCCCTCCCTCTCCCTCCCTCCCGTTTTTCTGTCCGTCCCCCTAATGTAAAACCTTTGGGTATGCGGTAGGGCATGCTCCCCCAGCACCAACCGCATTAATATTATTGCAAAAAAGTCCCCCAATCTTTACTTACCTTCCCTCTATCCTCCGCTGTTCAAAACTCTCGGCAGCCGCGACCGTGACTGGCTGTCTCTCAGCCAATCATGGACGCGGCTGCCGGTCCCGCCCCCTGCTTGCAATTCCATGCAAGCAGAGGGCCGGAACAGTGCGGCGGAGGAAAGAGGGAAAGTAAGTAAGGATCGGGGGACTTTCTAACAATAATATTAATGTGGTTGGGGCTGGGGGAGCATGCCCTACCGCATATCAAATGTTTTCAAAAGGGGTGGACATGCCCTTTAAGTATGCTGCAATAGTAATGGAAGGGTAGGTCAGTAGGTGTATGTACCTTTGTCTGGTTGGGGGTTAAAAAACTAACTTTTTTAAAGATTAGTCAAAAATTTTTTGGACATTTTTGGACTATTGTTAAGGCTGCCACGAAAATGAAGCGCTAGATCAGTAAGTGTGTAACTAGGTCTGGTTGAGGGGGTATGTCTTTTTTGTGTTAATAACCATAAAACTAACTTTATTGAGGATATATCAAAATAGGTCAGTAGGTGTGTGTATCCATGTGAGGTTGGAGGTATGTGTTTTTGCATGTATGACCATATAACTAACTTTTATTGATAATAGATTAAAATTAGTTATTTTTACTATAGTTACTCTTTAAGTATGGCTTCCATGGGAATGGAAAGGTAGGTCAGTAGGTGGGTGTACCTGTGTCTGTTTGGGGGGTTGGGGGTATCAGCGTTTGTGTTTGTGACTAGTGATGGACTAGAACTCGAACCCGAGTTCGAGCCGAACTATTCGAATTCGAATGAATTCGGACTTCTCAAACTAGCCCGGACCCAGATTTTCGATATTTTCGAACTTTTGATAAATATCGAATGATTGACCGTTCGAATGTGCGAGTAAAATGCCTAATATACCTATACGCGTGCATCGAATCCGCGAGTAAAGGGTCCATTAAAACCTATACGCAAGCATCGAAAATGTCCATGGTATCTAGGCACAAACGCGAGCATCGAATCCGCGACTAAAGGGTCCATTAAAACCTATACGCGAGCATCGAATTCGCCAGTAAAATGTCCATGGTATCTAGGCGCAAATGCGAGCATCGAATCCGCGAGTAAAGTGTCCAATAAAACCTATACGCGAGCATCGAATTCGCGAGTAAAATGTCCATGGTATATAGGCGCGAACATCGAATCTACGAGTAAAGTGTCCATTAAAGCCTATACGCGAGCATCGAATCCGCGAGTTAAATGTACATGGTACCTAGGAGCGAACGAACTCGAAAATAGCGCGAGTGAAAGTAAAATTGATTTTTCGAATGTCCTGGATATTTGAACATGTTCCCCAGACCATTTCCCAGGTCCCACAGCCATTTACATTAAGTTACCATTGATATTTTAATTGTATTTCATTAGAACTTTTCTAACTATTTGACTCCCATTGACTTTAATGGGTCCGTTTTCGAACTTTCAAACTTCCCATATAGTTTGAAAGTTCAAAAACGGACTGAACTTTCGAAAGTTCAGCCATCTCTATTTGTGACATGAAACAAACTGTTTTGAAATATCCACATTTGAGGATTGTTACCATTATAATCTATCGGAAAAAATGTCCCGAAGAGAATAAATAAGAAATAGAAAGAACAGTAATTTGGCTCTTCAAGCCAAATTAATTAATTAAAAAGCAATATTTTAAAATAATGTTTTCTATCTTCTGTTATATGTCTTGAAGGAGAATTAAACTCGCCCAAACCCCGCCCCTCTTCTTTGCATTGTACCCAATACCTAAACCCGATACCTAAATGCTGCCATTTCAGGTTTTGCAAACGTCTGTCTTCTTCCCAGGATGCTAATTTTCTTGGAATTTTCCTTGACCCAGGGACTGGCTCAAGTGCTCAATCAAAATGGTCATTATAAAGGGGTCCTACAAACAGGAAGTGAGTACTTTGGAAGCATGTATTTTTGCACAGAGAAATCACTAGATCGGCAAATTCAAGTTAGGGGTATGAGAAAATATTTCTTCCCTCCCCCCTTGAAAAATGATCTATTTACACTAAACTTCCAAGTAAGGCCCCTAATGAATTACATTTTTTCAAAAATTAGTTGAAAGCATGAACTAAGAATGGCTGATTATAATCTGTGGTTTATTACAATAGCTTGTCATATAGCCAAGGGCCATTTCTTTTCAACAGAAGGGATATGGCCTTTACCTTATTGGCGGTTGCTTTTAAATGTAAGTCTGCACCCATACAATTACCATCCTGGTCCAACATTACTACCTGCCATTATCAGTAGTTCACAATGACATTAAAGGCGCAAATTGTGATTCTAATCTAAACCTCAAAGCCAACATTTCTACCATTAAAAATGTGATTAAACAATCTAAATAAAGGTGGAAAATTGCATGTAATTTTTTTTGTCTACACTAGCTTTAAAAGTATTTCTCTCACCCCCTACTGCCATTTCAATTCCTTCATTTAATTGGGGTTTATAGTGAAGAAGGACTAAGCTGCTCGTATAAGAGAGCACAAATGCACAATAAACACACGCATGCCATGTTTACCATTAAGGATTATGGCCAGAGTCATTCCTTCTTAAAAGAAATACTTGAAGCAGATAGGGGGGTGGGGATCCAATGCCAGTAAAAAACTATCACTTGGCATCTCTGTATTTTAATAGTATCAACAGTGCTTATATTGAAACAAGAGTAATAGGTGTGTAAGGAACATTTATATATCTAAATATATATATCTAAAGAAGCAATTGATGTTTGCCAATTTATGGTATGCCATCACATATTTTATGCCCTTGGTTGTTATTAAAAGACCTAATGAACAAGGCAACATGACCCATCTATATTACACAACCATTCACGGGGAGAAAAGTCCAGTCCTGGCAGGGCACTAAATGTAAGTGTTCATGGTGTTCTTGCAGTGGTTGTGTTGTAGATAATTATCATTCTAATTTATGTCAGGAAAATACATAATCAGCTTTATCTATTTTTTAAATTTAAAGAGGAACTGTGGTCTCCAAACAAGTTGAATTTAAATGAAAATTAAATGAAATGCCAGTTTCCTACCTTTAAAATGAGCCATCAACCTCCTCTCTACGTGCTCCACAGCCCAAGATATAAAGAAATGACTGACCAGAAAGTTAATGGGTGGGAGGCTGACATGTGACATTCCTAAGGCTTCTCCTGCACAGTGACACCGGCGAGCACAGCCTCAGACTCCCAAAGTGTGTGAGAGAGACAGGAAGTTCCTCCTCCTCTCTGCTGTGTTAGGTCCTGACAGAGAAGGTAATGGAATCTACAGCCCTTCTCTCTAACTTCGTGAAAACAGCCTTTAGGGGCGGGCGGTGCCACGGCACCCGCGAGTGGGTGGGGCCACATGGGGCCTGCAACAGGAGGGACCATGGGGTCCATGAGTGGGAGGGACCTGGGGGGCTGCAAAGGTGAGGAGACACAGGACAGATTGACTGACAGATTTCAGAGCAGGAAGCAGGAAGTGCAGGGGACCTGGTAATGCTGCTGCCATATCACAACACAAAAATGTAAATTTCTTAAAAACTATGTCAAATAAACAATGAAGAAATTTTTTTTTTCAGGAGAGCAATTCCTATCAATTTAGCTAAAGTCATTTTTGGACCACAGTTCCCCTTTAATGTTAATGTATTAGAAATGGTGAAATTCCATTCCCAGAATTCGCAGCAGGAGTTCCTCACCACCCCATAGATGTTGCTCGTGATGTATCATAGTATTAGAGAAGTTTCTGATTTTAGTTAGATGTCCCTTGCATTTATTAATGCAATAAGTGATTTTAAAGGGTACGTGTACTGTAAAATCAAGTTACGTTTAGGTGGAAGCTGCAGCTTAAAAAAAACTGTTATTTTTTTTCCCCTATGCCCCCCCAGAGCCTACCTTTCCAGCTTGCAAGTTGCTGACATCTTGATTGTGCATTGTGCGATATTGAAGGGTCTGAGTGGGCAGGAGAGAGTCTCAGTAGCATGTGAATGCTGCACACATGCGATCAGTCTTACAGGGAGATTCAATAAAAGTTCTTATCGTTAAAAATGGTGCTAATTATCCCCCAACCAATCAGATCTTATTTAACATTTCTAAGGCTAGGTACACATGAAGGGACTATTTGCTTGTGAAGGTTCTCATTTATCCAGGTCATGGTATATCTGTTGTATTCAATTAGATCAACTGGACTTGAAATGTAGTTCTTGAAGACGTTTCGCTAGTCATCCGACTGGCTTTCTCAATTCAGAATGACTTGTACAAGAATCTGTGGCAATTATGTACCCTGGAAAATCCCAATTAGCATTCACAGCCAGGTGTTAAGGGTGTGATTAGATAGTGGCTAAGAGGTGTTATAGGAACGCCCAGAGTAAGGTGTTAAAACAGCATTGTACATGGCAGACAGTTGGTGTCGAACCCCCCCACCTCTATTTATTTTCACATAAATGGCCTCCTTAACACCTCTCTTAAACCAGTCACGTTCCTTTGCCTATATGTTAACATTACAATCTTTAAAGGTATGTCCTTTTTCCTTAAGATGCAGGTACACGAACAAGCGATCGAGGTTGGTCTCGGCTGGCCGCCCCACACCAGCAGATATATCTGCTGGTGTGTACCCAGCCTTAGCTAACATTTGATTAGCGCCATTTTTGAAGGGCACGTCCACCCTAAAATGTAACTTTTAATATAAGGAACCCCCCCAGACCCAAACAGTGTGTTAATTCTTTAAAAGACAAATCCAAATCATACTTACAGCCCTGCACTCCCGCGGCTGAGAAGCAGCCAATCACAGATACGGCTGCCAGCAATGGAGAGCACCTCGGGAGAGATGGGCTGTAAGTTTGATTCAGATTCATTTTTTAAACTAATGTGGTGCTTGGGGTTGGGCAGTGGAGAGATACCTTATATTAAAAGGATTTCATGTTAGAATATCCGCCGGCAAGGAGGGATCCAAAGGGGGGGGGGGGGGGAAGGGCTCCCCTATGCATACAAGAAACAACTCAGAGGACAGATCAGAGGCAGAAATCGTTTGGACAGGAAGACAGCTCCTACTCTTCAGTTTCCTGTACTTTGGACAAGCATTGCAGGAGAACCATAAGGAGTATAAGGTAAGGATTTTTTAAATGTCACGGTGCGGCCAGTAATGGGTTAAATTTTATTTTGGGGGTGGACATGCCCTTTAAGCATAAAAACTTTTATTGAATCTCCCTGTTAGTGTTCTTGTACACGTATTAAAACAGCGGAGGCTTAGACTCATACTTTTAGCTAATACTATACAGGAAAATGGTTGCCTGCAAAGTTTTCAATTCTTTTAGGGCAAATGAAAGGTGGCCAAGCAGTAGTTAGTTGACCAATATTCACTCTCAACAAGTTAGTTGACAAATTCACTCTCAACTTAATTAATAAAGGAACACCTGAGATTGAAATCATACATGTCCTTGAATGCCAACCAGCAGCAATAGATTTCTCTTCATAGATGCACTCCAGTGTACATCCCTTTTGGCAACATAACTGCTGAATCATCAAAACCAGTGTTGAGCAGTTATTGTACATTATTATATATGTTATGACTAGTATTTGATCAGTGTTGTGAACAGAATAAGGGCCGGAATTACTGAGAGACGCAATCGCTGGCCGCAATGCAGTTTAATACAGCTGTTGTATCTCTGGTAAAATCGCAAACTGGCGTAACCCTTTGCAAGACTCTATTGCCAATATTTGCTGGCATTAGACTTCATGCTAAAAGGGAGGAAACTGCAATATAAAATAGGTTGCGTTGGTTGTGTGTGTGTGTCTTTTGCAATATCCGCACAGCCGGCACAAAGCAGGAAATAAATCGGTAAGCACAACTTTAACTCCGAAAAATAGCCCAGCACCCCTGGATAAACAAGCAAGTAATTGTTCCCTGAAGTATCATCTTTTTTAAAAGTTCCACAGGTCTATTTATACGAAGGAACAGAGTACTTTAATAGTTTGTTAATCAGCGTAACCTTTATAAGTATATATATCACTTAGCAGGAGCGTAATGACAGGGGCCCAGGCCCTCCTACAAGCCCCTACACATCCCCGCTCTGGCCCTAACAGCTGACCATGCGTCCACAATAAAGTTATGCATAATCAGCTGTTTAAAAGACTAGAACTGGTCTATTAAACAACTGATCATGCGCATCTTTACTGAGGATGCCCGATCAGCTGTTTAAAAAACGCTGATCACGGGCCTCCTCGTTCCCCAGGTCCTTTGCAGCAACGGGGGCAGCTGAAGCGTAGTTATGCTACTGTCATTTAGCATGAAACAACATGACACTTTATATAAATACGTTAATGTTCGGCAATAAGTTGTACTGAATAAAATAATTTACAAGATTTTTAATCAAACTAAGAAAAGAATGGCTGGTTTAACACCTTGAGAAATAACACAAGTGGCGTAAACACAGTTTATTTTTATTATATACATTTCTACTTTTATTGTAGATGCTGGCATATCTTATGTATTGTTTGTTTAAAGGCACTTTTGATTTCATTGTTCCTGAAACTGTAAATTATAGGGTTTAATAATGGTGTTAGCACAGTGTATAGCAATGCTAAAAGCTTGTTAACATTAAATGTGTTGCCATAAGTAGGAGCCACGTACATTGTGATCAACGATCCATAATACATGCATACAACGATTAAATGAGTACTGCACGTGGAAAAAACTTTATTTCTCACTATTTTTGTGGGCATCCTCAAAATAATTAAGATAATAGATGTATAAGACCAAATAATAACTAGAAATGGAAAAAGGGTAATTATAAATGAAAATACGAGGGCTTGAACTCTTACCATGATGGTGTCAGAACAAGAAAGCATTAAGATAGGCTCTCGGTCACAAAAAAAATGGTCAATTATATTTGGACCACAGAACACTAGTCTGCCCATTAAAATAATTGTTCCTATAGTTGCACTTAAACCAGAAACCCAAACAGTTAATGCCAGGTAACAGCAAAGTCTTTTGTCCATAATATACATATAATGTAATGGATTGGAAATGGCCAGGTACCGGTCATATGACATTACTGCCAGCAGAAAACACTCAGTAGTTGCAGAAGTGCCAAAAAAATAAAATTGAACAAAGCATTTGGCAACCGAAATGTGAGCCTTTTCCACCAATAACAAATGTAACATATTGGGTGCAATGTTTGTTGTAAGGAGGATTTCGCATACAGATAAATTGCTAATAAAGAAATACATAGGATAAAATAGTTGGTTACATGTGGCTACCAAGATGATAATCAATAGGTTTCCTATTATTGTTAGGCTGTATGTCAACAGAAACAAGATGAAAATCATAATTTTTAATCCAGGAAATGTTTGAAATCCCAAAATAAGGAATTCTTGGATTCTGGTCTGATTTTCTTTCATTATTCTATGAGAAAAGTAGAAATAAAAGTGTATTTTGTTATTGTGCATTATCATAACAATATACTGCCTAAAGTCCCACAACCTACAGGACAGTCCCAACCCTTGCACTTAAATAACCTTAACCTGTTTCTCAGGATGTTGATGTATGCAGAAATTAACTTGTGTCCAGTGACACTATACAGTTGAATGTACATCAAATGATTTACTTTTGCTGTTCTTTACACTTATTACTGTGAGCCAAGGATGCACACGTGAGTTTGTTCTGGAGAAAGCCCGACAGATTTAAGGAATAGACCCAGGTTTCACTGTGGAAATTTCTACTGTTGAAAACCAATAAAAAAGTTCAGTAGTTCCACAGTAAAATGTCAATGGTAGTTCAGTCAGGGGAAATTTCTATGGCAGAAACAAGCATTTCAACCCTAAACAAGGCTCAGGTAAAAACTCAGGTGTGTACCTAATAGTACAGTATGTCCCATTAATAGAGCTAGGAATGATGGGCACATGTGATAGGGATCTAGATTAACTTTTCCTCCCTAACTGTGGGTAAAATATACCAGAGCTAGCATTCTATTGCTTGGGGTGAGACCAATATCCACAAATTGTGCATATGCAGAATAATAGCAAAAATATTCAGATTTTAAACTAAGTTGGGAGCAGCCTCTGAAAAGTGTATGTGGTCTTTGGACAGTAAGTGTAACCAAACTTTTTGGGAATGTCGGTAGCTATGCATTATTATCAGTCCTTCTCATCTAAAATAGTTCCATTAAATTTTTTTTTTTTAAAAACGTATATATGGTTAATATGGACTCTATACTGTTTTTTTTCATGATTTGGGGTCTCATACCTACTATCCTTACTCTAAATAGTTTTGATTTACAGCTAAACTAGCAATGGTAGCTTACTGTAAATGGCTGTGGCACCTGGGAAATGGTCTGGGGAACATGTCACTATCACCAAAACTCGTTAAAACACTTCTTAAGCATGAGTGGGCAATTGTCAGGTTTTGTGCAAGCTAAATTAGAGGGTTACGGCCAATTCGAGGGTTACCGAACGATACCGAAAAACTGCCCACCAGGAGGATAGCATATAGGATTCTGCCTCCTGTCTCTCCTCCGGGAGAATTTTGTCCTGCGCACTACATCTAATGATGCGGTTGGGGCAAGGTGCCCTATCGCATCTAAAAAATTTTTTAAAAGGGTGGACATGCCCTTTAAGAATGCAAAGCACATGCATACAACAAAAATAGGTTCTACCAAGTTATAAGGTTTTCATTTCAACAACCCGTTAAAATTATCAGAATAACTGGTAAAGAGTTGTTACCAGTTCCTCACAATATTTTATTTGTTATTCCTTATTTATTCTACATTTCAACGATTTCAAACAATTGCATAGGCAGTGCAATACATGCACTTGAATACAGCAAAGGAAGTTTTTGTAAAACCAATTTTCACTTAAGGCTACGTAGATGCGTTCAGTAAAATTTTACACATCAACCTTATCATGCATCAAAAATACATTTTGACTAAAGGACAGGAACACCAAGAACATATGTGGTTATTCAATGCAGATATTTGTACGTGTTCTAATAAACAGACAATATACGGACAAAAAGTACAAAGCAGTTTACCCTCCTCTAATCACCCAGGATAGAAAAAATAAGCTTCATCCATGGTGTAATTGACACACAGCTCTACACAGAAACACTGCCCAAGGTAAAAGAAGATTGTTTTTGTGATCCATATTAAATCACCTTGATCAGATATGGTATTAAATGGAAGTAAATACCTGGGTACTATGTACATCACCCAGTTTACACTTTACTTTATGCTGTCATGGATTCTTTTTATGCTGCTATAATAAGTAATAGACTTATTTTGATGTTTCCTCAGATCCTTTGATAAGTTGTCAAGTGGTCGGATTACTAGTCAATCCACAATTTTACGTTGTATAAAAAGAGGCAGTGGCTTGTGGATTGAGTATTTTGTTTAAATGCTGTTATAAGAATAATTGCAGTGCAGTAATTAATGTTCCTTCTGATGTTAATAAAAAATGTTTGAGCAGCATCTAATCCAGACTTGGTAGTATTAGTATTTATTTTCTTGATACTATTTGTGTAGCCATCCTTTAAATAACTAGTGAGGTGACAACAGTTATCCCAATAGGCACCAATTATCTGAAACAGATTTCACAAGGGTACAGTAAATCTCCATTGAAGTGTTAATTACATTAATACTCATGCTCTGATACTTTTGTTATAAACTTCTATTAAAGGGGAACTGTGGTCCAAAAATGACTTTAGGTAAATTGACATTGCTTTCCTGAGTATTTTTGCAATTTACTGTCATTATTGTTTTTAATAATCATTTTGAAGATATTTACATTTTTGTGTGTGATATGGTAGCAGCATCACTAGAGCCCCTGCAATTACTGCTTCTTTCTCTTAAACATGTGGCAGTCCATCTTCCTTATGTCTCCTCCTCCCTTTGCAAGCCCCCCTTGGCCCCTTCACTTGTAGCCCATATGGCCCCTCCCATTCATGGGCCCTGTGGCCCCTCCCCTTGCAGGCCCTCCCTTTGCTCTTTCCTAGCAGCCCCCTTGGCCCCTTCCTTTGCAGCCTCACTTGTCCCCACCCACTCACGGGCGTCATGGCCCTGCCCACACAAGGGCCCCTCCCCCACTCATATGCCAGACCCAGAATATCCAACCTGTGGCCCTGTGGCCAACTCCCACCATTCCTTGATTTCTTTCAATAGAAGAATGCTGAGAGTTGTAGTTTTCAAACATCTAGAGGGCTGCAGGTTGGACATTCCTGCCCCAGACCCTTCCCATCCCACCCCTACAGAAAACGGTGTGAAAATAGCCTTTTCAGGCAGAGTCAAAATCAGTTTTAAACTTTCTGTTTGCCTCTGCCTGAAAAGGCTGTTTTTACACAGTTTTCTGACCCATGAGTGGGCAGGACCACAGGACTCATGAGTTGGCAGGGCCATGGGGCTGATGAGTGGGAGGAGCCATGAGGATGGTTGGGGCTGTAGATTGCCATAACTTTTTATCTGGTATCTTCACACAGAAGGGAGTGACTGTGAAGTCTAATGGAGTCATTTACAGAGGAGCACTGTGGGTACGCAGAGGTACGCAGCCACAACACAATTGGTTAAAGTCATATTAACTGATTGGTTAGTAGCAGCAATAATGAAAGCTACAGTATAAAAGTGGCTACTGGCCAGTATTTTAATACCTCTCAGTGGAAATACCTAATGGCATCTTTTCAGCTGCAGTGTGGATTTTCTTGGGAGAGAAGCAACATTGCCAGTGCTATAAAGGTTTGCTATCATTGGACATTGCACGCTATAATTAAACTAAACCAGGAAGTGGTCGGGAATTGTCAACGGAGATGGTGGTGGATGGTGCACGAGGTAAATATACTGACGCATGCTTGTGAAGGTTCTCATTCCCAAGTGGAAAATCACGCCCTTAACACTTGGCTGTGATATGCTAATTGGGATTTTCCAGGGTACATAATTGCCACAGATTCTTGTACAAGTCATTCTGAATTGAGAAAGCCAGTCGGATGACTAGCGAAACGTCTTCAAGAACTAAACTTCAAGTCCAGTTGATCTAATTGAATACAACAGATAAATATACTGACCTTCGTTCCGGGCTCCTGGCCGAGCGATTGAAGAACAGAAGGTAAAGAATAGGACCTTTACCTCCCGGTCTTCAATCACTACTTTAAAGCAGTAGTTCACTTTTTCAGTGAACTAATCCTTTAATTTATCTGACACCTCCTTCACAAATGGGATGACCATGCTTTTTTCCTGTCATGCTTCTTTACTCTAATGTCACCTTTACTCATTAGCATAGAAATTGAGGTTGATTTAAGCCATATATCCAACTAGTCCAACCTTTAAACCCTCTTTTTTAACCTTACCTAACAGTTGATCCAGAGGAAAGCAAAAAAACCAAACAGCTAAAAAGGGGGGGGGGGGGAATTCCTTCACGACTCCAAATGGCAATCGGAAAGTATCCCTGGATCAACCAGAACTGCAGTATATGAATTAATACCAGTAATTCTCAATATGTTTTAGAAACTTATTTAGACCACTTAAAGCTATTCAATGAACTTGCCTTGCCATTACCACATCTGCTGGAAGACAGATCCACAGTTTCACTGTTCTCACTGTAAAGAAACCTTTCCTAACCTGAAGATGAAATTTCTTTTCTTCCAATCAAGGATATCCACGTGTCCTCTCATATGACCTATTAGTGAACAATGCACCAGAGAGTTCATTGTATGGCCCATTAATATATTTGTATAAGGTAATCATATCCCTGTGAAAATGTCGCTTCTCCAATGTAAACAGTCCTAACTTGTCTAATCTGTCTGTATATTTTTTTTTTTCTTTGATATTTTCTCCAACAATAATTTATTCAGTTTGTAAATAGGCGATATATTTTATTACTGATCTAGGAAATTTTTGAGGTTTTTTGCACATTTTCTTGATGCTAATTTGCAAAAACTATAGTGGTATTTATAAAAATGCAAGAATCTGAATTTTTGTGAAAATTCAGATTCTCATCTTGTGTCACAGAGAATCACTGACACTGCTGCTGGTCAGGCCTCTTCTGCTGCTGTTTGAATCACATTTTTAAAAACAGCCATCATATATATATGTGTTAACAAGAAAATATATTTAAAGGATTATGCCATTGCACAAGTAATTAATTCATTGTGATGAATTAGGTAGTTTATAGCTGGCAATAATTCAGTTAAAATAACAAGCACAGAATAATGTGCCTAATTGTTGCTTTGTGTCTGGGATGTGAACGGATGTAATTATTTGGATTGTTTTCCACTGTTTACCAAATACTCCCAAGTGTCTCTACAAGAATTAATACACAGCAGAGCTCACGTCGCCTTTTCTCTCCATAGGATTAATTAGTATCATTGGTAAATCCTAATAATAAAAATGTTTCTGACTAGATACAGAGAAGCTCTGTGGCTAATTAAACTTTCAATCTATTTGCACAGTGGGATTATTAGCCGAGTTGGTGATCTGTCGTAACCTTTCATTTTTATCCTTCAATTTCTGTTTTTAATCATCTTGTACTGTGGTTAAAATGGCAAAATTAAAACTTGCATCTGTATCTATTAGTTGAAGTCTGCAGAAATATGGAAAGGCAGTTGTCATGTGCTACACATTCACAATGTGTTATATCAGGTCAAAATATTTAATCATGGAATTAATAAAAAGCTAAAGACACAACTCGAACTAGCAGCCTCTCCAGTCTTTCTCATGGCTTTTACAAAAGAGTTTAACAGTGTGTAACACTAAAAACCTCATAACATAAAATGTAAAGATGTTCTGCCAATGAAATCTTGTCAGACAAAACTATGGACTCAATTTCAACAAGAAACTACCTCAATTTTTACCAGGAAAAATAAGTTAGAAATGTTACAGTTTAGGCCACAGTCATGAGACATAGCGAGACTTTTGTCTCTGGCGGCCCAGTGATAGAAACAGTTTAAATGTGTCTCCTTGCCACAGTAAGATAAAATTTTTGTTAGCAATCACTGTGGGCAACTAATATGTACCAGTCTGTGTGGGCAACTTAAAGAATGGAAGGTTAAGTATGCTTTCCTCTACCTGTAAATGTGTTCCACCTGTATCTTTGGCATTTCTTTCACTTCTGCCAATAAAGTTCAATCAATGTAATTCAACAGAGGATACAGGACACAAAGATCAATGTAGCTTCCAAAGTTGCGAATGCTTTATTACAACACACAATTGCACAACATGTTTAGAAAGTGTAACGCTCTTTATCAAGCACTTGGTTGACCACAGTGGAAAATAAACGTGCCACACAGAAGGTCATATTTATTAACTTTTTATGGAAACTTTTGATACCGCAAGTTATTGTAAAAGTGAGATTGCGCCCATAAACATATGTCCACGATCTTACATTTACAAACAAATGTTTGTAAATGTATGAACCTTCGTTCATACAATACAATGCGGTAGCAATATACCGCAATATCAGTGTATGGGCTATCATAGAATATGTAAAAGTTGTCACTGACATACTATTTCCCTTAAATAGTTTAAAAATAATTTCATCAAAATATTTTTGCTATTGGTATATGTTAAACATGCCATTCTAATTTGTGTGCTTTTATCGCCTCCCACTGCCTGGCTTTAATAGATTTTGCCACTGAAATTTCAGAAAAAAATATACAAAAATATGCTGGCCCTTTATGATTAGTGGAATATTTTCTTATAATGATCACTAAGCATTATCACTGAGAGATTATTATAAGAAAATGTTCCACTGCAGCACCCGTACACTTCTAGACATCCACTGTTCCAACAAGTAAAACTCATTTTAAAAGTATATCACTGATAGATTTTAGCTGCGCGATGCAGAGAGCAGAAAGAGAGAGTGGATGCCTTTCCTATGAGTATGGAAAAAGAAAGTAAATCTTGGTCCATTTCTTCTATGTATTTACTTTTAAGATGACAGTATTACAATGTCATAACCATTTTTAAAGCTGTACACAGCCTTAACACAATCAAAATTAAGAGAGGGCAAAGGGCCGAAAATGTAATTTGTGTCATTTCTGGTTAGTGTGGGTTTAACTTAATATTTGTGTGGCCTGCATAGTTTCCCTTGACGGCACAGGCACTGACTGGATGCAATACAGCTAACATATGTTTTTGTGCTACTACAGCTGTGCACCTTACCTGCCTCGTTCCCGCGATGTTGTAACTCACGCTAAGTGAGTACTGCATTGCGAGAACTTAGAAGGAAGAGGAGCGTGGTAGGTATGTATTGCATCTCCCCATAAATATATAAACCTTATGCATTGTAAGATATAATACACCCTTCACATTATAAGGATATTAAGTCACCTCAGAGTTGCCTGTCTGCCTGGGGCCTCATGCTTTTATATAGTCAGGGAATTCCTCAGTGGCGTAATATCCTTATATTACATTGTAAGGGGCACATTATCACTTATATTTATTTTCATTGTGTTCTTCAATTTAATTATAAAATATTATTTGTTACTGTTGAGAAAAAGAAGTACTAACAGGGAGATGTAATAAAAGTTCTTATTGTTAAAAATTGGTTGGGTTTGCCCCAACCAATCATATGTTAGCTTTCAAATGTTAAATAACATCTGATTGGTTGGGGCAAAATTAGCACCATTTTTAACAATAAGAACTTTTAATGAATAACCCTCTAAGTGTTATGTTGAAACACAAATCTCGTCAGCATGCGGTGTTAATAAATCTATTCTAATTGCTAAGATGAAAAGGCAAAAGATTAATTTATTATTAAAGGGTGACATCTTGTGGCCTTTTTGTATATGCTGTTGACATCAATTTAGCACCAAAAACATCACAGTTTATGTTCCGTTGAATAGATAGATATATTATGCATATCGTTTATCCTGCGCTTTTTGTCTCCTAAATGGCAAGGCAACCTAGGCATTGGCCTAAGGCCCAGATGGAACACACAACAGCAGAGTATTGCTTATCTTTTCTAAATCTTGAAAATGACTGGCAGGTGGGACAATTCACATTTAATTACAATTTTTAATTACAGAATTACTCCTACACTATAGCAGTGTTATTGGCAATCTGCGTCATCGTACCTTAAATTGTTTTCTGTGTTCTTATACTCTGTAAGTTGCCAGATAATGTAAACATCTGAAGAAGGGAAGTAGCCCCGAAAGCTAATCTATTTAGAAAACTATTGTTAGTGCAAATTTTTGTTGGGATTTGCAAAAAAACTGTGATTGCATGCACTCCAAAAATGGATCGCATCACATCGCAGGGTGGAGCAGCGCATGTGTGGCCTGCTACATTGACACGCACTGTTCTGTGTTTCTCACACGCTAAAGGATCGCAAAACACGATCTTAAGCACAAGAGAAATGTGCTAGTGTGGCCGCCCTAGCCCTTAAACTACAGTTTACTTTTCATGCAAAATAAGTGATTCATTTGTAACTTGCTTTGGGATTTTGACCTGACAAGGTGAATTGTTGTAACTTTGCAGATATAAAATGACTTATGATGAATGAGATATACAGTTCCAGTGTTAAAAAAATCAAAGCTGGCCATATAGGACGTTGAAGACAAAGTATGGTATTGAATTACTAAAGAGTAAAATGCTGGTACAGTAGGGCAACCTGATCATTAATAATAAAAAAAAGTGAATTAATCTTAGAAAGTAAAGACCTCTAATAAAGATGCCAATAGAACCTCTAAGGTTCTATGGGGGAAATGCAATCTTACCTTATCCAGCAATACAGTAATTGTTTAGCCAGATCTAATGCATTTTGGAAACCCAGATGCTAAGGAGCACCAGTCTAATGTCACCATTTAAAAGATGGTCGTTTTGGAGTGACAAAGTAGCGCAAAAATTAAAGTTTGTTGTTTTGCCTCGTGTACTGTTAAAGGGTATTTCCACTGGGGGGGAGGAAATGGCATTTAGCTTTATTAAATGGCATGTCCACCCCATTTCCTAACTTTTGGCAGATAGTGCTAGTTCCCAGAGCCCCAACCGCTATAACATTTTTTTCAGAAAGTCCCCCAATCGTTACTTACCTTCCCTCTCTCCTCCACCGCAATGTCCGGCCTTCTGCTTGAAGAAGACCGGCAGCCACGTCTGTGATTGGCTGAGAAGCAGCCAATCACGGACGAGGCTGCCAGCAGTTCAGAATGCCGGAGGAGTAATATATTTAAATAGATTTTTCACTCCCCCATTGACTTGAATGGGTCCGAATTCAAATTCTTTCACTTTATCTGAAGTTCTAAAGTTCGAAAACGGACTGAACTTTATATAATTCCTCCATCTCTAGTAGTAAGTAAACTTGAATAAATCGATGTATAGAGAATCTAAGTCCTGAGAAAATAACAGTTACAATCTTGAGCTCTTTATGTAACTCTTTTCTGAGTCTTTTTTGAGGTCCGTGACCGGACTAAAATATAAGTATGTGTGCACACAGCCATTAATCAACTAATACAGTCAACGTTGAGAGCTATACATCACCGCTCCTTAGGAACATTTGTATCCGATACTGGTGACGATCCTTCGATCCTTCTATCCCCCGGACAGTATACTATCTCCAACGTCCGTGGCTCCAAGGCACTTGGGACTTGCTTATGGATCAATATCGAGTAGCACACTTCACACAGTGTCGGTTTACGCCACTACATCACTATTAGTGACGTAGTGACGTAAACCGGAAAGGAAAGAAGCCGACACTCATTACAGCAGTAAGATAGAGCTAACTCACCGCCATGAGGTTAAAGACACACTGTGTGAAGTGTGCTACTCGATATTGATCCATAAGCAAGTCCCAAGCGGTGATGTTTAGCTCTCAATGTTGACTGTATTAGTTGATTAATGGCTGTGTGCACACATACTTTTATTTTAGTCCGGTCACTGACCTCAGAAAAGATTCAAAGAGTTACATAAAGAGCTCAAGATTGTAACCATTATTTTCTCAGGACTTAGATTCTCTATACATCGATTTATTCAAGTTTACTTACTACTGCTGAGACTGTATCTACCTACATATGTTGGGACTTAGAGGACTGAATGTCCCATAGGAATTTGGATATACTGTTTTTCTGCTGGGATACTTTTAACTGATGTATAGATTTATAGCTTAATGAGGTTGATACTGTCAATATCTGGTTTTTAGGGGTTAAGGGTTGTATTAGCTGGCCAGCTATTATATGTGTGGTAATTATTAATATTACTATTTTTATCTAAATAAATGTTTTATATATATATTTTTTAGATTCCTGAGTGTATTCCTCTACTCACTATTGACCTAAACAAGTTGCACATTTATTTTATTCTATTTAGGGGGATTTTACTTTGATAGTCAAAAGGTTGTGTGACTATCGGAGGTCCCCTGTTTTACCCTGGTGTTTTTTTCCCCCGGGCGCACCTGTGCTTGGTACCACATTAGAGCATTTCTATTTTCTAGTGTGTGTGCGAATGTGTATGAATCCGAATTCAAAGCTACTTAAGTGCTACTTAAATTCTAGATTTTATCCTTTTGTGCACAGACCAGCCGAGTTATGCGCACAAGCGAACAGCTTAGAGGGAACACTGGATGTTTTGTGAACATTTCGTTGATAAGTACACCAATGTATTTTCTTGGTGACAAACAAGTGTTGTACAGCAAGTGTTGTGGCTTGCACTGTTAGCACTAATGGATGTTATAACTTCCACTCCTTAAAAGGACCCACCTCAAACAATTTTTTTCTTTCACCACAGTCTTGTATGTGTTCTTTCCGTTCACCTGTAGAAGACACTCACTTACATTCGTATAAGTTTCTGTTAATATATTGTGGTTATTCTCTACTGAAAGGTGCCCGAATCCCACCGGACATGATGTATTGTTTGAAGGGAAACAGGTTATTCCTTAGAGACCAAGGCAATATTTAGAATTCTTTTCTCAAACAAATGTAACCATACCAGGCCAGTGTTATTGTAGTAGACAGCATTGTCAATTCTTCATGCCCTCCAACATTTAAAGTGCCTTCAGAATGCAGTTTTGCAAGTTTAAAAATGGAAAAGGTGCTTTACTGGTATGACACACCATACAGGCTCCATAAAATATGTTTCACTCAGAGCCAGATTACTAGCAAGGCAACATAGCCAGCTGCCTATTCAGATGAAGAGGAGCATTCTTCAACCACTAGAATGTAGGAGTTGGAATTTCCTATCCAAACCAAGACACAATAGAATTTTCTGCAGAAAGAGCGTTCCGCTTGAAGATTCGTGGATTTCTGAAAAAGTTTGAAAATCTGGGAGCAAAACCATCAGAGAAATTTTTTTTTTAAATTAATTTTTGCCTAAAATAAAGGTGTAAATAGCTATGGTAACTTACTGTAAATGGCTCAGGGACCTGGGAAATGGTCTTGGGAACACGTATCAATGCTCACATGCGCTTTTTAAATAAAATTTTTATGAAATCGTAAATTTTCTAAAAATTCTGAAATCTTTGAATTCCTGAAAATTTCTGAAATCCTTCAATTTACGAAAAATTTCGAACTTAATTTGGAAAAATCCGGAAAGTGGAATTCTGAAAAATCTGCTAAATCTGCCATCTCTAGAATCTTCCTCGGAACCAGGTTCAGATCCACCATCAGGTCCATTGTAACTGTACGGGCTCGGTTGTACATTTATGCTGAACGTTTGGCGTGGAATACCATGTGGTAAAAAACTACTATTCTATGGAGATCGTAAATCTACGACCATGTTATCGTAGATTTCATCACAAATTCATCATGATATCGATCGGAAATTAACGATCGTTAAATCGATAAAAAGGTGATACTGCGCCTTTATAAATATGGCCCTAAGTTCCCTAATGGGTCATATCAGTGAACTTGCATACTATTAGAAGGATATCAGGTTCATCATCAGGTTAGTAAAAGTTGAAAAAGTTAGTAAAAGTGAAACTGTGGAACTGTCTTCCAGCAGATGTGGTAATGGCAAATTCATTAAATAGCTTCAAGAGTGGGCTGGATACGTTCATAAAATTAAAAAATATTGATTATATTATACATAATAATAATACATTATACATAATATTATACATAAAAAGATTGGAATAGATGGACATATGTCTTTTTTCACACTCCCCAATACTATGGGGCACATTTATAAAATGTTCTTTAAACTTTTTGCCTCCATTATCAACGCCTTTTCTCTTTCCCTGGTCCTTCACACAGCAGTGATGAATGGGTTAATCCTTGATGCCTTGCAAGACAGGACCAATAGCCTATAAATAAGCCTATAAATAATGAAGCTCCGCTCCTACCTTACGTCTTTTTCTCCTGTCCTCGCATGAAAATATGGATCGAATTGCTCCCCCATCTATGTTCCCATGTGGGTCTCCTCTCTGCCACATGAACCCCGGACTACACACGTGTGTAATGTCCGGGTTAGGGGTCCTGACAGGTTCCCCGGGTGGGTCCCGCTGTTCCGAGGCTTCCTCGATAAAGTCATCATGCGGGGTTTTTAAACACTCGCGGGGATTCCTCTGGTTGCTTGAACGCTCTGGTGTTTTCCTTTAATAATCGCTGTCCCAGATCTGCTTTTGCTACTGTGCTGTAAGTAATCCATTTTTTTCTTTCTCTCTCTCGCTCATCTTTCAGCCACAGCAAATGGTATTGATCACTGGTTCACAATGTGATTATATACATCTCTTCATATTGTTACAGTGCCTAATTACTTTTGAGTTCCAGGAAGAGACACAGATTTGGATAAGGGGGTGAGGGTTTTTTTTGCACCAGAGAGTGTTCTGTTTTCACATATGTAGACTCTATGTATATGGAGCACTCATCAGTCAGACTTCTGTCTGACTCATTTTTATCACTGCACATATGTTACAATTCTGTCATGCCCTTTTCTCTGTTTCTTATCAGATCATCCCTCAGAGAGATTGATGAAGACCCTTACTCAAGATCTCACTCCAAAGAATGTGCCTTATGCTCTAATTACTACCAGGGGGGAAAAGCTGTGTCTGGAATGCAACGACTCTAGGAAGCCCTCTAAGGATCAAGATCAAATATGACAGACAGTTAAATCTTTCATGCAAGAGTCCTTCAACTCCATGACCTCTAAAGTCACTTAGTCAGTCTTGGCTTCTATCTAGAAGGATATTCCTTGTCCAAACTCAAACACTATCTAGCAAAGTCAACGAAGAAGGCTGACTCAGAATCAGGCCCTTCAAAAATAACTCAGGAATCTTTAGACCACCTGATTAGCAAAATGATACCTACACTCAAAATACCCTGAAAAGCTAAATCATCTTCCCAGGGGGACCTGTTGTTTTTCAAGCCTTGTCAGTATGAACAAACTTTTCTTATGCACGATCAAATCTCTGATAAAAATTTAATATTCCCCAACATTTTCAGAGAATCTATCCTTTCAATCCTCAAGATGTCAAATCACTTAAGGAAGCTCCCAAAGTTGATACAGCCATATCAACTTTGGAAAAGGAAAATCACATTGGCCACCAAAGATTCTGTGACTCTACGTGATCCTATGGATCATAAAGAGGAATCAGCACTAAAAAGAGTTATTTCCCTTTCAGGAATTACCATTAGACCGGTTGTGGCCATCACCGAACTGGCCAGAGCCAGTAGAGTATGGCTAAACGAATTAGAGAAAGCCATTACGAATGCTGTACCAAGGGAACAACCCTCAGTGATGCTACAAGACATCAAGTCAGCTAACAGTTATATCACAGAAGCTTCTCTCAATATTGTCAAACTCAATGCCAAGGCTATGGTCCAAGGCATTGTAGCAAGGATCTCCCTCTAGCTCAAGCAGTGGCAAGCAGATGTATAGTCAAAACAGGGTCTATCAGTACTTCCCTTTGAGGGGAACTTACTTTTTGGATCCAAACTCGAAGAACTAATAGAGCAAAATTCTAATAAAAAGAGCCTCCCCACACCTCACAGACCTCGCAGATCCAGCGCTTTTGATCAACCATCTTTCAAGCACGTCAAACAGTACAGGCCTGGTAGACCATACTTTCAACGGGGTCAGTGGCATACAGAACCCCAACAACTCCAACAAAATACTTTTTGTGCTAACCGAGGAGGAAGATCAGTTCCTAAACCACAATGACGGTGTTCTGACCCCCCATCAGAAGGTGGGGGGGCATCTCCAATCTTTTTCGGACACATGGAGAAGTACAACATCAGACTCTTAGTTAAATCAAAACATAAACTTGGGCTACAAATTGGAATTTTAGAACCCTCCTCTATTCCACAGATTTATGGCATCCAGAGTTCCAAGGGGCATTTTCAAGCAAGCTCTTATCCAGATCTTACAAGAACTAACACAAGAAAATTCTATCAAGGAAGTTTTAGATCCAAAAGGAAAACTGGATGGCAAAAATAGACCCCCAAAATGCTTATCTACCTGTTCCAATCCATCCAGCACACTGACAGTTCCTTCGTTTTTATATTCTCAAGGGTAATAGGGAAACTCATGTCTCTCAAGGACTCAGTGAAATGGACCATGCTTCACCTGAGGTCCCTTCAAATTCATCTCTTAAGGAACTGGAAACTGTGATGGGACCCTCTAACTTTAATCCATCTACCTCAACCCCTTCGTCAGGAGCTGAGATGGTGGATGAGCAAGGAGAACTTTATATAAATCCCCCTATCAGATTCTAACTGGATAACAATAGCCACCAAGGCCAGCCCATTGGGATGGGGAGCTACCTGCAACAATCAGATAGCCCAGGTAGCATGGTCCCACCTCATTCAAGTAAAGTCTCAAAACTACAGGGAGTTAGATGCAGTTCTGTGTGCTCTAAAGTTCTTCAAACAACATTTTCAGAATGCGGCAGTCCAAATTCTCTCATACAACGTGATAGCAGTAGCCTACCTCAACAAGGGGGGGGGGGCACACAGTCATCAACTGAACATCCTGGCTATGACTATACTTACCTGGGCAGAGGACAACTTGGAGAATCTGCAAGCTATTTACATTCCAGGTCAAAACAACAAAGTAACAGATTTCCTGAGTCAGAACACCAACCCTAGATCTAATGGCATCCAAAATCAACCACAAACTGAGCAGATACTGATCCTGGACTCCGGACCCCAAGGCTTTTGCAACCAATGCTTTCACCATAATCAGGAAGGATCCTCTAATATAGGTTTTTCCACCTTTCTCAATGATCGTACCAGTCCTGGTTCAGCAGGACAAAGCCAGGGTGATCATGAGAGCCCCTTGGTGGCCGAGGAGACCCTGGTTTCACTGGATCCAGTCAATACAGGCTCCTTCAGCCCTCCCACAGATACAATATTTACTGTTTCAGGGCTCAATCAGTCACCTGCAAATAGCCATACTTAAACTAGTGGCATGGCTATTGAAAGGAAATGCTTCTCGAGCAGGGGTCTTTCAGAGGGATCCATCTCTACTCCCATTGGTGGCCAGGAAGCCTTCTACCTCCAAGTCATACTACAGGACCTGGGAGGTCTTCTCAAACTGGTGTAAATTAAAACACTCAGAGCTTATTCCAGAGCTTATTCCAGTGGAGCTGGATGAGAGGAGGGTATTGTTTGCGGAGCAGCAGTTGCGCCTGGGACAGTATCGCTGAATCAGCTCTGAGATATATGGAGGAGCTGTGTTTGATAGTGCTTTATAGGATAAGGTAAGCAGTTTGAACTGGACTTTGTGTGATGGGCAACCAGTGGAGGGACTCACAGAGAAGAGTGGCATTAGAGAAGCGAGAAGAGAAATGAATGAGCCGGGCAGCAGAGTTGAGAATGGATTGAAGCGGTGCCAGGCGGTTGTTTGGTAAACCACACAGGAGTGTGTTGCACTAGTCTAGCCTGGATATGATTAGGGCATGGACTAGGATTTTTGTAGCTTCATTCGTAAGGAAGGATCGAATGTGGGAGATGATTTTGAGTTGGAGCCAACAGGAGTTGGCAAGCGAATTGACATAGGGTTTGAAGAAAGTTCGGAATCTAGCTTTATTCCCAGGCACCGGACATGAGGAGATGGGGATATGGGTGTGTTGTTAATATTAATAGTAAGGACAAGAATAGAAAAGGACAAGTTCAGTCTTGTCCATGCTTAGTTTGAGGAGGCGGGAGGACATGAAGGCAGTCGGGGACCTGGGATGTCAGTGTGGGGAGATCTGGGGCAGAGATGTAAATTTGGGTATCGTCCGCATACAGGTGATACTGGAACCCAAATGAAATAATGAGTTGTCCAAGGCCATAGGTGTAGAGGGAGAAAAGAAGAGTAGCGAGCTTTGCGGGACCCCCACAGAGAGCAGGGAAAGAGTGGAGCTAATTTCAGAGTGAAAAACCCTAAAGGTCCTACCAGAGAGATAGGAGGATAGCCAAGAAAGTGCAGTGTCCTGGATACATAAGGAGGCCAGGATCTGAAGAAGAACAGTATCAAAAGCAGAGGACAGATCAAGAAGAACGAGCAAATAGTAGTGACCTTTAGATTTAGCAAGCAGATCATTGGTCACTTTAGTGAGGGCAGTTTCTGTCGAGTGATTAGGACGGAAGCCTGACTGGAGGTGGTCAAATAGAAAGTTAGCAGACAGGTGACTAACCAGGTCAGCATAGACATGTCTTTCCAGTAGTTTGGAAGCAAAAGAGAGAAGGGAGACAGGCCGGTAGCTGGAGAGAGCAGACGGGTCAAGGGAGGGTTTTTTAGGTATAGGGGATACAACGGCATGTTTAAATATAGAGGGAAAAATACCAGTGGACAGGGACAATTTAAAGAGAGAGGTTAGGGCTGGAATAAAGGAAGAGGCGAACGGGGGAATAAGATGAGAGGGAATGGGGTCGAGGGAGCAGGTGGTGAGACGTGTCCCAGATAGGAGAGATGAAAGTCCCTGTTTTGTTATAGTGGTGAAGCTCGTTAGGGGGCAAGTAAAGGGATTAACCAATAAAGGGAGGCTAGACAGTGCAGTGGTAGGGGTAGAGATGGGGGGGGTGAGCAACGAAGGGAGGTTGGGCAGTGCAATGGTAGTGGTTGGAAGCTTTAGGGAGGAGCTAGGGCACACAGGAAAACCACTTCGGATGTTTTCAATTTTCTCTGTGAAATATGAGGCTATTTCATCAGCCGATAAACAGGGGGTAGACGGAGGAGGTGGTGAACAGAGCAGCGAGTTAAATACTTTAAAGAGCTGTTTGGGTTATGGGATTGGGAGGATAAGAGTGAAGAGAAGTAGTTTTGTTTGGCTAAGGACAAAGCACCTCTGGTCTGACAAAGGGCACTTTCGGATTCGAGAAAGTCGATATTTTTGTAACTCTTGCACCAGCGTCGCTCAGCTATACGGGATTGCCTTTTCAACTTTTTAATCTGGTCTGTAAGCCATGGTTGTGGGTTCTTGCGACCAAGGCGACAGGTGGATAAGGGAGCAACAGAGTCGAGGGCTTTGGAAACAATGTTATGGTAGTGGACAGCTGCAAGGTTAGGGTCAGAGAAGGAGGGCATAGAGTTAAGTTGTTGGAGAGCGAATGGGTCAAGATTACACAGGTTCCTGCATCTGTATGTTTGGTTGTTAGGGTTTACGGCCGGGACAGATGACACAAGAATAAATCTGAGAAGATTATGATCGGACAGAGGAAAGGGAGAGTTGGAGAAGTTAGATATGGAGCAGAGATGGGTAAAAACCAGATCCAGTGTGTGCCCATTACAATGGGTGTGGGCAGAAGACCATTGGGTAAGGCCAAGGGAGGAGGTAAGATAGAGAAGTTTAGTGGCAGCAGAGGTTTTGGTATCGATAGGGATATTGAAATCCCCTAAGATAATTGAGGGGATGTCAGTGGATAGAAAGTGGGACAACCAAGCAGAGAAGTGGACAAAGAAAGTGGTGGTCGGGCCGGGTGGTCGATAAATAACTGCAATCTGTAGGGATGTGGTAAAGTAAACACGGACTGAGTGTAACTCAAAAGATAGGTGATAAAGGACTGGTAAGGGCGTGATGGGTTTGAAAGTACAGCGCTCAGAGAGAAGAATACCAACTCCCCCACCACATTTATTATCGGGTCTAGTGGTGTGGCTGAAGTAAAGGCCACCATACAGAAGCGTGACAGGTGAGACAGAATCAGAGGGTGACAGTCATGTTTCGGTAAGACCAAGAAAAGTAAAGCAGTTAGAGATAAATAGATTGTGTACGTGTGCAAGTTTATTACTAGTAAGCTTATGCAAGCTTACGGGGCCAAATTAGCCTCCCCTCCCAAGAGAGTGACAGCTCATTCCACTCGAGCCATAGCCACATCCTGGCAAAGGTGTCTTAAGAAGCTATCTGTAGGGCAGCTACATGAATACCTTCATAAAACATTATAAACTAGATATATCTGTTGTATTCAATTAGATCAACTGGACTTGAAATGTAGTTCTTGAAGACGTTTCGCTAGTCATCCGACTGGCTTTCTCAATTCAGAATGACTTGTACAAGAATCTGTGGCAATTATGTACCCTGAAAATCCCAATTAGCATATCACAGCAGGTGTTAAGGGTGCGATTAGATAGTGGCTAAGAGTGTTATAGGAACGCCCAGAGTAAGGTGTTAAAACAGCTTGTACATGGCAGACAGTTGGTGTCGACCCCCCCACCTCTATTTAGGCTTGGTTTCTTTATTTTCACATAAATGGCCTCCTTAACACCTCTCTTGAACCAGTCACGTTCCTTCGCCAGTATGTTAACATTACAATCTTCAAAGGTATGTCCTTTATCCTTAAGATGCAGATACACGGCTGAGTCCTGACCCGAGGAATTGGCTCTTCTGTGCTGGGCCATACGTTGATGCAGTTGCTGTTTGGTCTCCCCCACATACCATGTACCATGTACAATGTACAATGCTGTTTTAACACCTTACTCTGGGCGTTCCTATAACACCTCTTAGCCACTATCTAATCACACCCTTAACACCTGGCTGTGATATGCTAATTGGGATTTTCCAGGGTACATAATTGCCACAGATTCTTGTACAAGTCATTCTGAATTGAGAAAGCCAGTCGGATGACTAGCAAAACGTCTTCAAGAACTACATTTCAAGTCCAGTTGATCTAATTGAATACAACAGATATACCATGACCTGGATGAATGAGAACCTTCACAAGCATATTATAAACTAGACATTTTCTTCAAAGACCAATCAAATTAAAGTCTGTTTAAATGCATTTGTGCCCCACCTTTTATCTTTGCTTGGAAAATCCCATTCATCACTGCCATATGAAGGACCAGGGAAAAACGAAAATTAATTTCAAACTTTCCATAATTTTCTTTTCCTGGTTCTAAAACACGACATTGAGTAATTCCCAACCCTTTTCATCTTCATCTTATTTATAGGCTAAAGTACCACTTAAATTTGCCCCCAGCAAACTACTGAACAGTTTATTGATCAGTAGTCAGTCAGTCAGGAATACCAGTCTGTGGGTTGCAAAGCGTGCATTGGCACGCATTGTGCGCAAATTACTGTCCATCTTTACAATGACGTACTGCTCTGCATTTCTCACATGAAAACAGATCGCAAAACGCATTCTGAAGTGTGTGAAAAATACGCCTGTGTGGCCTAACCCTTAGAGGGTGTTTCTGTGCATTTTCCCACATACTCTACTTAATGGAGAATTCTTACATTTAGTCCATTTACATCTATAAATAGAAATTTTAAATGTTTGCTTGGTATTCTTTTCTGAATGTAATTGAATAAACCAGGGTAAATAAGTTCAGTTTATCCCTGCATCCCAGGAGAACGTAACCTCTCTATAAAAGCCAGACAAATGGAGCTATTCATCCTTGCTTCATTTCTTTTTCAATGCTCTAAGATAGATTTCTGTAAGGTTGGTAACCTCTTTCATCTCATTGCACTTTCTTTGTTCATAGATGTGGTATAGTTAGATTTAAATGTAGATTTAACAGCAATTAACAGAACATCTGATGGATTTTGAGACATTATTTGCATCACCATTTGTTAGGGAATTTTACTTGGCCATACTGGGACTCAGACAGATGCAAGTTATAGATGTATTGATAAATCAGACAAACAAACTGGACAAACAAACTGTTCTATATAAAGGTATTACGTGTTTGAGGTAATTTAGAATTGACAGATTATCCACTTTTTTCATTAGTCTTGCCCTTTAGAATTCAGTGTCAATTATGTTTTAAAAATAAATTGACACAATCATCCCTTTAATATGTACAGTTTTAAGAAGGAAACTTTGTGTGGTGTGCAGAACACAACCCACAACCTGCTGACAGTGTTGCCTGGAACTGTAAGTGCCACTGGAAGGCTATAAAATGACTGTTGACTCGTTTGTTTTTTTTTTTTTTTACAATATATGCCCCAAATTGGTGGCTCTGTTTGGATGATTATTTTCTGTAAGGGAAGCATCTTGTCTAATTATTAATCAGACAAAGACTACATATGTTTTATAAACATCTAGTTTAGACATGATCTAGCAAACCAGTCACTTAAAGGGCATGTCCACCCCAAACACATTAACCTGCTCCCATCAGCTGACTCATGTCAATTTCCCCCATCAAAATACCGTTCCTTTCATCCAGAACACATATGATTTGATCCAAGGACTGTTCCTTCTCCCACTGCCAATTAAGATGATGTCATTGGACTGGCCCACCACAAAACCAGGGAAACCTGGACCAGGTATTGTAATGTGGAGTGAGAATCTGTCTTCTGGCACTCGTTTTGGCATTATGAGTGGAGCGTTTGGGGTTAAGTGGCAGGCTGGTAGGTTTTGTTTAAACAGTGGGCATGCCCTTTAACCTTACAAAACTTGAAAAATCAGTATACTTGAAATTGAGAGAGCATCCCAAATAAAATAAATGGTAATAAGTTAAATTTCTATTACCCCAAAATTTATTTTGATCAATAATTTCATCCACTTTAAAGGGCATCTATAGTGAAATTTATACATTGCTCCAATCCAGACATAAAAAAAGGTTAGTGTATTCTGCCTTATCCTTACCTCCTCTGTGGCTCCGTGTTTGCACACTGTCTGATTAACTGCAGGGCTCCCCACTCCCCCTCCCTTCTCTGGTCATTCCCCTGTTCATTTAGTCCAGCTGTAAATTAAGCCTGTGAAACAAGCCAATCATGGGCATTAATCCTCCTACACATGACACATCATTCTAACATTGTAAACAAACATAAAAAACCCTCTGTCTGTAAGCCTGTAGAGAGGAAGTTTCTCTGTTGTTCTGAAGATAGTGCTACATAAGGAACGGGAGGGGGGAAGGGGGGGAGGTTGGAGAGACTGAGTCCTGAATCACTGCAGCTGGTCTCCCTTTGACAGGCGATAGATCGGTGAAAGCTTGCAGAGGAGGGGGACTTCTCCTTCCCTTTACTTCTGTTTTTAACCCAGAATTTGTCAAGCATTTTTGAGAAGGAAGGAGTCATTGGGAGACTTGCTGTAAATCCTGTGTAAGCCTACACACTATACCGGCATGCTGTTAGGGGATTTGATTGACAGCTCAAGCAGGAGTGGTGTATTGAAATCTTCACTTCTTTTAACTTGTATATTTCAGGACAGGGGTGGAATCTAAAGAAAATAAAGGCACTCTGGGGGTTGGGGGGAATTATAGAACACATAGCACCACTTTGTAGCGCCAAACTTAATGCTAAGGGTTGTGGAGCGTTAAAGTCTCGCTCCTTACCTTAGCCCAATCCCACAATGCAATAACTGACGTAATCTCGTTTACGTCAGTTATTGTATCGCGGGATCGGGCTAAGGTAAGTAACGCAAGCTGCATTATTAAATCTCCCTGATAGTGTACGTACATTTGTTACATTGTATTAAATACACCACATTGCTGGATGTGCAGCTGTAAGATCCCTGGATGTTAAACACCCCCTTCCTGTGTGTTACAGATGGAGAACTGTTAATATTGTTGCACAGTTTACATCGAAGACCCCTGCATGGTTTGGTGCCTGGGGGGATATTTTCATAATCCGTATGTAACTTTCTTCTTACTAGTTTTTGGTGAAGGTTTGGTGGTTGCCGAAAGGCACGTATAGGGGTTTCACAGTATGTAATTGTATTTTACCCTAAGAAGTGCTCCCACAGTCCTTCTATTGTATTGATTTATTAGGAGTGGGAAGAATGATCAAGCTTCTATGTGGTGGTAGCACCCCCCAAAATGACCCTTTAACTTGAGGTCCTATGCCTTTAAAAAAAGCATTGAATGCATGGATTCTTCCCTCAGTATAAAAAGCCAGTGGGCAGGGGGAAGGATTGATCCAATGCTCAAAAAAGAGAAATGAAAAAGTTTGAGAAATAATAGTAAGAAAAAGCAAAAAGTAATTTAGGTAAAAAAAGGTTAGAAGTTAGGACCTTCCAGACTGGGGTTACCTTAATGTAGTTAAATTTTTTTTCGTTTAAGTGATCAAAGTAATGTATACTAAAACCCCTTTGTTTATAATGTATGCAAGGGCGCAGATAACATGATAGGGTACCCTGTGTTCGGATCCACGGGTGGTGTGTGCACATTTCCCCCCACGCGCACCCCCCCTGACGGGCTTCCCAGACCCACCTGTGGGCGTTGGCAACCTTCTTTTAATATATAGGATGGTTATTACACAGGTACCTTTACAGTGCACTCCTCCTCCCTGGGATAGTTAACCACATAGGAAAATTAGCAAGTAAAGGCATCACACAAAATCAAAATAGTCACTGCTGGCCATGAAATTAGGATAGCCTTTAAAGGCACAGTGAGATAACCAACAGTTAATGCTCCATATAAAGAGATATACAACACAATACCTCCGCACAATTATGCATCAATTTTTCAATTTAATAACGTCTAGCACCTATTCCGTTTGCTGTGATAAAGGGTACAGGACTATAAGAACAAACAATAAAAGAAAGACTTCCTGAACACAGTCAGGGAGCCTCAAAGACCCTATAACAGCACACCAACATGTAAAGTAAAGATGAGACACTACAATTAGGTGTGTCACAAAAGCAGAAAGTTTATTAAATCCTTTATAAAACCCCTGACCCCTTCCATTAACTATGAATAAAGTGCTCCAGTGTGAATGATAATAATATACATAAATTGGGGAAATAACCTCAAATAAAAGAGGAGACCAATGTTAGTTGCCATCTGCACGCCTCTAATGTAAATCACATCCCACTGCTGTGTAATATAAGGGATAATATGCTACCTACAGTGTAATATAAGGAGATTACACCACCGAGGAGTTCCCTGACCATATAGAAGCACGAGGTGGTAGGCCGAGTGCATTTATACAGGTCAGGGAACTCCGAGGTGAAGTCATCTTTGTAAATTATTCTGTAGGTAGCGTATTATTCCATATAATACATAAGGCTCATAAAAAAAAAGCACAGGCAGCACACAACCTCACTCAGTCATCTACCCCCTCCTGTAGATACTTCCTGTATCTACTCTCATCACCCCCTTCCTGTATCTACCCCCCACCTCAATGTATCTAAATAAAAATTTCTGGGGAGAACACTGGCACCACTTACCATGCATCCACTAAAAAAACTATTCCGACCTTTCAATTGGTATTTCATTCGTGGCCAGTGATGCTGTGTACACACAAACATACATTTACAAGCCTGCCTGCCCCACCTGGTACAGTGTGCGCCTCTTACCAACTACTAAAGTGGTCCCACTATAAAGAAACATACACAGAAGTATTGACAGTCTGTCAGAGGGAATTGAGTGGGGAAACCCAGTTGCAACAGCTTGGCTGGCCAATGTTTTTTTTTGTGTGTGTGTGTGTGTGGGCTTATGTTTAGGAAGACTTATATGGCACCATGGCTAGAAACAGCCCTGAATGTATGGGGCCCAGGAATGTGCATTGATTATATTTTCTATGTTTGCATGAATTATTGAGCAGATCAGTAGAACTTCTGCAAAATGTAATTGTAATTTAGCCTAAGGAGTGCTCCCTGTAGCTAAACACTTTTTGGACTTTGGACATACTAGCTGGAGTCATTCAGCTGCTTTATCTTTGTAAGAGTCACTCAGCTATGTCACAGACCAAGTGACCACTGCCAAAAAAACACCTCTAGAAAACATAAAAAATAAAACTAATAAATGAGATAATAAACCACCAAATGTATTAGCAAAAAATAAAACATGTTCCTACATAGTTGGGCTTTATAATCAAGGAAAATTAAGTAAATTTTGCTCATGTAGATAGAGATTGGGAAATACTAATAAAATCTGCAAATTAAAAACCCTAAAGACTTACCTGGATCTAGTGCGTTCTGTTAAATTATTTCCTGCTGTTTGATTACATTTCCAGCCCAGAATAAATTGCTCATGACATCACCACTACTACAAACAACCTAGATGGGATCTAATTCTCCTTGAAATGGGCAACCAAACTTCACCAATGGAATTTGTCCTCAGAGACTTTTCATTAACGCCTGGATTTCAGATACTGTCTTTTGTCTTATTTTTCATTATTTACTTGGTTGCAGCAGTTGGCAATCTGCTGATCATACTGATCATAATACATGTTCCCCATCTTAACACTCCAATGTATTTTTTCATTGCAAACTTGGGAATCCTTGATATATCGTATATATCTACCATAGTTCCCATTTTTTTGAGCAACTTACTAAAACATCACAAGTCCATTTCATTTGGTGGCTGTGTGGTTCAGATGTTCTTCTTTCTTAGCATGGCAGCAACAGAGTCTTCACTTTTAGCTGCTATGTCTTATGACCGCTACATAGCTATCTGTAACCCTCTACGCTACCGAGTTATAATGAACCCAAAGATCTGTTTCCTTTTTGCCGCCTCTTCCTGGACCATTGGCTTTGTATACTCCACAATACACACTGTAAAGACTTTTACATTGACCTTTTGTAGATCCAATGTGATTGACCATTTCTTTTGTGACATTCCACCACTATTGAAGATTTCCTGTTCAAACACCAAATTGAATGAAACGTTGATTTTTGGAGTAGGTGCTGTATTGATCTTGCCATGTTTTCCTTTAATAATAATTTCCTATATCTATATTATACATTCTATTTTAAAGATTCCTTCTGCTAGAGGACGTAAAAAAACCTTCTCCACCTGTGTTTCCCATCTAATGGCAGTTTGTTTATTTTACCTTACTGGTATCTCTGTGTACCTGCACCCAGTATCTGCCAATTCCTCTTATCAACAAGACAAGATAAGTGCGGTGTTCTATACAATTTTAGTTCCAATGGCAAACCCCATTATATACAGTTTAAGGAACAGCGAATTAAAAAAAGCAATAAAGTCATCTGCGGCAAAAATTTATTGCAATCAATTTAATGACAATCTAACATGAAGCAAAGTTCCAAAGTTCCACTAGTCAAAACTAACCATGGAACTACTGAAGTATTGACCGTAAAAAAAAATGTTTAGAGTTTATAGTTTAGAACTGAAATGTGCTTCCGATCTGCAGACACAATGGTGTAACAAATACTGCTGTCTTTGTATGTATAATGTATGTAGATTTTTATTTATAAAGCGCCACTTAGGTACGCAGCGCTGTACATTATAAAATACAGAGTATACAAACAGGGGAATAAGTGCAAGCCATTATACAGATAAATTAAATTTAAAATAAGTGTGGTGTGCCATGACATATTAGGAAAGAGATCCCTGCCCTGAAGAGCTTACAATCTAAGTGATATATGTATACTGTATTTCATTTTAATTTCATTGGTAGCTGCTAAGTCCTGTGACCATTGACTATTGACTTAATAGATTTACAAATACCCCCTTCTTGTTGGACACAGAGGCAAATATTTTACTGTAGTAATAATACAGCTTTATATTTGTCAATAATGTCATTGGCTGGAGGTTCCTCTATTGGGTTGGACTGATTTAAAGGTCATGTTCATTCCTCAAATGAAAATTAGGTACCCCCCCAACCATATAGTTAGTAAGCTGACAGATGTAGGACTTACCCCATTATACAACAAAAAAAAAATTCTCCCCCTTCCTTCTGCCTCTCGAAAGATTACTATGGCTTTTATTCTTTAAAGGGAAAGTTCAGTGGAACATATTTTTAAAATTCTTAGTTATATTATGTATATTCTACATGTTCTGATGGATATATACCCCTTTCTATTACCTGCTGTTTATATTAGCGATCTCCCATTTTAGGTTCTAACCGTCCCTCTTCTTCCCAGAAAGCACCACTTCCTTACAATGTTCCTAAAAGTAATTTCTACTGATTGGCTGTTGGATGCGTCAAACATGCTCAGATCTCTACTGAGCAACTAAATCAACCCACACGCTGGGTCCAGGGCAAAACCATAACGGTCTCTACTAGGGGTCCTGCAAACAGGAAGTCATTATTTTGGAATCATTTATTTATATACAGACAAAATGCTGAATGAGCAGGGTAAGGTCATTGGGATGAAAAAATACTGCTCTTTTTTTCTTAAAATCATATGTATTTGCACTGAACTTCCCCTTTAAAATACTACACAATTAATGTCAAATTTGACTTTTAATTGGATTTGTGATAAATTACCAGTGAACTAAGTTATCTGGATTTCATTCTTCACTAAAGGATATTTTCATTTTACTTTTTTTAATAAAACTAGTTCTAAAGTATAATAAAAATTTTAAACAAGATGATATTGCTATTTTCTAATTACACAGTACATGTTTGCTTAACCCATAAGGAATACTATGCAAGTTAAAGGATAAGTATGCTGTAAAATAAAGTTAAGTTTAGTTGGAAGCTGCAGCTTAACAACTTTTTTTTCTATGCCCCTCCAGAGCCTACATTTCCTGCTTCGAAGTTGGTGAGATCTTGATTCTGCATTGTGGAATGTGTAGCTCAGCCCCTCCGAGATTTCCTGGTTCCTCCAGCTTCTTTAGTCTCAGAAGGTAATGTCCATTGGCTCCAAGAGCTCGCGCGCCCTCGGCACGTGTTCGTGTGCATGCACGGACATTTGTGCGTGTGAAGTCATCTCGCCGTGATGACGTCACGCACGCACTGACGTCGTGCCGCGTGCACAGACATCATGCACGTACGCTTGGAACCAACGGACATTACCTTTTGAGACTAAAGAGGCTGTAGGAACCATGAAATCTCGGAGGGGCTGGGCTACACATTCAACAATGCAGAATCAAGATCTCACCAACTTCGAAGCAGGAAATGTAGGCTCTGGAGGGGCATAGAAAACAAATGACAAAAGTTTTTTTTAAACTGCAGCTTCCAACTAAACGTAACACTTTTTATTGAAATGTTATCATTTGGCATGATGTCATTAATATAATGAATGTTTGAGAAAACTGCAGTACAATCAAAAAGCACTACCTGTGCTTTAGGGATGCTTTCTATTGAGCATTTCTTATATACTAGCACTGTACATAGACATTGAGGAAAGATGTGTCTATGGTCAACACTTTTTTTTTTTATCCAACTTTTTGGCCAACACAATTTTTTTTTATCCAACTTTTTGGCAGAGTATTTACATACTGTACATTGCACTCTAGAAATTAAAGTAATCTCTAGTGACATAATTAGCAAAGTAGCATGAAAACTGTCTGAATTCTCTGAGGTATCATCCTTATTTTATAAGGGCGGAAAAATCAGTGCACAAATGCCATCCACATTCATTTGTCTCATACGCCTACTAGACATTATGCACTGGATAAAGAGAGACGTCTCAAAACATCTGAACAAATGTGTTCTTCTCCTCTTATATGTGTTATCCAATTTATAACATTCAAGAAGATCTGGACTTTTTTAGCTTTATTTTTTGGGTTTCTAAAATTGAATTTGATTTAATTTCAGTTTGATCTTTTCAATATTCCTACTTTTCAATATTCCTAAAGTTAAAGTTTATTGTTTATTTGTCAGAGCTATTCTGGAAAGGATTATGGTAAAAACATAGACTGTAAATAAACAATATATGGACCTTTGGACTTTCTAATGGCCTGCAAAACAAAGAAATGACCAAAGAATATAAAGAAGATTGCTGACATACCTGACATACAATAGGAGTCAAGATAAACTTCTCCAAATTGAGCTGTCTACTAAGGTAGAGCATTTAAAGAAGCTATTGCTTTGAAAGAACCTTAAAAAGAATTTCTAGTCCCAAACATGATAATATGATGGGCAAAACCCTAATTGTTATAAAACCAGCAGGGTTATTTAATAAAAGTTCTTATCATTTAAAATGGTGCTAACTTTGCCCTAACCAATCAGATGTAAGCTTACAAATGTTAAATAAGATCTGATTGGTTGGGGCAAAGTTAGCACCATTTTAAATGATAAGAACTTTTATTAAATCTCCCTGCAGATCTTTAAAGATCACGATCCACCCACATTGACATTGTATATTTACTAACACCCCCAAGGTCTCTGAAGCTCATAATCCTTACCTTTCTCTGCAGATTTCTTCTGAGTTTCTGTCAGTCACTGCTGTTATGGTGAAAATCACAGCCAATGACTGACTATGCAGACCCACACTTATCACCCCCCAAACCCCACTTTCGCAATACTACTTTACTCCCTGGCACTTCTGAGTCAACGAATCTTACCTTCTGACGGTCCTTTCTGATACTCTCCAGGTTGCAGCTGTCAGTCAAGGCTCTGATGGTGATCTCCTGACCATTGATTGCTTTAGGGCTGCACAAGCTCACATAAAGTTCAAAAAGACATAAATGAGGCAGCTAAGAGGCAGCATACAGTAATAAGGAATTGACTTCAAGGGAGAAAAAGAAGTAAAAGTGATGTTTTGGGGTGATTAGTTTGGGGTAAACAGTTTTTAGGGGGGTGAACATGCCCCTTAAAGAGAGATTCTCCAAAAAAGCTATGGTAGGAACCTTACAAATAATTGTAACAATAAGATGGAACCAGTTACTGTTAAATTGATATTTCAACATTTGATCATATTTATATATGTAAATGTATATGTTAAAATCCATTTTTTTAAATTCTGCAGTTCAGTATGGAAACCAGGTTTATTTTTAAACAGGGATTTATCATTAATAATCAGCAGCGCCAATAGGAGGAGCGGTGCCATGAGCAGATTGGCTTCAATGCCACTCCCCATACAATACAAGTCAATGGAAGTGCTCTCCCTATTGACTTATTTTTACAATGGTTCATGTGTGTGGCAGTCGTGTGGATAGTGTACCCCTATTTTACATTACCTAGCAGCAAATTATAAGGTTTTTATTTACAGCTCTGCTTCATACCACTGTATTATAGGTGTGGATTAGGCATGTACAGTACTGTAGTTTGAACCGTACCTGGTTTTGGGTTATAACAACTGTTTTTAGTGATGAAATTTATTGATGAATTTACAGACAAAATTTCAATATGGAACTGCTAAAATTTTGACAGTTGAAACCTAATTCTCATATATTTTGATGGGGCATTTTGATGCAAATTTGTCAGTGTAAAGGGCGCCCATACACACACCAATACCGATTGTACAATCACATATCATAAGACCAGCATTGGTCTAAAACATTTTTAAAAATGTATACACTAGGAAAGAAATTTGCATAATTAGCGTTCGAACACCCATATCCTTTTCAATGATTTCACAATGAAAGACTCCTTTATAACTGTCTAAACTGACATTATGAAATTGGAAAGGGGCCTTTTATATAAAGTCCAAAGGCAGGGTAGGCACTCTGATAACAGCCCTAATATGGGCGGAAACATGGTTACTGTAAAATGAACAACACAGTGTTTGGGACAATTATTGGAAAGGTGGAAGTGCGAGTTCCTACAACACAAGAATAAATATATATATATATATATATAAATGGTCTTGAGAACGGTCCGGGGTAGGACCGAAACGTGTTGATAGCCACAAATAAATGGATTTCTGTTATAAACCCTAGGAGTGCTCCTTCATCTCCCTATTGCTATATATAAATGACATATTTAAATTAATCAGCATTGCTTTATTGTTAGAACAAGCTATTGAGTGAAAGCTTGTTCTAAATGTATGTTTGCAAATGCGAGAAGCCTGGCTGACAAAATGGGTGAATTGGCAGAAACGTGGTTGAACAGTTCTCACGACTGGGCTGTAAATATAGAAAGATATGCCTTGTTTAGGCAGGACAGAAAAAAAGGTAAGGGGAGGAGTATGTGTTTATCTTAAAAAGAATTGAAGCCAAATTTAAAGAAGAGATAACTGGTGATATGGATGATAAGTGGAGGCAATTGGGTGGAATTAGGCAACGGAAAGGGGTAATGTCATTGTTGGTGTCTGCTATAACCGCCAAATGCTAGCAGAGAGGAGGTGAGTCAACTTCATATCAGTTGGCAAGGGCTGCAAGTTTGGGGAGTGTGCTCATTATGGGGACTTCATTACCCTGACATTGATTGGTGTGGTGGAACTGCCATCCAGAAAAGGCGATGAGTTCCTGGAATTTGCTGCAGGATATTTTCTCTCACAGGTGGTTGAGGTTCCTACTAGAAAACAGCTCTGTTGGATCTGGTAATATCTAACATTGTGGAGCGCATTATAGATATAAAGGTAACTGGAGGCTTAGGGAATAGTGACCATGAAATATTGGCATTTGGCACTTGTTATCGAAAGGAAAAGTGCGCTGGGTTAACAAGACATTTATTTCAGGAAAGCAAATTTTCCCAGGTTAAAAGCACTCTTCAGAATATCAACTGGGATAATGTATTATCAGGTAAAGGTACTGAACAGAAGTGGACTGTGTTCAGGATTTTTAAGCCAGTTCACATCTAATTTATACCCTGGGAAATAAATGTAAAAAATAAATCCGCGCCCATGTGGCTGAATTCTGATGTAAAGAGGCAAATGGTAAGGAAGAAAAAGGCATTTAAAACCTTTAAGGCGAGGGAACGGAAAGGGCCTTTAGGGATTATAAAAACTGTAACAGGAGTGTAAGAAAGCAATCAAACTAGCTAAATTAATTGAAGTTAGAATAGCTGAAGAAAGCATCACTAAGCCTAAGCATTTTTTTAAGTATATTAATAGTAAGAAGATGAGGACTGAGAATGTGGCACCATTAATTAATGGGGATAAGTTATTTCGGAGGATGGCGATAACAAATGTCTTGATAATTTTTTTTCCTCTGTATATACTATAGAAGATCCAAGTACAGATTCATAGAGTATAGTAGCAATAAGGTAACAAGATTCAAGTTCACTTTGGTTACCCGAGGATATGGTACAGAAAGAATTAATAAGGTTATATTAATAAATCTCCTGGACCGGATAAAATACATCCTCGGGTACTTAGGGAGCTAAGTTCAGTTTTATCTGCCATTGTTTCTTATTTTTGCTGATTCCCTCATGTCCGGTGGTGTGCCTCTGGATTGGAAAAAGGCTGATGTTATTCCATATTCAAAAAGGGTAGTCGTTCACAGCCGGGTAATTACAGGCCTGTAGGTTTAACTTCATGGTGGGGAAGATCCTGGAAAGTTTAATAAGGGAACATGTTCTAGAGTATGTTTCAAGGACTGACATTATAAGTAGTAACCAGCATGGATTTAGGAGGAATAGATCTTGTCAAACTAACTTGCTTGGCTTTTATGAGGAAGTAAGTAAATTTAGACTCTGGCATAGCATAGATGTAGTTTACTTGGATTTTGCGAAGGCTTTTGATACAGTCCCCCATAGGCGCCTAATAATAAGCTAAGGTCTGTTGGTCTGGGGAGTCACATTTGTACAGGATAGAAAATGGTTAATGATAGGATGCAGAGAGTAGTTTTAATGGGGCTTCATCATTATGGACTAAAGTGCTAAGTGGGGTGCCACAGGGTTCTGTGTTGGGGCCGCTTCTATTTAATCTATTTATTAATGATTTGGAAGTGGGTATTGTCAGCAAGGTTTCTGTGTTTGCTGACGACACAAAACTTTGTCGACCATTAAAAACTTCAGAGGATGTGCAATCGTTGCAAGGGGATCTAGATAGATTATCACATTGGGCTGCTAAGTGGCAGATGAAATTCAATGTTGATAAGGTGATAAGGTGATGTAAGGTGATGCATTTTGGACTTAAAAATACTTATGCTACTTGTACTATAAATGGCTCTGTGTTAAGTGAATCCCTGTTGGAAAGGGATCTTGGAGTTTTGGTGGATAACAAACTTAAAGGTAGCAAGCAGTGCCAGGCAGCAACAGCCAGAGCCAGCATGGTATTGTCTTGTATAAAGAGAGGTATGGATTCAAGGGAGGAAAATGTAATTCTCCCTCTTTACAAAGCATTGGTAAGGCCTCATTTGGAATATGCAGTGCAATTTTGGAATCCTGTGTACAAAAAGGACATCTTTGAAATGGAAAGGGTTCAGAGAAGGGCAACTACAATAATAAGGGGATTGGGGGAGCTTGAATATGAAGAGAGACTGGAAAAGTTACAATTATGTACGCTGGAAAAAGGCGATTGCGTGGGGATATGATTACTGTGTATAAATACATTAACGGGCCATACAATAAACTATCTGGGACATTGTTCACCAATAGAACATGTCAGAGGCCACGAGGCCATCCCTTAAGACTTGAAGAAAAAAGGTTTAGGCTTCAAGCTCGGAAAGGTTTTTCACTGTGAGAACGGTAAAGCTATGGAACTGTCTCCCAGTGGACGTTGTAATGGCAGGTTCATTGATCAGTTTAAAAAAAAAAGCTGGATGAGTTTCTGCAAACAAGAAATGTTGCAAGTTACTGGTATTGATACATAAAGTAGAGTTGATCCAGGGAAATTTCCGATTGCCACTTTTTTCCCCCTTCATAAATTTGGTGGGGTTTTTTTGCCTTCCTCTGGATCAACAGTTAGGCAGGAAATGAGGATATTGCTAGATGGGTTGGACTGGATGGACGTATGTCTTTATTCAACCTCAAATACTATACTAATCCATTTAAAACCTGAATATGCTAATTGTCCTGAAAACATGTTTTTGTCTTTTTAGATAACACAATGGATGCAAACAAGACTGTAACAAAATATTTCTTTCTCCTCCCATTAACAACCCACCCTAACTTTAAAATCCTTCTATTTTATTCTCTATTACTTATTTACATCCTGACTCTTGCTGGAAATATCACCATCATCTTGTCATTATTTAACAAAACTCTCCACAAACCCATGTACTTTTTTCTAGGCAATTTGTCATTTTTAGACATTTGTTATACGTCAACAACAATGCCCAAAATGTTGGAAATACTTCTAGTTGAGATGAAAGTCATATCGTTTGCTGGTTGTGTAACACAGTTGTATTTCTTCATTGGTTTTGTGGGCACTGAATGCATTCTGCTTTGTATGATGTCTTATGACCGTTTCTTAGCGATATGCTACCCGCTTCGTTATTCTTACCTCATGAGTGATAAAGTTTGTATTAACTTGGCAACAATTTCATGGTTGTGTGGCTTCGTAAATTCTGTAGTTCATACCATGTTCACATTTCAGAAACATTTATGTGGCTCCAATAAGGTTAATTATTTTTACTGTGATATTCCGCCACTTCTTTCCATTTCTTGTGAAGAAACAAATATAAGCGAGATGTTACTGTTGTGCATAGGTATTTTCATAGGCTTAACTCCATTTCTGTGTATTATTGTCTCTTATATATATATCATATTCACTATCTTAAAAATAAAGTCAGTTAAAGGTAGACAGAAAGCCTTCTCTACCTGCCTTTCACATCTAACTGTGGTAATCCTTTACTTTGGAAGTGTCAATTTTAGCTATGTTAGACCGATTTCCTCGTATTCTTTGGAAAAAGATAGACTTATTTCGGTTCTATATAGCGTGGTTTCTCCAATGCTAAACCCATTGATATATACAATGAAAAACAAGGATGCAAAAAAAGCCATTTATAGATTAATTGTTCATAATTCATTCAAGATCCCTATGGAAATACAAACAAGGGAATGAATGATTATTAAAGGACAATTATACTCACCTTCCCTCCACTCCTCTTCTTTGTTCCTTAGCTTTTACCAAGGGTGAGGACCTGAACCGCTAAGTCCTCACCCCTGGGTTCGCGCAGCCCACAGCAGAGTTTCAGAGCAACGCTGCTCTGGTAGGCTCCGCCCCCTCCTCCCCGTCGCTGACGAGGCCAATAGGAAGGCACGCTTCCTATTGTCCTTTAAGGGGATATCACTGCTTAAAAAAGGTCAGAAGCCCTATAAATAACTTACATACGACGTTCCCTGAACCAAATTTCCTGATCCATTTTATGACCCAAGTTGGAACCTCAATGAAAAATGGCCGGGGATGGTTGCAGGAACATCGCAGGTAAGAAGTCGTAGACAGAAAAATGTTAAAGAAGTTTAAACTTCGGAACAAATTTTTGAAGATTTTTGAATGTACAGAGCTATTTTCTATAAAATTTTGAAAATATCTTCGAATGTTCGAAAATACTCGAAAATAGGACCAGAGACCACTTTCGAGTTTCCTATCGTATTTTCGAAAATTGTATGGTCGATGCTATTTTCGTTAATTTTCTAAAATAGCCTTGAACATTTGAAAATACGATCAGAAACTCGAAAGTGGTCTCCAATCGTATTTTCGAAATTATCGAAAATAACCCTGTACATAACGGAAATTTTCTAAAATTCGTTCCATTTATGGATCTTCTGGATTTTCCCGAGATCTGGGAATCCGAAAACGGAATGAAACTATGTAGTTTCGGCCATCTCTAGTTCTCACTGCTGCAAAAAGTGACCCAAATTGCTTTCCTCAAATCTGGCCCAGGTCTCCTTTTAAAACCAGTGCGAACATGTCAATTTAGATCTGAATCTGAAGTTTTTGAATCAGATATTGACAACATATGTATGTAATTATATCCAATTTAGGTCTGATGTTTGGACAGTCTGAACAGGTTAATCAGAGTCACAATAACATTTAGCACTTTTCTATTACTGGCAAAAGTGTGCAGCCAATGGCCTGACAGTGACAGACAGCTACTTGCAGATAATTTTAATCTTTGCTATTGCTATTATGACTTCTGTCAAAAATTTCACCCCTCCTGGCTTAGTTTTAGTATCCAAATAGTCCCTGGACACGAGTATTTGAGTTAAATATGCAGAATGTCATTATTAAAAATTTGTATTCCTTTCTACTTATTACTGGGTGCTGATCTCAAGGATTTCAAATGCAAAACAACCTAAATATACAGGAGTAAATAATTATCTTAGTAAAATCCATGTTCACTTCATTAGGCAGCATGATGAAGCTCTACCCAAGCGAAAAGCGTAGTAGTGACGTCATCCCCAGGAAGTAAGCACTTACACCACATGGTTTCTGAGAGACCCCGCGAGACATCGGGAAACAGGAGTTAAAATTACTACCCTAAACAATTGGCCCAAGTGCTGCAGCCACGGACTAAAGTGCGATTTTGGTCTGGGGGATCATGGGAGTGACACTCCAAGCACCGAAGAGAGGGGACAGTATTTGGTGATGTATGGTACATGTTCAGTATCAAAGGTCCGGATTACCTTTAATTACAGGACACTAACCCCGCATTCAATATACCCTATATTTGGATTCTATTGTGAGGACAATTCACATGAACATTTTATTTCCAGGGTATATCGGCCCTGATAGCTGGAACTTTGTTGATTTTGTTCACCTGGAACGTCCACAGAGTTAAAGGGGAAGTTCAGTGCAAATACTTATGCTTTTCAGAAAAGAGAGCAGTATTTTTTCACCTCAATGACCTTAATCTGCCAATTCAGCATGTTGTCTATGTATAAATAAATGCAACCGAAATACTGGCTTCCTATTTGCAGGACCCCTAGTAGAGACCGTTATGGTCTTGCTCTTGACCCAGCGCCTGGGTTGATTCAGTTGCTCAGTAGAGATCTGAGCATCTTTGACCCATCCAACAGCCAATCAATAGAAATTACTGTTAGGAACATTCCAAGGAAGTGGTGCATCCTGGGAAGAAGGACTGTTAGAACCTGAAATGTCAGCTCACTAATGTCAACAGCAGGGAACAGCAAAGGGTATGAAATCAACAGATTTTTCAAAATGGAAGAGAATATGTAGACCTGTTGCTGATACCTCGGTTGCCTAAAATTAACTTAAAACCCCCTTTCTTTAACCAATGAATTAAATATGTATCAAATGAACAGGCAGACACACAATCCTTTTTGGGTGAAATAAATGGCCACAGCTTTTATTGACACATTGTAACAAATCATGTGATCAATTAAATTAGCCAAATTATAAATTTGCATCCTTGCTTATTAATTAGATATAAAACCCCAACTAGCCGTAGCCATTGCTGAATGACAAGCCTCTGGATCCCCAGAGGGCATGTAACGGCTCAACATAAACTCTGCAAGGATGCCCCCGCCACTGTGACTCCAACAAAACTTTTGCTTTAACCAAACCGGAAACCTGACTTCTCAGAATAATAGGGAGGGAGGGTGGGGAGATTCTCCTCCTGTTAGCAATTCTACAAAATGGCAGCTGCCCCCTCGTGTCCCGCCCCTTTTATAGCTCCGATGACGTCATTGATGACCTCGCAGATCCCAACATCCCTCGCGGCACGCGAGATCAGCTGCGGCCAATCCAGGAGTGCGTCGCGACCTCATGACGTCACGCGCTAGGCCGTGGCTGCAACCAGCCCCCACCACAGGAGGAGGCGGAGCCGGGACGCCGCACTACCCATCCCAGCATCCTCGCCGGGGCGGCGCCCCAGGTCAGACGCTCCGGCCCCCTAACTCGGGTCAGAGCTACCAGAATAACTAAGAAGGCATTACACAAAATAACAATTTAACAAATATTGATAATTTCCACTGAACTGTCCCTTTAATGACAACTGTATATGGTTTTTATATATACTTGATTGATATAATTTAGGTTATATATCGATATATGTCTTTTAATCTTTATGTGGCTGGCCAGCCTATGTGTCTTTACAGTCTATAGGTGAGACTAATTTGCTAATAAATTTTACTATTGGTTTATTATAGTATTTTATCTGTCTGAATATATTTTATTGTGCTTTAATACAGGTTGCCATCTTTTTTTGTTTTATATAGGTCCTTTGATTGCTCTGTCTGTCTTGGACTCTTTCCTGAGGGGGGCTCTTGTATTAGGGGTTCGAACTGTACACACCTTTCTTGAAATCAGATATAAGTCACATTTAACAACAGTGTAAACAGTCAAAAAATCAAAAATCAAATCTGAGCAGTAACATAGTAACACAGACACAAGGAAGAGTTCACAGAACAGTACAATTTATTATTTTAAAAGTAAGTTTCCTACTCTTCCCTGTGTCCCCTACTCCTCATGGCATCCCTTGGCCTGTCCACTTTATCTAGCCCCTCCCCTTTCAGACCCTTCCCTTGCACCTCCAGGGCCCCTACCTTTCACAGGCCACAAGAGAAGAGGCAAAGAGGGGCAACAAGGGGAGGGCCCCTCCACCCTAAATTGCCCATATTATTTTAGTTGCCCTTCTCTGAACTCCGTACGTTTCCAAGATGTCCCTTTTGTATATGGGATCGCAAAAAAGAGACAATCCCATGATGATTGGAGCCCATTCATTGTTAAAACCCCAAATGCATCACCTTACATTTATCAACATTGAATCTCGTCAGCCATTCTGCTGCCCATTTTGATAATCTATCTAGGTGCTTGCAGCAATTGCACATTATTTGAAGTTTCCAGTGAACTGGAAATGACCCTTAAAACTTGTGTAAGTTGTGTAACCTTAGCTTTAAAAAACATCCGGGCTGCTCTTTCTTTTCATTCTTCCTTTATTTTCTCTTTGATGTTTTAGTTTTTTTGTCACATCATCATAAAGCGTTTATATAAAGTTTCAGCTTTGCAAAACTATTTCATTCACCTGAGACAACACACCTGGCGAGAGCTTCCAGTGCATTTTGGGTAATGGCAAGTTGGCAACATATGTGGTTAGCACAGTTCATTTTCTTTCCTATAGAAAAAAACATCAAGGTCTTGGTCATGCAAGTCATACATACAGTAGGTTCTCCTTTGACACCAGTATATTTATTGCTTGTTTTGTTTGTTTTCCTGTGTTATCTGTTTGACCTGTCTGATTTTCAAAAACCTTGACAATTACTGGTACATATAGTTCTGGTTAATCCACAGATCCTCTGGTATTTGGAGTGAGGAAGGAATTTTAACAACCCCCACCAACCTTCCCAGTTGTTAGGTCAACCTCTAATACTGTGTAAGTGATCACTGTTTTTTCTACGATAATGTTGCTCAGGGCCGCATCTACCATCAGGCACTGTGAGTCACGTGGCTCAGACAGCATCCTCTGTGCCCTAGAACCAAAGCTGCATTTGATGAATGAAAAAAAATGTTTTTGCCTTAACTGGCGGCTGCCACGGCCAGCACACACCACTGCCATGTAGATGCGCGTGCGCGAAGCTGCGACCGACGGTGAGAACTCATTCTCTGGCTCACACCTCTGTGTTGTGCGCTGCACACATTTACTTCCTCCGGCTCCCTTCTCCTTCAGGCCAATGCGCAGGTGCACATTGATCACACCCCCCTCTGAGGAGCTGCATTTTGGGGAAAGGAGTCGGGACCCAGGAGGCCAAGGCGATGCGTCTGACTGCCTGTTAGGGGATTAACGTGTGCACAGTGCACACGATTTGCCCACATAGAAGAGGACCCAGAGTGAGCCATCTGTGGAGAGAAGTGAGAAGTGGGAGTGTGGAGAGTCGGAGACTCGTTCTGTACTGTTCAGAAAAGCAGAAAAGCAGTGAAAGTAAGTAAATAATGTCACATAATGATTAAATTAATTTGATTATATAAAATGTATAAAAATACCCCAACACCTCCACTAGTCTAAATCTGGGGGATAGGATGGGAGTCACCAATATCTCCCAGCAAACCACATTACACCATGTAATAACTATGTTATTGTATAGGGAAGGATTAGGGGTATTTTGTGGTCATTGGGGCTGCTGGGAGATATCGGTGATGTGTCTCTGTATAGGGAGGGGTCCATTTCTAGTAATTTACATTATTGCTAAATGACTGACTGAGGAACGGTTTAAATATGTGATAGGAAGCTCAAAATCGTAAAATGTTAGTCACGTCCATCGACAAAACAACACCAATAAAGCCACACCCACCAAGAGATGTTTAAGAGCGGCATTCAAAAGTTCAGTTTTGCTCAGGCAGCAAAAACCCTAGAAGTGCCCGTGATGTTTCTCCCTATGCCATTGGTAAAGCGCAGCTGGCTGAAACATGATATATAAGTCATTCATTCTGCATAGTCCTACATTCTTCGTAGTCATTTATTTTACAGTCACTCATTCTACATAGTCATTCATTCTATGTAGTCATTCATTCTACATAGTCATTCATTCTATATAGTCATTCATTCTACGTAGTCATTCATTCTACATAGTCATTCATTCTACGTAGTCATTCATTCTACATAGTCATTCATTCTATATAGTCATTCATTCTACATAGTTATTCATTCTACAAAGTCATTTATTCTACAAAGTCATTCATTCTACAAAGTCATTTATTCTACAAAGTCATTCATTCTACAGGCAGTCATTCTATATAGTCATTCATTCTAGATAGTCATTCATTCTACAAAGTCAGTCATTCTACATAGTCATTCATTCTACATAGTCATTCATTCTACATAGTCATTCATTCTATGTAGTCATTTATTCTAAGTTGTTATTCATTCTAAGTAGTCATTCATTCTAAGTAGTCATTTATTCTACATACCACTAGTCATTCAGACGTCGCATTCATTCACAGTCCTACATTCATTCTACAAAGTCAGTCATTCTACATAGACATTCATTCTACATAGTCATTCATTCTACAAAGTCAGTCATTCTACATAGTCAGTCATTCTACATAGTCAGTCATTCTACATAGTCAGTCATTCTACATAGTCAGTCATTCTATATAGTCATTCATTCTACGTAGTCATTCATTCTAAGTAGTCACACATTCTACATAGTCATTCATTCTACAGTCAGTCATTCTACAAAGTCATTCATTCTACATAGTCATTCATTCTAAGTAGTCATTCATTCTACGTAGTCATTCATTCTACGTAGTCATTCATTCTAAATTGTCATTCATCCTACGTAGTCATTCATTCTAAGTAGTCATTTATTCTACATAGTCATTTCTCTACAGTCGTTCCTTCTACATAGTCATTCATTCTACATAGTCATTCATTCTAAGTAGTCATTTATTCTACAAAGTCATTTATTCTACAATGTCATTCATTCTACAGGCAGTCATTCTACAAAGTCATTCATTATACAAAGTCAGTCATTCTACATAGTCAGTCATTCTAAGTAGTCACACATTTCACATAGTCATCCATTCTACAGTCAGTCATTCTACATAGTCATTCATTCTAAGTTGTCATTTATTCTACATAGTCATTCATTCTACATAGTCATTTATTCTACATAGTCATTTCTCTACAGTCATTCCTTCTACATAGTCATTCATTCTACATAGTCATTTATTCTACAGTCATTCATTCTACAAAGTCATTCATTCATAGTCATTCATTCTAAGTAGTCATTCATTCTACAGTCATTCATTCTACAAAGTCATGCATTCTAAGTAGTCATTTATTCTACAAAGTAATTTATTCTACAAAGTCATTCATTCCACAGGCATTCATTCTAGATAGTCATTCATTCCACATAGTCATTCATTCTACAAAGTCATACATTCTACAGTCATTCTACAGTCATTCATTCTATGTAGTCATTCATTCTACAAAGTCATTCATTCTACGTAGTCAGTTATCTATTAAGTCATAACATTCTACCGTTAAAGTCATTCATTCTACCTAGTCATTCCTTCTATGTAT